>OY560193.1:11200000-12400000 GCA_961405105.1 Perizoma affinitatum | reverse complement strand
TCGTATGAACTTGAACGATTATGATGAAACGTATGTACCCCCGTGTCATGGTACCTACCTACGTTTCATCAAAAAAAGTAGGAACAAAAGTAGGAACATGAAACGTTCACCACGTGTAATTTTCCTTTCCCCCATTTTGTCTAATCTACTTAAACATTTTAAACTGTTTATAAGTTGAAGTTTCCATATGATATTTGTGAGTTCAATTAAAAAAAATATTGGTTTTGACTAAAACTTACCCAACAAAAAGTTGAGGCCCATGACCTGGCCAATAAAAACCCCCACATTGACCCCCATAGGGCAGCAGCTGCCGAGGGGCCCTGTCAGTGCCAAGGGAGCCAGCTCAGTCAGGTACATAGGCACTATGCTTGTTGTTAGACCTAGGAAAAAGTACATTTTTGTAAAATATTAAACGCCCGAAGTGTTTTAGAAGTGTTTGTTGCTGCGCCCCTTCCTGACTTGGGGCCCGAAACTTATCTATCCTTTAAGTCATAGATATTAAATGCAAAAAAAACGGGAAGCGTGTTCTTTTTTTCAAAAAAATATTGACAACGTATTTCCGTAGATTTATTGTAGTGCACCTTTCTGACTTGTGGCGATAAACCTATCTAAGAACAATCCTTGAAGTTATACACATCGATTGTAAAAAAAAACATATTTCAATAGGATGAGCCGTTTCCGTAAAAAAAAGTTATCATGAACATATAAACAAACTCCTTTCATTCCTTCTTGATAGATGTTTTTATGGGGCGTATCATAACGTTTTACAACAATTGTTCGACAAAAAATCGACAATCATTTGGATTTGTTTTATCCATTAAAAACTAATTAGTACATTTTGATCGGATTCTAGTGATACAGACTAGCCCTAGTACGGGATCCATTGTAATATTGTAAACAGTTTTTAGTACCTATTTTAGAGAAATAAATTATTTGGATTGTATTTTTTTAGTATGGAAGTCTGTGTTTCTAAATTATCAGACACAGGGGCGCTTATCAGATCATATAAAAAATGCTGAAACGTTTTGTAATTTTCTCCTCAAATGTTCGAACATTGTTTTAGGCAATGTGTCCGTGACAATGGGACATATGTCCCGGATCTGGGTGTCGTCGTGCGATATGATACTTGTTGTTCCTGAGACCCACGACACGCACTTAAGACTAGGGATATTTGCAAGCATCTGTTAGTTTGTGTAGTATAAAAACTCGCGTCAAAATCTTCTCGCAAGATTTAACTGAGGTACAAATTTCGTGCAAATAAGCTTCTAGATATCAACAAAATGTCTGTCTCAACAAAATAATCACATAGTTTACCTCCAGAAAGGCCGACTAGAAGTCTTCCAATGAGGAGCATCTCCACAGAGTTGGCTTCACGAGACAACACAAAAAATAAGGCACCAACCACGGACAGCAGACTGGTGACAATGGTCGCTTTTTTCCTGAAAAACAAAACAGCTTTAAGTGGAAAAAATCATAAGCTAATTCACTGTCAAAAGAGCAGGGGCCTATTTCTCAATCGATCTAACTTTAAAATACAGATAGATAGAAAATTCATTATTGCACGACTAAAAAGTACTGTACATAGGCGAACTTAATGCTAGATAGCATTCTCTTCCAGCTAACCTTGGTTTTTTGGGTGGTTTTTTGAGACGGGGCAGTTAGGGCAGCTTCCTTAACCGTTTTAGCTTACTCTTAGGGGACTGTCCTTAACTCTTGAAGATATTTTGACCTGCATTCAAAAATTTCGAAAAAAATGGGTAATTTACACAAAAACTTTTTTTAATACGTTCCTGCATCCTCTTTTTTTTAAATTAAAAGTATTTAGCCAAAATAATATTTTAATAAAATATTTTTAGAACGTAGTCTCGAAGAAATTTTGTCACGGAAGAGCGGGATCTCAAAACCATTTAATATTTACGGAAATTAAATTAATGAAAAAAAAAAATGTATTTGTAAGACTCTATTGGGCCAACTGAGGTTAGTACTAGGAATGTCAGAAAACGCTTAAAACTTTACCTATACATTTCTTAGGAAATCATCTTGATTCCCTCTACTGTATAACTTTTGAAACTATCATGGTTATAAACAATTTTTTTACTAAAAATCGGGAACATTCAAACTAACAAATCATGGCAACAATCCCATTTTTTAGTAAAAAAAAATAACCTTCTACTGTGTATAGATTGAGTGGCAATCAGAAGTTAGTTGGAATTCTTACCTCCCAAGCCTGTCCGCCAGCACGGCTCCAAGTACAGAGCCGGTGCATCCCCCCACTATAAAAATGGACACCACGGAAGACCACAGTACGTCCAGCCATCGCTCGTCGAGAACTACGTCGTACCGGCTTACAATAGAATCGTTGCAGAAGCTTTTTATAACCTGTAAGATATTTTTTTTATTGCTGAAGTTATTTTCCTATCCGTAAGTTACTAGATCTGACTTATTGTAAGTAAACAAGATAATCTGTTTGGTTAAGAACGTATAGACTGTCGGTCCGACTTCGTTTAAATTAGGCATCAAATTTAAATTTTACACTCATGCTCTAGAAGGTTCTCGAGACCATTGCACAAAGGTGGAATGGTCAATAGGTTGGTTGGAAAATAATGTTAATAGTATTAAGACCTCTCATATGGCCTGCCTATTCATAAATAATAATAAATAGACTGTGTCGCGGGTCATCATCATCGTACTATTCCCATTCTGCAGAATTTGTTTCCTGATATCCATGACACCGGAAATCCTAGTATGGGTTCAGGTCTATTTATGTGAATTTATTTATGTATATTGGTACCACCCAGACCCAAATTTGTCTCGCAGCGGGAACACATTCACCTCTTACGTCTCATCCGGCTACTCGCCCATTTCAAACTGCTATATCCAAGAACTGTAGTCATATAATTATTAAACTTACCTCTGCGGGGGTATTAACAACTCCAATGTTATATCCAACGGGCAGTGATGAACCGAGAGTGGTGACAACCGCAGCTAGCACGAGGTAGAATGACCATCCGCCTTTGTATTCGTTGGACTGGGTTAGCTTTTGGAGTTCGTTGGTTGTCTGGAATATACGGGAAAGGATTGAGTGATTTTTCTCAAAAATAAAACTGCCCAAGACGTGTCGAGACATATTATGTAAGGTTCCCGAAGTAGCTTCATAACTGTGATAACTATTTATTTTGTGTCATAACTCCGGAATTCCGTCATGTAGTTCCTTTCAAATGCTACTTGTTAATTTTTTTTCTTCTAATTTTCATGATTTCAAATTTAGAATACATACGACACGAGCCCTATATTTCTTAAATGAGGGGGGAAACAAAAATTTACCAGCAACATTATGCGTACAGGGAAATCTAGACAAATACGTCATGCTTATACGAAAATTTGTCAAAGAAAAACTTGTTAGAAGTCACGTGACAATTCCACAGATATTGTCATTTAAATACAATCTTTCCGCAGCCGGTAACGCCAACATAAATTGGTATTTGTCTACACACCGAGGTTCCATTCATAGCTTACAAACCCATAGCTGATTACGAAAATGATAATTAAGAATTCCGTTATTTGACCTGTGTAAAACTTAAAACATTCAAAACTAAGCTTGGACTATACTAATCTATACTACGTTGTTTTTTGAACGCGCTAAACTTTGGAACTACGAATCGGATTTGCATTGGATATGATTGTTATTGCATTTGATAGCTCGATTCTTAAGGAAAGTTATATGCTTTTTAACATCACGCTACGACCCTTAAGAGCCGAGCAAAAGAAGTATGTATTGTCTATTCTATTGCCTGTCTAGGCAATGCGACGCGATGGGTCGGTCGAGGGCTAAGAGCGGCCGTATCACAGCTGGTATTAGATAAATTAAAAAACTAGAATTAACTTTAAATGTTTGTATTTAAAACCGTAATCCTAAATTATGTAGGTACATAGAAATTTCATCATATTAGTACTGACTTATTTATCTAGCGTGTCTACGTGCATTATTGACTAATTTAAACTTTTATTACGTTTAATTAAATTATGCTATTTAAAAAATATTTCTTAATTTATGTGAAGTACGTACTGGTAATTATACTGTACCCAGATACCTAGGCAGAGTTATTTTTCTAAAAAAACAAAACATATTTTTAAGGTCATCGTAAGGCACACAACAGTCCGATTCTACCACGACTTTTTCATACAATAAAAATCTAAATGTATTCACAAATAAAATAATATTTTTAGTTACGTTGAACTTATGTTATTTAAAATAATCTTCTTAATTTATGTGAAGTACCTACTGGTAGTTATACTGTACCCAGATACCTAGGCAGAGATATTTTTCTAAAAAACAAAACATATTTTTAAGGTCATCGTAAGGCACACAACAGTCCGATTCACCTTCTTTCCCGTGGTTCACCTATTTTGTCCACCTGGTGGACCATTGGTAAACATATTCTTCCGTGGTCCACCTGATAATCGCGTAAATTATTTTTATTGAAATATATTGCCTATTGTCCACCTCTTTTCATTGGCTAGATTTGAAGGCTTGTTTTGTAACGCACATGCTTCGAAATCATAAAAATAAAAGTCATTAATAAAGCGCGATAAAACGCGTGCGTGGGTTTTAAATTAATTTATTTTTAACCTTTTATAATTAAACACCTGGATTCCGATATGATATACATGTTATTACAATGGACCAACTTTATTGGATAATATTCAAATTTTAATTTTAGTCCAACACTGTTCAGTCCACTAGGGAACATAAAAACACAAGCACGAGCCGAGCGCAGCGTGCCGCGGCAGCGGCCGGCGAGTGCCAGAACCGAAATGGACCCTATTCAAATTTTAAATTTAGTCCGACACTGTTCAGTCCACTAGGGAACATAAAACACAAGCACGATGCGAGTGCAGCGTAATTATGAACTTGTTGGTGAATCACAAAACCTAATTTAACCCTACTTCTTCTTTGTGGAAATTAGGAATGTAGGCCTTACTCAGTTTGTTTGTATTCCAATTTCAATTACAGTGAAGCACGTCAACGAAAGACCAAAAAGATTGTGTGCTCAAAGGTGGACCACGGTTAAATAATAATTTCCTATGGTTCACCTTAGTTCACCTGGTGGACCACGGAAGAATATGTTTACCCGTGGTCCACCAGGTGGACAAAATAGGTGAACCACGGGAAAGAAGGGTCCGATTCTACCACGACTTTTTCATACAATAAAAAACTAAATGTATTTACAAATAAAACAATCTTATCAATGCTCCTTCTAACAACACCAAGATAAAACAGGTTTCATGCTATTGTTCCGCATTGCATTTATTGTTAGTCAATAAATCAATTAACTTATTTCGCTTAGCGAAAAGTAACAAACCTGAGCAAAGCTATTCAAGTTGGTGCTATAGAAGGACACGCATTGCCATTCCGCGAGGCTATGCACCAAGAGATAAAGCCAAGCTTCCGTTAGGCGGTGATGGATCAGTTGAGCTATCAATAGATCGTTTGTAATCGTTTTTAGATAGCTTAACTATTAAATTTGTAAAAAAATAATAATTTGTAAACTTTTCACTGCGGGACAAACGTTTGCATGTCCTGCAGATATTTGTTTCGGGTCTGGGTGTTATGGTACCACGGTACTCGTAGTTCCTGATACCCGAGACGCAGGGAATCCTAGGGTTCAGGACTATGAACCATGTGTCTGTTGAAGGTACCTACATACCATTGTTTTACCTAAGTTCTAGCACCATGCCATTAGATTTGTATGAGCTATAGTGACCATTCTTGTTGCCCGGATGACTTTGATATATTATTGACTGTTACTATTCGTAACTGACATCTAAACATGCCCTCCAAGCACGGAAGCGCTCAGTTCTAAAAGCCACTACTGTTCATTATCCAAAGAGTTAACTGGCGGATCGTTGCTTAACCAAGTTAAGAACCACTAGGCATGGTAGGTACGTACGACGTTTGTTATGTAAGTTCTGTACCTATTTATTTTTCAACCGACTTCAAAAAATGAGGAGATTCTCAATTTGTTTGTATGTTTTTTTGTGTGTATGTTACGCGATGTCTTCACCAATTGTGAACCGATTTTAAAGGTTATTGGTATACATCAGGGGTGGTCCCATATAAATGATATGAAAATAATACAACAACAAAAAAATAGGGGATGAAATTTCATATTGGCCTATTTATCAACTTTCGGGTCTTTGAAGTACGTTTTCACTTCAAAAAATGCATCTGGATTAAATCGTCACAAACACTCACAAAAAAACCGACAACCGCCTTCCAAACCATTCTAAACAACACAAAATTACACTTAAGACAACTGCCCACTACGACATTCGGACATAAACTGGTTCTACATAAATTCTTCACTATGATGGACACACGACTGATTCTGCATCGATTCTTAAATCAGTTCACCATCGAACAGAGCACATAGCCAGTAGGGCTGTGAGCAGATCAGCAGAGAACGGCAGGACGGTGCAGGTGAGGAATATCCACCAGAACCAGTCACAAAGCCAGCCGCCGAGCACGAAGTAAGTGAGAGCCACGGTCGCGGAGCCGTGGCACGCAATCGCTGGTACGGAGTTGAAGAAATCATTTGTAACATCACATTATTTATCGTTTGTGCATATTTTTTTTACATTTTTTACACAGCATCACATAGCCCCAAGCTAAGCAGAGCTTGTATTACGGGAACTACATGACTGTAATACAAGTAATTTATTACAGTCATGTATGTACTCAATGTGAGTATTTTTGTAAATACTTACATATTATACATAGAAAACACTAAGACCCGAGACAAATATTAGCAGATCATACACATATTTGTACAGCGGCGGGTATCGAACTCGCAACCTTATGCAACTCAGGCGGGCCTTCGCCTGTGCCACAGAGGTCGTCAAATGTATTCATTCAGTAACGCAACAGTTACGTATTTTCGAAGTATGAAGATTACACGAACCGAACAACGCCGAGAAGGATGTACCGATGGCATCTCAAAGGTGGTAAGTAAGTAAGTTGGTAAGTTGGTGGAGGAAGCCTTAATTCGTTGGTCATTGCACTCTCTAGGAGAGGCATATGTCAGTGGACTTCTACGCGCTGTTGACAATGATGAATAAATTTGAAGGGTATATGTGGCAGTGGAAATGTCAGCAAAGTAATATAAAAGGTTAACGCGACAAAGGCTCGTATAAAACTTTATAATTATGTATATAATTAATGATGACTGAAAATAGTATATGTAGCAGTTATATATTTGTATTATTATAACTTATTGTAAAGGTTATTATAAACTATAACCACCACTAATACCACTAGTTAAGTTTAGTTTGTATTAGAAGGATATTATTTACGGTAAGCATTAATTTTATCACGACGATAGGTTTTCATCCGTCATGTAATGGATTGCTTGAAACATTATTGTGTTTTTAATTCCATGATTATTGTGTTAAGCTTTGATCATAATATGTTTTACATCACTTAACAAAACATGGTAAATGAAAAAGCAAAAGCGAGGTAGTTAAAAGGATACAGATGAGACAGACAGTGGATGAGAACATGGTTATCCCGAGGATGAAGGTGGACAGCTCCACTAGAATGAGAGCTAGGGACGTCGCGAAGCCAGCTAACAACCTGGAAAACATGCATGCATGCGTTACAGCAACCACACACCATTGAACGACAAAACTTTACTATAGGTGGCTAAGAGTTTGCATCACGGAACTACATTTCAAGAACAGCCCCAGAATTTAGTTTCGTGACGCAGACTCTACAGATATTATTATACAGGTATTTACTCGATTTTTGAAGCTAGACGATGGACATAAATAAAACAGGACGTGTAATAAAAAACAGGAACATAAACACATAATATAAATAGTACTTGATGTATTAGCGTAGAGTACGTTGCATCTCCATCGTTTGACAAAAATCTAGCAAATCTGTAGGCACCTTTTTCAATGTGAACACTACTATTTACGCAAAAATATCATACTGGTTACCCTTAGTGTACTTTCTGTTATTCTTAATTTTCATTAAATAACAATTTGTATGAAAATTTGTATGTAGGTACAGTTTTTCATACAACTTCGTGTTCTACGAATGTATGGCTGTAGCTGCATCACGCAAAACTTGCTTTCTTTAGTCGCCTGTCTCAATGTAAACTGTGATTTATTCCTTAGCCAAATTGTTAAGATGCTGTTTCAAAATGAAAAATGAAAAAGAACAGAGAGAGTCTATGTCGAGTTAAAAATACGTTAAAACATTTCGAAACGGTGAACGCATCGACAAGAATTCCATACCAAATTATCGAAACGATCTACATGTGTATTGCTAAACTCAGCATAGGGACGATCTGCTAAGCTTTAACAGATCTAGCAAGATACATTTCTTGTTTTAAATAAATATTTTTTTAGACAGTCCAAAACATAAGTTGCTCGTTTGATGTTGTACGATTTTTTATTTACTGTCGATATCATAATTAAGATCAAAAGTCAGGCTGGCTGATTCAAGACAATAATCATCGCAAAGTTTTTTTTTATTACGTAATATTCTTATCCAGAACAAAGTTTTAACAATAATTATTATCTCCCAGTCGTTAAATTAAATAATAATGTAAGTAGGTCTAGGTAGGTACTGGAGCGATCTGTTCAAGAGTTAATTTAGCAAAAATAACTCAGAAACTCCGTTTTTGAAGTCGGTTGGTAACAAAGTCTTTCATCAGATCCTCCTTCCCTTGTTATTTTGCATACTCTTTCGAATAAAAAACAAAAAAGATCGCCCACAAAAAATGTTTCAGCTAGTCGTGATTCTATAAGATACGTTTTACAAGTATTACGGGAAAAACAGCAATCCCTCAATAATACAACTTTTATGGGACTACTTCGGGATAATTCTTAATACAACAACAAAATAATTATCAGAGGTTAATTACTCCCGCTTTCCCCCATCATGGGCTCTATTGGGGGCCAGCAGATTTTGAATTTACTTTACAGAGACACGAGACAGGTAACTTTTATAGACATTGGCATGAGGCTTAAAGTAAGTAGGTACCTAAGCCACTTCAGAGAAATGGCTTTATTTTCCCATCCCCTTTAATATGTAGATTTAATATCCATGCTCGCCTGTTAGTAGGTACATGATATTTCTCGCATGTGATATTTGAAAACCCTTTTTATTCATAAATAAAAAAAAGCATGTCATGTCGGCCCGGACGTCTCTGATTGCCCTTCAGATAAGAGGGCAGTGCCCTGATAAAGTGAGTCAAATTAAATTAGGAAGAAGAAAATCTATTCTTATGAGAACTACTTTGCAATATGTACTTTAATGATACTTTCTCATGGCAACAAGATTTATTCATTAGGATCGCCGTTCCGCGCGGCATTTCCCGGTAAACAAAGTTTATCAGTAAGTATACTATACACTAGTGAACTATTGCCAGTGACTCTAACTAACCCAGTTAACGGTTCAAAACATCTGCTTCTACAAAACCTCATTAACCTGCATCTGCAAGGACATCCAATAATTGTTTATCGTGTATTGTTAATTTGGTACGTCTAAGATATCGGTTTTACTCTGATGAACCCTTTTCATCTTTTTACTATCGGTGTACCAACAACGTAACAAGTAATGAATCCTACATATCACTATTTTCTTACTATGGTGAACTGTCTTTAGGTAGGTACTTGATAACTGGTACCTGACCTTGGTGATATAGGTCATTTGTTTGCGTGTCATAAATATTAACATAATCATCTATAGAATTATGTACTAGTAGGTACCACAACTTTGGTTGATACTTGGTAAATTATGGATTTCCGCAATACAGGCTAGCCCAAAAGTGGGATCCATTGTATTTTTTTTTTAATAAATGCTGGACATTTTTCACTCAGCATCATCTAGCCCCAAACTAAGCAGAGCTTGTATTATGGGAACTACACGACTGATATACAACTTATATACTTTAATACATACATAATACATAGAGAACACCCAGACCCGAGACAAACATTGGCCAATTGTACAAACATTTGTCCCGCAGCGGGAATCGAACCCGCAACCTTCTGCGTCTCAAGCGGGCCTTCGCCCACTGCGCCACAGAGATCGAATTATTGTAAAAACAGTTTAGTGTTTTTCAAAAACACAATTATCTGTATTTGATCAATATTGCTGCTAAAAGTAGGCAGGGGAAATGCAGGTCATAAACGGGCATATTAAGCTTGAATAGATTTAACTTATCACTTTAAGCATTTAAGGCTCTAGATAAAATAAAATCAACTTCATTCATAATAAAGTCCAAAACGTAAGAACAATAAGGTAATAAATACCATGATTTTCTAAGCATAAGATGAAGAACACGGTCAAACAAACAACATAAAATCGCTCAAGAACCATTATTCAAACAACTTGACAAGCATGTTTACATCAAAATAAAATGCTTGCCACAAGCCAGTAGTTTTATCATGTTTTTAATCACAGACCTTTGTTTCGCCGTGGTCCCGTTTCATAGTCATTCTGAACTCTATATATCCTCACAACTATTATAAAAATGCACACAATATTTTAAAGCTCTAAAGGCACAACCGTATTATGAAAGAGGCGAAATCAAACTGATACCAGCTACCTAATGTTATTCCGCTATGCGGACAGCCTTGAACCATGTATTAAACGCATGTTTAGTTTAACTTGTCGATATCACAAGAAAATAATGCATTTTACAATTAAACAGTTTATAGATGTAAATTATTTTGTATGTGTAGTATACAAGCTCAATCGGATGATTCAGGGGATGTGTCAACATCAAAAAGTTTTCATACATTGAAATCACAGGGATCAAGTGAACCTCAACTTATAAACACCGTAAATGTTCTATAACATGTTTAAAACCGTTATCAGACTAAATAAGTAAGTAAGGTAACTTAATATGGATGGATGAATTGTGTGAAGGATGAGATGGTTAAGAAAGGATTGAGTAACTGAGATGACGGCTGATAGAGGAGAGTGGAATAAGAAAAAAAATTGTGTCGACCCCACGTAATGTGGGATGAGGTAACTTAATATGGAAGTACAAACTTTCTTTCAGAAAAAATACGATTCATCAATGTTTGCAAAATCGTAGTAAAAATATGATATTTTATTCAGGTACTTGGATTGATATTTTATTCAGGATATTGAATTACAGCATATCTTTTGTTGGAACTACAGCATCAAATATGTTAAAGAGTGACTTACTTCGCTGGAGGTCGAGGAGGTTGTTGAACCCATATATATGTCTCGGAAAAACTTGAGCACTGAAATCTGAATCGATAAACACCAAACTTCACGGATTGATAAATGTTCTAAATCTCAGACAGACGCTCGTTTAGAACTTTAGATGAGAATTTTAATCCCATAAGACTAAGCTAGAAAACAAGTGGGGCTTAAAGGAGATCGAAAAAAAACATCTTTAAAATAGAACTATTTTAATCCAATAAGACATAGCTAAGCTAGAAAACCAGTGGAGCCCCACTGGTTATCCAGCTTAAAGCATAAAAGGAGATCGAAAAAAAAACATCTTTAAAATAAGACTTTTTTTTAGAAACATTCTTAGTTTTGGATTTTGTTTTACTTTGTTTTAAATAGTCCTTTGTTCATTGGATATGTTACGAACTTTTACTTATCAACACACACGGGATACCATTAGACCTCTTAAATTTACGAAATTAAGGTAAGTATCTACTTTGCACTCGCAAAACTGCAAGAAACTTCAGTTTTCTTGATTTTTTAAACCGGTTAGCTTCCAAAGTTCTCTAGAAGGCAATTTTACTTAATCGGATGGCGTATGTGAGACGGAGACCGCAATTTCTCCAAAATACGGTTTATAAAGACTAGTACAAAATACTGGTTAAACAACGGTAAAACTTAAGACAGGTGAACACATTTGCCTCACCGCTCGACCCGAAGCCACTGACCACATGCCAACAGACACTCCCCCATATCAAGTCGTGTTTTGTAAACTATGAGAATACAATACCATGCTTTCGTAATAAGAACTGGTTTCTACCAGGTGTTGAGGTTGGTCAGGGAAATTAGGGCTGAGAGAATATGATTCTCACCGTCAACATGCAAACTGTATTTAGACCTCCCTAAAGAGAGCCATGACGAACGATCTTGTGCCACCACCATGCATCTACTTCCTGCGACCTTTAAGATTTCATCGGTCCATCGGGGTCCTTCCAACACTTCGTCGTCCGATTGTCTCCATCCGAGCAAACAAACAACATAAAATCGCTCAAGAACCATTATTCAAACAACTTGACAAGCATGTTTACATCAAAATAAAATGCTTGCCACAAGCCAGTAGTTTTATCATGTTTTTAATCACAGACCTTTGTTTCGCCGTGGTCCCGTTTCATAGTCATTCTGAACTCTATATATCCTCACAACTATTATAAAAATGCACACAATATTTTAAAGCTCTAAAGGCACAACCGTATTATGAAAGAGGCGAAATCAAACTGATACCAGCTACCTAATGTTATTCCGCTATGCGGACAGCCTTGAACCATGTATTAAACGCATGTTTAGTTTAACTTGTCGATATCACAAGAAAATAATGCATTTTACAATTAAACAGTTTATAGATGTAAATTATTTTGTATGTGTAGTATACAAGCTCAATCGGATGATTCAGGGGATGTGTCAACATCAAAAAGTTTTCATACATTGAAATCACAGGGATCAAGTGAACCTCAACTTATAAACACCGTAAATGTTCTATAACATGTTTAAAACCGTTATCAGACTAAATAAGTAAGTAAGGTAACTTAATATGGATGGATGAATTGTGTGAAGGATGAGATGGTTAAGAAAGGATTGAGTAACTGAGATGACGGCTGATAGAGGAGAGTGGAATAAGAAAAAAAATTGTGTCGACCCCACGTAATGTGGGATGAGGTAACTTAATATGGAAGTACAAACTTTCTTTCAGAAAAAATACGATTCATCAATGTTTGCAAAATCGTAGTAAAAATATGATATTTTATTCAGGTACTTGGATTGATATTTTATTCAGGATATTGAATTACAGCATATCTTTTGTTGGAACTACAGCATCAAATATGTTAAAGAGTGACTTACTTCGCTGGAGGTCGAGGAGGTTGTTGAACCCATATATATGTCTCGGAAAAACTTGAGCACTGAAATCTGAATCGATAAACACCAAACTTCACGGATTGATAAATGTTCTAAATCTCAGACAGACGCTCGTTTAGAACTTTAGATGAGAATTTTAATCCCATAAGACTAAGCTAGAAAACAAGTGGGGCTTAAAGGAGATCGAAAAAAAACATCTTTAAAATAGAACTATTTTAATCCAATAAGACATAGCTAAGCTAGAAAACCAGTGGAGCCCCACTGGTTATCCAGCTTAAAGCATAAAAGGAGATCGAAAAAAAAACATCTTTAAAATAAGACTTTTTTTTAGAAACATTCTTAGTTTTGGATTTTGTTTTACTTTGTTTTAAATAGTCCTTTGTTCATTGGATATGTTACGAACTTTTACTTATCAACACACACGGGATACCATTAGACCTCTTAAATTTACGAAATTAAGGTAAGTATCTACTTTGCACTCGCAAAACTGCAAGAAACTTCAGTTTTCTTGATTTTTTAAACCGGTTAGCTTCCAAAGTTCTCTAGAAGGCAATTTTACTTAATCGGATGGCGTATGTGAGACGGAGACCGCAATTTCTCCAAAATACGGTTTATAAAGACTAGTACAAAATACTGGTTAAACAACGGTAAAACTTAAGACAGGTGAACACATTTGCCTCACCGCTCGACCCGAAGCCACTGACCACATGCCAACAGACACTCCCCCATATCAAGTCGTGTTTTGTAAACTATGAGAATACAATACCATGCTTTCGTAATAAGAACTGGTTTCTACCAGGTGTTGAGGTTGGTCAGGGAAATTAGGGCTGAGAGAATATGATTCTCACCGTCAACATGCAAACTGTATTTAGACCTCCCTAAAGAGAGCCATGACGAACGATCTTGTGCCACCACCATGCATCTACTTCCTGCGACCTTTAAGATTTCATCGGTCCATCGGGGTCCTTCCAACACTTCGTCGTCCGATTGTCTCCATCCGAGAACCTTTCTTTCCCAGCGATTGTCGTTTCTGTAAACTTAATTGCCTGGATCCATGACCCGTTTTATTCAATCTGCCCCATAATAATTCATGAAGGGTATGGGTTACAGGATTACAGGCACATAAGACTTTTCATCCGTTATGTCTCAGAGTCAGCAACGCGCGAATGATATCTCTGGTGTGCATGGTTACAGTAACCACTTACCAATAGGTGGGCCATAGGCATGTATGCCACTTAAGTTGTATAAAAATAAATACATATTGCCTCTGTGGCGCAGTGGGTGTAGGCCCGCCTGAGACGCAGAAGGCTGCGGGTTCGATTCCCGTCGCGGGACAAATGTTTGCATCTGGAAATTTTTGTCTCGAGTCTGGGTGTTTTCTGTCTATAATAAGTATGTATTTACAAAAAAATATATATATAAGTAAAGTAGTATATCAGTCATGTAGTTCCCGTAACACAAGCTTGCTTACTTTGGGGCTAGATGATGTTGTGTGAAAAACGTCCGGCATTATTTATTTATTTATTGTAGGCTAAGCAGTGTTCAAAACTACTAAAACTTGAAAATGGGATGTTTAAGAAGTTTCCTTCTTGTTTTAGCTGTATTGGACATAAGCTTTGCAAAATGAGTCGATCCCCATTACCATTTTGCTAAAGTGATAAGGAGGCAGAACTATCGTAATAAAAGTCGTACGCTGAGTCGCAACAGATTTCTATAAACTAGGCTCGTAGTAATGACATTAAACACGTAAATACATGATGCTACAAATTTGCAACGATGGAAGCAATTCTAAAAGTCTATATTTACATGCAGCTATCAGACAAATATTTAAACAAACGTTTATATAGTAATACATGCAATATAACTTATTTATACAGCTTAAAGCGGTGAACCTATAGTGTAGGTAAATGTTATATTGAGTAACCAAGGTGTCTAGACAAATATCTCACGCATAGTTTTCCTTTCACGCTAACGCAAATTTGTCTAGGCAAATTTGGCAGTAGTCACGAGAAAACTAAGCGAGATGTATTTGTCTATACCCGTGTCTGATTGTGTTTTGTTTTGTGAATATTTTACAGTAGGTACACCTACTTGTATTTACCTATATACTTACATTTAACCTACCTGATTACGTCGAAGTAAACAGAACTTTAACAAGTTAATATTTACAATATTTCAAAACTCGTGTCTGTAGAATACCAAGCTAATCCATCGTCTTAACTAACTCGCTTTAGAATTGAAAAAAGAAGAAAGAGTTTTCAAATCTTAAAGCTACTTCAGAAATTATGATGGAACACGACAAATTTCTTGGCATCAAGGCTTTGACTAGGAGAATGAAAATAAAGAAAGAATGGAAACTTATCTAAGAACTTTTCTTGAAGTCTGTTTCACATGACTTCAAGAAAAGTTCTTAGATAAGTTAATTCCAAAAAACCGCTTTACAAATTGGTTACCCTGTGCCGAAAAAAAATCTCCTAACATGCAATCCCAACTTAATATGAATGTATTTACAAAAAAAAGTATATTAAGTAGTTTATCAGTCATGTATTTCCCATAATACAAGCTCCTCTGTTTAGTTTGGGACTAGATGATTCTGTGTGAAAAATGACCAGCATTTATTTATTGATATTTGTTTCGGGGTCTAGGTATTGTGTTACCATGGTGCTCGTAATTCCTGATAACCACGACACATGGGGTCAGGAGTATATGGGTGTTTGTTAGGGCTGTTTAAAGTCATTTATTTATTTAATATTTAATTGAGTCATTGATATGGTAAGAAGAAAAAACCTGTCCTGTATCTTGAGTCAGCCCTAGTACCAAGCACACATGCAAATGCATAAGAAGCCCAAACAATGGCGTATGTCAATACACATACATCCAACTGACTATAACCGCTTTAGTGGATATAACGGCAATAACTTTCCCATCTGGTGTTGGTTTCTAACAACCCAACAGTAAGACGATTATTAGAAACATTTCAATGACCTGGGATGATGTAGGCCTGATCTAGGGCATACTCGCTGTACCAACTTCTATCACATCCTACATGCTCTACCGGTCCATATATGAGCTGGTTAAAGAAACTATTTCTTGAGCAGAGAAAGAGAGAACGAAAAATTTACAAATGTTTATGGAAAAACAAGAATAAACAAGAAAATATCCTGGGATCACAAACAAATAATAAAGGTGGCTTTACCAATCCGTAAGTGCGTTAGCGTGCGGCCATTAATGGTTATACCTATGTCTCTCCATTCAAGATTCCTGAAGATCATTTCTAGTACAGCCAGAAAGAGTGTTGGTGAGAGGGGGATGTCTAACGCCTTTTTGTATTTGAAACATATTTCCCTTCTTTTCTAGTTGGATACATGCCGAACAGTGTCTATAAATATGTTTTTTTATGTAAGTTGTATTGTAGCTTGATCAATATATTGTGTGAGGCCACCATTAACAAAAAGGGGCCCCGTAAAAAGATCGTGACAGGATGGAATAAGTATGTGAGCGAGGCTCACTTGAATGCCAGGTTGAAGTTCAGTATATGTGCGTGGTATGGTAAGCGATGATATGGTTCTGGCGCGTAAGATTTTTAAGGGTCAATTAAAGTGGTTTAATCAGTTGTAAGTGGTGATGGTTATGATAACCATCTAGAACAAATTGAAATGGACCTGCTGGCCTCACACCACTCAAACTCTGATTTTAAAAGCTTTTGGAAAGATACGAATAAGTTAAATATGAGGCCTGGCATTCCAGTAAGCGTCGATGGTACATCCAACCCGGTAGACATTTTCCAGAATCACTTTGCTGTGCAATCCCTCTTAGGGCTACCATGTCGTAGTGACGATGCTGATATCCAGAATGCGCAGAATATTTCGACATTAATTTTCGCTAAAGACCTTGCAATTAGGAAAATGACAAGAGGGACGTCTTCGGGGCACGATGGGCTCAGCATCGAGCACCTGAAGCATGCTCGTTTCCATCTTCCCCGAGTACTAGCAATGCTGTTCAATTTATGCATTTAAGTCATTCGTACCTACCTCCAGACATGATGCGAACTCTGGTGCTATTATTAAGCTGATGTATTTTTTGGTGTGCAATAAAGTATTTTCTATTCTTTCTATTCTATTCTATTCTCTCAACTGAAACGGCCATTCTCAGTTTGAAGCACACTGTCAAATACTACACCGACAGACAAACTCCAGTTTATGCCTGTTTTTTGGACCTCTCAAAGGCCTTTGACCTAGTATCATATGATATTCTGTGGCAAAAGCTAAATGATATAGGACTACCGCCAGAGCTAGTGTCACTTTTTAGATTTTGGTACCTAAACCAGGAAAACCTTGTGCGGTGAACGGGCAAACTTTCTGCACCTTGCAGGCAGGAGTGCGGGGTGCGGCAGGGGGGGTTGAGCTCGCCCTCGATTTTCTGCCTGTATGTAAATGCACTGATCGAGCGACTCAGCAGCATGCCTGTGCTGTAAACAACGTCAGCTACGCCGATGACATGGTGCTTCTGGCTCCCTCGAAGTATGCGAAGTATGTGGCTTCGCATAGACTCATGTATGATGTTTAAAAATCAGAGTTCATGGTGTTCAAGGCAGGTACTAAGAGCCCTATGTTTATACTACCAGTAAAACTCAATGGCATGCCCCTTAAAAGAGTGTATCAATTCAAGTACATAGGGCACTTGTTCACCGAGGACCTAAAGGATAATGTCGATATGGAGAGGGAACGCAGAGCATTGTCAGACCGGGCGAATATGCTGGTCCGTAGATTCGCATGGTGTACAGATGCAGTGAAAGTGATATTGTTCAAAGCGTACTGTACATCTCTGTATTCTGCGAGTCTGTGGTTCAGCTATACCCAAAAGCCTTACAATGCCTGCGGGTCCAATATAACAACGCGTTTAGGGCGCTGATGTGTCTTCCGCGATTCTGCAGCGCATCAGGTATGTTCCCCGAGGCGCGCACCGATACCTTGGACGCCATCTGGCGCAAAAAAACAGCCTCATTGCTGAGCAGACTCTGCAGGAGTAGTAACAGCATCCTCAATGCGATTTCAGAACAACTTGGTTGTCCTCTGCTATGGAAACTCATCCAGAGGACCAAATCGCTATTAGTTATTAAGTACAAACCTAGTTTTAAGTTATATTAATAAAATGGACTGAGTTGTCTGAATAAAAGAAATTTATTATTATTATTGTTATTATACCCTGTTCCTTTAAGGCAGGGATGCACAGACTTATTGAGACTAGGGGCCACTTGGGCAAATCATGAACTGATGGCGGGCCGCCAGAAGTATAGGTAATTAAAGACAATAAAGAATTGATAATAATGTATTAAAATTGAAAAATAATTATTTTTGCTGTCGGCGGGCCACCAGTATTCTACCGGCGGGCCGCATGCGGCCTGCGGGCCACGGTCTGTGCATCCCTGCTTTAAGGCTTCCCAGATTTTTGAGTGTATCAGAGAATCGAAAGTTTTACTATAATCAATAAAGGCTATGTAATATGTAAGCTGGTATTCAGCATATTTTTCTATAATCTGCCTTACAGTATGGATGTGGTCTAGTACAGAGAAGTCCTTGCGGAATCTTGCCTGTTTTATTGGCTGTTGCTCCTCAAATTTCCTTTCTATTTTTTTCAAAATAATCTTTTCAAAGGTCTTATAAATATTAGACATTAGACTAATGGGCTGGTAGTTTCCAATATGGGAGTGATTCCCTAATTGAAATTTAAGATTTTATAAATGTTATATGATCATGCTGATTTCTAGTGACCAAGCCACAGGCAGTGGACTCTGTCGAGGTTGCCTCCAAGCTGAAGAGACTGTGGAGCATGTGGTGATGCACTGCATCGCCACAAATGAAGTCAGGTCGAAGAACTCATCAACACATGCTCTCCATCATCACTAACAGACAGGAGGTCAGGGATACTAGAACACTGCTGTCAATAACCCAGAGTCCTTCTCCGCTACTTCAAGGGGCTGGTTGGGGTCAATTTAGAAGGGGGATAATGCACAATACACCCCAATGCTGGACTACAGTGCAGAGCTTGGTTCCCCCCACTTAGAATTAGAATTAGGATTAGTGACCAAGCCTATAAGATCAGGCAACTCAACTTGGTATTTTTTAGATAATTCATCATTTAGCTATAGACAGTGTAGTGTAAATCTAACAAGGTAAACTGATGATGGTTAGTAAGTAGGTAATTAGTTAAGTCTCCTATTGGTTCAACTCAGCAATACAGATGATATCTTTGCTATGATATTTATTCAGGCGCAACAAAATGAACCAGCGCGGGGAAAGGCTAATTATAGACGCTCAACACCATCCGGTTCTTCCTACATTAAGTTTCTAATCATCCTATTTGCAAAACTGTGTTTTGTTACATATAGCATTGACGAAAGTGCTAGTATTAGTATGCTAGCATTTTGCGTAGGTACCATGACATTAAGGCAGTATTTTTATTAATTTTAAATTAAACGTCGTCAAAATTATTCGTAAGTCTTAAAGATTTACGCAAGGTGAAATGACGATATCGACTTAGCAACAGAACAAGAGAGCACTTGTACTAAAGAAAGCAGCTTTGTGATGTAATTTAAATTAAATTAAGGTCGTTTCCACTTACCGGTTGTGATATATCAGGAGATATTGCTCGTGGAACTGGCTCGGCAAACAGAATCGTACCGTCTGATGGCTCTCCCATAGTAATGTTACTACCACGCAAAGGTGACTGAGCAGAGTCAAGAAGCGGGCTGGTATTAGAGTTTCGGCACCTCTCATACCTTTATTTAGGACTTATACTTTATTTAGGAATTCCAAAGAATTCAATAAATAACTAGAGAAAGTGGAAACAAAACCGCAAAACGAATTTCGATTTTTCGTGTTTGTTGTGTTTGCCTGACTTGACCTGATCACTGACAGTTGGTTGACAATGACATAAGATTATTGGCATTACATGCTAACTCGTAGAAGTGGCCACGGACGGTCAAGACTGACCACCTAATCACCGAAGTCACCAAAAGAGTCTCTCATCACTCGCTTGCAGAGACAACACTGGTAGTGTTCTCTTTCCTCGCAGCTCACGCCTCGCGCCTCTTCACTCGCACTTACAGATAACACCATCTGATCACATGATCCATGGCGGCTCGCGCCTCGCGAGATAGTGCTGGTATGCAGGTGTACTAGTTCGTCCGAATTAAAAAAGTGAGGGGCTCATTTCAAGGAAGATTATAGCTACAAAAGAGTTGTCTCACGTGCTGAAGACCCAACCCACCACTAAACATTAGAACATTATGACACGTTACATTAGCTTTTGCATCACTCAGAGTAGTGCCATCTGTTTCCAGCACCGAAAGCTCGATTTAAGAGGGTGACACAAAACCTCCTTAAAACTATTGAATTAATATACTCCTTTTATTTAAAGTTCACTCAAATTAATGATTATTAGACTGATATACTGTAGCAGCATAACAGCATGTAATCTATCTGGTTGTTAAGAGCTTATTTTGGAGCTGCGAGTAAGGGTATCGAGCTATCGCTATTTACCTTAGCTACTATGGAGGCTAAAGTTCCAGCCCCTCTCTTATTTATATGAAACGTTCTTCACTAAATTATCATTATTGTGCCAAAAAGTTAAAGTTCTACGAGGTTATTGAGGCGGCAGTTGTCAGCGCGATTGTACCATACATAAGCTAATGTCAAAATGCCGGGCGGGCGGCAACGGCAACAAAATATGTCAGTGTCAGTATTTTTTCTAAATAGTGCAACGCTGCGGTGCTTGTTGTTATTTATATTGCTAATTTCCTCTAAATAACTGCAAAATATATCACAAATGAAGCTCTTTAAACCCAGTTGGGTCAATCATGATGGTACGTTTGCCAAAAATAAAACTTTGTGTCCTGTCTTTGTGAAAACACCCTAGAAAGCTTGTGACCAATGTTGTACATAATTTTCAGATAAACCTATATTTTCCGTGGATATCCACCCCACGGGCAAGCGTTTTGCCACCGGCGGGCAAGGTGGAGACTCCGGCCGCGTCGTGGTCTGGAACCTAAACTCAGTTTTGTGTCAAACTGTTGAATTGGACGAAAAAGTTCCGAAGATGCTTTGTCAAATGGACAATCACCTAGGTACGAAGAAAATAGGATACATTAGTAATAGTAATGCTGGGTTTTTTTTTTACACAGCATCATCTAGCCCAAACTAAGCAGAGCTTGTATTATGTGAGCTACATGTCTGATAATACTCTGATAATATTTAAATAGAAAACACCCAGACCCAAGACAAATCATTTAATCATTCTAAATTAAATTACATCTCCATAGAGCGAGAGAGTGGTATTGTTAGTGAGGGGAGGACATCTCTTTCTGAATTTAATCTACATAATGGGGTCAATCCAACACTGCTGGACCTAATAAAAATAATTTACTAAATACCTATATGTTTCATAGATTTAATTACATTATGTATGCCAGGTTCTATCCATAACTACTGTAAAGAGTAATTAATTTTGTTAATAAGCTGCAAATAAATAATTTATATGTCAATCAATCTAACATAAGCTTTCAAACAAGTGTAATTCTTGAACAACTTTTTTTGTGCTATGTATTTTAGATAGGTTTTATTGCAACACATAATCAATCAACAATCAATAATATTCCTCAGAAAAACTTTTCTCTCAATTTAAACTTTTTCTTGCTTTAAATTCCATAATTCCCATAGCCAGGTATGTTCCATAGATTTAAATCACCTCTATCTAATACCCTTCACATGCCACATTGTTTTCAGCTTGTGTGAACTGTGTCCGGTGGAGCAACGGAGGCAAGTACCTGGCCTCAGGGGGTGATGACCGTCTGGTCATGGTGTGGGGTCTGAGTGTGGCCGTGGGAGCCCTGGGGAAGAGCAAAGCCGAGACCTGGAGGTGTCTGGCAACACTACGCGGACATGCAGGTAAGATACATTAAATTTCGCATGATGTCTCTGTTTCAATTTAAAAAAACATTTCTTGCTCACTGAATTAAATGAAGAGAACTCAGAGCTTCCTGTTATCATTTAAAAAAAACTAAATTGATACTGCATTGTGCTGGATGCAGCATTAGTCCAGACTCTTCAGTGTAGAGTCATTAATTTTATTTATGTTATATTAAAAAATAAAGTTTTTTCATTAAATCTGATACTATATGTGATAATGTTGAAAGCAGATTGTAAAAGCCTATTTCAGTTTACTTATCGAATAAAATATCTACTTAAAAAAACTAAAAAACATTTTTTTATTACACTAAAAATTATAAAAAGAATTTCAGTATCTACCTCCAGTTTCTGTCATCAGACCCTCGACACCAAGTGCAATCTGTTGGACCCTACAAAACAAATCATATGAGCCCAAACTCGAGGGGTTTATTTGTACACTATTCACCCCCTGGCTCCATTAGATTAGATCATTAGATCAGCTCCAAGATACCAAATTATAGTATTGTCAAAGTTTCACTTCTATACGACAATTAGAAGTAGGTTAAAATTGACTTCCAAGATTTGATTACATTGTTTGTTAGTTAGATACAAGTGAAGTAATGTAAAGACCAAATGTAATGACAACCTCTGTGGTGCAGTGGGCGAAAGCCCGTCTGAGACGCAGAAGGTTGCGGGTTAGATTCCCGCCGCGGGACAAATGATTGCATCTGCAAATATTTATCTCGGGATCTGGGTGTTTTCTATGTATAATATGAATGTATTTACAAAAAAAAGTATATAAGTAGTATATCAGTCATGTAGTTCCCATAGCACAAGCTCTGCTTACTTTGGGGCTAGATGATGCTGTGTGAAAAATGTCCAGCATTATTTATTTATAACTTATAACTTAAAGTGTGTTAAAAAACATATTTTCGAGGTCCTTTCTGTTCGAGCCCCACCAAGTCAACCTCAAAGGACGAGGTCCTAAGAAAGGACCTCATCTGTTCTTGTTATTGGAGTCTTGGGTTATTATAAAATCTTGTGATTTCCTTTTAGTTTTAACACTTTAAAAACCAAATAATAAATACCTATTTCAGGAGATGTCCTCGACCTGGCGTGGTCACCGCTAGACAAATGGCTGGCCAGCTGCAGCGTGGACAACACTATTATAATTTGGAATGCGGAAAAGTTCCCAGAAATGGTGTACGTGTTAAATGGTCATACCGGCCTTGTGAAAGGCGTAGCTTGGGATCCCGTGAGTAAATACATCACTGTGTACACATAGTTTTATTAATCTGTCCAACATGTCTAGACAAATACAACTTTATGTTGGCGTTAATGCCTGAAAGATTGTATTGTACGGATATAACATTCACTGTAGAAATGTCACATGACTACTGCCAAGTTTTACCTTGATAAATTGGCGTTAGCGTGAAAGGAAAACTAAGCGTCTAGACCTCTATTAATTGGTAAGGCTGTTTGGCTTAAAGGACCAATAACCGGCTGGCATGGCGGGCGAGTAGCCAGCTAAAATGCAAGGGTTGTTGGTGTTCATTGAAATATATAAATATGAAAGTGTTTTGCATTGTAGGTCGGGAAGTACCTGGCTTCGCAATCAGATGACAAATCCATGAGGATCTGGAAGACCGCCGACTGGGGACCGGAGACAGTTATCACAGAACCATTCGAGGAATGTGGAGGTGAGGAAACCAGTGCAAACATGAATTATTCTTCGGAGAATTGGCTGAAACTGATATTAAAATTCTTACTTGACTTTATTAATGTTAAATGTATTAATTTTTAGTACCTACCAATAATCTTGGTAATGGCGTAACCGATTTAGGTGAAATTTGGATTAGGTACAAGCTGTTTTTCTCAAGAAAAAAACCTTTTCTGTTGAAGTTAGAAAGTTAAGTCTAATTTGAAGGCGCCCTAAACATACCTACATGTCTTGCCAAGTGCGGCACTAGGCGGCTAGTTTGAAGGCGCGCCTGACGTTGTCACGTGTACCAGGAACGACGCACGTGCTGCGGTGCTCGTGGTCCCCGGACGGGCAGTACGTGCTGTCGGCGCACGCTATGAACGGCGGGGGTCCGACCGCGCAGGTGGTGGAGCGCGACGGCTGGCGCTGCGACAAAGACTTCGTGGGACACAGGAAAGCTATCACTTGTTCCGTGAGTTTACTTTTATAGTCCTTTCATCGCTTATCGCTCTCGTATATCTGTTTTTTTTTTCTTACACAGCATCATCTATCCTCAATCTAAGCAGAGCTTGTATTATGGGAACTGCATGACTGATATACTACTAATATGTTTTTTTTGTAGATGTACATACATATTATACATAAAAAACACCCAGACTCGAGACAAATATTTATAGATCTTACCAACATTTGTCCCGTGGTGGGAATCGAACCCGCAACCTTTCGCATCTAAGGCGGGCGCTCGCCCATTGCGCCACAGATGTCGTCAACAAATAAGAAATTTAAAAACTATCTATGTATGGAATAAGCTTACAAACAGACGGCCGGTATGTTTATTCGTCACTTTAGTTGCATAATAATTTGCATGCATTTTATTGGCCTTCTGTGTCCTTCTGTATTATGTCTTTAAATTAATAAAACTGAACGCTTCCAGAGATTCAACAACAACATCTTCGTGAAGGAAGGCAAAAAGTGCTGCTGCGCCGCGGTGGGGTCACGTGACCGCGCCCTCAGCATATGGCTCACCTCCCTCAAGAGACCGCTCGTGGTCGTCCACGATCTGTTCAATGACAGCGTACTGGATATCTCCTGGAGCTCTGATGGTGAGACCCTTAGATAAATAGATAGATAAAAGAAATGTATGTATTTATAAAAGTATATAAGTAGGTAATCAGTCATGTAGTTCCCATAATAGCTTGGTTTGGGACTAGATGATGCTGTGTGAAAAATGTCCAGCATTATTTGTCATGCGTCTCTCATCCAAATTACAAACAAGATTATATTATGGCAACATAAAACATAAAAAAACGTTATCTGGAAGAGAGCGTTTTTATCGATAAGACACATATTGGAAGTTATATTTGTTTTAAACTCTGGTGCAAAAACCCATGTTTGTCTGTGACATCGATTTTGTCTCACTAATACGAGTGGACGGACATGCAAGCAAAATTTAGCGTGAGGTATATGTCTAGAGCCTCTTCATAAAGGTTGCGGGAAGTTGGTGGATTGAGCTAAAGTAAGATTTTTCATCATGGCACCCCTAAAGGGAGGCCCTTAGGGGAGGCCTATGTCTAGCAGGCCTATGTCCAGTAGGCATATGTAAAGACTGCTTTCATACATATGCCTGCTATATGTATAGGACTAATGTTATTTCACACAGCATCATCTAGCCCCAAACTAACCAGAGCTTGTATTGTGGGAACTACATGACTGATATACTACTGTTTTTTTTTTGTAAATACATACATGTTAGACAGAAAAATACTCAGACGCGACAGAAGACAAATCTTTGCAGATCATACAAACATTCGTCCCGCGGCGGGAATCGAATCCGCAACCTTCTGCGTCTCATGCGGACCACCGCAAAGTATATGGTATATGTCGTCAAAAGTATATGGTATTGTCCTGACAATATCCTTATAGATTTTGATGGTATTGTTAAATATATAATAGACGTTCTGTTTGCTCGGCAGTCGAGCAAAAATATTTTTTTTTTATCTAAAGTGCGCATTTTTTATGGTAAATAATTTACATTTTTGTCTTGCTTTGTTGCAGGTTTGAATCTCCTCGCGTGCAGTTCAGATGGGTCCGTAGCCTGTATACAGTTCTCGAATAAAGAAATTGGCATGCCGCTTTCATTGGACGAAAAGGTAAACCCGCCCGTGCGGGTTCTATTCCCGCTGCGGGACAATTGTTTGCAAGATCTTCAAATATTTGTGTCGGTCTTGGGTGTTGTGATACCATTATACTCGTAGTTCTTGATAAACGTGATAAAGGGAATCCTAGAGTGCCTACTCTAGGATTCCCTTCACAGTATCTAGATACGGATCAATGTTTGCAACATTTGTCCCGCAGCGGCAATCGAACCCGTACATCTTGTGTCGCAGCTGGCTACTCACCCGCCGTGCCACTGAGGTCGTCAGATACAGCCGTGACCATGTTTTATTTTCGTTAGGTTAGAGGTAGCCTAGCTTTTTTTTTTAAATTTACTAGCCATTTAATATTTATCAATATTACATGTACTAAGGGTACTCAATTCCAATTTCCATGTTCCAGAATGCATTTTACGAGAAAATATACGGCAAATGTCTGGCAAATGAGTCGGGCGGAGATCTGTCTTCGAACCTGCTGGTGGAATGTCCAGATATACTGCTGGCGAGGGAGAAACTGGAAGACAAGAAGGCGAGGAAAGAGGAGACCACACCTAAATGTGATAAAATACAGGTATGTTCCTAGTCTAGACAAATGTCACTTTCTGTTGGCGTTGACGCCTGCGGAAAGATTGAATTGTATGGGAATGACATTAGCTGTGGAAATGTTACGTGACAGCTGCCAGGTTTTACCTTGTCAAATTGGCGTTAGCGTGAAAGGAAAAGTAAGCGTGAGCTATTTGTCTAGACCCCTGGTTTACTTCAGTGCAGTACAATCACATGGGCAGGATAGGAAAATAAAATGAACAATTTATTTTTTACAAAACAATAATCCTTAATTTATAGTTATTTAATATATAATTCGACTTATAAATGATGTGATAAAGACTTATACAATAGATTACATCGTTTAATTTTCTATTATCTTGTATTGTATTGTCGCTCTGTGCTAAAATCTTAAGAAGAACCATCCCTTCCAAACTTATAAGAAAAAAAAAACGGATTTCAATCGCTCATCCGTTTGCACACACACCCCCAGCCCCAAACACACACACACCCCTACACTCACTCCTACATACTCCTTAAACACACTCCCTACACACACCCCCCATACACTCACTCTTTAAACACACCCCTACACATACACTCCCTAAACACTCCCTAAATACCCCCCTACACACACATACTCCCTAAACACACCATAACACACCCCTACACAATCCCTAAATACACCCCTACACACACACACTCCCTAAACACACCCCATATACAAAAAAAAAACGTTTATGTTCAACAGTCAAAACCAATGCTGACGTCACCGTCCCCCCAAGGCACCCCAGTCCGGCCGATGGACCGTCAAATTGAGACCAGGACTTCAGACGGCAAGCGACGGATCACGCCTGTCTTCATACCGCTCACACAGGCAGACGCTAAGTTAGTTTTATTATATTATTTTTTACGAAAAACGGGACATATATACATATATCAATTTTCATACAACTAATTCTGCAAAAAAGCTTACGGGCTCACCTGCTGGAAAGCGGTTCTGCAATCCCTGAGCCATTGCTGATGGCTACCAGTTGGTAAACGGTTACCGTAACCTATGGACGTTTGCAACACGTCCATAGTTTAGGTCCAAAGTATCACTTGCGTGTTGCCAATCCTGAGACGATAACGGGTGGATCGTCTCGTATGCCTGTAATTTCACCGGCATCCATACTCTTCAGACCGGACCACAGCAATACGAACATTACTGGTTTGCAAACATTAAGAAGCTGCCACACCTACCCATGATTATTGTGTTCGACTGGCCGTGGACCTAGTGAACTTTGTCCACAGTGAATCTCTCGGCTCCCAGCCAGGCGGTACCGAGAACTGCTTCAGCACATCATCGCAGAGCAAGTCCAGGATCCGGGTGGAAGTGAGGGATGACATCGTGATACATCCCAACGTCAGCAATCATGCCACCTCGCTGAATAACAGCAATACCAAGATAACTGAGAAGTAAGTATGAATGAAGAAAAACTTAACTGTGAAAAACCACTTATGGCACACGGGGGTCACCAATGTGACTTGCAACAATAGTATGCCGACTTTCACAGGTGAATAGGAAGCTCAAAGATACTCTTAAAGGCATATAAAAAAAAAATGCTGGTAATTTTTTCACACACCGTCATTTAGCCCCAAAATAAGCGTAGCTTGTACTATGGAAACTACATGACTGATATAATAATATACTTTTTTTTTATATGCCGATATTATTCGTATAAAATTGATTGGTACCTTATTTATGTAATACTAACTCAATATGGATCTAAGTTTGAAATAAAAAATAAATATTATAGGCCAATATGTCACATGGGAGGTCACCAATATGAAACCTCGAAAAACAGTTACGTGTAGGTGTCTGGTATGCTGCATTTAAAGGCTTCTTAATAGATCATTATTTAAATGTTTTTTACAATAAGTAAACTTATTATAATAGGCTTAATATATTAGGTCGTGTTACGAGACCGAAGACGGCAAAGATAATGCACCTTACACACACTCCCTAATATAATACATAAAATATACCTAAGTAGGTATATTTTATGTATTATATTTTTTTTTAATTTCAGTATGTTGTTTAATACAGGATCATTATTAATTTCAGTGGTTTAGACCAGCGTCTGCGCAAGCGCACCGCGTCGTCCCTCCCCGGGCCGCGCGCAGACGAGATGCATTCGAAGCGTGGCTGCGCGTCGCCTCGATCGCCTCGACCGGGCGCGGCGCTCCCGTCCGCCTCGCACGCCGCCCCGGCCCTGCCTGCGCCGGCGCTCGGCGCTGCCGGACCCGTCGTCAGGGCAGCTGGACTGCTCAGACTGCAGGTCTGCACTGACTTATATAAAACAAGCGCCACCGCATTGCCCGCCCGCGCTTACTTCTTTTGCTCGGCTCCTGGACGTCGTACTTATATAATACAACTAGGTGTGCCACCTCCGCCCCTAGTAATACGGTGGGCATTACCCGCCCGGACTATTACTTCTTCTGCTCGGCTCCTGAGGGCTGTAGCGTAAACGTATCTCAAGAATTGGGCTATGAAATGCACACATTTTTTTTTATCCGAATGTTAGTTCCATTGATTGGAATGTTCATACAAAAAAGAAACGAACTCTTCACCTTTATTATAAGTATATATTGTACCAAATTCCATTCTGAAATAAACTCTTTATTTGCAGGTTGTGAACAAGGCATTTAATACGCACTACGGAACGCTATCAAGGCTGCAACTTATACCCAACAACTCTGCATCAAACGACCCCGTATGGGAGACATATCTAGGTAAGAACAGGACATACTCAGTAGTTATTGAGTGTTTTCTGTATAGAATGAATATGTATTTACAAAAAATGAATATAAATAGTATATCAGTCATGTAGTTCCCATAACACAAGCTCTGCTTAGTTTGGGGGCTAGATTATGCATTATTATTTTCATACATGCATCTGAAGATATACATTATTGGTATTGCGTAATTTACAGTATTTTTTTTAATGTCAAAACTAGTCATAGTTCTTGACATTAAAAAACACTGTCAAGCTGTCACAGAGAAACGTGACGTCCCTCCGATGCGGCTGTGATTAGAATCTGGTGTCAGTAATATCAATGTCGGCAGGTTCCCCGGTGACGTGCATCTCGTGCGACGCCAAGTGGGCGAGTGTCGCGTGCCTGGATGGAACGCTGCACGTGTGGGAGCTGCACAGGCAGCACGCCACCAGGGCGCTGCCACCTATCGGTGAGTATCATCCACGATTCTACGAGTATATAGAATGGAATACTGGTGATGTGGAGCTGCATAATATGCTGAGACCTTTGGTACACGCCTACCTACTTATTGCGGAGAGGAATAAGTAGGTTTTTTTGTTCCTTATTTTGAGCCTACCTATTACGGTAGGGCCGATATAATGTATAAAGAGATAGTATCTATTTCTTTAAATTTGAATTTTGCCGCGCCTCCGTCGGTAAAGGTATTACAGTAGAATGTCGGTGGAGCAGCATAGATATTTACTCCGTCGGTAAAGTAGGTTTATTATTTATAGAACAGTGTAGGAAAAAATATGGCGGCTTTTGCTATGAAACTGGGAAATTAACGAAAGCTACTTAGAGAGATGTAATTCAAAAGGAATTGACATGTTATAGAATAAACTTTAAATGTCGTTTCTTTGTTTACAAAGCAACACATCGTAGTCTAATTTGTCATTCCTTATAAAATAATATTGATCTTATAACACGACATTTTTGTTTATGTTAATAAACAAAAATGTCACACAACACAAATAACAAAATTACTGGATAATAAGCTGATAGAATAATCTTACAGTCCGTTTGCTGCAACTGTCACTTTGGTATTAAAAAAAAAAAGAAAACAGAAAGTCAGGCTTTGTATAGAGACTTGAATAAAATAGTAGTACCTCAAGCTCAACCATTTCACTTAATTGAAGACTTAATGACAAAGACCAAGCATTGTATTTTTTTTAAGTCTGTGCTCCGGTGAAGTCATCATGCCTATTTCTGCCGCCAACCCAACAGACCATGGGGGTCTGTATTGAGTTTCGGAACATGTTGGAATGGTCAACGTTTCGACAAGTTTTTAAAGTATTAGTGACTCAGCAAAGAGACTCCTCAGCCAAAATTTGTCTCAGCAATAAGCCATTTTATTTAAATGGTATAATACACAGCCTATGCACACCCTGAAGGTACATTCTTTGACGACCTTTGTGGCGCAGTGGGCGAAAGCCCGCCTGTGACGCAGAAGGTTGCGGGTTCGATTCCCACTGCGGGAGAAATGCGATTAGTTTTTGTAATCAGATGCGACTATGTATTTGACTGTTGCGTGTTTAAAAGACCACAATTTTTCAGCATTAATGTCGCAAGCGGCCAAACTGACGTTATGTGGCGACACGCTGGCGGCGGTGACGACATCAGCGGAGCTCGCGATGTGGGACCTCGCGGCCGCCACCTGCCTCATCCGACCGCTGTGCTTCCGCGCGCTGCTATCACACGGAGGTACATACATTTAAAATCAATATGTTATGGTTATAAATGACAAATATTTATTCTATACAATAAACAACACTTGTAAATGAAAAAAAAAGTATTATTAGCGACATCTCTCGCCACATTATTGAACCACGTCACCTCAAACCAGCGGTCGAAGAGCAACCAACTGATATGCGATGAGCTACCACATACAATACACAGATGGCCATCGAAGTGTCTAGATCGCGCAAGCTTAGTTTAAACGAAATCTGAACATATATAATATCTTCAACAAACTACTGTCGCTGCTAGAAGTCTGGGCAAGTGGATCAGATGGATCAGCCCAATGGAAGATCTTCCCCTTTGCAAATGAAGGACACACCAACAATGTGTTTAATATAAACAATGCTGGACATATTTCACAGCATCACCTAGCCCCAAATAAAGCAAAGCTTGTTCACCGCGATAATACGGTAAAATTACCTACAATTAATTAAATTTTTCTAGAAAATGTATTGAATAATAATAACTTGAATTTTTCTTGTTTTCAGTAACAGTTACAAATTGCTCTCTGCTAGAAGACGGGAATCCGATGATCTCACTCAGTAACGGGAAAGCGTACATTTACAGCAAGAAACTATGTTCTTGGTAAGTATTACCTCGGGACATAACGATTTTATTAAATACTGTTACGAGCTAGGGTTCGGGATAAAATATTTAAGTCCAATTGTACACTAAAGGAACACTTCAATAGCAAATTACACTATAGAATTTACAATAAAACCAACAGCACAACGAAACTACACAACAAATACAAAAGCACTGTATCACTTAGTACAACACTAGCACAACTGTCACTTCACTAGTCAGTAGTCACTGGGTATTGCTTCTTTATCACTTCGAATTATTCACTTTCAAATCTTGAAGGGAACTCACTCTACGTGTTGCTTGCCGCGCTTGTATATCCCACGGTAAATAAGGACGCGTATGTTCTAGTAATTTCGTGTCTAATTTCTAATAGTGGGCATGGCCCGCACGCGCCATTCGAGAAACTACCGCCTTTTAATAGCGCGATAAGTACCAGACGATACTAGATGACGGTAGAACAAGTAGTGCGTTCATTTTATAACAGATGGCGCTAACGTACCGTAGTTAGCTAGCCTTCAGAATGCGTTAACTTAAAAATACGATGAATCAAAGCGCGAACTGGTGTATCTTCAAAATATGCATAGATTTTAGGGCTTTACTTGTAAAGATTACCTAAACTGCTTGATAGTTTTGAAAGATCAAGCATTCAAAGCCTTTTTAAATTTAAGCCCTCGCGTAATAATTTTATTTTGCTCCCTTATAAGGATATACTACATTATACAACTAATTATATTGTATTGTCAGCAGGTGTAATATAATTGAGATGTCTGTTGTGTTGTTTCCAGGGTGGTGTGGTACGACGCGGGCGACGCGGTGCGCGGGTGCGCGGGCGCAGTGCCGCGCTCCGCCCGCGCGCACCACGCACACAAACACACGAGACGCGCGCACGCCAACCATCACACCAGGTTACTGTATTACCTACGCACTAGCGCACTGGCGCACTAGCGTAACGCACCTATCTAACATATTTTCTTGAGCGTGTATTCAAGAAAAATACATTAAATGTAAAAATACCGACTTCCTCACGTGCTCACGTTATTTTGCTCACTCGGTATGGCACTATTTCGATTAAAAAACAAAACTAAAATAGCACACATAAAAATCAACTGAATTGAGAACCACCTGTATTGAAGTCGGTTAAAAATACGCCCCTGTATGTAATACCCCATGATGGATGTTCTCTGACCTATTACTCAGTACGTAAAACGGAGAGGTCATCAATTAGGGGGAATGTCTGATTATAAAAAGGTAACTCTTAAGATAAATGAATTCACCTTGTTAGATTGGCACCACACTATAGCTGAATGGAGGATCATTAAAAAAGAACAAGCAGGGTTTGCCTGATTCTTCTAGGCTTGGACGCGCGCGAGGAATCGGCGTAAATTCACTTTAACATTTTAAATCCACGTATTTTTGCTGACGTTTCTATATGATCTTATATGAATAGTCAACAAAACTGAGCATATTTTTTTTTATATTTGTATGTATCTAAATATATATTTGGTTGTAGGTATATATGTATTAAAGTATGCATTTTTAGTTTTATGACCTCTGTGGCGCAATGGGCAATTCGCTTGAGACGCAGAAGGTTGCGGGTTCAATTCCCGCCGCGGGACAAATGTTTGTATGATCTGCAAATATTTGTCTCGAGTCTGGGTGTTTTCGTGTAAAGTATGTATGTGTTTACAAAAAAAATATGTTTATAAGTAGTATACCAGTCATGTAGTTCCCATAATACAAGCTCTTTTTAGTTTGGGGCTAGATGATGCTGTGTGAAAAATGTCCAGCATTATTTATTTCTATTTGAAGTAGCTAGTTTTTTTTTCTCTTATTTTGGTAATCAGCCAACTACCGCTCCACTCTTTATTACACAAAGGTTAGCTAGAAGAAAATGCTAATTAGCATTAAGTTCGCCTATGTACTTGTTTTATCTTGTCCAATAAAGCATTTTCTATCATCTATCCTTGTGATTTTAATGAATAAAAACCTTTTGAGTTAATATTTTAAAATGTTCTTTCTTACAGCTATAGTTCGGGAGCGGCCCGGAGTTGGCTAGAAGCTCAGGTGGCGTCGTGCCTTCATCTAAAGCTGTCGAAAGACTACCGGCACTGGATCACATCACTATTCGAACATCTAGTCAATCATGGTGAGCTAATTAGAGGCTAAACAAACACGCTCACGACTGCCTCCCCCATGTTGGACATCCTCAGATACATCCTCAGATACATTTTCGCGGGACCAATGTTTGTATCAAATATTTGTCTAGGTGTTTTCTATGTATAATATGTATGTATTTACAAAAAAAAATGTATATAAGTAGTATATCAGTCATATAGTTCCCATAACACAAGCTCTGCTTAGTTTGGGGCTAGATGATGCTGTGTGAAAATGTCCAGCATTATTTATTATGACGCGAGATGATTACCAGCCTGCTCAAGTATTTTGGGGTGTTCCAAATGGTAGGTCGCGGGTTCGCGTCCCGCCGTGGTTGAGTTCTTTGACAATTCACTTAATTATCATTAAGTGAATTATTATTGGAGTATTGAATGCTTTCACCACAATGTTTCCTTTACCTGCAACTAGCCTAATGTTACTACATGTTAATAAATATGTATAATCACTTCATCATTGACTACAAAATCATATATAGTCCTCTCAATCCAAAGGTTGTCTGGAAGAGATCGCTTTTAAGCGATAAGACCATTATACCTTTATCATAATGTACAGTCAAGTATTTTCATTCAGTAATTCCATCATTTTCTTGTCCTTGTCCTAATGGACAATCTTGGGGTCGGCACAACATGATTTCTTCTTCCATTTTCCTCTATCAGCATCTATATCTTATGTCTAGTATTATAATATATGTGCTCGACATGAGCACATATATTATAATTATTCATGTAATCATTCCATCTTTCCTCTTCTCTCCACATACATATACAACACTCTTCTCGTAAATTTTCTTCCCAACTAACTTTTCCCTTAATTATTTTCAGACTACCCGTAATACACAAATTTCAACACGGCGTTTGGTTTTGGTCGTCGTTTCGGCTATATTTCTAAAGAACACGATGATTTATTTATTTCAGGTACAGAAGATCAGCTCCGCGCGATATTAGACGATATGCTGGGACCAAGTCATTGCACATCTACCCCTAAGAAATGGCAGAATACGATATTAGTGAGTACTAGCTTCTGCCCACGGCTTCGCCCGCGTGGTACCCGGATAAAAAGTAGCCTATGTGTTATTCTGATGCATAAGCTATATTACTGTAAAGTTTCATCAGAATCCGTTCAGTAGTTTTTGTGTGAAAGAGTTATAAACATCCATACTCACAAACTTTCGCGTTTATAATAGGATTATTTTGGGATAGTTTCAGGCATATTTATTTCAGTAGATAGAACTAGACTGTACTATATATATATACTTTGACGCGCACAGTTGGAATCACGCCTTATTTTATATGTCACTAGTTAATGCCCGCAGCTACGCCCGCGTGGTACCCTGATACAAGGTAGCCGATGAAAATAAGCTTTTACCTTAAGGCAGCGTTCGTAAGAAACATTTTTCGTCGACTTACGTTACAAAATTTACTCTCCACGAAAAGCCCTTTTATTTTAACGTTATATTAAACAGCGTTTGTCTATCCTGAAGGTCCATTCTCAATGTTAGTGTTTTATTTATAAATCGTATGAATACTTTATAGATTACCTCCTTATAAACTTTTCCTCTTTATAATAATAATAATGCTGGTCATTTTTCACACAGCATCATCTAACCACAAAGTAATCAGAGCTTTGTGTTATGGGTACTACATGACTGATATACTACATATATATATATTTTTTGAAAATACATACATACTATATATGGCGATGGCCTTGCAACCTGTCACGTGGAATGCTTACTACTTGCAAAACGCGGGCATGTATCAAATGTAATGTTTGGACGTGCCTCTGACTACCCCCTACTTGGTATCCTCAAAGATCTACTCACTGAGTATGTATCTGAGGATGTCCACCATGGGGAATACAGTCGTGAGCGTGTTTCTTTTTTTTTCTTTTTTCTATATATGAAAACACCCAGACCCGAGACAAATAATTGCACATCATACAAACATTTGGCGGGGATTGTACCCGCAGCCTTCTGCATCTCAGGCGGACCTTCGCCCACTGTCTATAGAGGTCGTCAAGTTATATCTCATTTCAGGGTATAAGAAAACACGATCTGCTGGAAGAGATGCTGTCACTCCTCGTCAGGCAGCTGAGATGGCAGCGCATCTACTCCGAATACAACGACCAGCTCTGCGACCTCAGAGCATCGAGCGCCAGCGTCATGAACGGCCATTGATCGTCTGTTTATCAGTACATCAGTGCGCTTGATGTCACAACCGTAAGGCGTTCGTCCGTTTTTACGTCGACTTACGATGCAAAATTGGTCTCCACAAAAACGTCCTTTTATTCTAACCGGATAATATATAGCGGATATATGTCCACCCTGAAGATCCATTCTAAATGTAAGTGAAAGAGTTTTTGTAATCGGATGACTTACAAACTTACAATCATTAAAATTGAAAATACAGATGATTAGACCCGGAGTTCGGATTCGGTCGAGGATATACGATTGTGCATATTTTTCCACTAGAAAAAAATATATACACACGTGCCCGTTGAACAAATGTGGACATAGTTATTGATAGAATAATATAGTGAAGAAAAATCTGTCATCATCAGCTGCCAGATGTTTTCGGTATGCTATCTTATCATATTGATAATGATAATGAGGTTAAGGGGAAGTCAGTGGATGGAACTGTCTCATGATCGTCAGGGTACTCTTTTCCAGCAGTGGACTTCTAGCGGGCTGTTTATGGAAATGATGATTTAAGGTATCTAAGTGTTCACTTTGAATGGCTTATATCAGATTATAATAAGATATCCGCCTTATAAGTATTATTAAGAAATATACAAAAGTTATAGAATTTGTATGTGTGTAAATTTATGAACGAAAATTACCGAAGGATTTAAGGCATAATTATTTTTCGTCATTGCATTATCAAACGCCGAATACTGAAACGGTACTTAAGGTTTAATCAAGACTTAGGGTGATATGAAATTGACAGACTTATATATAGCATGTAGCACCATCTCTGTCAAACTCAACTTATAACTTAAGTAGCGTTTCAATCTTTGGCCATTGCGATAACTTTGACTGTTCTGTGTTCATATCATTAATGTAGGTACTAGACACTTCAGACTGCCAACCTTAGTTATCAATCTTAACAGTAAGTCGAAGAGATAAATAATGGTTAAGTGCTGACTCCTAATGATTGAATCATTATCCGGGATAAATATGCGTTTCTTGGTACTTGCTTAGCATCGCCCTGGGCCCCACCCTGTCAAATCCTGCTTCGCGACTAACAACGTCATAGCGCCCTCAATTTCATAACGGGATTTGACATCTTTATCTCTATTGAATCGCTATAAAACTTGATGGTTAGGCCCCTGATAATGAAATACGTTTTTTGACATTTGACTGTCAATCTAACAAATTCTGAGACAGCTATATAATGTTATAACCTAAGGACGATGCGTTCTACCTTGTTAGATTGGTAAGTGCAAATAGGACTAGACGAAATCATCTTACTGAAAAAAAACAAGCAGATTTAGACATGTTTCTTCTAAGCATGGTAGCGCGTAAACGCAGTAAATTCACTTCAAAAATTGAAATTCTCGTAGTTTTTAAGCTGACTTTTCTATATTTCATGTTAGCTTAAAAACGAATCCTTGTAATTTTAATGAAAAAAAACCCTATTGACAGTGACATATATATTCTTTATAATAACCGGAATTGAATCGCTATTCGACGTCTTATCACGTCTTAAAAAATGACACCTTTAGACATTGCTGATAGCGCATATAAGACAAGTTCTCATAGGGGTACAAACAAGTTGCGACAGATTGTAAAATGTAGATAGACAATGTACCAACTTAGATTTATAACATAATTTGTAAAACCTTTGTCACATTTATATATTTGAATGAACTTGGCTTATCTTTCTCTTTCCTACTAAATTTATATCCTAAGTTTTTGTATTTGACGCATTTATTCAGATTAAGTCTAGTCACATTGGTTTCTTTTGACTAAAGACTGCTATAATTTTTATTTCAGTTATGTATGTGAGAGTTTTTTTTTATTTGTGGCAGTCCAGTTAATAAAACTGAATCAATAGTTTGTTTTAATATGGAGTTTTTACTCAAATAATTTAAGGCAACCTATAAATATTATTAATCTAATATTTTTTAATTTAATTTTATAAATCGTGCTCCAGCACTCGTTCTGTATGATTTTGTAATTTAATTTAATAATTGTGACTCCTGTTTCAAACTCGACTTAGGCATCCAATGAGAACAATCTGTATTTTTATCTCGCCTACCTTCTTTCTTGAATGTTTTTTCAAACCTAGATGCTTTATGTTCTGGTAAAGTTTAGTTTAGAAGTTACCTCAAGTAATTAAGAATAATTTGAAATTTTGCTGACTGTATTCTATTAACCACATAAGAAAGATATCAGGAGGAAAGTTGTAATTATTTTTCTTTTGTGTTTCATTTTAAACTTGATTGATTAACCTTGGAAGAATTAGTAAGAATCTCAAAACTGTAATGTCTTTTGTTGATGCAAATATTTGTGTGAAATGAAATTAGCCCCTAAATTTTCTTCAAACTATTATTGTAGTGCCAATATGTAACTTGATTCTGGATACATATTTTTTTGCACTTTTAATACTGCATAAATGAGTTTTAATAAAAAAATTGTTAAGCTACTTTTCGTTTTTATCCTTGTCGATAGCATCGACCCCGAATGGGGTCCTGGCCTCCGACACAATAGAACGCCAACGGTCTCTGTCGTGTGCCGCCTTCATCCAGTCCGGTGCGAGGACTTGAAGTGAGTGAATGTCTTTCTCTACTTTTTTTTTTGAGTTGCACTTAAAAATTATTAATATACCTTTTCGCACTGATAACTCAAGCAGTTTTAAATTGCCTCATGTTATAAATATAGTTTCATTGAAAGGGACATTTATAGAATAGAAACACATTATATATCACAATAATTTATTTTTACAAATGAATAAATCAAGATTTCACAAGGTGTCTTATAGAGTTAATCATAATTTCACAATGAAAAGAACGATGTTAAACAAATGTAAACATTTCGGTGAAAGTAAAATAATAGCCCGTAGGCGCGAAGACAAATTCATCTAAAGTTACAAATTAGTTTGTGGATAGTTTGACAGCGTGTCCCACTCTAAAGAATGCGTGTTCGCCGATGCGGAAAAGGTTGACAAAACCACTGTCCATCGCAAAAGTACGGACATACTACAGAGCAGATGCACACTCCCGGACCAACCACAGAAAACTTGAGCCTAACAACCAAATGTACGTCTACGTAAACAATTTATGCTAACTACAACAACCCGTTCACTCGAAGCGATAAATCTTTGAATACCAAATTCGGCAACAATTTTACAAACATACTAAACTTTTGGTCCCATCCCAAAACACGCAGGCAGTTAACATCCTTTTCGTAAACTTTAAAAACTACTAAAATAGAACCTCACTCGATGTGATCGACATAGTAACAGTAAGAATCACGGGGGCGGCAGGACGTCGCGCCCGGCCCAATAAATAACACCGCGACTATTCAAATATACCCTTAAATTATATACAAACTCATGAAGCCGACTCTGCCTCAAACTACCGTCGGGTAAACTGAGTCAACAGAATACGTCTTGCGTATAATTATGCATTTTGTACCATCATTGGTAGGGGCGCGATTATCGACGAACCGTCCGTACGCTGTCAGCGTCGTGTTCGCGTAATCGGGGCCCTACCGCATTAAAAATATACAACTTGCAATAACCAACTTAATTCTAAATATTTACATCACATACCGGCGCAGCGGCGTAGACAAGTGATAGTTATAACACATTCGCCCGACTATCGGACGCAGAGATAAATAGGCGTTAGCTCGTGCTAATCGTATCTGTCATATAACAAAGTTCCCTTATTCATTGACGTTCAGCCTTGATATGGTTTAGCAATGTGAGCTCTTATTGTTTTAGTTAAAGGTGTTTTATGCAAAGAATGTTTAAGCTCTCTTCGTTCATTTTTCAAATGACAGACCGGCCCCTTAACTAAACTAGCAAAATGGCTATGGAAACGAGACAATGGCACCCATTTTGCCAGGCCAACATCCAAAACGTCTAAAACTTGAAAATGCAAGAAGTAACAACCCCTTTTCTTCAAGTTTTAAAAGCGTCAAACATGGCTAAGCCTGTAAAAATTAGTCGCCATTTTGTTAGTCCAACTAGGGGGTAGGAGATAGAACACTCAACCGAAGCTAAACCACATTCGTGAATAACAAAGCGGGTGTTTTAAACATTGCGTCAAGCAACGCCTGGAATTCATCTCGACCTTTTTATAGCTAGTATTCATCTCATCCTATCTTTTATAGCAGGTTCATAAACAGCGAACCGAACGGACGAGCTCAAAAACACCGCACACAATCTGTGACGTGGCAACAGTCACTACATAACACTGTAGGTAGATGGCGGTACAAGCACTCGAGTTCACACCCGTGACGGCTACACACGGTAGGTTATTTACACTGTCACGGGGTATGGCAGTATGCTACCGGCGCGTGCGGAGAGGTAGCACGCAGCACAGGTAACGCTAGCAGAGCACAGCTCGGTCGGGCGGGGCTCGGGTGCTCCGGAGACGTAGGCACGTGCCGGCGCCGCTCTCGCACTCGAGCGCGCAGCCGCAGTCCCCGTGGTGGGAGTGCGAGTGGGACAGCTTAGCTGGCTTCTCGTAGTCCGGCTGGAACTTCTTGCAGAGCGCCAGCACGGACGGTGGGTGCGGATGCGACTTGCGGGATACCTGTAGGGCGGCGAATAGGATCTAAGTTAGGTTAGTTTGCTGATCGGTCTACCACTAATCCTATGACCTTTATAGAAAGCCTAGGTCATAGGACCTTAATGAATTCATGAACCACAAAGAAGGCAATAATGATATTATGACCAATGACTAGGAGTGAATATTGTTAGATTAAGTATGTAATGTATTAGCTGACCTACATTCATGCAAATAAATATTCTGATTTCAAAACATCTCGTACATTAATTTATGTTTCTTTTTTTATCAGTGGCTGTCCAGTTTTTGGTAGTTACAGATAAAATTAACCTTTCTGCAGGTTTTACACAGCAAGAAGCATAAAAACAAACATGCAATTTTAAATTGAGTACATATCGCTAAAAAATAATTTAATTACGATTAACGCTCTAAATATATTATCATGCTGTACCAATGCTTAAAATGAATATACTCTAAGTTCTTGAATATTTGTTTATGGGCCGGACCTCAAACCAAACCTCAACGTTCATTCAGCATTCAGGACACTTCAAGTGCATGCATATATCGACCCCCGTGACAAGCCTACCTTCTAAAATAATACTAGATATAGCGAAAACCATAAAAATTACTATCAAAGCAGTCTCATTTAGAGATCACACTGCAATAAAAAAAAAACGCGCGAAAAGTTCAAACCATTTCCATGCTGTTACTGTGATCAGAATTACCTATTACACTTCCCCCTATATTTAGGTTATGGGCCTAGAACCAGTCCTGTCCGCGTCTCACCTTGGGCGTGGAAGGGGCGTCCGGGAAGGGAGGCGACACGTCACGCGCGTGCGCATGTTTCAGCGGCTTGTCGCGTTCCTCTTCTTCCACCGTTCTGTTGGTGTCGGTCGGTGACGACGGCCGAGAGTCTACGACTTCTGAAACGTGAAGATTGTGCGGTTGAAATCAAGTCCCATCCAAATATATCATATTAATTTACGCAATACACTAATTAGTCTTTGTAAATCACCTGCACGTTTATCGACACCTACGTTCTACAAACGGTAAAATAAAACTTTTGAAACTATCATGGTTATGAAAACAAAACGGGATATGTACCAGTTCCAGTTGTGGGATATTAACCATGATCAGGGGAGGAACAGTGCCTCCTGTGATCATGGTACATGCAACTGGACATATATATCGGGAAAGATTCAAACTCACAAATCATGGTTAATATCCCGTAAGTAAACATTTTGGTGAAAGAAAACTTCATTCAAAAACTACCCTAGCATAGAATTGAAAGTTCAATAGATAATAAGTGAGAGGCGTCCCCAATTCGACCCAGTGCGAACGAAAACGTTCACTCCCTCCCTACTCGTAGAAAAGTTTGTATGGGAAATTGAGAAGTTCCATCAAAACTACCTTCATCTGCATCATGCGTGCCATTGGTTCCGTTGCAACCGTTCACTCCATTGTGCCCGTTGTGTCCGTTCATTCCATTCACTCCGTTGACGCCGCTGCTGTCATCGCTGTCACTGTCATCCTCGCTGGCGACCTCGTGCGCGTCGAAGCCGACGCCGACGATGGCCCGCGGCATATCGGCCTCGTCTTTCAACCAGGGGTGCTCCAGGCACTCTTCCACTGTGAGACGGGCCCTGGGAACAAGCAAAAACCAATAAATACTCATAAACCGGGATTATACACGTCAACCTATCAATCTAGCATCATACATGTAGTAATCATCTGTGATTGATTATAGAACTTATTTATGGTAGGATTATTGTGAATTGATTTTCTGAGATATTTTAATGTATACACAAGATTTCGTTTAGTATTGTAAATATATTAGATACTTTATTTCTACACTGGTGTAAATAGAAAAAAAAACCGAATTTTAACGGAGTTAAAAAGTGGCATAGTTAATGATTATATTACCTATGTATAAAAAAAATACTGTGATTACCTATTTAGTTTCGCGTAAGCTGACATTGCGCTTTGATAGATAGAAAACTCTTTATTGCACAAAAAAATGAGAAAACATAGGCGAAATTAATGCTAAAAATCCTTCACTTCCAGATAACTTTTGTGTATTGTGGAAAAAGATGTGTTGGTAGTGGCAACACATATTTTCCACAAAAATAATATGTAGTTATTATGTAACGCTATTTTTTAAATACACACACATACATAGATGATGATGTTATTGTTCAGATACACGAAGCCAGAGACACTCACTTTGGGTCCAAAAGCAACGTTTCGCGTATAAACAGCATGGCGCGTTGGCTAACGCCCCGGAACAGATCCTTGGGGAAGGAGAGCTGGCACTGGGCTATGTTCAGGTACGTCTCCTGCTTGGTGTCGCCGGCGAAGGGCGAGTAGCCGCTGAGCAGGACGTAGGCCAGCACGCCCACGGACCAGATATCGGCAGCCACCGATAACGGCTCGTACGAGAGGATCTCTGGAGCTGGAAGATAGAATCAAATTTAATCTATACTAATTTATAAAGCTGAACAGTTTGTTTGAACGCGCTTATATCTGCAACTACCAGTTGAATTTGATATTAGAAGGTTATAGGCTATATAACATCACGCTACGGAAAGAACGCTAAGCGAAAAGGAAGTAAAAGTGCGGTTTATGCATGACTAGCATGGCTTCTCTACTGTAGTACTCAGATGAAAAGTAGCCTGAACGATTTATTCTAGATGAGGTTCCGAGATCTATAACCATCACAATGAGAGTTCACTGCAGGACATAGGCCTTCCCTAAAGAGTGCCATGGCGAACGATATTTGGCCACCCCACCCGTTGACTTCCCGCAACCTTGAAGGTATAATCTGTTGAGATCTACTTATATGTTTTCCAAATCGGTTCAGCTTTTACAACACAAAACCACTTTCACATTTATAACTAGCTGTTGCCAGCGGCAGTGCACGCGTGGAGTCGTTTTAAAAAAACAATGTAAAACGACTCCACGCGTCGTCAAACACAATACACAATTTCACCCTTTAAAATGTGGAAATCCAAATTATTAATTTATGATGAGTAGCTACAATTTCAACTTTCAAGTTCCTATCGTTTAAAATAAACGATATCCCCCTTCAAACTTTCACCCCCGATATATATAATATTTATGATTTTATAGCATTATTATAAAATTCATCGATTTATCATTTTCCTTTTACGAAACAGCCATTCCCTTCTTTGGGGCCATATTAACTAAATTATGCATTGCCCTCAACGAACGTATGCAATGTACCAATCTCATTATTCTGAATTCACACGACACATCCTTTTACGGCTATTACTATTAGGTGGCATATTTCGAAGAAGGTAGACTTAAAGTTACTTACCAACATAATCCCTCGTTCCCAGTATCTCCCTAACATGTGCTCCTGGCTGTATCGCGCGACTGATTCCAAAGTCACATATCAGCAGTTCCTCTCCCCCAGCTGTGAGTAGCAGGTTCTGAGGCTTCAGGTCTAGATGTGCGATCCTCCGCGCGTGTAGATGGGCAAGGCCTTCGAGCACGTGGCGCAGGGCGCGCCGGGCTGCGCCCTCGGATAGGCGTTCCTCCTCGTCCAGCAGGCGCTGGAGCTCACCACCTGCGCATAGCTCCAGGACTATGGCCACTTCTGTGCGCGTTTCGTACACCTGGAAATGTAAGTAGGAAGGTTAGAATATATGTGCCAGAATGTGGATATTAATGAGCGTTTAGATCAAATGTAAAATTATAAAATCCAGATTCTTACATAAAGGTAACGACCATCAGTATTGAGGATATCGACGCAAGGAGGAGATCAAATGTACACTAAATAAGCGTGTCCAAACTTGGTCGTTTTCATCGTCAACTTTCCATAAATGTTGAGTCTAGGGCATGCATTTCGAATGTCTTAAAACTCTACGGTTTTACGTCGGACCACTCCGATCGACGTAAAACAGTCTTCATAAAACTTTATCAGATAAATGAGGCCGGATCTGCGTGCGCTGTCGTCCAACTAAGGAAAGCGCTTTTAGGCGAATATAGCTAAATTAAATATTAAATGCAATGATTTAGAACTAATTAACTGAACTGATATATCAGTTAATTCAATTTTAAGATCCACGTTTAAATATCCCTCGGTTTTGTCTGCTATTTAACGAAACGTAAAACAATTTCACATGAAACAACAAACATCTTCTAAGATAACTTATGATGATTTCTACACCATACATCCTCAGGATGCAAAACGAGTATTTCTCGTAAATGATTTAAGATAATATCTCATACAGATGGAACCCAATATATTATATTGGGTTCCATCTGTATGCTAGTCATATTCATCAGCAGACAAAGTAGCTAAGCCACATTGATGTAACAGTGATGCGGTCATTACCATCCGCTCAACAGCGAAGTGGATCGTAAAAATACAAATCGTCGAGCGCAACATGAGCACTTTAATTTTCTTTGCAAAATCATTGAATAGAATAAGTTCGTTCTTCGTTTCACTGTTTCTGTCTTGGTCACTCTGCGTTAGGTCAGTGCCCGGGCCCGTTTCTTGTTACTTATTTCTTACAAACAAACAGCGCAAATCGTAAGTCAAATCAATAGATAGAAATAGAAGTTGTATGAAAAGACTACAAAAGTCTTTTTAATCTCATAATAATAATTTCTAATATTTTTTAAATAGTTAGGTTGGGACCGTTGGTTTCGATCTCAAACGTCTAAATCGGTATTCTACTCAAAACTTCTCGATAAAGAAATTTATCCTTAGAAAAATGCAGTGGGTTGCAGATGAACGATGATTATTGGGCTTTCAAAGTATGGTTGCTATGTAATGAGTCATGAGACCAGAGACTTGTGACGAAGTGTAAGAATTCAACGCGCATCGCAGAGCCTCCATGATAGTAAGATACGCACCTCATGCAAGCTAACAACTCTGGCGCTGTCCGAGCATAGATCCAGCACGGCCACTTCATGCAGTATCTCCCTGGTGGTGTCGGCTGCGCGACGCCGCTTCCTGATGAACTTGGCCGCGTACTCCTCGCCAGAGACCAGGTGACGGATCTTGCGGACTGACGCGAATTTGCCCCTGGAATTAAGAGAAGGAGATATGAGTATGGAGTCAGCACCATTTCCTGAGCACCGAAGCAACGGTTTTGTCTACGGATGATAAGAAATTATACGAAATACAGGATGTCAACATCTTGAATGACAGCCCATAATTGATATTTCATTTATTTAGATTATATTTAAGTGTTAATTGTAGATAGTTAGCATTGTTGTGTAAACGCTAAATTGTAAGCTTACTATTTTTCTGAAATAAATAGTTTTAATTACTTCTTAAATTGCGTCAGATAAAAGTAAGAATTTGTTTGATAAATAAACCCTTGACTTTGACTAATAAAACCTACTTACTTACTATAGGAACAGGTTCATCTGTAGATAAAAAACAGTTAGAATGAACTTCAACAATATTCCCGTCAAAATAATATTATTCTACGCAAGTTTATACTAAAGAGGCTATAACAGTCTCGTCTATAACTGAAAGCAATACCACGAAGGCCTCATAATCTAACCAGACGACAGAAAACGGTACATCCTGAGGCTACTGCGACTCTAAAATGCAATACATTTCGAAGTTTATGCGGCATATCGATGGAATAACGTTTAGGAATTCTGACGCAAATTAGGTCTCAGAAAATGTTGTTACGCTGCCAACTCTTAAGTTACCTATAAAACCTAATAAATACGTCTATACCTCCACTTACATCATGTCCTGAGGGAGTTACACTTACAAGTCCATACAGGTTCTATCCTAGTTTGGATTTTTATGCTCCACCATTTAAATGTTTAAATTAAGTGAAACCATTGTTAGAGAACGTGATTTATCGTTTGTCGCTTGATAAAAGTACGAAATATTACTACGAAATAGTGTCTCTACACAACACGCTTTAAGAATTGGGAGAGTCTATTCTATTTCAGCTTTCAGTGTGATAAAATATATTTATCTAGAATGAATGAAAAATGGATTCAGTGTGAAAAGTTCGTTTTTTATTGTAAATATTAAAAATGTGTAAGTAGGTTTTAAAATGGCGCTATACGCAAAGTATAAAACTGTAATTCTCTAATCGAAATTAAGCGGTTTCAGCGCTTAGTCACGGACTCTTCGCTCTCCTCAACAAAAACAAGCACCAACCAATGCCAGCTTCAGAAAAGGTACATCAATTTGTTAAACAGCCAAAGGAAACGTTATACGGGCTAGAATCCTAATCATTTCGTGCACCTCATTGACCCAATCCGAGGATCCTGTTAGTGGTAGCTATGATTTACTCTGTGGCGATACTTCAAAGTATTCGACGTACAGGATACCATAGACAATTTACATTATCTAATTGCATAATGGACTTATCGATAGGGTTGCCATTACAGATAAACGATAAAGTAGTCTTAGGGAAAAAGCTGAAATAGTTCAGAGTTTTGATGACATCAATCACCGACTGACGCTTATGCCCACTTACACATTCGAGTAAAAACGCAACTTGTAGGTTTGATATAAAAACCCAGTTGATGTAGGTAATCCTTAATACACGGTGTAACCATAGACCCATCACTCTATTTTATTCTAGTCTATCCATCATTGGGATATAATTTTTTTTCTACTATACTATACCTGGGAATCCATTGGTTCTGGAGATATTGAAGGTAAAAGTATGCTTTTTTTAAGTTGATTACGGAAATTAATACCAAGCCAACTTTCTTCTAAACAAACATGATCGAATTTGCTTGAAAATTTACGCATATGAAGTTGCAGAAAGGCAAGGAATATCAAACTCAAACGCACACCACGGCTTTGACTCGTGCGTGTGCCGGAGCACGCACACAAACGCGCGGTCAGCGCTACAAAAATAACATTTATTATGCCTAAATTTAAAAGTCGTTACCCAATTATTTTCCCACAATCTTACTCGTTACTCGTTTAAGATGAGCAGTATGTGTAGATTTCGGTTTGGTGATGGGTATTTTTAAATTCTGGTGTATGCAAGAGTTATCAATCTATCTTATATCTCTATATTCATAGAGTCTACTCTCTATGAATATATAGATAGATTGATTAGAGTAAGATTGGTTTACCAACTGATCACTCACTCTATATCTTTCATTTTAGTTAAATTCTTCTGCTAAATAGGCAAAGAACCTTTTTATTTGATGTGCCTTATAAATGTTTTTCATTTAATTCTGTTTTTTCGCACTGAAAGTCTGAAACCATACCTAAAGCTTTTAGCTTAGTAATGGTTACTTATCATCTATAATATATGTATTCCTTATGCAGAGCACATCTCCTGAGAAAATAATAGGTGTGTTAAAGCTAAGTGGGCATGACTGGAGGTGTGAGCCGCATCGTTCAATGCGCATAAATCGTGGCGTTTCACGGCGCGTGCGCAATTAGCACCGCGGGATAATAATAAACCTAAGGCTGGGAAGAGACATAACGTTTTAAACTGCCAAAAAACAACAGTCAACCGTCGTCTTGAATATAAGACGCGACGCGGAGGTAGATCGCGACCATCGATCACCCTGATGAAGACTCCCGGAATGGGTTGAAACAATGTCGGTGTCGATAATACGTGAAAATTTCCATGTTTTTAATAAGAATTATTGAAATCAATTCAAATACTACCTTTAGGCTAAGACTTAAGGTTGCCTTAGTAAGACACGCCTATAAGCTTAGTGTCGAGAGTCCCACGTAAACGTGGACCAATTTCAGATGATTGTGATTGAAATCGTCAACAAGATTGAAATCACCATCATCGAAAATTCAAGTAGCAATAAAATTACAAACTTTTAAACAATGCATAATATCAACCAATTGGACTTAAGCAATCATCATGGTCGCAACGAGTAGTCAGTATTTTATTTAAAACAAACAGGGACCACACAGAGACCACACAATGCACCTTAGGTACACCATGTTTGCGTTTAAGACGCGTAAGGCAAACAGAATAACGAGTAAGCTTTTAACTATTAAGAGGTCTGAGAGACAGTGGTTTGTTGTTATTAACACGTCACAAACTTTACGAGTTAACAAGTACCTACTTACCTAAGTTCATAATATGTATGGTATTTATGATATGGACTTATAATTTTGAATATAACTGAAATAAAAGTTTATTGGCATCATATTATTGATTACAGAAAGACAGTTATATCTTTATTATACATCAGTAATGAAAGAAACACAAATATATATATTAATGAGAGATTATTCGCTCAAGCTGTCCGTCTACCGTCGGCCTAAGCTAAGCTGAAAGGAAGGCGCCGGCGCCGCATGCAAGCGTAGGTACCAGGATTCATTTGAGATATAAATAACACGAGTAGCAATTGGAAATCGATTTCAGATGAGTTAGCTGTTTCAGAGCTCGAGAAGAGATTGGATTTAAGTGTTTTATATATAATATACTAAAAGTGTAAGTCTATATAGACCGGACACTCTTAATGAGAGAGAGTTAGACAGGGCCGTTAGAAGTCCTACTGGACATACGCCTTCCCCAATGATGGCCATCCTTAGATCCATACCAAACTCAGTACGCTGATCCGTGTGGACACCAAGTGATTTATTATACCTGGCATATCCTCACATATTTCATAGCACACCTACATATCAAGGACCACCACGTGACCAGTTGCATACATGACGATGTTCCACAAATCATTATCGCGGTTCACAGGTCAAACCGGCACAATATCGAGCGGCCTGACCGGGTCAGGTATATAGGGCGGGACACAACCCCGCCCGACTCTCCACGCGCCCCCGCCCTAGACACGTGTACGCTGACCTACTAGAGGCTAACATTGACCTTACACGAGGTGCACGGTTCCACAACTGTTTAACAAACACGACATATATACAAAAAAAAACTTGGGAATAACTTAAAGTTGAAAAAATTATATAATAAATGTCTGCTTGAGTGTATCCTTGTGATTTTAATTAATAAACGAATTTTGACTTTGACTTTACTTGTCCCCTATGCGTTGGATGGGGTGACAGTAAGTGGCATCTCTTCTGTACAACGAATGGCATGTTAAGCTCCAAAAACGTTCAACTAACTTATACGAACTTCCTTTAAAAAACAGTTCTCATCCTACCAAACCAACACGCAATACAAAATTAATTTAATTTAACCTTTTTACACATCGTAAACGACCATCCGCCGATTAAAGCCACAATACCAATGCGTGCGCGCATCAACAGTTCGGCGGCGGTCATCTTTTACAGAAATTCGGCGAAAAACTTTGCACCTGCCTTCGGACTACAGGCGGCAGCTGCCGGAACCCAACCCAGTTTTTTTGGGGATCTCTAATTTGAAGCGTTCAGGACAAACAGGATTAGATAATATATTATCTGCAGGCAATGCGGCTGGATTTTAGGGATTCATAATGACAGGAAACTGGATCTATACATACAGTCGTCATTTTTTTTGCGAGGTTATGTTTTTTTGTGGCAGATTTTACTGGAATAAAACCTTATTCCAGTAAAATCCTAGAAATGTAGGTTTTATTCCAGTAAAATCTGCTGCTTATGCAAACTTATACCAGAATCGGTGGCGCAGTGATAGTGCACCCCCGTACCAAGGGGGAGGTTTGATCGCCTTTTATGGGTTGTCAATCTTAAGGATATAAATAAATAATGATATTTCTAAGAAGAGTTGAAATAGAAATAACTTTACCTATAGGTATGTTTTAAGAAGTTCACATACTTTTGCAAATAATGTAGTTATTATTCATTATTATTCAATAAATACAACCAACACACACACACATAGTCTTGACCCCCACACTAGAGTTCCTTGTTCGTAGATATTAATCTTACCAGTAAAAGCAGTTCTGAGTTAAGGATTTAAATACTTCTAGTTTCATTGCCTTCATTACTTCAGGAACCTTTTAAAAAATCAAAATTAGTCTTTGAAAAAATTCAGATTTCAGTCGGTTTGGTTCTCGTATCTTAATCTTATTGTAAATCCACCAAGACCTAGTTGGTAACTGGGGATTTCATTACCACGGCTAAGCATAGCTATTTAGCTTACACCTAACACCTTAAACTTGCACCATACCACACTAAGGTTCCCTGTGTCGCGGGTATTACAAATTAGTACCATGGTATCACAACAATTAGACTGGAACAATCTGCTAAACATGCAACCAGCGTCCCGCAGCAGGAATCAAACCCTCAACGTTTTTGCGTCTCAATCGGCTACTCGCCTGCCAAACCACCGAGGTCGCCTTAATGCAATTCAATAATTCTTACACTCATCATATCATTACTCCACAAGTCCACAACGGCATCGCTGCAATCACGGTCGACAATATTGAAAGTGATTGTCTCAACGATAATATTTCAAGTCAGGAGATTATCAATTTGAGGCAACATCCGATGATCTCAATTGATACCTAACTGCTATTAAAATGTCATCTCAGAGACAAGGAATCAGAGTTATTGTGCAATTTATAGCTCTAATGGCAGGTCCGTAGCTAGGCTTGAAATCGGCTTGATAGCGACCATTTTAATTTACTGAAATACTTTACGAGTGGTTGGAATCTTTTTAGGAGAGGTTGAGGACCTTTTTAGAAATGGTTCAAGACAATTTTTCAAAGGGTTTCACGAAATTTTACTTTTTGTTGTTATAATTTTGGGGTTAATGGGTTTTGCCAGTGTCCAAGCTGAACTTGAAATATACCGGAGCTGTAGAGAGCGTAGTTTCTGTCGACTTAAATTAGAAAGATTGTATTTGTCGAGTCGCCCCGAATCACCCCGCTGCCCCGCAATGATTCCACTAACTGCGTCCCAACCTATCATTTGAAGACAACAAATATTTACGATCCCTCATGATTATGCGAGCAGAACGATAAAAAGGCAATTTTTCCGAATGAGCAGCGATCACAACTCACAACCAATCAGAGACGTGAATAAATCACAATCATTTGAATGCATTAAACTGTTATGTGGAAGGCTGACTGACAGTCAACGTACGACAAAACAAAGAACCGGACAAGTGCGAGTCAGACTCGCGCACTGAGGCTTCCGTACAAGCTTGTATGTTTACCAAAATAATTGAGATTACTCAAGTTCATAACCTTAAAAAGCACCTTTATATTTTTTTATATTTTTATTATAATATAATTATAATATTTATATTTTTTAAGAGCTCCAATGGACCGTACGATTACGTATTGATCAACTTGATACCTCCAAGCGTTCCTGAGAAAAAGGTCTTGACAGACAGACGGACGGACGCACAACGAAGTGATCCTATAAGGATTCCGTTTTTCCTTTTGAGGTACGGAACCCCAAACACGTAAGATCTAGAAACAATTTAATTCGTTATGGTGTTACATAGTCAAAACCATCTATAGGTCAATCTTTAAAAACACAAGTCATTTAGAACCGTTGACTTATGATGTAAGAGAATTCTTCAATAATGCAGCTTCTTAAATAATTTTTAAAATTCATTGCTGTACTCACGGGTGTTTAAAGTTTGTATCTATGAAATAAAAATTGTTAGCCTTGAGTTCAAAAACAAAATAAACGGATGGTCTAATCATGGACTATGATGACAGATACCTATGAAAACACGTGTCAAAAAGCTTTGATTAGGATCTAACACGTAAGTAGACGAAGTCACGAGCGTGCCACAGTCTTGCATAGCCGCGTTCACTTTCTGTCGGGATGCCGTAACGTATAAAGAGTTGTTCACGTCCATTTGTTCACTCACTTTCTGCATAATACAACGATTTGTCGGCGTCAGGGGCAGTAGGACAACGCCTCATTAGTCGCGTGCACATAGTGAGCCAGGAAGCACAACGGTTCCAGGGAACGAGACGAATACGACGACGACAAAAATTCTACGAACCAACCGAGCGTCATAGTCACGTTGTCTTCATGTCACAAAATCTTGACGATGATCTGGTCAGTTTTCACCTGACCAGACAGATCCTCTAGTTTAAGTGAGGTTCTGCCGATGACTTCAGATTAGCTCATACGATCTTACTTTACTTATATACGACCAGTGCAGCAGACCCTGATAAGCATGATCCGATGACACGTATCTCTTGTGAAACACCGATACGAAAAAAGACGAGAAACCGTCCCACGTTTTCGTTTTCCATTGCAAGAACATAGACGCTTCGATGGCATATGCTTCTGAATTTTAGGTTCCACAGGGCATGCCGATTTCCTCACGATGACTTCCATCACCGTTTCGAGCATGTGTTAAGTTGGTAGTAGATCGAAAGATCATTGGGAATAGCAGTATGTTTGAAGAGTTTGGTTCGCGGCATGCGATGAATAAGGGTCGGCAGGTGACCGTCAGCATGCGCCGGCGTTTAGCCGCCGCGGACAAAAAAGGCGATAGCTAGACCACCTCGATGTAAGTAAACGAACCGAGACAGATTTGGTCGTGTTAATGCGTCAGAACAGCGTCTATTAATAGGACTATAGGACAATCCGCGGCCTTGCGATCGATTAATTGCTATAAAAAGCGTGCGATGTCTTGTCTTCTAGTGGAATAATACAAATCCAAATTCTTTATGTGAGACTTGTCTATTTTTGCTTTGCAGACTACCTTGTCTAAGAACACTATCTATTACTACGTAAAGAAGTGACACTCGCCCGTCCCCCCGCCTGATCTAGCAGTGTTTCATTGCTGATTGCACGAAAATCTCAGGGTAATATCGTGTCCTTGGATGTAGTTAGTTTGTAAATTGTATATTTACAAAAAAAGTATACAGATATACAAATAGTATTATCAATCATGTAGTTCCCATAATACAAGCTCTGCTTAGTTTGGGACTAAATGATGCTATGTGAATAATGACCAACATTATTATTATTATTTTATAATGCAATAGCATTTGTGGGCCAACGAAAGATGGGCAATGAAGAATCATAACAAAAATTAAGCCTTGCCACGAGGACACGGCGTACATTCAACTATGTAGTATATAAGAGTTCGCTTGTAAATAATATATTTAGTGATTTCAATGAATTGATTTACTGACAGGCTTCACCGCAACACAGGAGATGGGCCATCAGTCAGTTGCAGAACCAAGAATGGAATAACACAGGGAAGGTTATCGCCGAGGAAAGCCGGGCAAATGGCAAGAAGTCGCCGACCCGCGCTCGCGGACGGAAGTCGTTAAGTTTAACGACTTTTGCCGGACCCTCGCTTCGTTTTATAGAAAGCTTTATTACGCTGCGTCGCGTATATGCAAATGGCGGGGTCAACAATACTCACTCGATTGACAGGACTAGACGTAGGCTGTCTTTACGAGGAAAGCAGTCTGCCGACGCCGATATCATTAGTTATTAAATTATAAGTTTTATACGGATCTTTATCGCGTTTAACTGTTTTATAATCTTAGCTATAGACTTTCTTCATCTTGGTATACCGTGATCAACAGGTGTACGGCATCGCGAACCGATTTTGCATTGCGGTGTACGGGATTTTAATGAAGGGTGTCGAATACAATTTAAACTTAACTTTACTGATCGCGAAGGTTTGAAAATTATCATAGATTATTTACACAAACAATTATTTTCATTGATAGCGAGCGGATTCTAGTAATAATAGGCGCCGATGACCTGCTTTCCACGTAAATCATGTCTGGTGCCGAGTCGACTACCAAACCATGCGTCGTAATCAAAATTCGGAATTAGACACTACGCCCTATTCAATGAAATCACCCCCTGGTCGGACGAGTAAATTGCTTGCAGGGATTTTCATTGTCTGGGGAACAATGACTAAAATTATGCGCTTTTTAATCCACTTATTGAATTTGACGAGCCATTTCGGGAGTCAAATCAAATGGTTCATTGAGCATGGGCTGCTTTAGGGCTATTTAATATAGTGATACTTCTTCCAACGTGAGGCAGGTTCTTTCATTAGGTACTCGCATAATTTTATCTTGTTCACCTTATCAGAAGCAAACACACGGTAATACGATTATTGCTTAATATCAGTCAACTGAATTGTTCTTTTACGCAACGCAGTAAAAGAACGAAGCACAAACACCATTTTTATCTTATCACAGAAGTAGCGAAGATAACTAGTAATGAAATCTTGGTGGCCGGTCCAAAGTGTGTTAGCTACACACAGCCTTCAACATTCTTTATTAAAGATTATGTGGACAACATGTACAAGTCTTAGAGATTTTTTGTATTGTCGATTCTGAAATCTTGAAGCCTTGTCAAGATCAATAAAAACTAAACTTCTGATAATTTATATTTGTCTTGGTTACGTTGTTTTCCCAATTTTATTTTGACATTATTGTGTCTAAGAATTGAAACTGTTGTAACTTAATGTTACCACTCCAGCCTTCTACACTGTATTCTATTCTGTACTCAAAACATACATATTGTATTTGGTCGTATTTCCAGTTCAGTTGCAACAAAATCTGTTCTTGGAATATAGTTATGGTGGACGACTCAAAATAAAACATGGAGCTGTTTTATTTAGTTACAAGAAACCATCCGGTAAAGATTTTATTATTCTTAATAAAGTAACTTTTTAGAATACTAAGTTACTCTTGCATTTTTATGAGCTTTACTAGTAATTAACATCATAAATTGCCGCTTAGTCGTCATTCAGAAAACTGCAATTATGCAAATTCAAACCATTAAACAATTAACGATCCTTTCAAAGAATCTTGTATTGAACAGAGAATATTAGCAGCGATTAGTATAGTATCTATCATGTTTGTTTACGATGCGATGTGCCAAGCAGAAGTTTTATATTTTTTAACTTTTTGGTGCGACATTGAACGGGTAGTTCCACAAACAGGGTGCCATTTCTATTCTAGTTTTGCTTATAAGTGGGTGATCCATTGTGAATTCATGTTTTTTTTTTAATTTCGTTTCATTTTGCCTGTATAGCATTTTAAGTATCTAGCATTTTAGTAGAATACCCCGTTTGACGTAAGAATCCAAAATAATTTCAAATGCTGAGAGCAGCTTTAGTCAACCAGAATTCATTACAGAATTCACCAGCAATGCCACCTAGGAGCGCGTGTAACATTACGTTGTAGGAATCCTCTCACAAGACTTAGTTTCAGCAAAAGGGGTAAACCCAATGTAATGGCAAACTAACGACGGTACATCCACATTAGTTTAGACTACAAGCGGCGCAACACGATCCGAGATACAAAATGTTAATTTTACGAGTCGCAGGCGTGTCCGCCGCTTACAAGCAGATTATATTAATTAAAATTCCCATGGCGCTGTAGACAGGGCTGTAAGCTTTCTGGTGAATTAATTTCAGTTCATAAATGTACTTCTTCTTTGTCAGCAGTGCTTTATTAGTCACCTTGCGTAACGTCTGTTATAGGTACTCGTATACGCGGCACTAAAAAGGACCAGCTGACCAATAGTGAAAGATCCGGTGTGGATAAATAAGTAGATTCGGTCCGCCTGCAAGAGGCTGCCTTCATGCACGAAATAATCTTACTAAAATCAAAAACTTCAGAATTAATCGGGTTTCTATTAGAAAGTTTTACACTATAGGAAGACCTCCTATATACTCGTAGGTATAATATTATCTGACCAGACTAAGAATAAACATATAATATTTTGATGATTCAACGCAATTAAAAGATTGGAATCATGGAATATGCATAGGGTGAATATTGTTTTAAATAGCCTCTGAAAACCTCCTACTTGGTATACTCATTGATTATGTGGGGATTAAGGTCGAGAGCGTCTTTTCTTTATCGAACATCTAGTTATGTAGCATTTGAGTCGAACTGAATCAAATTTGTATTCACATATAAACAACCCTACTAACCAAAGGAGGGGTGAGTGAGGGGTGGGGAGGACTGCAATCGGCGCGAACACCTGCCGCGCGTGCGCAGCTGACACCACCTCTTAAAGGCACGTTTTATGGAAATTGGGAATTTATCGACGTGCATATAGCTACGTATAACATTGATCAATTGGTTTTATTTCTCAACTGTACTTTACCTCTGTAATGCGTACCTTTTGTAATGTGGGGCGAAACCAGAAATATTTTTGACATGGGGGCAGAAGCAGATTTATTTGGAATGTGGGGCAAACAAGTGGGGCGAACGTGGAACAAATCAATATTAAGTAGGTACCCACATTATTTTCAGTCGTGGTGTTTTCTGTCACCCTGCGATAATTCATTAATCTAACTAGGTTTTGGTATGGTATGACGACCTTGGTGGTTCGGAAACCAGTCGCATGACAACAAAGACAGTGGCGGGTACCAGCAAAAACTGCAGCTATGCGCGGGCGCAGTCGGAAGCGATGCACAATTACAATACATCCCACGCCCATCGCTTTGATCCACCGACTAGATTGCATAGTGACTAGTACTTGTCGACGCCCAAGTTCAAGTTTAATGGAACCAGTCCGTATTGATGTCAAGTGCAATATAATGATTGCTGTTTCCGGCATGTGGGGTGCAGTTATTGCGAATGCACTTTGACAGAAGTGATCGGGACAAATGTTTGTATGATCTGTAAATATTTGTCTCGGGTCTGAGTGTTTTCTATGTATAATTAATATGTATGTATTCACAAAAAAAATGTAAATAAGTATTATAACAGTCATTTAGTTCGATTTACAATAAAGTTAGTAAATCGTTTAAAGGGCAAGGTGAACGCTTTTAAAACAAGCTCCCAAGAGGTATACAAAAAAAATACAATTAACAAATTTAAAAACGTAATTAAAAAAACTTTATAAAAAGTCATAGTATAAAATACCTATTAACTTTTGGGATTAAAAATGATCCAACTCGATAAAAAAATGTAGGTACCTATTGTTTTGTAAAAGGATAATTAAAAAGAATAACCAGATTTGTTTTCTTGCCTTGCTTTCCTGGCTTGGTCGCGGAAGAACAGGCAGTAGATAAAACCGACGTTTCAAAGTGATTCTTGTGATTTTAATGAATAAATGAATTTTGACTTTGACTTTGCTAGATGATGCTGTATGAAAAATTACCATTATTTATTTATTCATTAAAGTCATCATAACTCTTTTTGGCGAAAGTCAACATCATAATACAAACTTTTCTGCCAATGGTAATCAACCTCCTTAAAACACTTAAAAAATTGTAATTGAATTCATGTTGACAATCTTAGCAATGACCAAAACTTCCAAACACTTCTCGACCGTGAATTCCCAACACTTTGGATTAGTCTGTACTGAATTATCCTGGATTTTCTGTTTTATGAAATCTAATCAGGAATAAGGAAACTCAAGCACAAAGCTAGGACTATTAATAATAACAGACATACAGGATAATTTCACAAAGATACCTTATTAAGTTTGACGTGATGGGTGTTATAGAAGTTTCATTAGAAGGACGTGAGTGATTAACTGAGACGAGACTTGGTCGACAGTTAGTGCTAAGAAATGAACGTAATTATGTAGGAACCTAATATTTTGTGCCACTGGCTCTTCTTGGCTGGTAAAGGTGAATATGGTATTTTTTTCTACGAGCTTCACTTATAACTAACAAACAATGTATTAAAATCAATTTTAGCTTACTTCTAATTGTCGTATCGAAATGAAACTTCCTATATACATATATGTAATTCGGATGGCAATTTTACAATTTGGTATCTTGGAGCTGATCTGATGATGAAGCCAGGAGGTAGATAGTGGAACTCTTCAGTGGCTACTAGTAAACTAAACGAGTTTGGGCTCATATGATTCGTTTTGACCAGTCCAATAGATTGGGCTTGGTAACGAGGGTCTGATGATGTCACTCGTAGATGTCAAAAAATATTTTTGTATAGTTTCCATTCTTTTCAGAGGAGGAGGCTAATATTAGTTTTTTTCGCATAAATAGGCACTTAAACAGGGATATAGTCTTGTGTCAGTCCACATAGAGGCATCACAGTGAAAATAATATAATAATGTAACCAACAAACAGACAAAACATGAGACATAGAGCAGAGCTACTTTCAATGGTACGACTTAGTGTACAAATTCACATTCAAACAGGTTGATGTGCAATTCAACAGCAGCAGAATAATACAGAGCAACTATAGAACTGAACACCACAGAATATCCAACAACTACTATAGGGGCAACATAGATGAGTAAGCAGTTACTAAGGTTTGACCTACTCGGGTAAATTAGCGGGCAAAGATATTTGGGAGTGCAAACCAACAATGGAACTTCTGATTTTGAATGAATCTTCGTTCTCACGGTCGCGTGCTTACTGCGAAAGTTTGAACATGGGGCCTATCATACACGATCAAGCTTGACTGAGCTGGCTGATGGATTGCTTGAACAAAGTTTGTTGGATATAGAGATCGATGCAAATGTAATATTTTACAGCATCTATTAACCCAAGATCACCAGAGAAACCCAAGTTAGTAAAAAAGGCGTTTTGAAATGTCTTATTGTAGACACATAAAAGCGGCTTCTTACAAAAAAGACTAGCGAGTAATATGAACTTGATATTGGCTTGACAAGCAAAAGCTTGACCGTCTACAAAGACCCGGTACTGTACTCTATACAAAGATGCAGTCGTGCTACCAGCACTTTCGCCAGATAACCTTCGAAGGGTGATCTGATTCTCTTGACCTCACGAGTCGTTCTATATGCGGACCACTTTCTACTATATTCTGTTAGAGATGTCGTAATCTGCTCTGTATTTGTAAAGATGTTAATATTTCACTGCTTATGGAGGCCATCATCGCTGACTTTGTGATGTTTACGTATTGATCTGGATCTCGGTATCTTTATGAGTTAAAGATCTTTGATATTCGGACACATACAACTTGAACTTAAGATCTTTAAACTGTCTATTGCAAAAACGTTTTGTTAAAAAAAGTCCACATTGCAAAACCTCAACTATGAAATAATTCTAATATGCAGAAATCAGTACGTACATTTGTCTAGAATTGCTTACTCTAATCTTTTGGATAAGTAATGTCTTAGTAAAGCTCAGAAAATCAACCCCCATCCCCACATATGTAAAAATAAAACGTATGTATTCCATCCTATTCCAATCCACACATATCGAATCTTGTTCGATCTACATATCGACTATGCAGGGACATGAATCGATATTCTATTGTCCCGCACTGGTGATCAGATACCTCGATACTGGCGGTAAGAGCGCAAGGTCGGCCATTGTGTGCGCACGCGCAACCATTGTTGCCGCTGGTCAATAAATACGGGAAGGCGACATTTCTGTGTTGTGTTCAAGATTCTGGACGGATAACGTTTTGTAGAACATCGGGGATCGCAATATTTACAAGATCCAAGCTGAATGACGTTTGTGATAAAGACCGGCAAAGGATGCTGCAATGGGTAAAATAGTAAGCACTTTTGCATTATGGAGGAATTATGCTTTCGGAATTTTATCGCCCTTCTTCAGGCCTCCAGCATGGCAAACGAATGTTATAGCCGGAAACAACAAGGAAGCACTCACTTCTAAACTATATGTCCCTCCTCTAAATGGTGACCTGGCAGAACGTTAGTTGCCCTTGCCAGGTAGCTGATCTGTCAAGAACAACCGGGTCTGGGTGTTTTCTATCTAAAATAAGTATGTATTTACAATAAGTAAAGTAGTATATCAGTCATGTAGTTCCCATAACACAAGCTCTGCTTACTTTGGGGCTAGATGATATTGTGTGAAAATGTCCAGCAATATTTATTTATTTAAGCCAAGCTATATGAGCTGTAATTGATAATTCCGGGCATCGATTTTATTTTTCTGTATTCTTGGTCACAATTTCGTAGGTATGAGGCACATTCCGGACTACGAAGATAATGATTAGTCTACGACCTTCTTAATTCTTCTAAATTAATGTGTCTGATATTACAATCAGAAACTATGCGTCTTTGAGAATTTTTAGATTCGAAAACCCAAGATTGCACCAAACGATACTCAGAACTTCCATTCAAATTAAAACCGTACTCTTATGCTTCGGTCTAGGACCAAGTCTGAAGGAATATTTAAGGATTAAATTAATACATCTGTACAACACTAGTTAATCCAGTACAATAGGCATTTCAATACTCATACTCATTTATTTAAACCTTAGGAACAATTGGGCTAATTAAACGAATTAAATAATAATTAAATAAATTACCTATTACAAAACTGTCTAACATTGTGTATTTCGAATTGAGAAACAGGCAAGTATTTAACATACTTACATACCTATAAAATGTTCATATTATTATCATGAATTAGTAACACATTAAATTATTTCATGCAATATAATATTACTAAAGAATTAAAATGATCGTGGTTTGGTATAATTTTAGCATATTATTACGACTAGTTCCCGTCTAACGACCGTGCTCGCGTGATCGCGGACGGTGCTCATGAGGAAGGACCTCTGAACGGTCAACGAAACGTCAGCAGGAGAAAAGTAAAGAACGCGGTATAGTCGTAATAATATCCTAATATGAATGAATGAACTACCTGTCACCATCAGAAGTGCTAAATCACTACCTATTTTTAAATCTTGGGTCAAGGAACACTACTTGTCCTCGAATCGTTAACTGTTGCCTGCTTCTAGTCTATCTATGTTTTGGATCATACAATAGATTTTAAAGCTATGTAGTATATATTGTGTATTATATTGTATATTGCGTATATTATAATATATTCATAGTATGTAAGTACACCGATTAAACCCCTTGTAAACTTTCTTACAGTCCGTTCCATCCAAAGGTTGTCTGGTAGAAATTGATATTTAGCGATAAGACCGCCCATTGTACAACATTATCAAAGTTTTTAGTAACTAAGCTGATGTGTTCTTTGGTGTGCAATAATGTATTTTCTATCTATCTATAATCTACTGTTGCTGTAAAGAAGCATGTACCAAATGTAATGTTTGGACGTGCCTCTGACTACACCCTACTTGGTATCCTAAAAGATCTACTCACTGAGTATGTATCTGAGGATGTCCACCATGGGGAAGACAGTCGTGAGCGTGTTTGTTTTGTTTGTCTTATAATCTACTGCTGCTGTAAAGGGGCACTGTCCAACAAATTTAATAATTTTATTGCTATTTTAAATATGAATTAGCTACTGTGGTACGCCCAGTTGAAATTTAATTAAAATTTCATAAAATTTAAGGTTAGGTGAAATACCTTAAAGGTCACAGTTAATTGCTATTTGAGTAGAGCAACTTAAAACGCTGACAGTAGATGATTGATGTTGCTTACTTAGCCTATGACATAGGCTAAGTAGGAGTGATATCACAGAAATGTGTGTCTAGGGTGTCCAAGAAAATCTATTAGGCAAACTTTTATGTTGTGCTTGGAGGATTCTTTGAAGTTTCTGTCCAAAAGGACCTCTGCATCATTCTAGAGTGGTTTTAATGACACATGATTGGTATAAATCAGAGTTAAAAACGGAAAAGTAATCCCCCCTTCTATCAGACTTAATTATATAACTGCAGTTCTACCGACATGAATTATCCTGACCAGCATGGGACATTCATAACAAACTACGAACTCAAATTGATCGCTGCATTATCTTCAGCAAATGGGGAATGATCAGCGAAAGTGACAAGCAGAGCCACAATTGACTGTCATACCCAGTTGCAGTCTGCAACGTGCTGGCGTGCTCATCTTCCTGAGCCTGTAATTAAACCGACACCCATACTCTTCAAACAGGAACACCGCAATGCGAACATCTCTGCTTGGCGACATAAAAAGATATGGTGGTAATACTTCTCCGGACTACTCTTTCACAGGGAGCCCTACTACTTATCCAAATATTACATTAAGATATTGAGGGCTTTCCATGACGTTAATTAGATGGCACAAGGGATTGTCAGGGCTTGTATTCTCCATATGAAGCCACTTTTGGCCAACAATCATTTTAAGCATTGGGAACAGCGCTATCGATTCGATATCGATATCGATTTAAATAACTATAAACAGATCTAAAAAAATAAAAAATGAAATAAGAAATTGAACGAGCAAGATAAAATCAAAACATCAGAGCAACGAATAGGGCTCATTTCTAAAGCGATATAATCGTATGTAAAGTTCTTGTCAAGTGACAGAACATACCGCCGGCGTCTCAGATAAGATAGTTTCTAACTCGTCGATCGGCAATGCAGAGATTACAGTCTCACATTACACGGACCATCTGATACGTCATCGTGTAAGAAGGTTTATTCAATCGGAGTTCGATGTACTTGTCGGGAAATACACGCAGAATCATAATGAGAGCAGGATGTGATATGCTTATAAGTTAACACAATGAATGTATTTTGATTCTTTCTTCTTTAAATCAATAACAAGCTTGGCTCAAAGTTGAAATACTCGTAGTTTGACTTTGTTAGCAACGTTCAGCGCGATCAATTCTTGAATCAGTTACTTTAAGAGGCGTTTAGAACCATGTATCCGGTATATAAGCTGCGTCGGCGGCCTTCAGGCAACCGAAAGCTCCGCCAATTAGGTATACGAACTTTTATACCTCGCTAAAAATACTGGGGTTTCTACAAGTGTTCTTAGTAGGTACTAGTACTACTTTCAGTATCCTACTTTCCTACAAATTTTATAAGGGCGAACGTATGGTACGTATATTTCCGATGTTTGTTATAATATACGTGACCGCTAAACCGATATGAATGAAATTTGGAAAAGTTTGTGACCCTTTTACATAGACTACTTTTTACCCAGGTACCATGCGGGCGAAACCGTAGACAGAAGCTAGTATTACTATAATTCAGAGGCCAGACAAAGGTTTGAGAGTCGTTAAATCACACTTCAAGCAGGCTTTACGGCTTCAAACAAGGAATCCGCATTAGAAGACCTTTGTGTTGAACACATCACTCCTCCAGCACAATAACTCGAAACTGTACCGTGAACTGCCGCTAACAATAGCATTATTCAACCACAGTCTAAAGGAAGAAGGTACAGTTCCGTACAGTCAGTCGACAGACGCGTTTTGTTTAACCAATCATGCGGGGTGCAGATAGACGCAGGAGGTAATTATACCGAGCTGCATACAAATCGGTTGCTTGGTAGGTACTTTTTTTTATTCGATTCCTCGGCTAGTATAGAATCAAGTAATCTATCAGTCTTAGTAGATTAGTAGAGTTAGTTCGAGCTTATTTGATTGGAAATTGTTTCATTGAAATTCTTCATTCAGATTTATATTATGACATTAAGATACATTAAGAGAAAATTGAAATTTCAATTACAATCATAAATCGACGACTCGCTTCTTTATGAAAACCCGTTAAAGTAATAAAATTACGAAACGTGCGTCTGTCGACCGCTTGGAAATGGAATCCAGAGTCTGACACGCTAAAACGCATTTTAAATTTTACCATTGCATCTCACTTACACAGTAAACTTAAACGTTCACTGCCCGTCGAGTAGTTACCTATTAACTTTTTTAACACATGCGACGATTTTGGCGTGTTCGCAAATAACAATCGCGTCGAATCGCTGCATGTCAATTGCACTGTGACTAAGCTGTGGTAAAGACATTCTTTGATTTGGATCTGAGACATCCAAACACCCACGGCACGCCGCTATACATCAAAGAAACTATAAATCACCCTTATCTCTGGACTCGGTAGGTAGTGGTAGATGCTGCGATGGAGAATAACGGGCGATGAGGAACATCTAGTATATGAGTCATGACTCAGGTGGTAAAACTCAAGATTTTGGGTTACTAAGGCAAAATAAGTTTTATTTTATGTTATGTTTTGGTTATAACATTTAATTAATTTTATGCAAAACATTTTTCTTTTGTATTTTTGCAATGTAAGTAACACGGACTGATAAACAAATATGTTTTTAGTTAGGCTCAGAACACCGCGTATTTCCCTAGAAGTAACTTAAAGAATCAAATGTAAGAGAAAAAAAAATCCATGCATTTGTAATTGATATCACAAATGCATTATTAACGAATCATCGCGTTAATCGTGCAGTCTCGTCTAAAGCCAGACACATCCCGACCAAGTTCCATCGCTCTCCCAATTCGCCAAAATAAGACACTTCGTCGGTTCGTTGACCTTGCATGAATATACGTCTATTTGCGTTTGACCCTCACTGTTCTACGTCTACTGGCGTTCCCCGTGACCTGCCTCAATATCGGTCAATGCCGACCATCGTAGGATTTTACGATTATCGCCCGCGAAAATACCATTGGCAAAATTTCAAGATTTACTCCCGTCTGTAGTAAGTCTAACAAAGCGCATGCGATGATGGTGAATCACCATGTACCTACTATACGACTAAAATATAAAGGAACGTGGATAATGACTCCCGCTGCGGTGTTTTTACAACGCATTTCAAAACTTTAATCGCAACGTGTAAGGTTTCTTTTAGGTAAAGCAAGATTTGTTAGCGTCCAGAGCGACGATTTTAAATTTAGAACGACGGAAACGCATAGACGTGGGTTTCATCGCATTTTTTTCTCGACCTTCACATGAATGGCAACGCGCGTCTTGTGCATTCATCCGTCTTTACAGATTTTCCTCGCATATCGACCGGCATATTATACATTCCTGCTGTGTTGCGCCACAATTTGTTGAATAAACAAAGTTCGTCGAACTGTAAAATAAACACGGGCAAATATGGAGAGTGAAAGGCGTCCAGGGAGCTCCCATGACGTGGCGGAAGGAATTCGGCCGCCGGGAATGACATTCAAACGGTCCCAGTGGGCCCAGATGTCATGAAAGTATTGTCAATTATTCAATCGGTGGTCAAGGAAGATTTGAGGTCATTACCTACCGTAGTGGGTCCTTTTAATATTATAAATGTCAAAGTCAATAATTGTTGCTCATAATCTCCATAACTGCTGAACAAATATGAATAAAATTTGGAACAGGTATTTGTTCGTGGCTTAAATTCATAATTTTGTCCGGGTACAACGCGGGCGAAGACGTGGGCAGAAGCTGGTAGTTATATAAGATGATAGCGTAGCGAAACGACAGTGTTTGTCTTTGAATGGTAGGAAAAATAGTCTTCTTAAAATTATTTTTCGATTACGAATTCCAAAGCATTTCTTACAAAAGAACATTTATTTTTCAGTCTGTCATACAATTTTGAAGCAGTAAAAAGGATTTTTCTGATTCTGTTTTATATTGTTAAAAATCTCTTTACTACCTAAATCGGCTGCAGCTTGCTAGGTTAAGCAACGTTCAGAACCATTAGCATTGCGATGGCTGACCGTTAGCATTTTTAAAACAGGGTGCTTTGGTGCTCAAAGAAAAAAAGTGTAGTCATCAAATCATGTTCTCTTTCACTTACAGTCAGTGTTCAATTCCTGAATGTCAATATTACCGAATGCCAAGGCCCGGCATTGGCATTCGCCGATAAGTATTGAATTTTATTACATATGCATGATTTTTTTAACGCTTTTGATAACTTGTAATGTAGTGTTTTAACTGTTATTCGATTGTATAAAAGCAGTGTTTTGGAAAATGTCAAGACCTAAGTGACACGCTATAACAAAATAACGGACAAACTCGGTGGCGCAGCGGTGGCTGAGTAGTCGGCTGAGACGCAAGAGCTGCGGGTTCGATTCCCGCTGCGGGACAAATGTTTACATCTTCTGCAGATATATGTTACGGGTCCGGGTGTGCTGTGTGTGACTGTTGGGTGTTTATTTTTTTTCGGTATTATCAATTTGTCATACATCCTCAGTAAAAAAAAAACCCTTGACAAATAGCGTTCAAATTCTGAAGTTAATTTAAAAAGCCTTGTGATTTATTTCTCAAAATGTTTAACAATAACAATTTATTTTAATTTGCTAAAACCGTTTCACAAATTGATCTGTCAAACCTAGACTATCATTCATTGTTTTTGTGTTATAATTAAAAAGGGTCCATTCCCAAATTTATATTTATGAGATAATGATCCAATTATGAAGTCCAAAAGTAGCTGTTTTTTGCACTGAATCATACATTACGGTGTTTTAGACACCAACCTACACGCCTCGATGGTCGGTTCAGGGTTGTCACTTTCAACAAATTTTCCAAACGCCCAGTAGTACAGTTAATGAAAAGATTACATTTTGATATCTACGGCAAATGTAATTTTTCCGTTTTAAAGTCACAAAAATAGTGCTGTACTGAAAGGCAAGGTTACCTAATGTTTGCCAAATAGCATCAAGACTATCAGAAATGAGGCTACATACATTGTTTCCGTGAAACATTGGGCTTACACGGCCGTTTATAGGTAAGCTTTTGAGAAATATAATGGCTTGCCACATATTGAAAATAAACAAATCATAGACTGTGTAAGTAAGCCATAGAATTATACCCGAGCTACTACTATATTAAGTTAAAAAAACCGGACAAGTGCGAGTGTGACTCGCGCACAGAGGCTTCCGTACAAGCGTGTAAAGCCCAAACATGCTCTAACGAAAATATCGTCGAAATTAAAGTCGGATTGAAAGACAAAATGTTCGCCCATACGCTCTTTTACAATCACAAAATCATATTACATATATTTATTTCATATGATACAACCACAAATGAACTATTTTCGGACTTTTTCCTTTACTTGTGCTGTGAGACCTTGCTTCTTGCCAAATTTCATGATTCTAGGTCAACGGGAAGTACCCCGTAGTATAGGTTTTGATTTATTTGCCAGTATCAAAATATGTCGCATAAATGGCCGTATTCTTTTATTGCGTTGACTTAGAAGCTTGATAAGAAGTCCTCCAAGGGACCGTATACCTACGTATTTGATAACTTGAGAATCTGATAAGGGTCTTGACCGACTGACAGACGGACGGACAACGAAGTGATCCTATAAGGGTCCAGTTTTCTTCCTTTTGAAGTACGGAACCCTTAAATAGTAAACAATTTTCAAAACAAAATGGGAGCGCCGCCATTTTATTTGTGAGACAGTACCTACTGTTTACATTTCTGATGAAATAAAATTAGTGATTTCATTATAAATGAATTCACAAACAACTGTTAAAACTTTACTTTTCCCGTACCTAAGCATAATAATGTGTACAAGCTGTGTGTGACCACACTGACTGCCAGGTAGGCTAATAGGCAGCCCTGATTTACACCAAATGAGTCACACAAACGGCATTGTTTAGGCAAAAAAGTTAAATGTAACATGATACACTAGTTTGGTACATGTGAATTGTTCGCGTGGTTATGTACCTAACTGGTTCTGTTACCATGCAAACGTTTATTGTACTGAATGACTCAACTTATATAATAATATACTCGTATATACCTGACAGCATGTAGGCGAAATCCGGAATAAAATATACTAATGGTTTTATTAATAAAATCGCATAAGAAAACTTGTGCGTTTCAGAACTCTGTGAATCGTTCAACCTACGCTAGAAACTAGCACTATGAAATAATTTAAAATTATTGCAATTTGTATTTTACTAGCTGAACCGATAAGCGTTGTTCTATGACAGATACAAAACGTCAATTCAACAACCAAGAACAGTTCGTATGGAAGAAAGAAACAATATTTTTGACATATTCCGGTATTTTTTTCAATTTCTCTTAAAATAAAAAACAAATATTTTTAAACAAAAAATATCTAATTCGATCCAGCCTTTCTCAATGACGCGCTTACAAACGAACATCATTTCATTTATATTCATACATATAGGTAATTAGATACTAAAGTAAATTTTAGTATTTCATCTACAACTTTGGTCTCTCACTAAGACACGCATAAGTTATCTGATGTAATAGTATTTTAAGTTCAAAATAAACGAATTTATAAATAGTAAGAATATGATGGTGCTGAGTGTTAAGTAATTACCAGCCCTTGAACGTCCATTTCTTACCTGAAACAAATAAAAATAATTATTATATAACGTAAGTCTAGCTTTTACGAGTAAAAATATAAGTCAAATAGAAATCTATATTTATTTAATTATATGATATATTATGTTACCTAAAAAAACGAGTACGTTTGTATTGTAAACAAACCATTTCTTAAATTACTAAAAAACACAAACTTAACCGACTCGGAGGCAACCCTCATTAAACCTACTTTATGAAGTAGGTACCAGAATGTAAAGGATATTCACATAGGGTTAAAGAAGAAACAAAATAACTTGAAAAAACTTATATTGCGATTTTTTTTATAACAGCCGAACGTACAATATTCCAATCGCTGAGATTCATATAGCATTGAAAATATTTCAAATGGCCTTATAATTAACGAAGATAGTTTGCAACATCAGATTAGACTTGTCTTATCAAGTAGAGCTAACATTTATGAATGAAGGCTGTCATAGTTTTGCCACAACTTTATACCTATAAACAGAATCTAGAATCCATCAATGAACCACTTAGCAATCGATCGTTTACCGGCGCCACACAGCCGCGCATGGCCAGAGCACGGAATAATCGTGCTGAAGTAGCCAGAACCCGCGCCTGCCAATTGCCGACAGATTTATCGCTAGATCGGTACCAAAATAAGACTAATTCGCTGACTCAAAACCTAAATGGAAAAGATCTTAAAGTATTTTCTTGAACCAAGTAACTTTGATTCGGCCCTTCCTATTATAACATGCAAATCTTTGATGGTGTAAGCTCGGTACAAGTCTTTTAAAAAAATATTTTTCAACAAAACGCTCTCAAGGTTTGTCTATATAAACAACCAACAGATTAAACATAAAAAAAAACATGTTTAAAGTCTTACGTTTTTTTTAATGCAGTTAGATCTAGCCAAGAAATGGATTAGCTGGCAACAGCAACAAAGACACGTGTATAATGCCTAGGAAGAGACCCATGGCAGACATGCAAATGGAGCGCCTTTAATTAAAATGGTCGATACTTGATGGCCGTATTGCTTCCGGTGTTGATAATCAAGATATGCTTGTTTACTATTATTTTCCTGTTAACTAGTTCAACAGAATCCGGGTTATTTGAGGAGCATGGCTTTGATACATTTGACAAATATGTTATTATAATACAGTAGATGGTCGTTTGAGACTTCTTTCTGTTCACTAAAGAGATTGATTTAACTCCAAGAGTACCGTATAATATAATGCTGACAGTCCCAAGTCTGGTTAAATGTAGATGGTACCATAGACGGACTATAACCACTCGAGATGGTCTTATTAAAGGTTATGAAGTCCTTAAAATATTATACAGGTAGCCAAACGCGTCAAGTGGTAAGACCAGGAATGAATGGTGGAAAATTGTTGAGGAGGTTAGAACCCACAGAGAGCATTGCAGGAAAAAAAGAAGTAAGCCTATGTTTCCAAAGTCAAAGTCAACTTCAAAACGTATGATTTCAAGATCCATTCAAAGTTCAATAACTCTTTGATTAATGAAGCCTCATTATCTTGCCGATCCTTTATTCAGTCGCCATAGACACCCAGCTATATCAAAATCAGTTAATTATTTCTCGTTCACGTACAGCGTGGGCCGGAGCACACCGGTCATTCTACTGCATGCGCCCACGCATCACCGAAACTGGCACTGGCCAACAGGCAATATACGATTAGAATGAATGGTAAAGGTGCAATAGAGTTGAATCGTTTAGAGAAATAAAAAACAGGGTGTACCAGAACATGTAAGATAAAGAGGTCATTCTACATACAATCAACAGTAACTTTAATAACTAAAAACTCTTTTTCCATGACTTTTCAAAAGTCGTGATTTTGTCAAAGCAGTATAATCAGCTTTTTCGGTAGTAATTAATTTCAAACACCTCACGTCGATTGCAGCGAACCCTAGCGATTTGTGGCGATAAAACCTATCAAATAACCATTCTTGAAGACATAAAACTCGATTGCAAAAAATGCTTTACAACCTCTTATGGGAAACGCATTTGCCCGCAAGGAGCCCGCGTCGTTGATAAAAATCCAGGTGTTCAAGTTTCAATCATGCCATCCCGATGGCAATTATCTTGATTATTTAACATCAGACTCGGGGCAGGCATAAGTCCAGCAGATTTGAAGGTATTTAAACTATTTTTTTTAAGTAAAGTTTTTCACTTTGAAGATGATACTGTTCTGAGACACCCTGTATATATATCTTAGTACGAATGTTTCATAGAGATGATACATTGCAAAAGATGCTATCCTAGCCCATTGTAGTTTCCATAAATGTAGGTTGATCGTTACTTGTAAGAAACATTAATATAAATAAATAAACGTATAATAAAAAAATATTTCGAAATAGTTTTATCATCATCAATATAATGGTTATTAAATATGTCAAATATTTGTCTCGGGTCTGGGTGGTTTCATGTATAGTATGTATGTATTTACAAAAAAATATGTATATAAGTAGTATATCAGTCCTGAAGTACCCATAACACAAGCTTTACTTACTTTGGGGCTAGATGATGCTGTGTGAAAAATGTCCAGCATTATTTATTATAATTTTTTTTGAATATCACAAATACTAATAAAAACTTGATATCTTCCAAAGTGATAATTAAAAATCTATCAACATAATTATAAGCGTATCCGAATGATACGAATAAATTTCATAATAATCGACTAATCACCGATACATTTTGACAGAATCGTACGCCCATAACACATTTCATCATATAATAACTCGAGGCCGAAGTAAACCGATGATTTGTTGATGGAAATTAAGGATTACTAGAGAATTAAAGGCATATATTGTGGTCATATTTCATCACTATGCCTTAAAAACTACTGCTTATTCAGTGATCATACTGACGAAACTTTACGATTGATGTTTACACAAAATTGTAGCTTTAAACACGTACCTAATTATGAATAAGTAATTGAATTGTGCTGTCTGACTGGCTGTCTTTGAGACCAGTAACTTGTTTGATAAATGCTTGCTACAAATATAATATTTTAAATATATTCAAAATTGCGTTGACTAAATCATATGATTTTAACATTCGTGACTGAAAAAAGAGTAAGATTGCAACAAAATGTAAATGTATGAACGGGCGTAGCTTGGAAAAATCCGAGTTAAAATACTTGAAGGGGTAGCGATTCGGCGCAAACGGCAATCCTGGATAGTCGTGAACAATGTAAGTCAAACACTATCACAAATACTGATCTAAATTACCAATGAGTCAATGTAGTTTTACGCCACTATTCGACACCAGTGGTGGTCCAACTAGATAGTTGTCATAAACGGCAATTGATTTCCAACTTTGAACCCTCCACGTCGCGACTATGTAACTCTAAATTGATCTCATTGACTCCACATTACTGTAATAAGCATTGTTAGATTGTTACAGACAATTACAGTTAAGTTACACTATGACGTAACTAACGGTATTTCATACCTGTTTTTTCATTCTAAGTGGTCACTTAGATGTTCAGTTGGGTGTCTCAATTTTGCAACATTACACGTACGTCTTTGAATAATATCTGTCCCTTAAATGTCACTTAGATAAGATACAGGGTTTTATATCTGTCACTTAAATGTCACTTAGATGAGATACAGGGTTTCCAAAATATAGTTATATTCGTACTCTCTATTGGGTATCTATTGAACACAAATAATGTGGTTTGGGTTTACTAAACGATATTCATGAGTAATATGTTTATTTCTTTAATCCAAGTTTATCAACGAATAAAAAGTCTATTCTACTTGATAATTCCTTGTATGTCCGTAAATAATTAGCCTCGGCAGACTGAGGCGTGTCAAATTGCAACTCCACTCCAATTCTTTAAAGTCCTATCACTTCTCCTTGACACGCCATCATTTCACAAGCTAATCGAGCCTTAAATCACATACAATTAAGACTGTAATCCGTTTGTTATACAAATGACTACTGCAATCGCATTGCACTCGTGAAACGATTGTTCGGCTTCCGCGATCAGCTTTTCTCATGACCCGAGGTGTTCTACTTTATTGAAGTTGAAGACTGGGATGTACGCAGAATCTTTTTTCAAGGACCAGTCCCACCTAATTCCATTAACACGGCGATATAGATAGTATTTGGATAAATTTTGGAATAAGTAAAGTTATCGGCTTAGAATAACAACATTTTATTCACCTCGCGGGCGAAGTCATGTTCAGAGCAGACGCTAGTAAGGTCCAGCGAATTTATGGCTTTGATTGAGTTTAAAAACATTTTTACTTTTGTTTAAGTCTCCTGTCATTTTTGGAACGAAGTTCTTTATCGCGCATTGTGAAAGGGGGCTAGACGGAAAAAATTCTCACGAAAAGTTGTAACGACACTTTTTGCTATAGTAAGCTATTGTAAGCTGTGCGGCGTGCGCATGTTTCTCTGTCTGTCTCTCTCTCTCTCTCTCTCTCTTATAGAAAGCAAGCCAGATATTTTCATTAAAAAAAAAAAAAATTACAATTCCTTCACTAATTAATCGAAAGGAACTTCGTTCCATCCGGGTGTCCCTTGACACTTTAAACATTAATAAGCTTTGGAGTAAAGGTACATACCCAATGTAGGTATTTATATATATATATATATATTGAACCTAAACTAGAGAGATAATTAGGTAACTACATAGGTTGTGTAATTCAGTTCGGTTAAATATGCTTTTGCTGATTCAACTCAAGGCAGTTTTTGCACACGTTTGCATATAGTTGACACTTATTGCCGTAACTTCAGTTCAACAAAATACTGACACATTTTTCATAGACATCACAAATAGTATGCCGATCGGCCTCCATGGCGTGGCATGACGGCGAAACTCTCAGACACACAGCCTGACCAATGCTTCACTTTGTATACTTACCATACATTTATTAACTTTGTCCATGAGATAAACCTTCTAAATACTCTCTCTTGTTATTTCTCAAGCATCATTCAAGAGCTGCTGTGTACGCGCTGTTTTTATGTTTTAGGAGAAGGAACAAAAAGGTACCCAAAAGGGGCAAGACTCCAGAAATTCTCGGCCTAACTACCTCCCTGATTCCTTTTCACGATCCAGTATCTTGAGATCAGCCGATACCGAGTGAGCTTTATTGTTTCTGATTGTTATAACTCCGATAATATCAAAGTGCTTGCAAACGACCTGGATACGCCAAGTCAGGTGAAATCGGGTAATGAATCGCCATTTCCCTATGATTCTGTTTAAGAAAGCCATAATTGTGTAAACTATTCTGACTCATCTTATCACCAGCATGTTCTTTATGGTTATAAAGTTGTAATTCTTATTTAAGCTGAGATATTATTTAGTGTACAATAAACTAGGGTCGACACGACATATTTTCTTCTTCCAATCTTCTCTATCAGCCGTGATCTAAGTAGGTACTCAGTTCATTCTTACCCATATCATTTTTCACACATATTTTATTTAGCCTACCAAAAACCAAACACGCTCACAACTGTAATCCCCATGATGAAGCTCCTCAGATCCATACTCGATACGCAGATCGGTAAGGATAGCCAGTAGAGGGTAGTCAGAGATACGTCCAGACGTTTTGCATAGTAGTAAGCATACCACATGACAGATTGCTAGCCCATCGCCGCTAATTGGAACACTGACCGATGGCACATATCTTCGACTTTTAATATTTGGGCATGTTTTGAGGTAGTGCTCAAAACAGTCAATTCAATCATCCTACTTTTCATCATCATTATTGTCATTTTATATATATATATATATATATATGTGTGTATTAAATGTTATACGAATTGAATACTCACAAATGCCAGGATCTCACGAAGTCGAGTGAGTCAACTCAAATACCTCCTTACGCATTTAAATAGCGATTAATAAACCTAATGATCCTTTACTCAGACACGGGTGTGTTTACTCACTGGTCTCCATTTAGCGGTATTTTTAGAAGTACCTTCAGGTCAGAGAAGGCACGCGTAGGCTGAATGAACAGCGCTACTGAATGACTCTCTTTATGTCGCGTTGTGAATGGAACAATATACGCAGCTAGTGTGGTAGACTTTTGGACCCGAGTGATATTGGGGTCGATTCTCTTGTACACCATATAAACTTAATTTATCCATAGCTCTCTTTTACTAACAGTCACAAAAAAAAGAGCAGTTTCGTTTTGTCAAATTTTAAATTGTATGAAAAATAAAATTAATTTAAAAACATGCTGGCTATAAACATGAAGAGGAACACGTAAACCAATTTGACACGTGTAAAATTCTTGCCATCCCTTTCTTGCGTGTTCTATTAGTAAAAGCGATGTATAGTTTAAATTAAGTTTGGTTGGTATACTAGAGAATTGGCGCTATTGATCCATCGGTCAAAAGATCGTTCATAAAACCATTGCTTGATTAATGAGACGTATTTATTTATTTACGCCGTTCAAAAACATATTTGATTTTAAAAGGGAAAGGACAAAAATCTAAGTAAGAATTATTTATGTATTTTAGGTAATTTCATATTTTTAAGTGTACGGTAAACAAAGAAAATTAAAAGGGTTATTTTTCTTTTAAAAGCATTACAATATTGAAATATTTTAGCCATGACTAACTTATCTCGTTGTCTCGTGCATACAAATGAGAGGGTTTTTTTATCTATGGAAAGTGTCATTTGATAGTTCTTGATAGTCATGCAGCTGGCGCAGAACGGAATGCTTAGATCTTATAAGTTTTTGTCGCGTTTTACCTTTCATTAGATCTTTGTTGCTTAGACTTGACAGTCTAGATGACTGTCAAAAAAATTGGCTTCATATTGTTTCAAAGACATATTGTTACATACAGTGCCATCTAGAGAGTTTCAAGGAATTAGCCAGGCCTATAATAATCGTCTCATTTCAACCACAAAAAGTAGCCGCATCCATGGAGGATGTATCATCAGGTTTTTGTCCAAAATGCAAAGTTCTATAGTTGTAAATAACCGATGGGGAAGATAAGGTCCTCGAATGGCGACCACGGATCGAACGACGCCGTGTACGAGGGCCCGATGGACCATTATGAGATTTTAATGGTAGCGCAAAATCGTTCGTCATGGCACTCTTTGGGGTACGCCTATGTTCAGCACTAGCCTTCAAACTGTTAATGTTTGTAACATTTATATTCTTAGGATTTGTCGTGCTAAGTGCTAGATCAATCTACCAGTAGGTACTGAAGACCACACGCGCTAGACGGGGTCACGTGCATTCCCATAACTCTACTGCGCTTTAAATGGCAGCGTTGCTATCAACACATTTAATTACTACCTATACTAACTTTATGTTACGGTAAAAAGTGATTGGCTGTTAAAAACAACGGACTGACGGCAAAATACTGCTAAGTTACTAAAGATTTGAGTAGAGATGGAAACGATATTGCAATGTATCAAGCTGATATTTTCTAATCGTTCTCAATGGGATGAATTAGCAGTTTCGGGTTAGTTTCGTGTATAAAATCCACCAAGATAAGCTAAAATAGCTGTGCAAATCTAGATGAGAAGTAACAAAGATTGGGTTCCGTTTGGCTGAGGCTGTAATGTAACCCTTGTTATAAACAAACTGTTTTGTTGGATCTTCAAAACCCTAGAACATACCTAGCAGATTTTTAATCTAATAAGTAATAACGAAACATTAAATCTGACGAAAAATATATCTTTTAGAGCCACGTATTTGGTTTTTGACAGTGACGTAACCGATATAAAAACTTTTTATGTGACTCAATTTATTCCAGACATTCACGCCTTTAGTCAAACCATTGCCAGTTTTTCAACTTTGACTACAACAGTCGGATCAAACTACTCAAGTCTCCGTAAAGCAATTACATTACCATATCGGACAGAAACTCCGTATATAGGGTAAACGTATGGGCAAACGTTTATTTAGCCGTTTGACACGAAATAGCCAGAGCCACGTGATACAAGTCGCATTAATAACGCATTTGCATAAACGCCTACTTGAAACATCTATTTGTTTGTTATGTTGATTAATAAATAGGACCGGAAATAATCTGTCGTTTGTGAATTGATTCAAGACCGGTTTTGTTGTTATTTCGTTAGTATCAGAAGTGGGATGTGTTTTTATTTCTAGCAGTCGTTAGACTGAGTAACAGCACATTTGGGTGTTAATAGTGGACTGTATATTCTTTAATATCCAGTACACATTTGTGGAAGCCTTCTAGAGACTTCTAGAATAATCCGTATTCAACGTTTGACACCGCCGTGCAGAATGCTCATCATCATCAACAGCCTGTAAGTCCAATGCTGCATCTAGTTATTAAATAGTGTCATGTCGATCGATCTTGGATCTAGTTGGGTGGACTTCCATCCACCGACTTTCCACAATCTTCATTAAATCATGTCAGCGGTCTATAGGATTGGCGACTTTTCGAGGTAGGTATATAATATTTGGAAATCTTTGCCGGCCTTCATCGTTATCACAATCACCATAAAATTCAACCACATTTCTGATAAAACGTCAGTCTTACTATCAGATAACGTCGCAAGGCGGGAATTACTTGTTGATTCTTCCAACGAAGCGCTCGAGGCACAGCTTGCCTTCGTCAGATTCAGCAACATTCACCACGGATATATTTTTATTCCTTCTAATGGCAAATGTCACGTCACATGTCATCTACATGTCATAACTGAGACAGCGTGATTCATTTCCTATCGCAGCGAGTTCAAGATCTTTGGATCCATTCTACCAGCAGCCTCGGTTGAAAACTAAATGTCATTGCCATAACTAAGATACATTTTAACTGCTTTTTAACAAAGTAAAGTATGTTTATTTTATTCATACAAAATTGTTCTGTACAAAAGATGGTATATTTATCTAGTAACTTATCTAATGAGTTCTACAACTAGTTGCGGATAATCTGTACCACTAGGATTCCCTGTGCCGTGGGTATCAGGAACTACGACACAGAGACCCGGAACAAATATCTGCAGAATATGCAAACATTTGTTCCGCAGCGGGGATCGAACCCGCACCTCTACGTCGCAGCCGGCTATTTGCCGGTCGCGCCATCGAGGTCGCCAAACATAAATCATAATTTATTCTGCCACGGGCTCCATAGCCCACCAGTTACACGGTTCAGCAACCGGTGGTCAATTCGCCATGTCTTGTCCGTTAGGGGCCTATTTCTCACGATAAGACAATACAAAAACACGCATATCTTCGCAATATACAGACAGTGTGTATCAGAAGGTTGCGTGTGTTCAATCATGTATAGGGTCACCAATGTTGGGATTTGTGGTTGGGGTAACATAGGATTTGGGAATGAAAGCTCCACTAAAATGTATATTCATACAATTGGTAATAGCAATACAAAATGAACATGGACTCCGGTGTATTTTATTTAATAGATATTTCCCACATATTCTATTTTAAAATTGTTGTACTGGCTTATTTAAATTGTTGTAATGACTTATTTAAATTTAAATGTACCTAGACATAACTCTTTTGCATGTCGTGCCTACTTCTAAAAGGATGTAGCTACACAGTCGTTAAACTTACTTACTTTTTTATTTGATAATTTGAAATATATGCTTGTTTTGCGTAACGTGTTGTTGTATGCGTGTAAATTTGTACATGTGTGCGTAAAGAATGCATTTCCAAGTTGGCCATCTGTCTCTCTCCTTGCAATGTGCACCGAGAATGCGAGAAGAGGTCGTGTTTACTCAGCTAATCGATTTAAACGGTCAACGTTCGGTTGATTGGACTCCAACAATGGATGCTATTGAACCAGGAAATGGTATGATGCAAAAAAAATGTATAGATTCATCGTTTGTTCGAAACAAATTTTACCTTTACGGTTTGCAAGATATGAAATACCTGTATTTTTATTGCAAGCACTTGATCACTAATAAAGTAAAGACAATAATAAATTCTACGTCTCATTTCCTTAAGATAAATGAGAGGCAGAAACATATTTGTGTCCTTTACAAAACCTTTAGCTTGCTTAGTACTCCTGCTATTGGTGTCGGTTTATCAGACTAAGTAAAACTTTTGTTAGACCATACAACTCCTGATTTCATCACACTTTATCAATCTTTTTTACAACGACGCCTTACTTTTTATTTTATTGTATTAGAAACGACAGTCATACATTAAAATATTAGTTACAAACTAAAGTGAACAATGTTAGGTATATGTTTGAACCACGTCATCCACATATTAACTTACTACACTAGAAAGAGTTTTTAAGGAGATATTATGGGTGTTGAGCTTTATCAATATATCATTCATTACGTCGCCAATACGTCGCAATATGATATTACAATTCACAAGACAGGGACATGGGATCGTTATTTTAGGCCTTGATATAAAGATAGAAAGTTTTCTCAATATCCCAACTCCATTAAACGCTCTACGGTGCCCCTAGTAGGTGCGGCGTGACATTGCCCCCGGCTTGTCAACTGTCACTGTCAAGTTGAAGGCTTGCGACACCAGGTCAACGCACCATTCAGCCACGCGTGACTATCCCGGGTTACGAAATATTGTCAAAACTAATATATAACGTTTACAAGCCAGTGGGTTGATCCACAGTGCGTTTGATCGATTTCGAAATATTCGAGATTGATTCATATTTGATTCGTTGTTGATGACAACATAATGATGAAATAAGTGCTGGAGGAAGTGTGTCTGAAGCCAAGAACGGATGATTCGAGCGTTATGTTAACGAACGATGTCTAACGAACGTGCCTTAAACTAATAAAACACAATATTGCGAGACATAGCAGTAGTTAATTGGAAGATGATGACTATAATTTCTTTAATTCAAATAAATTAACTTTTAAAATCCAATGTCAGCGCAGTTTACGGTGATACTGATTAATATCTCCCAATCAACCTCATCGGCGCCAGGTGACCCTCGAGATTGGTCGCAAGGATGTCTGTCTAATGATGACACGAGCTTATTCTTAATTTGAAAAGATTTAGTCGACGTTCCTTTATGTCAACTTCACGAAAGTGGCGCGAATTGGCGCCTGCGTTTGTCAATAAAGGCTTTGTTTATTTTTCCGAATCCGTTTCTAATAGATAACCAATACTATGCCCCAGTATAAGACAGAAATGTTTATTCCTGCCTGACATCTTCATCTGCCATTACCTATCTACGAGTAGGTCCCATTTTAGAGTCGCATAAATGATAAATACATTCAATGCATTTTAACGTTCACATAATACATATTAATACTGTAGAAAAAAACATAAAGAGCTGCCTGTTAGCAATGCATAAACTAATAATTGATTCAATAAGTATTGCTGGAATAATCAATTCACAGCGGCCGAGGCATATTGAGAGAATCTATGCGGTAATGACGATGACAGATGTCAAGTGTCAGATTGACATGTGACGGATGCCGGGCGATGCGATGTACAGTCATTAGATCTGGCATGCCAATGTTATTATAATCTATAGAAATGGTTAATAAATTAATCTAAATCTGAAGAATTCAATATCGTCGTTAGGTACCTTGTTTTAATGTGATAATTGTATTTCATTGTTGTAAATTCTTAATTTAATTTGGTTTCTTTTTTGTTGTCATCGTAGTTATAGAAATAGCCGTGTTGGCCTAGTGGGCGGAATCTTGTTTTCCGATCCGAAGGTGGTGGGTTTGAACCCGGTCGGGTACTTATTATGTAAGCTCAGACGTAAGTGCTAATTCACGTACTAAAACGGTGGATGAAAACATTATGACGAAACAGGAATGATCTACGTACTGAGTATAGATCAGATTCCATCATGGACATTATAGTAGTGAGCGTGTTTATTTTGTTTTATTTTATCTTTGCAAACTTGAAACGGACTTATGTACATACCCAGTTTAAAATAAATATCAATCAAATGTCTACCAGCTTGAACGAATAAATACATTTACAACAATATTATAATTTTCTTTGTTAGGTACTGAACCCGCTTTATTATGTTCTAATTAAGTTGTTTATAATGGAGTGGGTGGTTAATTTATTATAAATGTTTTTTTACATGTTTCCATTAATTGTATGTTCGTTATATCTAGTTTACATTACAAATTGTAATAGATCAACTATGTTGCAACAGCTCTGTTAAGATCATCCACTATACCTATTCTATTCAGATAAGACTATACATACCTAGTCATAATACTAACTAGTAACTCTACAAATCTATATTTTATAGATGTCAGATAGGATGTAAACACATAGTCAAAAAATATTGTAATGAAGCAATATTTGTATACAGTTTACAAAAGCTTTCATATAGCCGAATGGCTATTTTTTGTGTTATTTGTAGAAAAAACAAAACATCTTGAAAAAAAACCATAGCTTCATCGATTCCCTGTTCAGAATTATTAGACTCGTAGACAAACTAGTCTATTGTGTAGATACTATGTACTGTATTTAGAGTATGAAAGAAATAGGATGCTCAGACAGATACCAAGAAATGTACCTAGATACCAGCCCACGCGTGTATGTGGTGTGGTCCAGCTATACCTGGACAATATTTTTTTCTATAATCAATTGCATTTTAATTGCCCAGTAATAGATATGTCTGAGTGTCTGAGTACAGCATTAATATTGCATGAGATGTGAGCAGGCGCCGGTCGGCATCGCGCGATTGATAACTCGGATGTCGCAAGCGTCCATAGGTTACGGTAACCACTTATCAACAGGTATGCTTGTTTGCCACTTAAGTTGTATAAAAAAAAACTGTTTAAGTCAGAGTGTCATGCAACGTTTTTGCATATAATGATAAATTTAATATGCGTTTTTTACTAAAAATATAGTGTATGTTTTAAAATAGTATTCATATTAGAGCTTCAAGCTATAAGAACTTAGGTTGCCAATTGAGCAAATTCAGTACATTAGAACCAGGTTGCCATTTGAGAAACGTTTGACGTAACCAAAGTTGATACGTCAAACGTTTAATCTTTGGTCTACAGACCACTTGAACCCAACCACTAAGCTGCACACTATTTACATTAAGATTACTTTTTCCGTCCGGTCGTGAACCGCAGAGTTCAGGCCGGGTCACCGACCCCGGCAAAAAATATCAAATTTCATTATGACGAGCGGTATTTTTGATATTAAACGAGCGTGAAACGAGCGTAAACGCATTAGAATTTGGCGAGACGCGATGCGGTTGAGATGCCGGCTTTTGAAGTATCGTGTGCCGTGCGTGCCGTCAAAAGAACCGCTGTGTTTGGTCAAGATATGAATCTGAGTTTCTGCGGGCGTTTAGGGCTTTTGTTCGGTGAGCAGATTAGGCAGAACAGTTAGCAAAACTGTTTTTTTTTGGAGCACGTGTTGTGCATTTGCCGAAATACAGCATTTCAATTCATCTTAGATGGCGTCGCTGCCGAAATCATTTAGAAAGTTTGCGAAGCATGAAAATGTGGTTCTGCTAGTAGCATACCCATACACCAGGTTATGTCACAGATGGACATTTTCAGCTCAGCATACCTGAAACAAACAATAAAATATTTAAAACACATTAAGTTACTGTAAATTAAAAAAAAAGAAGTTATTTTATCATAAGCGCCTAAACATCAGATGCCGTATTAAAAGATTTCCTGGACTTGCAATAACGGCAAGACGAATAGGAAATCAATACCACAGAGTATTAGCTAAAACAATTGGCGCGGCTACGCCATCATAGATCAAACCACTTCTGATAACAATTATCGTACTCGGCATCAGACTGCCCACTTGACAAAAACAGAGAGAAGTGCGGCAGGCGCCAACACTACACTACTTGTATAGTGGAAATCTTATTCAATTACACATTTATTATGCTACCTGCGGAGGTCTAACGGCGTAGGTTTTCTTAGTCGCATCTAACACACGAGCGGAGCGCGGCATGGCCGACAAACAAGGGTTTTTTATACTTCATAGTATTTTTATGTTTTGTAACTCTTATGCCGGTGCGGCTATTACTGAAATTATTTCATGGAATTCTGTCACCGAGACATGCCTTCGTCCTTGCCTAAGTTAAGTGCAGACGGCTCTAAGATAACTTGGTTTTATACTATTCCTCTCCTAGCCTAAATGTCAAAATAATACCGCTGTTAGATCGTTAATCGATCGATCTTCAGGGTGCTACAGAAGGTAGCGTAATATACGACACAAGATAAAAGTTATAGGGAAGTTACCTCCAGAATTAACAAATATAAACCCAAAAACACTCAATACATATTGAAAGAGAGTCTTCAACTGGTTACTTGCACATCGCAGACTCTCGGAATGAGTCGAAATTGTCAGTGCTTTCACAGAGAGTTCACCCGCCAAAATTCCCGTTTTTACAATATGAATGAAATACTTCACGGTAGTTTCTCCTTGGATACGCGGCTGCGTAGTTGGGTAATGGCAAACTTGACCGCGCGGACACAAGTTCAATGCTGCTTGGGCTGCAAGTGTGATGACCGATTAGGATGCCGCGGTCGTGTCGATGACGAGGCTTGCGTACTGACTGTTACGCAATCTGTGCTAGTAGCATACTAAAATGTATAATGTATTGTCTGTTTGTTTGTGGCATATCAAGTAAAAGGCAATTAATTTCGTTCTAAGAGTAAAGACTTTAAGAAATAAACGCCTGAATGTTTTCAAGAGAGCGAGGGGTTTTAAATGACGATTTATACAATTTGAAATTCCCAAATAAGCGTTTCAATAAGCGGCGATGCGCTTGCAAACTGTCACGTGGAATTCTAACGACTTGCAAAACGTGGGCACGTAAATAGCATAAATAAATAACGTCATCTAGCCCCAAACTAAGCAGAGCTTGCATTATGGAAACTACATGACTAATATACTACTACATATATACATTATTTTTTGTAAATACACACATATTATAAATAGAAAACACCCAGACCCGAGATAAATATTTTCAGATGATACAAACATTTGTCTCGCGGCTGGAATCGAACCCGCAACCTCAGATACATAAGATCTTTGAGGATACCAAGTAGGGGGTAGTCAGAGGCACGTCTAAACATTACATTTGGTACATGCCCGCGTTTTACAAGTTAGCATTCCACGTGGCAGGTTGCAAACCCATCGCCGCTTATTGGAACACTAACTGTTGGCACATGCCTTAGAATTTTAAATTCTAGGGAAATTCAGTTTGTTCACAATGTTTTTGTTACTCCACGGTAACAAACCAAATAATAGGTTGGGGAAAAAGTTTCTTCGCATTTTTTAAGAAAATTCAAAACATTTTTTAATATAGTTTATTTATATTTAACTAAAGTATGTAGGTACCATTTTGTTCGATAACTTTTTGCCATTTTGTAGGCAGGGACATGATCCCATTGCTATAAAAACTTTGGGGCTTCTGTTCAAAATACCGCGACAAGTGGTTTTGGCAGTCCTCTCGTGATGTTAACCTGACACTGTCTAAAGAATTCTGAAGAGACCGAAACAGGTGGAAATCTGAAGGTGCAAGGTCAGGACTATACGGCGGATGCATTAACACATCCCAGCCAAACTCTCTTAATTTTTGCTGAGTGGCTAAAGATCCACTTTTCATCACCAGTTATCAGCTTCTTCAAAAATGGTTCGGTTTCATTACGTCGTAATAAAGAATCACAAATGAGAACACGGTTCATTAGGTTTCTTTCAGTGAGCTCGTGAGGTACCCAAATATCGAGCTCTTTTGTGTACCCAGTTTTTTTCAAATGCGCCAAAACTGTTTTGTGGTCAATTCCCAGTTCTTCAGCTACGTCGTAACTACTGATATGCCGATCTTGCTCCACTTTTTCAAAAATGGCATCCATTTTATCCGTAATAGGGCGACCAGAGCGACGTGCATCTTTGACATCAAAATTTCCGGATTGAAAACGCTTAAACCAAATTTGTGCTACTCTCACAGACACTGCACTAGGTCCATAAACATCGCAAATTTTTTTCGCGGCTTGCGTTGCATTTTTACCTTTTTTATAGTAAAATTTTAAAATGTATCGAATTTCTTCATTAGATTCACTCATCTTAACAGTACGAAAAACAAATAAAAATCACACATTTTCCTAATTTGAATTTGGAATTATCTTCTTTAAAATTTAAACTTTTAATGATACCAAAACCAGCCAGATACAAATAGTATAGCCAAAGATATTTTATTACAAGTTCATACATACAATAATGCGAAAAGACTTTTTCCCCAACCTAATATGTAAAATTAAAACAAAACGTTTAGTTCCGGATCCGTTACGATTAAGATCCTCCAGATATTCCAAGTGTGGCACCGGCAGCCTTTATGAACACCATTCCAAGCTTGATCACAATCAGACAATGCGGACTTAGCTGAGACTTTGCACCTCATTAAGAGGACAGAGCAGTTGGTATTCCAAGGTCAGGGACTAGTGCCCGTCTGCACTAAGCTTACAAATAGACTCAGGTACGTCTTAGAGACAGATGTCTATGAAAAACAGTAAGACGCTACACAGTAACAGTTTAACAATAAGCTGAAAATGTACAAGCCGTGTTGGCCTAGTGGGCGATACCCCGACTTGGGTTCGAACCCGGCCGTGCACTAATGGATTTTTCCACTCGAAAAAAATATGTGCGCACTAACACGTGCTCAAGACGGTGAACGAAGAATTCGAAGGCATGTGCCAACAGCTAGTGTTCCAATAAGCGGCGATGGGCTTGCAACCTATCACGCGGAATGCTATCTTGCAAAACGAGGGCATGTATCAAATGTAATGTTTAGACGTGACTCTAACTACCCCCTACTTGGTATCCTCAAAGATCTTATGTATCTGACGATGTCCACCATGGGGAAGACAGTCGTGAGCGTGTTTGTTTTGCTCTGCCCTGCTCCTCACTACTGTGACCTTTGACCAAACTGATTCAGGCTGACCAAGGAAGAACTGATGCCACGACTATAAAGAAGGAGAAGGCAATCCGAGTGATTAACATTGTATTTTCTTATCGGGAAGCACAGATAAGAACACAAAAAAACAGAGACATCAAAAAGGCACGCGTGCGCTGGACCCACCCCCACATTTTGTCTCCCACACGAAGGTAGAACCTTTTTTATTATGTACCGTGCCTTTGCCGTAGAATCATAATGTAAAGATATCAGTTCACAGCAGCATTATGCTGAGCACTGATCTTTTTTTTTTGACGGTTCTATACCTACGCAATTTATTGTAACATAACTATAACTTCCTTTGTTTCATGAATTTTACTCAAAGGAATGCCGTAAAATTTTCAAATTATATGCATAGCATCAAATGGCATAGACGCAAGCATATAACTTTTCCTACATCTATGAGTCAAATTCCAGTGCCTCTATGCTGAGTTACAAAAACGAGTTTTTTTTTTATAGAAATATTTTCAATTGACGATGCGTTCACCGTTTTGACATGTCAAAAACTCAGTCTCATTCGATCACAGTCATGAGAAAATTTACAAAAAAAAGCATTATGATAATATCCTTCTATGCATTTTAGTTTCATGGTCCTCTTTCTCGGGAGCTATCTGCGACAGGGCAAAGGGTTCCATTGTCTTATTCGTCCTCTTTATTGTTTTTCGTCTGAGTAGGTTGTAATTTGAAAGTCGGTTATATTTTTTGTCCGTCTGTCTGGAGTCTGGAGCAATTAATACAACAGACTGGTGTAGATGAGTTGGGTTCAGGCGGAGAGTTCATTTGTTATTGTTTACATTGAGAGATAAAAAATATTACTTTGAAGATGATCAGACAAGCTGTTATTGGGTAGTTAGCTTAAAATACGACAGAAAACAAACAATGCGACTCATTGAAATCTTTTGATATCTCAGGGAGGTAACGCGTGAGTGGATACCTCTGGTATTACAAGCTTCCATAGGCTGCGGTGGGGCGTTGCCTCTTTAGCAGTAATGCTGGATATTTTTCACACAGCATCATCTAGCCCTAAACTAAGCAGAACTTGTATTATGGGAACTACATGATTGATATACTACTTATATTCTTTTTTTTGTAAGTGGGTCTGGGTGTTTTCTTTGTATAATAAGAACGTATTATACGAGACAAACATTTGTCGTGCAGCGGGAATCAAACCAGCAACCTTTTGCGTCTCAGGCGGGCCTTCGCCCACTGCGCCACAGAGGTCGTCAAATTTTTTTTTGCCGCTGTGTGTAGTTAATGCCTTTCTATCTATTGCTTATATTATTACGATTATATTCATTCATTCATACCAGAAAGCCCAAATGTAACCAAATACCTATCTCGTTATATAAATTGAAATAAGTGCCATCCTTATCAGGGTCTATAATAATCCTAGTCTTCTTTTGTTCCATGTATTTTAATTCTTGTTACCATCTTGTGTTCCAAGTCTTTTATTACTTGTAACAACTCCATTTTGTTGGGATGAGGACATTATTGTCTAATTAGATGTCATATCTCGCGCATAGTCCATCGTTTCTAGGAATCAAACACAAAAACTGCGCATACTTACGCGCTGCAAACACGACTTTCAGGTTTGAAAACGTCGTTATGTCGACACTCAATTATTAGGCATACCCGTTGACAGCTCTACATTATTGCAATTAAAGTTCAAATACAATAACTCTTACCATTAGAATTAAGTTTAAAATAAATAATAAACAAGTAAATAAATAATGCTGGACGTTTTTCACACAGCATCATCTAGCCCCAAAGTAAGCAGAGCTTGTGTTATGGAAACTACTTGACTACTTTAACTACATGACTACTTATATACTTTTTTTTTTGTAAATACATACTTATTATGGATAGAAAACACCCAGACCTTCTGCGTCTCAGGCGGGCCTTCCTCCAATGCGCCACAGGTCAATAATAAGAAATAAGAAATATTAAAATAAGAAACGAATAATATCTTGTGTTTGTGTTTCAATGGTAGAAAATGCTTTAGCATTAAGTCCTCCTAGCACTACATTGTTTGTGCGGAAGTGTAAATAAATAAATGAATAAATAATGTCTATCAAATGTAAATGGTATTTGTTTGTAATACAAAGTGGACAAAGAAATGTACGTGCCATAAATTGGGTGACTGTATGTACAGGTAGTATTCACAAGGACGTCGGTTACGAGACAAAGAATATATTCGCATCTTACATAATTACTTTATTACCTATATTGCTCGTTTTGCATAGAAATTGTTATTGTAACATACCTCGCTGTAATGTTTCACAGAATGTAATGAAATTAACCGTTCTGGTATGTTAAACAGTTTTACGATGCATAAAGTGCTTTTAATGAAAGTAGTAAAGCGTATAGTACTTTTGTTTTATAGTCTTGCCTACAAAAACAATGGCATTTATGGAACAGCACAGATTTTTGCTAAGAAACAGCCGAGAAGCTATTCCATGTTTCGCTTCTTGTTTCATGATAATATGTTATTCTTAATTTTAATGGCAGTTCCCAGGGGGGGGGACCCAGGGGTTTATCGCGTTTGTGAGGTCAACCTTCATTTGCAAATCTGCGCTGCTTATGCGCTGATGAAGAAGCGCATAAACCCTATAAATCGTAAATATGTCTGATGAAGCGTAGATGCAGTATTAAATAAAGAGACAGATTAAAAACGAGTAAACGACTTGATATAAAGGTACTGTCAAAATTATAACAAACAAAAAACAAACACAATCACGACTGTTTCCCCATGGTGGACATCCTCAGATACATACTCAGTGAGTAGATATTTGAGGATACCAAGTAGGGGGTACTCAGAGGCACATCCAAACATTACATTTTGAACATGCCCGCGATTTGCAAGTAATAAGCATTCCACGTGATAGATTGCAAGCCCATCGCCGCTTATTGGAACACTAACTTTTGGCACATGCCTTCGAATTTTTGGTTCTAGGGCATGTCGGTGTCCTCACGATGTTTTCCTTCACCGTTTTGAGCACGTGTTCATGCGCACATACATTTTTCCAGTGGAAAAATCCATTGGTGCACGACCGGGTCCGAACCCACGACCTCCGGATCAGAAGTCGGGGTATCACCCACTAGGCCAACACGGCTATATATAGTTCAAAATTATAGTTAAGAAAAAAAAACGGATAAAAGAACAAGGTTTATTTTAAAACAAATTAATGGCTTTATTGACCCAGCAAACTTGCAGAAGACGACGAACTGACAAACAGTTACACAAATTGACGTGTTTCACTTGTGAAGCCATTAAAATTCCCACATGTGCCATGTCGCAATCTGCAAAAACGCTCAGAATTATCTGAAATAAGTAATAAACAACGAACAATAGCTCACAAATCAATGTATCGGGAACGGTATGATACCCAAATTGTCCAATTTGGAGGATGCGAAAGGCCACGATTCTGAATTTACGAGAATTCCTCTCTCGAAAGGCAACGGGATAAACATCCGACATTGAATTTTCCCACATTATAAAAGATAAAAAGTTTGTACAGTGAGCAAGAAAAGACGCAAAGATTTTTATGACATCAAAATTATAAGAATCCTTTTTGAGATATTATGTTTTCTCTATAAAACACAACTTAACTATCTTGTTTACAACAAATTAATAATGTAATGAAATTTTGGCTTTCCCTGTATCAAAACAGGCAAAAAAAAATTTTTTTTTTAACTAGGTATTAAACCGTAGGTAGTAAAATTAATGTAAGCGTCATTTCGAGGGTGACATGATCAATTCTGATTAAACCCTCTTTAATAAATAAAGATAAAAATATATATATATATATATCTATCTATCAGATAAATTCAGGCTGCTTTATTCTCTTTTACATAAACTCAAGACGCATGACATCGATTTTTATGTTTAGATGTACCTACATGCCACACATTTCGTTAATTTATGACATTGTAATGCAAATGAAGAAATCGATGATTTCCATTAAAATAAACATTAATTTAACACAGGACTAGTGTAAATTTATGCATTGAGTTGAGTTGTAAGTTAAGGTCCCAGGAAGATATTTCAATTTCACTATTAAGATTCCTGATGCGATAACGAAATGTAATTACCGTCGATTTATTCGAGAATATGATCAAATGAATTTTATTACTATGAGTGATGATAATGTATCGGAGTAAAATTAATTGATTAAGGCAGAATATGTTTAATGAATTTTCGATGCAATAAATATTACCAAAATTATTTCTTTCCCGACTGATGTTTTTTTTAATGCGGCAAATAAATTAAGACTTGATTAATTTCATTTAAATATTAAATTAATTTAGGTACATGTCCACCATCCAACATCTTACTAGAGGAAGAAAGAGCTATAGAGGGCCCTGAGGCACAGCACAGCCTCTGCAACTGAAGTCTTGCACCAGGAACTCGTTAGTATCTCAAGGAACTAAATAATTGGCTCATTAAAATTACTATACAAATAGTGTGAAATAAAAAATAAAAATAACAATACAATCCTATAACACCAAAAACCTGCTTAAAACCAGTGGTCATACCTTTAACACTTTAACGAATATTAAAAAAATCGTTAAATTTTAACATAGACTGGTTTCCTTAGACATCCATTTCGATTACCGCCTGAAAAAAAAGGGTTTTCATTCGACATTTGAATCACCTTGCGCTCATTTTTCCGCGAATCTCTCCTTTTGTGAATTCCCCACTCCTTACTCACCATAGACAAAAGGAACTATTAGCAGAGTGGATGAAATGACAAGCATGCAACGCCTCGTCATGTCAACTTGCACACCTTTATAATAGAGCAAAATCTAAATTGCAACTGTCAATTCTCGGACCATAATTGAATACACTAGACATTTCTGCTGACATTTAACATAGGAAATAACTTCTGTGCTCGATTGTATCAATATGGTCACATATTTTATTCCAAAAACTATTTGATTATTCATATTTAAAAAACGGGATTGTGCACGACGCGACGCGGAGGGACAGCGTCGCGTCACTCACCCTGATGAAGACTCTCGGAATGAGTCGAAACTTAGTAGGTGCCTTCACCGATAGTGCGGTACGTGAAAAATCCCGTTTTTACAATATGAATGGTCACGTATGTCGATAATTAAAATAGCTATCTCAAAAAATCTATATATATATATAATAGGTTGGGGAAAAAGTTTCTTCGCATTTTTTAAGAAAATTCAAAACATTTTTTAATATAGTTTATTTACATTTAACTAAAGTATGTAGGTACCATTTTGTTCGATAACTTTTTGCCATTTTGTAGGCAGGGACATGATCCCATTGCTATAAAAACTTTGGGGCTTCTGTTCAAAATACCGCGACAAGTGGTTTTGGCAGTCCTCTCGTGATGTTAACCTGACACTGCCTAAAGAATTCTGAAGAGACCGAAACAGGTGGAAATCTGAAGGTGCAAGGTCAGGACTATACGGCGGATGCATTAACACATCCCAGCCAAACTCTCTTAATTTTTGCTGAGTGGCTAAAGATGTGTGAGGTCAAAAATGGTCAAAAATTTCTTCAAAAATGGTTCGGTTTCATTACGTCGTAATAAAGAATCACAAATGAGAACACGGTTCATTAGGTTTCTTTCAGTGAGCTCGTGAGGTACCCAAATATCGAGCTTTTTTGTGTACCCAGTTTTTTTCAAATGCGCCAAAACTGTTTTGTGGTCAATTCCCAGTTCTTCAGCTACGTCGTAACTACTGATATGCCGATCTTGCTCCACTTTTTCAAAAATGGCATCCATTTTATCCGTAATAGGGCGACCAGAGCGACGTGCATCTTTGACATCAAAATTTCCGGATTGAAAACGCTTAAACCAAATTTGTGCTACTCTCACAGACACTGCACTAGGTCCATAAACATCGCAAATTTTTTTCGCGGCTTGCGTTGCATTTTTACCTTTTTTGTAGTAAAATTTTAAAATGTATCGAATTTCTTCATTAGATTCACTCATCTTAACAGTACGAAAAACAAATAAAAATCACACATTTTCCTAATTTGAATTTGGAATTATCTTCTTTAAAATTTAAACTTTTAATGATACCAAAACCAGCCAGATACAAATAGTATAGCCAAAGAGATTTTATTACAAGTTCATACATACAATAATACGAAAAGACTTTTTCCCCAACCTAATATATATACAGGCTATAGTGCATATTTTCTTGATAGTTGGCCACATTAATTCAGGTCATTCCGACATCTCTGCCTGGGCCTTCCACGTGGCCGTTGATTGTTTGGGCCAGTCTGTGGTGGCGTTCATCCGCAGCTCGTCTGGCATACGACACACATGTAAGGCTTAATCCCATTTAGCTTGGCAGCTTTTTGAGAACATGGAGGATTAGAAGTAGGGGAGGCAGGCCTCTGTACAGCAGTGGAACATTACAGGCTAAATAAGGCAGAATACAGACAGTCTGCAGTAATTTATCGAACATATCGTTACTAGACGGTCAATCAGAACCAAGTTTAACACTTAAAAGATCGGTTGCAAACACAATTTCATAATCAAGTGAATGTACGTATTTAAAACAACTGGTGTACATTTCGTAAATAATCGCTCAAAACGACGACGGAGCCATAATTTTTGCGAAATGACATATTTTGAAAGTAAAACATGCCGGTGATGGCGTATTGCAAATGAGAACCGTCATTTGGTCGAACAATAAAATGCTTCAGGGGCCTTACCGTCAAGTCTTATTGCGATTAATTTAGTAATGCCAAATCCTGCTTTGCAGTCGAGAACGCGATAGCGTTTTCATAATCGTCAATAACAAAGCGGGATTTGACAGCTTTAAAATAAATAAATAATGCTGGTCATTTTTCACTCAGCATCATCTAGTCTCAAACTAAACAGAGCTTGTATTATGGGAACTACATGACTGATATAAAACTAAAATATGTTTTTTTGTAAATACATACATAGAAAACACCCAGACCCTGGACAAATATATGCAGATCATACAAACATTTGAACCCGCAACCTTCTGCGTCTCAAGTGAGCCTTCGCCCGCGACGGTCGGCACAGATATTTGTATGAAATCGCAATAAGACTTGATGGTAAGACCCCAGGTCGGCCTGATGCGGCAGAGAGACATGTTGAACTTTCATAATCCTGTGATGATTAATGTAAGAGTGTTATTCATCTCGAGATCGAGGTAACAAGCGATGTTTAATTGAACTAAGTTTATTCACGGCGATGTATTTACCATTAATGAGGAACTTCGAAGAATTCCGAGACGAGAATTTTAATTATGACAGCTCTGCTAACTGCGTGTTTATTTTGAATTATTGTGCTTTATCATCGAGGAGAGATTTCTCGTAAATTATATTAATATTTAAGAAAAAAAAACAGAGCCATACATTATATTATAGTCCTGATCCCACACTGGGATTTCTCGATCGTGGGTATCAGGAACTGCGAGTACCGTGGTGCCATAAAACCCAGACCCGGTACATATATCGGTAGAACACAAATATTTGTCCCGCACTGGACATCGAAACCGCACCTCCGGCATCAGTCTACTTTGTCACGCGTACCACGACCACAGTCATTAAATTAATTTATTAATTCAAAGACTATTAGAGGTCTATTTATGTTAGTATGACTTAAAAATCTATGTTAGTGTTGTAGCTATGTAAGCAGGTAGGTAGGTATGTACATTCTCCCCGTAGCCCTCACTCACATTGTAATCAAGCAGTATCTACGAGACAAGGACCTGAATGCCTTCATGACAGGCAAGTCATATCTATCAGGTATGATGGCATGATAAGCTTCAACTCGCGCAGAATCGAAGTAGCCCTTTCAGCATCCTAAAAATCCATAGTTGCATCAGATGCGTAGGGCATTTAGGGACTTAGGGCAGTAATTCATGTGCGTTGGAGTGTCACAATTGTGAACACACCTTAATAGAAGCCCCGCGGCTCTTTCGCTAAACGAAGTATAAAAGAAATAACAGCAAAGATAGTTAGACTAAGCCGCGTAGGCGTCGTCAATTGGACGCTGCTTTTCTCCAGTGACGTATGCGCCTCGCAACGAGCTGTCACTTCTGACAGCTGGCAATAACGCAGCGACAGACGGGAATTGCGATATGCCAAGGGATAAGTGGAGAATAAAATCACATGGTCCATTATGTTCTTGATATGCTTTTAATGATGCAATTAGTTGAGAATATTCGTTTTTGCACTCGACTTCATAATAATGTTATGTTTATTCATTATTACTTCTCGGACGAACTATTTATAATCTGGAATCCAATTGTAGAGATGATTTCTATGGGTTCGATATAAATAAACTTGACGTCGAACTTTCGCGTTACCTTTTTTTCTAAGTTTGGTACTTGTACACAACAAGTACCAAAAGTAAGTGAAGTGATCAAAATTTTGAAGGTTAACTGATAACTGATTACTTACGTAACAAGATTTGTATCTTTGTCTTCGTACTTCTACCAAGAAATTAAGTCTTACCTACTTACTTTTTTCTAGAAAAGTTAAGTTTTTCACGTCGATATTCTGTGTTACCTTTTTGTTCGTAAATAAGTACTAAGTGTTCGATAACTGACGTAGGTAACTCGATTCTCAAATTTACAAATAGTTATGGCAGGCAACCAATCAGTCCAGTTAACGATGCCACTACCATTCGATATTTAAGTTCTTTTTTATAAGTATATATATATATATATATATTATATTACTATTATATTTCTATGTTATCTAAAGTCATACTGGACACGCCAAACCATCTTTTTGCACGCCCAGGATGACTGGTAGAAAATGCTTTAGCATTAAGTCCTCCTAGCACTACATTGTTTGTGCGGAAGTGTAAATAAATAAATAAACGACCACACCATCCCTAATGATTCCGATTGACCATTAGGAAACCCAACGAGCAATCAATCGAGATATCGAATCGTTAATCGTTTAACATTTGCCAATTTGTACAACATTATTAGACTATATATCAAAGTAAATATTGAATTTCCGTTTACCATAATAATATAGAAGCGACCAATTAATTTATTTGAATTTAAAACCTGGCCGAGCTGTAAAGCATTGGGAATAATTTACATCGAATAGTAATTCGAATCGATTTTGATCGAGAATAAATGAAAGAATCGTGATAAATGGAGTAGACTTGAAAACTAGTTCGGCCGATATCTTACAATATTTAAAGGGTACCTTTATTAAAGAATTAACAATTACCAAAATTAAGCTAGTTCGTATGAGCTACTGGCCAACTCAGGTTCCTTTTATTAAAAGCTAAGTCGAGTATTTTTAAATAAGCAAATTGTCCCATAATTATGTATTATGCACTATCCCTAAAGATGATATTAACCTTACATATTGTTCTACGAATTTTGAAACTCTGCTTACTTTTAAAGGAAAAAAAAACGTTTCTTTTTGAAAATTTACCGTTTAAGTTACTCGTACGTAATCACTTAACACCAGACTTGAGACAGCTTAAAGTTTAAAAAGCAGCGTAGTACATTTTGCTAAGGCAGACCGTGTGGACCGAAAAGTATTATCTTTTAAAACGCTAACGTATAGCTCAATACTAAGAAAAGAATTATTGACCGTTTAGTTTTAACCGTAGACCGTAATTTTTTCTTGAAGAAATCGTATCAAAGCACCTTTAATAATAAAGATTTTTTAAGTTGCAATCCTCCATAGGTACCTGCTTACCAACGAGTTTGCCGTATGCTTGTTTGCCTCTTTAGTTGTATAAATAAAAACACTCGAAACCCAATCCTAAAAACTAAATAAATTTGGAAATAAAAGAGTCAAAATTAACAATTCAAATTATTAAAAAGTACGCTCAATCAATCGTCTTTGAGTGGCCGTAATGTGGTATAATTTATCCGGACCACCGTCGCACGCAAAAGGACAAAGTTTAACGCAAATGCAAATACCTAGTAAAATGGATATCAAAGAATTAGCTGTTATCGATTGTTCGATAAAATAATCGGTCGGGTTATTCTGTTGCAATTGAAACTGAATGCAAAATGGTTAATAGCATTCCTGTGTCCAATTTTATTTCGAGATTATTGCAGAATTTATCTGACCGTATCTAGTGCCCAGTTTCAATTCAAATAATTGTCCCTATATAAGTTCCTTTAGCGGCATTTTCGCGACACTATTTTATGTTTTTTATCGATTCTAGACCATGGTCCGATTACGTAGGCACAATATAGTAGAGGCCTTAGTATAGTCATTATTGTTACCACATATTCTATTAGGAATAGGAATTGTATATTTATGAAAATTACCATTAACCTAGCCCAACATTTATCTGAGTAACACAACTTAAAAGTTTAAACTCAAATCAAAAATTTATCAACCTCTTAGGATATAAGCGACCGACTATAACTACGATTATCACTAATGTTTTGTTATACCATTTATAAGAAAATATTCGGAGAAATCAATGGAAACAAACCATTATCTTTGTTGTCATCATAACTTTCGAACTATTATTTTGATTATAATAGTTCGAGAGTTATAATATATATTAACGTAACGGTTTCGAAAACTATATTTATGCAAAATATTTTGATGCTAATTAATGAGTCATGGTTAGTAGAAAACATTAAACCTTATAACCTAAACTCCATACCCAAAAACATTATTTCGGATAAATTATTGAAATTTGTTAATTTTGCCAATCAAGTCAAAGTCTACTTCGAAATTATGTTAACAACCTGTCAAGTTGCAAAACGCGGACATGAGTCAAATATAATGTTTCGACGTGCATCCCCTACTTGGGATCCTCAAAGGTCTATCCACTGAGTATTTATCTGAGGATGTCCATTATGGGGAAATATACTCGTGAGCGTGTTTGTTTTGTACTTCGAATATTTATTTTCAGTTTCTTTTTAACTTTTTAAACTATTTACCTTTTTTACTTTTTGCGTTGTTCGAATAATATTGCCTGACAGCTTTTGAATGCGGTGGCCGCGCTAGGGGACCGCGTCTACCAAAATCGCTTTTTATCATTCAACAACTTTATTCTAAGTTATTTTTCCTCGAATTACAACATCAATACCTTTATTCCTCGCTTACTCACACAGGAATACAGCTGTACTGATAACATCTCCCATACAATTATGCACACATGTACAGTTCTGTAAACACAGGTGTTTTCGATCGAATAATGATAACACTTAATCCTGTTTACCGCAACGTACATGCAACGTACGTTGCATGTTACTAAAAAAAAAATTACCAACTAAACTCTTATGAACCTTAGATACATACTTACAAAAAGTTTACCAACTAAACAAAGCTTAGCCTTGAGTTCACCAACAAAATAAACGGACGGTCAAGTCTAACCATTGATTATGACGACAGATTCCTATGAAAACATGGTGTCAAAAAGCTTTGATTAAGATCTAACCACCCGTTATTGTGTTGGTGAACTCGGCCCTGAGTCTCTTTCTGATATTTTGTCATTATAAAACAGAAAACGAAACTTTAATTAACAAGACGACTGTTTAAAATCAACGCCACAAGAATAAAAACATCACAGCATGTGCCATCAGTTACTGTTCCAATAAGCGGCACGTGCAACCTGTCACGTAGAATGTTTCTTTGCAAAATGCGGGCATTCGGCACATGCCCCATATAATGTTTGGACGTGTCTGATTACCCCCTACTGGGTACTGAGTATGGATTTGAGAATCTCCATCGTTGGGATTGCAGTCGTGAGCGTGCTTGTTTGGTAATACAACAAAAATATAGCTTAGCTTTATATATAGTTAGTATCTTGTTGGTGTATGTATTGTGTTTGTCTTTTTATATTTCTTTGTCGTTTTGGTGCAGCACATTAATAATAATACATAAAACACATATCAAATCGTTTGCCCTTTTGGGCAGAGAAAAAATTGCAAGAGCAACTGCACTTTCCTTTAAAGAGAACCAAATCAACGTCAAAATTACTAACAGTATATGCAGATTACTATTAAACCAAGATACCACCACAAACCGTAAATCATGCATTTAGCATTATCAAGTTTTCGGGTCAGCAATAAATCTGCATCGTATCAGTGGAAAGGGACCTATTTCCATCCGATTAAAGGCTGACTTATGGCAAAATTGCTGCCTTCCGAACTGAACTCTGGTTCGTAAATTTTAAATATTTCCTCCTTAGGTAAAGGCACTATCGGCTGCAGCCGCGCATGATTACCACAGAGCGAATTTCACTCGCAATATCTACGAATATAACATATGTGTAGCGATTTCGCTAGTAGAAAACTTGAAAAAAATATGGAATATCCATAAAGCTAATATCATTGTAGAAAATAAATTTGGCTAGAGCTGCTGTGTTTATGAGGGTCGAGCGTTAGGTGTTTTTTTAAACTATTTAACCGATTAAAATCATATTTTTTAGAGCCAAGGAGTAAACGTAAAGCTGTAGTTAATTAGCAAAGTCAAAAGCTTTTGGGTGGCCTACCCAATAGCTAAAATAAATTTATTGACACAAATATTCACTAGCTCATACGAATTGTGATCACGCGTCACTTACGCCGATATCTGGATTTATGAAGGGAGTCCCCAGCTGTTCTTAAAACGGTACTTTATGATGAAGTGCCTCCCAGATCGAGAGGTTATGACAGCGATCTTTCCGAAATGGGTAATTAGGGACAGAGATTGTACGATATTACTTTCTTTTGGTAATTACGAAGGAGATAATTAAAATATGGAAATAGGCATTCATGAATTTAGGTCAGAACGTCAGAGTAAATTTGTTTTTATTGGGAGTAAATTTACCCAAATGGTGCAAGATTTTACCTGTATACCTACTAAATATTTATTATTATCATCACAAGACTCCGCGGCCATTTGAGGAACTAATGCATAATAGAAGAAAAAAAATGACAGGTGTCAAGGGACACCCGGATGGAATTTTTTTTTTAACAAGCCAACTTAAAAAAAATAATAATAATAAAATAAATGAAAATATCTGGCTTGCTTTCTATAAGAGAGAGAGAGACAGACAGAGAAACATGCGCACGCCGCACAGCTTACAATAGCTTACTATAGCAAAAAGTGTCGTTACAACTTTTCGTGAGATTTTTTTCCGTCTAGCCCGTTTTCGTTTCAAAAACATTAAATACTTTGGACGAATAAAGATTCCTGCTATTTCGGAGATCTGATCCTATTCTACCAATGTCCGTTCAAGATACATCGCGTAATTTCTTATAAACACTAGGTTATGGAAACCAGAAAACGAGGCCAAAATGTGACACATTGAGGATCACAGCGGGTCGAGATCGCTTTCTCCGTGATTGGTCACCAATTACCCCCCATCTGACATTTGTTGATATACGACCAGAAGATTCGGAGCAGTGCTGTGCCAGGGGATATTCTTGGAATATGACCAAAATATCAGATAAAAAATAAATCTGTAGACTTTGTTTTTTTGATTGGATGCATTTATCTCCGGAAAGACCAGTTGTATGCGATGAAATATTTTTTGCGCTTTATAGCCCAATTCATGAGGAAGATTATAGGCTATTTAACATAACGCCGCGACCCTACTAAGGAGCCGAGCAAAAGAAGTAACAGTACAGGCGACGCGACGCGGTAGGTTATGGGCCGAGGTCGGCCGTGGCACAATTAGTATAGAAAAAAAGTTTCTCCAACTTTTATTGTATTTTCTGGGCAAAAATATATTGCCGTTAAAGTTATGCTGCTTACAAACTTCGGTCAGTCAAAGAAAAATCATGAAGAGTGAGGTTTTTCGTTAAAAACTCCATTCATTGGAACGGTAAGATTTTTTATTAGTTTCCAACAAAAAACATGCTTAGTGAGATTTTTCATTAAAAACTCCATTCATTGGAAATGAAAGTTTTTTTATTAGGTTCCAACATCGATAGCATTTAAATAATTATAGTTCTCTGACGCCTATAATTTCTAATGTAATTTATATTTGCCAAAAGCTTTTAAACACAGCCTTCAAGCTCATCTAATGGTAACCTTGAGTCTCCCGAACCAATTTAAACGAACATACGACGAGGTCACCTTTCAATCTTTAAAACTTATAATTACTTTTAAAAATAAAAAGCCTGGACAATGCATCATCAGAAAGGATTGGAATTAGCGGCTATTGTTCCACCGGCGGCATTATTATGGCCTATGACCGCGTTTTAGAATATAAGCATGTTGTCAGAGCTTGTCCGCCGGCGCTTACCAGTGCGAACCGGTAAATAGCAATACTGTGCAGTTTTTTTATAACTCGAAATATTATGATCTGAATGGAAAAGCGCTACTACATTCCAATTTACATTTCGCGAAAACGCAACTTCAGACATTTAGCGAGACCATTTACTACACTCTGCCCTGCGTTATTGTTACAGATGTGGTGCATTTGAAATGAAAAATGCAAAATTACATGATGTTGGAACGGAAAAAAAAAACAAAAATCAGAATACTAAGCAATGAATGTATTGAGTACGTAAAACTGAGATCGAAATGCCTCACGCACCTTGCCGATCTACCTAGACGGTGCAATGTCTCGACAAAAAGGTGTAATTTGTGGTGGGGTCCACCCGAAGACTAGTGCCGGGCCGGCCGACGGTCGGCCACCTGCAAACGACATGAATGCGGCCTATTGTTAAATGCGCATGCATCAAAGGATGCAGATGCCTTTGGCCAAAAGATGATTCGTGGAAACTGAGATTGTTTTTAAAAAGTCAGATGAAAGGCAAAAGTGAATAGTTACAGCCCTTACAACGAATTGTTTAATGCGAGAGAGGTATGTAACTGAAATGTAATTTTCATTATTTAAAAAAATAAAAGAATTGAGAATAACTTCACAGGATGTCGCCATATTTCTGACCAACCGAAACGTGGTCGACAATGTCGGCACCGGAAGTCGGCTAGGAGGAAAAACGCGAAAAAGACAGATTGAAAGTTATGCTATACATCCAATCGAATTAATTAATTTAATATAATGTAATCAGCAAGGTTCATACTTTCCTAGATACATATTTCACCAAAACAAAACCCTTAAATATATTTCAAACTTTTTTAATTGACAGTTTTCTACTAAGCAAGTAATTTGATTACATTAAATGATTACGTATCACGAAAAGTTTTTGTAGTTAGCTTATCCCAAATACGATAGTTATAAGTTTACAAAAAACACAGACTAGATTTTTTTTTGTGGAGACCACACTAGCTACAAACGCCAAATACTATTTTATTACATACTTACCCCAGAAAAGGAACATTTTATTGACGCCTCACCTCCCTCTTATATCTAGTTGAGGATCGTGTGTGGTACACGGCTCTTACCTGTAAAAAAAAAACGAATAAACTTTATGGTCCATTTATCAAGGACAAATTGGTTGTATATCCGACCGGTTAGACATTTTAATATTGGATGTATAATTTTTACGGCGGTGCGTGGATGAAAGAAGTATTTGTAAATGTCATAACATCATCATAGCATTGGTAACAAACATTTTTATTCTGGACCGTCAATAAAGCCAATAAAAAGCCTTTATGTTTTTTTTTTGTAAGTGCTCATATTATAGTCGAAACAAAGAAACACACGGATATAAATTATTGAACGCTTGCAACCTATCACGCAATGTTTGGACGTGCCTATGACTACCCCCTATTTGGTATCATCAAAAGCTCTACGCGCTGAGTATGGATGTCGTGAGCTAGTGAATGAGCGACCGAGTATTTCTTTTAAACACTAACTCTATATTGAAGCAAAATTCTAGAAGTTGCTCAACAGTCTAAGACATTGCTAGTTGTTATATTTCCAGTTTCTTTAATTGTTATGATAATTAATTAATACACACAAACTTCAGATAAACTGTGTTTATTTCGATTTCATAACATATAACACCATAGCACAAAACACACCTCGCTATCCCAAAACCATAGAGGAAGAGAGCTAGAGCCGTTCCATAGATTGGACAGCAACCATAGACCATAGATATACAACACTAGTCTTATGCTCAAAAGATTCAAAGCTAGTTTCAAGACGCAGACTCACGAGTTGGGTGTTCCTCAGTCTCAAAACTAAACTAGTTAGTATCCTATCTTATTTATAGTGTCAGTTAAGAACGAGGGTTGCGCACACATGTCTTCAAACAGGGACATTACTTCGAAGTAACAGACCACACAGCTCAAAGGATCGATGTATGTAAACAGGTGATACAAAGGAACAGGGAGGGACCGTGTGTGGTCTTTCAAAGGGTCCTGGGATAGCTTGGGGCGGCAGCTCATTGACAGAAGCGTACGCGCGAGTCAATATTTTCGCAGAAGGTCCTTTGATCTCACAAACAGTGTTTTAAACTGAAACAAAGTTGTCACACCGTATGTTTCGTCTAATGATTTACAGCCTCTACTATCAGCGGACATTAAACGCCTGCTGGCCACAATGGCATGGCATACGGAAATAATCTGTGTGATCGCCAAGAGTACGATAAGTGGCCGAGAAATATTCACAGACGCAATTACATTTGAACCGTACCGAAACGAATCGCCTCGTCAGCAAGCTCAGCAATCAGCCACGATTACACCTATGCCGCTATTAGACCACAATGGCGACGCGGAACTAACGGAGACCTTCAGAAGATTACACGACATGCCAAAATAGTCCTTAATTATGGAAAACGGCGTATTCGGAGCTAAGTTACTACTCCCACGTTAGTTTCAGTTTTTTTTTGGCAAGCTTTGAAGTGGTAATAAAATGGGAGTTCGTAGTCAATCCTATCAATCGGCCTATCTATCTATGACGACCTCTGTGGCTCAGTGGTACCCATGTATGACCCGTCCTGGTACTGATGGATATTTTTCACACATCATCATCCAGCTCCAAACTTAGCAGAGCTTGTATTATGGGAACTAAATGACTGTTAAACTAAGTAGTTTTTTTATATACCTTTTTTTGTAAATACATACATATTATACATATAAAACATCCTGACCCGAGACAAATATTCGCAGAAACAAACATTTGTCTTGCGGGAATCGGGCCTTCGCCCACAATGCCACAGAGGCAAAAACTGAATAACATAGATGAATATTGTTTGTGCCCTCGGTGCCGCATGGGCCAGCTCCTGTCTCAGCCTAGAAAATCTTCCTCAGATTGTCAAACTGAAATTCAAAAAGAAAACCCTACATTTGTAGTGGTAAAGCCATACATTTGTATTCCGAAACCTATTAACTACATGAACTAGAAAACCTCTTTAGTCCTCCTTTGCTTATTCTGCGAAGCGTCACTAATGAGGCCCAGGGAGTGAAGTGCCAGCAAGGCCGTACTTTATTACCCGGAAAGATACACTTTTTGCCGTGTTCAAAGATATGGAACGATTTATGGAAGGCACCTGTAGCGTTAAGCGAATTTGAGTAGGTATAGGTAACAAATGTACTTGCGTTAATGATATTTAAAAACTTGAGAACAGCCCGCTTAGCATGCGCACCCAAGACAACGTTTTGTTTACGAAAGAGAAGACAAAAACTATTTCTGTCGCCTTTTCTCTCAAACAAAAGAGAGGGACAAAATATTTTTTGTCTTCTCGGCGGTAGACAAAACCGTTGTCTTGGGTCTTCATGCTAAGCAGGCTGAGCATTCGAAAACATTGCGATACAACGTAGCAATCAACTTTAGAAGGGAACAGAGGCGTAATAGAATTCATATTTAGTTGGTTTTTCTGTGCTTGTACATGCAAATAGTTGAAAAGCGTGCGCCGTTTTCGTAGTCTATGTTTTATTTAAGAAACAAGAAATAACTTTTAATAATTACGAAGCGAGTAAATATAATCTTGTGCTTAATGTGTAAGAAGCTATTAAAAAGACCGGAAGAACGCATATAATTATAAAATCTGCAAATGCGTCAGCTAGGTCGTCCATTAAGAAAAATATTATGAAAGCTTTTTTTAATATAAATAGCGTTAAAAGCATTCATGATAAACACGTATCCCAAAACATTCACACAACATTCTAAATTATTGAAATAAGTATGTCCGTGAACATCTCAACGTAAATAATGTGAATAATTTCATAAATATACATAAGCAATCTACCGTTTAAAGCTCATATAATTTAATACATCTAAGTAAATGTAGTTATTTGTTTTATAAATATCACAATGCTAAGATTTCTCGAATGCTAAGGATATTTAAATAATGGAAATTTAATTGATAAATATTACAGCAGGATACATGTCTGAAGTATGCAATGTCATTAAGTTAAAAGCACAGAGTGTCATAGACAATCGTGAGTTACAATCAGCTAAATACATTTCTGACTGAAATATTTAATAGTCACGAATTCCATTTGTTCTACAGCCTAACATTGTCCGAATTCTTCGGCCATTTGCATAACCAGCTCAAACAAATAACTTTGGTGGACTGTCGAATCGGAACTAACGCCATCTATCTCTAAACTAGTAAACATCAAACAAAAGAAAATGAAATGGATGAACCCCTGGAGATAATGAAGACAATATTACCCCCCGGCTTTCAAAGCAACCATCGCTAGTTTAGCAAAGTACCCCTCACAAAAAGTCCACGTCTACGAATACGGGCGCCTAGCTCTGCCACATGTTAATAATACTATACCAGATATTACACAGTCACAGAGTAATGGTAATGGCAGTATGCGCTCATCAAGAATAGCTTGTTAGAATATATTTTTGCCTTTCGTGACGTCCCCCTATTTCCGTTGACGCTAACGACGCCCAACGACACTGTTATATTTCTTTGCTGCTTATTTCCTTCTCAATGAACGTGCATAAGCAAATTTAACTAAAGAAATTTAAATAACTGACTGCACAACAATTCATGACCAATAGCAGGGTAAACAAGAAAGAACAACACGTACATTCAACAAAAGTGAAATGTGGAGAAAGAGAGACAGATTCACTAGTATTTTTTAAAAGAACAAGCGAGATCCTTTCATGATGAAAAATATTAGGACCACGATATATATCCACGATAATTTATCTATATATATATACATAAATTATCATGTACAAAGCAAAGACTAACACGACTAATGTCAAGCCAATGACACGACTAATATATGGAGAGTCTAGACAACTAAACGAAAGATGTTATCTGCGCAAGAATACAACTTTGTTTCTTGAACCTATTGTGCTACCTGCCTCAGTTCCTCTAGAAAGTTGTCTAAGTACCGAGGTTCAAAGGGCCGTATTGCGTAAACCACGTTTATGCACCCAAAACACGTGATTACTTAATGATGTAATCGATATTTAATCGATTGAAACGTCGGAGTGACGCGAATCGATTCGCCTCACAGCAGTCGTTCGTTTCTGTACGTTTTTCGATGAGCTTGACCGAACGTTTGAAGAGTTAATTTCGAATGCCACTGGCGTGGAAATAGTGTCGATACTCTATTTACCAAATTGAAACCTGAGAAATAATAAAATAAATGAATAATTATAATAATGCTGGTCTTTTTTCACACAGCGTCTAGATGACGCTGCTAAGGCAGAGCTTGTATTATGGGAAATACATAACTAATATACTACTTATATACTTTTTTGTGAATACTTACACATTATACATAGAAAACACCCAGACCCGAGATAAACATTTGTCCTGCGGCGGATATCGAACCTGCAACCTTCTGCGTCTCAGGCGGCGCCACAGAGGTAATCAATATAGAGTCGTCAATATTGTATACGTATAGAAGTATCATTCCACGAAAGCTTTTCAATTTAATTAAGAGCATACAAAATGCAATGGCCGCAATCAATCTAGGTCATCCCCAATCCACAAATCGAAAATTGGACTCGCGCTTTACGTCCTATCTGATATGTTGGCCAGCTTTATCATTACGACCCTCGTTGAGCATTTCGAAATCGTATCTAAGATCTGGGCGAAACCCATTATCTATGGTCTCCTATACGTCAAACTGTCAAAACGCGTTCGATTTTCAAATCGACCCCTGAACTTTGCGCCATTTACTCTGATCCGGTCACGACAGACCTTGGATGAATTCTTAGACGTTTGAATGCTGGTATTGGCACATATTATTTATCACTTTAAATTATGGTTTTAGTTTCATAAAGGCTATGGATAAGCATTTTCAATAAAGAAAATGTTGGGTATATTTCGCACCCTACTGTGTTCTTTAAAAAATAGTTTCATATTTCCTTTTTAAGAACGGTTATTTTCTTTAAGATAAGTAGATGGCATTGTAGGTATGTAAAGGACACAGTTTTATGTCACATTTTGGCCAGTCATCTTTTACTTAACAGTTTCGGTACAGTGCGCCATATTTTTGGTTTTGAAAAATTTAAATGACTCTTGCCACAGATCAAAAAGAAAACCTGTCACTGAGCTGTTGCGTTGACTTTATGGTTCAATTCGTGCGTGATAAATATTTTAAATATTATTGTCAGTTTTCTTGCGGTCTGAGTGAGAGATCTCTGCGTAGGTAAGTAAGTAGTATTCCTTTTGTGTCGGTACCCTATGGCGGAATAGGTATGCTGGTCTTTCTAATCGTGACCAGCAACTTGGCCTTGGGTCGCAGCTCCCTTCAGATCGGCGATACAAATCTCGCAGTCTGTTCGTTTGTTGCGGCCTAATAGTGCTGTGGGAAAAACGAGTTGCGAGGTTTTTGTGGGAAACTGAGATTTGATTAATACAAAAGTTACGATATCTTTATCGTGGTTTCTTTATTTCGTGGCCTTTTTCTAAATCGATTATGTTTACATCATTATAGTTTAAAGTTTCAAATTCGGCTTTTTTTCTGTGATTTGGTTCTGGGCCTTACAGTTACAGTGCCTTCACCTTTAATCGCTTTTTCGAAAATGATAAGCTTATTTGTTCTTTTACGAAAAGTAGTCTAAGTTGAACTGGAGTTTTGTCAAAGCCTTAGTGGCTTTAATATACAATACAATTTAATAACAACCAAGGTCTATAATATACCTTATCGAAGAGTATTATTGCAAAGCGACTACAAAATTGTGTTTCTGTTTTTATTTTATTTTATATTTAAAATATAAAATAAAATTAAAACAGAAACACAATTTTGATAGGCTAATAAAGAAAGTAGGTTCTCAAAAGAGTTCTGGTATTAATAAACTAGATGACCGCCTCTTTTAGCAGTTATTTGTGGTCAAACCTCTTTTTGAAATGTCAAATACACTGTAGGCTATTTTTTTTTAACATTCAATTTGAAACCTTGTACAACAATTAGTCTTGAATATCAGGATTCAAAAGTCTAAAAGATGAAACCACCGATCAATAAGCAGCTTTCTAATGATACCCACTCGTTAATTACGTATGCATAAAAAATCCAGAGCAAATCTAGTGTTTCCTTTGTTCCCCTTATTAGTCCCATTACACTAGTGATGTGCTATCACACGCATATATTATTTTTTTCTCGCTCGTATTTCGCGAAAGATAACATAATCTCGCCGCGGCCGCCAACAGGTGGTTTAATTAAATTTATCGTCGGACCCCGCGCCTATATCACAGAAGAGATAATAGCATCATCGGGCAGAAGTTTCACTCAGATTCACTGTAACTGACTATGGTCTGTAGTCAGTATGAATCTGGGGAACACACGCGAGCGATCTTTAAACTTATAGCCAGTGCGTGATTGCTTAATATGACTTTACAAAATTAAGACGACCAGCGCCGTGTGGTATAGAGTCATGTTAGGTCTAAAATTTTGCGGCATAAAGTTTTTTTTTAATTGAGTGTCGATTTGAAGTGACAAAGGCCTGCCGATATTATCGCGATCGATATATGGGAGCAAAACAATGATTAACTGCGGTAGGTGGATATCGATATCGATAAAGCTACCGCACTCACCGCATACACTTTGTAAACAAACTAAAAGAATTTAATAATGTTATCGCATTTTCTTTTGGCATTTATACCTATCTACGATAATAATTTATGGGGCAGATTCCTTTGGTATTTTAATGGTAGGTACCAATTTGTCGTTTATGATGCGACTACATAGGTACTTCAATATCATTTATATTTTAAGCAAGCTTCTGCGAGTTGAAATAAAATTACAATCAATTTAAATGGTTTTTGACGCTGAGGAATTTTATAATGACGGTTGCATTTTTTGAAGTGTCTGATAATTTTATGAGCGGGAAATTAACGTAACAGGATCCGGCGCTTTGTTTGAAATTCGAATGAGCGAGAATTCGGAACGTGCGACAAACTCGAACGTAGATTATGAACTGTATTTATGGTAAGCGCTTATGAGCGCCGTGCTGGCATCACTATTTTTTTTGTTCGCTATAATTCGCATAATTGGTGTCTGATCAAACACTTTACATTAGATAATTTAATAAAACTAGAACCTACAATAAAGTCGGCTGCCACCACAGAGATGAGAGACTCACCCTTCTTGTTGAACATTTCATCAAACTTCGTTAAATATTGGAGAGGATATTGTGTTGCCAACAAGTGCACTCAGAAAGTCAACAATTCGTTTTAGTTACAAGCCACGAGTGCGACATCAGCATCACTTCAATTCCTTATTTTGAATCGTAGAGAATTCAAATATATATTTGATCTCATTTTAGGAATAGTTTAATATTACTTCTTAGAATGCGATTAGGTAAATTTTATTTACATTTTATTAATTTTACTATTATTTACTACAAATAGTCATTTTCTAAATATTGAAGTTTAAACATTGAGTAGCGTTTTAGTTTTCGTCAGTAAGAGAGGTCTTCGTGTGTTTTTGTCTGTAAATTCTATTCCGACATTCTATTTGTCTATTAATTAAAAAAACCTACCGGCTGCGCCAAATATTTATCTCAAGAGACAAACGACTGTATCAATATATAATTATGAGAAAGTACGATACATCCCAATTCTATACAGTAATGTACACTGTACTATCGCATAGAAAAAGTTAAAAACTGTAATGGATCCATCTGGCACAAGATCGCCAGGCAAGTGACGTGATTTAGCAGAAGCCTTCACTACAGCATGTATTTTCTAGCTTCAACATAATTTGCTCCTGCCCATAAACATCAAGTTTCCAAGAGGAAGCAACTACAGTGTCATTAGCGGCCATTTAGTAGCTGGTACTATTACTCGGTAGCAAGGTCGCAGCTTCGAAATAGAACAGCTTCTTCACTCGATGCAAATTCTAAAAACATTGTAAAGTACACCCCACCCCGGCCACTCTCAAAATACCTACAATAATAATAATTAATAATAAGACCGACTATTGTAACTAAATTTTTGTTGTTTTTTATTTTATTATTTCATTCATTCATTGTGTCTTTATTAATTTGATTGTTGGATGTTTATTTAGTTATTTAATTAATATTATGTACCTACATAGGCGAACTTAATGCTAATTAGCATTTTCTTCCAGCTAACCTTTGTGTAATGAAGAGTGGGCGGTAGTGCGTTTGGCTAATTACCAAAATAAGAGAAAAATGTAAAAATAAATAACAAGTTACTTAAAATTGAAGTAAACTACATACATAAATGAAAAATAATTAATAATTAAATACATACCGTGCATGTAATTTTGCGTATTTTTTACCCCATGTATACATATATCATGCTCGAATAAAATGGTAGAGTTAATTTGCTTATATCTGACAATTAGACAGAACCATCTCATTGAATATAATGATGAAACAAACATGGCCTGAATGAGGACTTAAAAGATGGTAAAAAATATTAAATTATTGCTTTCTAGAATATGTATTTACAAAAAAAAGGATATAAGTAGTATATCAGTCAAGAAAGAAGTTCCCATTATACATGCTCTTCTTAGTATGGGGCTAGATGATGCTGTGTGAAAAATGACCAGCATTATTATTATTAATTTTCTGCCTGATAAGTAAGTTAATTGAAACAATCCCGCCAAGCAGCATACGTTTATTTGACTATATTTTAGTCCTCTTTCAGCTCATGTATGACTCGACCTGGTACTCGATGAATAAACTTGACGAGACTGTCACCTCCCGGTCTACATGGCTGATATGCGACACTGACCCGACATTCCACTTGCACGGGTTAGGCTTCACATGTAGCCTACCGTAAATGCTCAATTATTACTGAAGATACTAGCACTTCAGCTCATGTATGACTCTACCTGGTACTCGATGAATAAACTTGACGAGACTGTCACCTCCCGGTCTACATGCCTGAGATGCGACACTGACCCGACATTCCACTTGCACGGGTTAGGCTTCACATGTAGCCTACCGTAAATGCTCAATTATTACTGAAGATACTAGCACTTCAGCTCATGTATGACTCTACCTGGTACTCGATGAATAAACTTGACGAGACTGTCACCTCCCGGTCTACATGCCTGAGATGCGACACTGACCCGACATTCCACTTGCACGGGTTAGGCTTCACATGTAGCCTACCGTAAATGCTCAATTATTACTGAAGATACTAGCACTTCAGCTCATGTATGACTCTACCTGGTACTCGATGAATAAACTTGACGAGACTGTCACCTCCCGGTCTACATGCCTGAGATGCGACACTGACCCGACATTCCACTTGCACGGGTTAGGCTTCACATGTAGCCTACCGTAAATGCTCAATTATTACTGAAGATACTAGCACTTCAGCTCATGTATGACTCTACCTGGTACTCGATGAATAAACTTGACGAGACTGTCACCTCCCGGTCTACATGCCTGAGATGCGACACTGACCCGACATTCCACTTGCACGGGTTAGGCTTCACATGTAGCCTACCGTTAACGCTCAATTATTACTAAAGAATACTAGCACTTCAGCTCATGTATGACTCTACCTGGTACTCGATGAATAAACTAGACGAGACTGTCACCTCCCGGTCTACATGGCTGAGATGCGACACTGACCCGACATTCCACTTGCACGGGTTAGGCTTCACATGTAGCCTACCGTTAATGCTCAATTATTACTAAAGAATACTAGCACTTCAGCTCATGTATGACTCTACCTGGTACTCGATGAATAAACTAGACGAGACTGTCACCTCCCGGTCTACATGCCTGAGATGCGACACTGACCCGACATTCCACTTGCACGGGTTAGGCTTCACATGTAGCCTACCGTTAATGCTCAATTATTACTAAAGAATACTAGCACTTCAGCTCATGTATGACTCTACCTGGTACTCGATGAATAAACTAGACGAGACTGTCACCTCCCGGTCTACATGCCTGAGATGCGACACTGACCCGACATTCCACTTGCACGGGTTAGGCTTCACATGTAGCCTACCGTTAACGCTCAATTATTACTAAAGAATACTAGCACTTCAGCTCATGTATGACTCTACCTGGTACTCGATGAATAAACTTGACGAGACTGTCACCTCCCGGTCTACATGCCTGAGATGCGACACTGACCCGACATTCCACTTGCACGGGTTAGGCTTCACATGTAGCCTACCGTAAATGCTCAATTATTACTGAAGATACTAGCACTTCAGCTCATGTATGACTCTACCTGGTACTCGATGAATAAACTTGACGAGACTGTCACCTCCCGGTCTACATGCCTGAGATGCGACACTGACCCGACATTCCACTTGCACGGGTTAGGCTTCACATGTAGCCTACCGTAAATGCTCAATTATTACTGAAGATACTAGCACTTCAGCTCATGTATGACTCTACCTGGTACTCGATGAATAAACTTGACGAGACTGTCACCTCCCGGTCTACATGCCTGAGATGCGACACTGACCCGACATTCCACTTGCACGGGTTAGGCTTCACATGTAGCCTACCGTTAACGCTCAATTATTACTAAAGAATACTAGCACTTCAGCTCATGTATGACTCTACCTGGTACTCGATGAATAAACTAGACGAGACTGTCACCTCCCGGTCTACATGGCTGAGATGCGACACTGACCCGACATTCCACTTGCACGGGTTAGGCTTCACATGTAGCCTACCGTTAATGCTCAATTATTACTAAAGAATACTAGCACTTCAGCTCATGTATGACTCTACCTGGTACTCGATGAATAAACTAGACGAGACTGTCACCTCCCGGTCTACATGCCTGAGATGCGACACTGACCCGACATTCCACTTGCACGGGTTAGGCTTCACATGTAGCCTACCGTTAACGCTCAATTATTACTAAAGAATACTAGCACTTCAGCTCATGTATGACTCTACCTGGTACTCGATGAATAAACTTGACGAGACTGTCACCTCCCGGTCTACATGCCTGAGATGCGACACTGACCCGACATTCCACTTGCACGGGTTAGGCTTCACATGTAGCCTACCGTAAATGCTCAATTATTACTGAAGATACTAGCACTTCAGCTCATGTATGACTCTACCTGGTACTCGATGAATAAACTTGACGAGACTGTCACCTCCCGGTCTACATGCCTGAGATGCGACACTGACCCGACATTCCACTTGCACGGGTTAGGCTTCACATGTAGCCTACCGTTCACGCTCAATTATTACTGAAGAATACTAGCACAGAAAGCGCTTTAAAGCCACTTTAGATTATAGTAAAATCTTGCGATGACTACTCAACAGTTTTAAACGGTTTACTGTTTTAGTTAAATGGGTGAAGTAATAAAGACTAACATCATGAAGACTATCTAGGTTTCTACCAGCTATAAACATACTTGCATCTTAATCTAGGCTAGCCTTTTTATTCCTCTCGCAGTCCAATGAAGGCCAGCGCATCATCTTTGCTCATTACAGCACAAGTATTGGTAGTAGGCAATTTTTCGACTAATAAAAACAAAAACAAACAAACACGCTCACGACTGTCTTCCCCATGGTGGACATCCTCAGATACATACGCAGTGAGTAGATCTTTGAGGATACCAAGTAGGGGATAGTCAGAGGCACGTACAAACATCACATTTGGTACATGCCCGCGTTTTGCAAGTTAGCATTCCACGTGACAGGTTGCAAGCCCATCGCCGCTTATTTTGGCACATGCCTTCGAATTTTTGGTTCTAGGGCATGCTGATTTCCTCACGATGTTTTCCTTCACCGTTTTGAGCACGACATCCGTATGAGAAGTCGGGGTATCGCCCACTAGGCCAACACGGTACAAATACCTGCATACAACCATTTGTCCCGCGGCGGGATACGTACCCGCACCGTTTCCGACGCAGCCGGCTAATTGCCCGCCGCGCAATAAGGTCGTCAAATAAATATTTAATGTTTCAAACAGCGCAGATATTTCAAAATGGCGCCATCGAGCACATTAACAAGTAATTAACAAGCGCAACTGTCAAGATAACCGTTTCTCCGGAACTATAAAATTACGACAGAGGCTGGCATGCCCCGAGCGGCAGAAAAACGCCATAATAGCGGACGCCCGGGCTAAAAATACGACCGGACCGGATTGGAGGACGATGGATAAAAGATGGACCCGCTCGGTGACGATTAACCCGTTCCACGGTAGAAAACGGCGGTGGAAAACTCTACGAATAAGATTAACAAAAGAGATAGATAGATAACTCCATTTAACAGTACAACATACTCGCACAAAAACATTATAAAACATAAAAAAAAAACAAATGGACACTGAACTTAGTTTATAATAAAGTAATGGTGTTAGGAGGCAGACTCGGACTAAAGACGATAATAATATGTAAATATTTAGCGGTCGCTAGAAAACTATGGTTGCTGTAACAAACATGATATCTATATATTGATAAGTGCAATTGGTTTTAACGCCTTCGGTGGCGCAGCGGCCGAGTGGCTGCGGCGCAAGAGGTTCGATCCCGCAACGAGACAAATGAATAACGCTGGACACTTTAATAAATAACATAACCATCCCTTCAAACCGGAATCAGAGCAATGCAAACATTATATACGGGGAAGTGAAAATAAATATTTCTATTATTTGTAGGTATAGATAGATAGTGTAGAAAAAAAATAACGCCAAATGCCAGGGTCATACACATAGGTTAGCTGGAAGAGAATGATCTAGCATTAAGTTCGCCTATGTACAGTACTTTTTAGTTGAAACAACTAAACAAACAAACACGTTCACGACTGTCTTCCCCATGGTGGACATCCTCAGATACATACTCAGTGAGTAGATATTTGAGTATACCAAGTAGCATGTCCAAACATTACATTTGGTACATGCCCGCGTTTTGCAAGTAGGGAAGTGTTGCCACCATATATATACTTCCCCGTACTAGCATTTCACGAGGTTCTACTACTAGTAATGGAACGTATAAAGACAATGCATAACTTCTGTGTTCACCTTTTGCTGGCGAAGGTTCGTTGCGCCACCTACATCGATAGGATCGCCTGGATACGGCAACGTTACCGATCACGATTCATTTCGCAAACGCGAAAAATACTTAGGGTTTGCCACGACTTGTCGTTACGGTGTCACGATCCGAGCGCGGGGATTTAAGTTAGAAATGTCAAAGCGTGTGTTTCATAACGTACAGGCTTTTGATCGCGGCTCCACCCGCTTGTTTGTCTCCGGTCTGGGTGTTTTCTATGTATAATATATAATTATTTACAAAAAAGTATATAAGTATTATATCAGTCATGTAGTTCCCATAATACAAGCTCTGCTTAGTTTGGGGCTAGATGATGCTGTGTGTAAAATGTCCAGCATTATTTATTTAACGATGGGCTTGCAACCTGTCATGTGGAATAAGAGTTTATTTTTAGAAAATATAAATAAAAATATTTATTTTTGACATAATAAAATGTTACAAATATATGAATCCATAGGCTCCTGAACTAGTAGAAACTGTATTTCAGGAGCCATAGGAGTTTGTTTTTTTTTTTATTTGAACGCGCTAATCTCTGAGAGTGCCAAAAGAGTATAAAAAATATTTCACCAATATTTAGAATGAACCTTCAGGACGGGCATAGGCTATATATTATCCCGTTAATATAAAAAAAGCTTTTTGTGGAGAACGAATTTCTTACGCTTACGCTGCCTTAACGCTGGATTAGGACAAAGATCATATATAGTTGATCAACACTGCTTTGTCTCATGTCTCAAAAATACAAAACAGTGTTAGCTTAACAACGGTTTAATCTTTTAAATCATGTATATGTAATAACTAGTAAGAAACACGAGTAAACTACAAGGCGTCCTATAAAGGTCGTTCGACGAATTCATGATATTAAAAAAGGATATAATTAAATGAAGATTTCTTCCCTCGGCGCTTGTTTTGATGATGATCTGGCATTTAAGGGGGTAATTGAGTTAAACACAGTTTAAACGGCCATTGGATCAGAGGATATTCACCAATTAGCTTGTAAAGGTCGAGCCTCACCTATCAGGCGCCAATCGATGATACCATAATTGGCACATAAGCACATAGGTGCCTATGCAATCTGCGATTTGGTGCAAACATGGATAGTTTTTCAGAAATAAAAAGAATGAAAATTAACTATTTTCGCGAGATACCGCCCCTCTTATTGACTTTAACTTTGAAGATAGGCAAAAAATTTTTGAATGATCTGCAAATATTTGTCTCGGGTCTGGGTGTTTTGTATGTATAATATGTATGTAAGTAATATATCAGTCATGTAGTTCCCATAACACAAGCTCTGCTTCCTTTGGCGCTAGATAATGCTGTGTGAAATTGTCCAGCATTATTTACTAAATAGGCTGACGATATAAACAAGCGTCTCAGGAAAACCTGCCGTTTAAATACAGACTGATTCGTTCCCCGGCTTATTTATGAACTGCCTGAGAAACATTACATATAAACTCTAATCCTATTTTATAGCTAACCTAGAAATATACATAAAAGCACACATCTAGATTTCCAGATTTATGTAGGTGTACCTATGTATGTACACTATTATATTAAGATTCGTTGTACATTGTAAACCTTTGTGATTGTTATGAGCAAAATAAAACTTTATCCTTTATCTATTAATAAATTTAATTACTTTTGTAAAGTTTTATTTCGTTAAATATATATAAAAAATGCGTTCGTTATAGCTTAGAAGCGATAAGACCATCCATTGTACTTTCTTATAGAATATAATTTTGTTATTTTATAATTTGTTTAAGGTGTACAGTAAAGTAGTCATTCATTCATTCATTCATTCAACGTGCCATGAGTAGCTGATAGGTGAGGTTCGGACCTTACCCGGCGTGCCTTACGAGAGTAATGTGATAATTTGCCCAACGTTTCCTGCTCGCTAATAATAATACACAGAATAAAGCAGTAATACCACAATAAAACATTAATGCAGTACTAAAGCCCTGTAATGAGGCCCGCTGATTACGTACCTTAAATACTGGTACTCATAATTATATTGGCAGTGGTGCGTGTGGATATTATAAACGCATTAAAGGTTTTCTTTGTCATCAGTTTAGTAAGAAGGCTACTTACGAGACAAAGCCATGATCAAACCTCGGCGGGGCTCGTACCCGCAATCTACCGCTTGGTACGCGAGTGCTATAACAACTTAGCCGCTAGACCGTTACCAGCCTGGTCGAAATTCTTGAGCTGTTGCGGCTCGAAGCGCCGAAGCTCAACATACAGATAAAACTTTGCAGTTATCCAAACTTGTTCAATGAACAAGCATTTAGTCCAATACGACAGCATAGAAGAGGCGAAGAGAAAGATCTCAAACTACCTTCCACCTAATAACACAAAAAAATAAGAGAGAGATAGATAGATAGATAAACTCTTTATTGTGCATAACACCAATGAACAGTACAAAACAGAAATATAGTAAAAGAGCAAAAAACAAAAGAAATGAACAATGGGCGGTCTTATCGCTGAAAGCGATCCTTAGGATGGAGAGTACTATTCTATTGAGGTCGAGAAGCGTCCTTTTTGATGAGTGCCAATATCTCTATACTTTGTTAGTTTTTTTTAGTTTAGCAGGGGCTTACTCTTATAATACGAGTATATGGCATGACACAGACCAGTGGACTTGGCGTTGCCTGACTAGCCCCCGTCTTTCCGGGAAAACAAAGAGAAGTACATATTTATCTGACCCGAGCCAGAGTAATTGATTAAAAACCAGCAAAGCTTTCACCGAAAAAATATCCTATGATTTATGAATATGCAATTTGTACTACTAAACGCTACGTGACCTAATTTGTGCTGCGATACGTTTCATAATTTCGTACTCATTGCCGCTTTTGTGCCGGTATCAGATTAGAGAACCATTATAAAATGTCAACCGTTGCAACACAATGACACGGGCACATACCTAGGTAAATGCAGCTATGTTGGCAATATGCCACAGTTCAAGCTAGGGATGTACCCTAGCTTGAACTGTATCCGATAGAGGCAGTCAACTTGCACTTCACATCCATAATAATCGCATCGTTCTACTATTTGAAAGTGTGTTTAAAAATCTACTTTACTGTCACATTTTTTTAAGATACTTGCCTTTGCGATTTCACAATCTATGGAAAATTTGTTTAATACAAGTTTATCAATATAAAAAAAAATGTTAATATACTTTTACGACTGACTGTATATCATTATAAACGTGGATTGACAGTGAAAATACATTACGCTAGAAGAGACGGTGATAAAATCAAGGGCCCTATGGTGATTGGTATTCGAACCCCTCTCCTAGTAAATTATAATTTGTGTGACTTCTTACCCCACTTCAACATCTCACCATCCTGTCGTCTGCTGTACGGTTCTTACCTGAAAATGAAAGAATTTCAAATTTAGTAAAAAAAAAGTTTTTTGAGCACCTTTTTGGAATTCTTAAGGTCTTCAAATCAGCGTTGGTATTTTAGGACTGATGAAGTAACAACAGATGAAGGCATCTCTGACAGTCATACCAAAGCCTTCATGACATCCCTAGTTGAATCAGCTGTATTTATTCCCACGTACGAATCGTATATGGCACAAAAATGTATTTGATGTATGACCGTGTATGGACAGCCGGAGCTGTTCCGAGGGTCTTTCGAGTGAGTCAGCCGTTGCTGAGCACCTACTATGATAGTAACTACCCTCGAAAAGGCTGCAACCCCTCAGGAGAGGGTAGATCGGAATCTGTCGCAAAATCACCCAATCAACACCCTATTATTTAGTCTGCCACTTCAACGGACACCTAATAATCATGTCGCGAATATTTCCGCCTTGATTGAAGGGCTGATAAGCCAATGATAATTTAGTCAGACAGCAATGCCGTCTGTCAACCAATAAATAATGCTGGACATTTTCACACAACATGATCTAGCTTGGGGCTAGCAAAGTTTGTATTATGGGAACTACATGACTGATATACCTGCTACTTTTAAATACTTTTTTTTTTAAATACATACATATAATACATAGAAAACACCCAGACCCGAGACAAATATGTGCAAATGCAAAGATTTAACCCGCGACGGGAATCGAACCGTCACAGGCGGGCCTTCGCTCACTGCGCCACAGAGGTCATCAATAAGAACATCCTCACAGCTGTTGAGTAGACGCATTTGCGCAGTATTATAAAATGACAGTAAAACGTTTTTTTTTTTTATCTTAAAAGGTCAGTGATCTGAATACAGGCTCTCAGGCTGAGAATAGTGACCCAAAAAAGAGTGTAGTGACCAATGATGAAATAAACAGTGTGGTGAAAGGATTCAGTCCGCTTCGTATAGCCTCCTTTTATGCATGTGTCTTGTCTTAGAATTATAGGCTAACTAAAAAAAACACGATTTCATCTCATATACAGGTCATGATTTCCTCACGTATCGTTTATTGGTGGAAAAACAATGCTATCTAATTCGCTACCTAACCAGACCTTTAGTAATTTCACATTAAAAAACACGCTCACTACTGCTGTCTTCACCTTTAATTAAAATTTGTTTTGCAATGTAGTTTAAATTAGTTTTAGTGTTCTTTATGGTAGTGATCGTTGAAATAAATAAATATAAAAATACTGTTTTCCCATGATTTGCATCTTCAGATACACTGGCATAGATCTTTCAGGATACCAAGTAAAAGGCAGCCAGAGGCACGTCCAAACATTGCATTTGTGGCACATGCCCGCGTTTTCCAAGTAGTTAGTCATTTCACATTTCATTCATCGTATTAGTACTTTTTGCCAGTGGGTATGTCTGAATAGCGTTTATACGCAATTAGTAGGTAATTATGTTGGTTTTACCTTCCCGTAATCGCGGCGTGTATTTTTTTTCATGTAAATTACCCCGTACTTAACTCTGAATGGGAATTGGTGTACTTTATTTCTCGATTAGTTTGAACAACTTGACACTAACTTGGCACGAGTGTATTACGTCGTAAGTGGTATACGCTGAATAGTACATTTATAACGCTAATTCAGTTCTCCATTACCATTCTTGATGAAAAACGTTCCAGTAAACCTGGAGTTTTCTTCTAGGTTCACTCTTATACTCGTTTTAGAGTTAAGCTCGCCTTTGTACATGTCATTTAATTCTGCCTTTTGTAATTGTTTATTTGTGTGTACAATAAAGAATAAAGAAAAAATACCAAAAACCAAACAATCACGCTCAGGACTGTGATCCCCATGATGGAGATTCTCAGTACACAGATTTGTGAGGATATATTTAGGCACATGTCCGCGTTACGCATAGTAGTTAGCATTCCACGTGACAGGTTCTGTGCGGATATATTTGGGCACATATCCGCGTTTTGCATAGAAGTTAGCATTCCACGTGGCCCATCGCTGTTTATTGGAACATTAACCGATGGCACATACCTTCGAATTTTTGGTTCTTGGCATTCCGTTTTCCCGCTATATTTTCTTTCGCCATTATGAGTATGTGTTAAGCGCGCGTCAATCGAAAAATGTATTGGTGCACGACCGGGTTCGAACCCACGACTACACAGATACACCGACTCCGTGCGACTTGTGCTAGTTGTACCATCCTTTACAGTCTGTGCGACTTCAGCGCACGCCAATAGGCCTTCTTCGGCCCTGCAAGTTCATTCAGAAAAAAAAACACAGAACCTTAGAACAGCCTACGCCTCATTAGCGGCAAATAGCTGCATACAATTACGACTAGTGATTCACCGCGACCTTGCCCGCGCTTCCTCCACCGCGCATCATTTCACACCATTGTCTGCAATAAACACTCGTTTACCGATCATTCGCGGTATTCGTACCTGTTAATTTGTCTATTGTTCATCTCTCAATACATCAAAAGATCAAAGTTAATCTATACAGTGAAATGTTTTACCTTTCAAATGATTGAAAAATTAAAAAGACATTCGTTTTACAAGTTGCGTACGAAAATGAACTTCTTCTATGAAGCCTGACTGAATTTGTTTCGTGTTTAACATAGTTAATTCGCGATTAAATATTTAAGTAGTCACCTACTTATTTTTTTTTTAACATAATGTTAATTCCTTTTTCAACGTATTGCCCCTATATATATTGTGGTGGCAAATAAATGATATGTCTATGTCTAAATTGTAGAAGTAAGAATGTTTTTAATACTGATAATTAATCTGGCCGTAGAATTCATAGGCTACTTGTTACTAACCAAATTCCACGAGAGCCGTGGACAGAAACTAACTATTTTTGATAGTCTTAGATAGATAGATAGAAAATACTTCATTGAACTCCAAAGAACACATCAGCTTAGTTACTAAAAACTTTGATAATGTTGTACAATGGACGGTCTTATCGCTAAATATCAATATCTACCAGACAACCTTTGGATGGAACGGACTGTAAGAAAGTTTACAAGGTCTTACCATTATTTACAAAAAGATACCCCCCTGTAAAGCAGCACTTATATACATACAACGGTAAGTTATTTTCACCTGTTCCTGTTCTGTCTGTGACTTCCGCAATCGCACAGATAACAAAGATTTGCACAAGACTAGCGCATACGCAGCTGCCACTACATAGAACACGTTCTTTTCTTATCAGCGGACATGCCATTGTTTCCGGTTTTGATACTTGATTATAGACCTCAAAGATTCAATGAAAAAACTCACTGATCTACACTATCAGATTTGCGTTTCAAGTACCAAAAACTTAGAGCAGTTTCTAATACAGCCACAATGAAAAGGCGCGGTCTGTATTAACGTCTACCCCTTAAAATCACAATACAACCCTTCAAATCACACCAATCTGTTGAAAGCCAAAGTGTCTAGACAACATATTCCCCTAAAAGCCTTCACATTGCACTGTGCAGCTAAGTTTACCCACCCCTAAGTTTATGAGTTGCACCTCATAATCCCGCCTACCAGACAGTCTGATGAGTTTTCGCTTTTGTGGTGTGGTAACCCTTCGGGGTTAACGGCACGTTGATATTGTGTGGCGTCGATTTGACTAATGCATTTTCAATATTGCAGGGGAATTGACTGGGGAACTAGAGTCACAGTGAAGCAAAGTAGAAACAGCAAGACCATTTCTAACAGGAAAAAATAAAAATCGCTTTCAAATACCGGGAAGTTGATAAAAAGTCGAATATGAAATTCCATCCCTCATTTCTTTCACCCTTAGGGGTGGGATATTTCATAAAATTTATATGGGTCCTTTAAAGTACCCTACCCATTAAAAGAATAATCCTTAAAATCGGTTCACAATTGGCAAAGATATCGCTCAACATACACACAAAAAAACATACAGACGAATTGAGAAACTCCTACTTTTTCGAAGTCGGTTGAGAAAGCATGTAGCGGAACTGTCCTTTGTGTGCTCTCGTACTGAGCAAAGGGATTTGGTATGGGACATACAACCCGGCCTTGCTGGGTCGTCATGGTTCGTATATGATGAACAGCATGTTTTTTTTAATGGCCTTTAATGCGGCTAGGCCACAGATGTCCTTGGTCAGCGTCACCGGTCTGCCAGCCTGCATAGCATGAAGACAACGGTTTTGTCTACCGCCGAGAAAACAAAAAATATTTTGTCCCTCTCTTTTGTTTGACAGAATAGGCGACAGAAATAGTTTTTGCTCATGCTAAGCGAGCAGGTCTGATATCGCCACTTTGATGAGTTTCCGATCGGGACACATCCCATTGATTAGTTTCGGTTATCTCATGGGTAAAACTAGTTCCCCGAACTAAGCCAAGTGAGAAAATGCTTATCATATCCTTGTGGAGTGTGTTAATGAGTGTGTGCTGTGAAACGGAAATAATTACTTTTAATTACTTTGTGGGTTGACACTTTAAAAACTAAAAAGCCATAGAATAACTTTACAACCGACTTAAAAGGAGGAGTAAGTTCTCAATTAGTATAATTTTAGGGTTCTATACCTCAAAAGGATAAAACGGTGGAATAAGCGAAAATGTTAAAGTAATTATTAAACTTAAATAGTAAGATGCATTCTAAGCGCCATTTCAGGAGTGACAAACATGTTTGATTAACCCCTCTTTAATAAATAAATATAACAAAAAACACTAGTTTATGATTGGCAAGGCAACGATTCGATTGCTTTGTAGAAGCAAAAGTAAGCGAACTCAACCGGCTTTGTTCGTAAAGCTACCCTTTCTTGGCATTGTAGACAGGAGATTCAAGTTCCAAATGAATACATCAGCAAGTCTTTAAAGGTATTCCGCCAGACAGGAATGCGCGGACATCATTATTTCTCGCCTCGTGTCTCATAAATCGCGGTATCCTTCCTAGCACATGCATCATCGACCCGAACTTCACGCAATATACTATTTACAACCACAAAAAACTGACAAGCCGCCGACGACTTAGCAGTCATCACGTAAAACTGCACTTACAGCTGTTTATCAACACAAAAAAACAGACTAGACCTCTTAATTAATGTCTTCCTACTTCCAGGTTTCCAGCCATTTTAAAAGATTTATACGCGTCGTGGAGTAAAATATTTGTGCTAAAGCTTTGCATACCGGTAAAGCGTAACCTTTATTTATGGGAGTCTGTATCTACTGTATCCGTTCAAAATACCTGTGTGATATTGTACTTACGGAGAAAATAATTTATGAATGGGCACGCAGGACAGCGCTTTCGATGTTGATAGAGAAGCCTATAAATATCTTAAAGATCTATTAAAAGAGAGTTCCTGCTTGAGAAAATGGGTACACACTGACGTGAATTGTAGGCGGCAATAGGCAACATCAACAATGGATGTATTTCGAACGACCGGACCCGCAAAAGACATTCATGTCTCAAATTTGACAGAGCACAAAGATGATACACAGAGATGACAGCACGCGCAGGCAGACAAAATGAACCAAACAGATGGACAAAAAAGTGAATTGAGTGATAAATGAGACTCCGGTGAAAAATTACAAACGTGACTATGAGATCAAATTTCAATACGTATTCCTTGTTGCTAGTGATGGTGACATCATTATAATCCAGTGTGGGAGTGAAACGAAATCTTCGTTTATTAGTTTTTCATGACAACTTTCCTTGAAATTGGATCAACTCGTTCCGTGGTCTCTCTATATGGCCGTCCGCGACCTTTACTGATATTATCTACGACTTGTATTTCTTTATTAGTTGAAACAATATCATTGGAGTCTATCAGGGCTGTATGACTCAGCCTTACTCAATGTTTTATACCGCCAAATGTCAGCCTTTAGACAAGTTCAAGACAAGACTTTTTATTTGGTTAAAGAGTTATAATAAATAAATAAACGTAAGCTTGAAGGCTTTGGAGCGAATCCAACCTCGTCAAATCGAATAGGTACTTGTCTAGACACGAGGGGAAGAAGCATAATAAAGACTATCACGCAAGCAGTAACTAACAACAACGACAAAACTATGTATATACAGTCAGACAAACCACGATACGAATGCACTACATTACGAGAATTTCAAAAGCGGCGCCGGTTAAATGTTTTTACGCAACACGACACCGTTTTCAAATAAAAACGACTAAGTGAATTGAATTTTTAGTGTAGTTTTTAATATTCTACGCATGTACCGTTACGGTTAGGAATCTCATACCGCCTACGCCAGTGATCTATCTTTTTAAATGAGACGATCAATCTTTTAGCTGTGAGTAGTAAACACAATCGCTGCATTGGCAAATCAGCTTTCAGATAGTTTGATAAGATAGATAATTTTTAATGCGACCAGTCCAAAATAGAAGCGCTATTGCCCGTTGGGTAATACATCTCCATCAGAAGAGGCCAGAAGAGACCAGCAGTGAATAAATACAATAGAGAATGATCATTAAAAACAATAATCGATAATCTGCAGGCTCTCGTTAAGAGCCACGCCGGCATTGTTCACCTCGTTGTCGGCAGTCACTTCCGACAGAGAGCCCACGCGAAATTAAACACCGATCGGTTTGCATTAGAATAAGCTTTGTCGCGGTGATATTCAATTAGAGCCAAGCTATAAACAAAGCGAAGGCAATACAATAATTGTGCAACTGATTTATGGCCTTTGTCGATGAAATAACATGGAATAAATAATAACTACAATCTACGCACGTGTCGTGTGTTTACAGAACGCAAATCTGCTATTAATATAAATAGTCGAATGGTACCTACCAACAGATAGATTACTTTATAAAACGCCTTTTACATACATTATCAGGGATGCCAAATATATTGTAACCTTGTATAATACGCAGCTCCGACAGCCTTTTATATAGTTGGAGACTTGCCTAGTAACGCAGAGTCGAGTCTAGTTGCATTCAGAATTCGTCATGTAGAGGGTGTCATTATCGATATTTTTGGCTCATTAGTTCATGTATTCGTACCCCCTGTATCTATATTTCAAGAAGTAAAGTGAACCGTCTCCACGACGACTACCTAGCTACCTTCTAATGGGGAAAACAAGAGTAAAGTATATATCTATGTGAGATTGTAGAGGAGTAGGTGAAACGACGTTTCCGACATACTTGTAAACGATGCCGATCGTTCGCGCCGTATCGGGGTCTCATTATGACAAATACCGTTACGCATAATATGAGAATTATATCTTTAATGTTCTAAAACCGTTAGTTACTTCGCTGCGGATTCTGTAAACAATGGCTGACCCCGAATAAGACTTCTTTGAAGCGCCGTCCTAAATAAACGAACTCGTTGAAACAGAGCTTGTTTATTCGTTAAACAAGGGGTGTGAGGAAAACAAATCGGCATTTCGCGAGTGAGTATTTACAAAGTTATGATAACATAAACATTTTCAGACCGATTCCACCTTCTGTTTTGTGTTCTCATGTTTTGCGCTCGAACTCGGCAAGCGATAATTAAATATGTTATTTTCAATTGTATTTGCAAGCAAACATACACACGGCTCACCCGTTCGTAAGCGACCATCGTTGTCTGTTGACATCCTTCAACACCATCAATACAAATGACAAACCTGTCATCGGAAAGTTTAGACGTTTGTAGATTGTCCCACGTTGGGCTTCAATCCTAGACATTATTACACTGTTTACTTTACAACATTACAAAAACCATACCACGTTGGGCGTCACTGCGGAAATTTTACTTTACAACATTACAAAAACCATACCACGTTGGGCGTCACTGCGGAAATTTTACGTAACAGTTATATTATTATGCTGCCACCCCAAACTTTTAATGATCAAACCATTCTAACTAAACAAGGGGCGTATAAAAAAAAACAAATCACCATTTCGCCAGCGTAATGACTAAATAAACAGTCCCACGTTGGGCGCCAACGCCTATACTATTTCGTCCTCCGCAAATATTTCCAACACACTCCAGGATTAGAGCATTACGCGATCGTCACGTGTCCCATCACCCTCACTGTTAATGGTCAATTCTCTTTCTATGTTTACATTTCACGTTTCACTAATCATAAGACCGCTTCACGCACCCCTAAACTATTGAAAATCCTTTTAGGAATTATTCGAAAGGCACGTGCTTGTGGTGATAAATATAAATTACTCGCAGTATTTCATTTTTATTTTGAAACATAATGACTTTGTAATTAAGATTTGCGACAGTACTACTTTGTAACAATTTTGTTGTGAAACCGGTCGTGTGTGAATTGACAAACTCGCTGCGATAATATAATGCGTTTAATTTAACGGAAAGCAATAGAAATAGGAGACCCGGGTCGTGAAATGTGAATGCTATTGTGAGTATTGTGACACCCACAAGACTCTTAGTCTAACCGTTATAATGATTTAACCCACTTCGTTCGGAATGGGACATTAAAATTTGCTTTTCATTTGACTAGTGACTACCTCAGTATTTCTTTACCACGAGCTAAAACGGTGATGGAAAATATGGTGCATTACAGTTACAAAACTGGTTGTTAGCGTAAGACAGTGCCAACACAGTTTTTTTTTATCAAACAAACATACGACCCACCTGTTGGTAAGCGGTTACCGTACCCTATGGACGCTTGCATGCAGAGGTATCAACCGCGCGTCGCCGACCCGGAGACATAATGGTCAAAAGTCTCGTGTGCCTGTAACTTGTGTTTGACGACCTCTGTGGCGAAGTGGGCGAAGTCTCGCCTGAGATGCAGAAGGGGGGGTTTGCAGGTTCGATTCCTGCCGCGGGACAAATATTTGTATATGCAAATATTTGGCTTGGGATCTGGGTGTTTTCTATCAATAATATGTATGTATTTACAAAGAAATGTATGTAAGTAATATATCAGTCATGTAGTTCCCATAACACAAGCTCTGCTTACTTTGGGGCTAGATGATGCTGTGTGAAAAATGTCCAGCATTATTATTATTATTATTAATCATATCCCCCGGAAGAGACTAGCCACTCACGACACAGGGAATCCTAGTGTGAGGGCTAGTATTCATTTTCGTTTTCTCAAACTACCTACCTACTTATTGCCTAATATTAATTTCAACAGCATCCATAACCTTTCAAACCGGAACACAGACACAGCAATGCAAATATTACTGCTTGGCGCCAAAAATCGGTAGAACTTCCCCGGATGAGCTCTACTACTGGCTTTTAATATCACTACAGGACGTGCGTAGACCACAATCAAATGGAACCACTAATGCTGACACTAATGACCTCTATAACTAATGGAAGTTAACATTTACGGCTTATTTATCCTCGTTCAATTTTCGGATCACCAGGATGAAATATAAAATGACGGTAGCCAGATCTGGCACGTCGAACGGTTAATTTGTATGAGCCTGCCTATGCGTTTGCGTCGCATCATTGATGCAGCGACTACAGTCTGTGTCACTCCGAATAGGTTTGCAGTTTAACCTGAGCTTCATAGCCTTGACTAGAACCTCCAGATTTGACTCCGTGCGTGCTCTAAGTGTCTAATTTTGTCTTAAAAATTGAGTTGTAGCGCGCTGACTTCAAGTTTCAATACCATGGTGCGTGCTACAGATGCATACGAATTCTGCTTCTTACTTATTCTGTGGTCACATCTCGAATGGTGCACTAATGGGCCACGTGTGCCGATATCGTGTATCTACGACGCCACTTTATCAGCCAACAAGGTACTCTACCACATGTGGATATGGTTTAAAATGGCGATTTGGAGAATGCGGCAGCTGGCGCTATTATGATAAAGATGCAGACTTCTTAGTGTCATAGTAAAACCAATATCAGAAAGGTACCGCAAGAACACAGTACATGCCTAGTACTGCTGTCATGTGTGTACGGAGTAGAATGGATTTCCTGTAGGGTGCCTTAATCAGTTAGCATGTAGGGGTTCTCGGCAAGTTAGGTTAATTGTAGCCCTCTTAAAATCACCCCACAGCTTTATTCACTTAACAAAGGTAAGAACCATGCACTGGTTATTGTTTTCTAAATAAGAGGGTAAATTTAGAGACAAAAAAACAAAGTCACATAGATTGCACCTCAAGTCTTATTGACATGACTTGACTGTTTGTGTTTTAATAGCTGAAGACATTCCTGCGAAGTAAGCGTTCTATGTTGAAATTTCTAGTAAGCATTTTCAATAGGTATGTTCACTGGTAAATCTCTAGGTATGTATCTTAACATATTTATAATAGATATAATGTTGTTATATTCTTTTATGTACAGCCACTCTCACAATCTCTTTTTATCCTCTCCATCCAAAAGGTTGCCTGGAAGAGATCACTTCTAAGCGCCCATTGTACCTTAAGAATAAGACTTTGTTTATTATGTTATTTGTTTAAGTATTCTCATTCATTCATTCATTTTTGTATAAAGGCAGCAATAAAAATTACGTACTCGTACGTGGTGATTACCATGAGTTTAAACGGATTGTAAATTTCTTGGAAGTTGACAGACCTGACAGTTCAAAATCAACATAACACGTACCGTTTTCAAGAGTAAGTTTCAGCTGTAAAACCTTAAGTTCGTACCTGACATAGAGTGATAACTTGAGATCTCGATCCCCCTTAATATTAATCACAATTTACGTGCTATCACTTTTTCCATCAGCACGGCATCAATTCCATCTTCCCACCAAGGCACCGAACAGATATCTCTACCACCTTAACGTTCACGATGCAATTTCAATCTCCATCCCAAATCGAAATTCGATTCAACAAATCGCATCAGAAACACGAAATTCCAGTCGGCTTTTCGCATCGACAATTTGTTTCGGTCCCACGAAACGTTACCTGGCTTACTTCAGCACGCATTTCGGGTACCATGTCGACGTTAAATCATTTCTGAATCGGCGGCTCGCCTTTGCCTTGCGATTCGGGGAAAAAATAATTAAAATTCGTCGGACGAGCGTTTCGGGTTGTGCGGACGCGATGTCCTTCGTGCGAGCACTGTAGAACGGGGAACTAGTAGTAATATAGCTTTGCTTTTTCTCAGTGCTCGACCTTTGCTGTATTTGAATGTTTCGAGACCGTCATGACAACTTGGTACTTTGCATTTTTTACCCTCATCATTTTTATAATCATCATCATCATCCATAGTCCACTTTATCCCTTCTTAGACTTTTTCTGTGCTCTTCCTTAGAGTGTGCCTAGTCAAGGTTCGATTGTTAGCATTCAATTCATGGACTATGGTAACTGCTTACCAACACGTGGGCCTCATACATGTATGCCATCTTGGAGGTATAAAAAAAAGCTAAAAAAAAAAAGGGCCATATTACATTTTTGAGGTCTGATCTTTTGTATTCTTCATTGAATTAATTAACCCACTGTTCTATCATCTTGCAAATCCCAAACTAGCTTTAATATTCTTTCCGGCACAGTATAGCTTTGTATAGCAGAATGTTCAAGCTGGTCACCAGTCTAAAGCAAAGTGGTACGAATTCAGAGTTGAGTTACTGTTTCCAGAGATAGTCTGTGGAGCCGGCGGCCTTCGTCCTGCGTGCTATAAATAGCCCGCGCCCTTGGGCCGTGCTCCGAACAGGATTTATGGATGCAGGACCTTTCGACCGTTCTCAAACACATTTAGGTTGTTCCTTGAAATCAGAGATTAGATTTTTTCGAACTATTTTGTATTCTTAATTCAAACACACACGCTCACGGCTGTCTTCCCCGTGGTGGAAAAATCACACACGCTCAGGACTGTCTTCCCCATGGTGAAAATCCTCAGATACTTACTCAGTGAGTAGATCTTTGAGGATACCAAGTAGGGGGTAGTCAGAGGCACGTCCAAACTTTACATTTGGCACATGCCCGCGTTTTGCAAGTTAGCATTCTTATCCTTATGCAAAGAATCAGTTTGAGACGCGAGAGGTGCACGTTCCCGTTGTGGGATAAATTAAATGTTTGCACGATCTGCAAATATTGTTCCGGGTCTGGATGTTGTGGTCTTCGTTAGTTGAATAAGGAAGGCAAAATACCTTAGTGTGGGTGACTATGTATGTGACTGTTGGGTGTATTTATTTATGACTAGCATCGGCTCACGAATTCGCCCGTTTGGTACACAGATAAAAAGTAGCTTATTCTTTGTCATGAACTATATACATTATCTTTTCATTGTTTGTTATAAAACTTTTAATATATTCCATGTTTCATCAAAATCGGTCATTATAGGAAGTTACGAGAGATTATCGGCATCAAACATCCAAACTTTTACATTTGTAATATAGGGTCATTCATTACCGTTAGGGACTGCGAAGAAAATGAACAGCGAGGCCCTAGATAAACTTTGAAAATGTATATTATTATTTATTTAAGATTGCAATAATAATGCTGGACAATTTTCACACAGCATCATCTAGCACCAAACTAGAGTAAGTAGAGCTTGTATTATGATATTATGAGCTATATGACTGATATACTACTTATATACTTTTTTTTTGTAAATACAAAAAAATACCCAGACCCGAGACAAACTATAGCTAATCGTACAAACATTTGTCCCACAGCGGGAATCGAACCCGCAACCTTCTGCGTCTCAGGCGGGCCTTGGCCCACTGCGCCACAGACGTCGTCATAATACTGATATAATGTAAACATATTTTTTAGGAACTTTTGAAATTTCAAGCTAATCTAGCCATGAATAAGGCTTAAGAGTTGAACTGTACTGTCCATGGAAAGTTCCATAAACTGCAAAAACAATACCATTATTTATCGTATTATTATTGAAAATGATGTAACGAGGAAAACCTAGACAGTATGCGCGAGGAAACAATCAGGTCAATGCCATATTGACTGCTAATTATATTAATGATTATTATCAAAGGTGTGTGAGACTATTATAAAAAAAACGTATTACAGATGACCTTATCAAAATGAATATTATAAAAAAAACTCATCATCAGTAAGTACGTTATTTCTAACAAGATATACCTATCTAGTTAGGAACAATCAATATGTAAAAAAGGCACTTAAGAAAACGTGATTGACAAGATGGAAGATTCTATATATCATCGACACCATTTATAATCGATTAGAATTTAAATATTAAAATTCAATAATCTAGGTGGCAATGCGGCAATGCGGCGCGGCAATGCGGCGTGGCAATGCGGCCAGTATTTTGGGAACGCTTCCGCCTGGTATTTATCTGGATCAGTTGAGCTATCTATAGATCGTTTGCAACGATCTTTAGATAGCTAGCTGTTTCATCTGTATTTTTTGTATATACCTACTTGTACATAGTTGTATGAATAAATCTAGGTGTATTTATTATTTTATTATTATTATTATTATTTATGTATTTTTTTTACATTTGCATTACATAATTACTACATGTTAATATTTTTATTTTAACCCTTTCTGCGCACTACTGACACATCTTTTTCCACAATACACAAAGGTTATCTGGAAGAGAATGCTTTTTAGCATTATGTTCGCCTATGTGCTCATATTTTTTGTGCAATAAAGAATTTTCAATCTATCTGTCTCTATGCATATAAACTCTACTTTCTGTAATATATAAGATAGATGTGAAATTTATATTGATCATTCCCTTATCTTTTTTCTAAGTGAGCTATTTTCTACTCAAGCGTCCTCTTCAAAATATTTGGATATATATATATATATATATATATATTTACATTATCATCCCCAAAGTAAGCAGAGCTTGTGTTATGGGAACTACATGACTGATATACTTTTTTTGTAAATACATACATATATTATACATAGAAAACCCCCAGATCCCGAAACACATATTTGCAGATGCAAACATTTGTCCCGCGGCGGGAATGGAACCCGCAACCTTCTGCGTCTAAGGCGGGCCTTCGACCACTGCGCCACAGAGGTGTATATCTTTTATTGCAATTCCTTAATGTTTTGCACCAAAGGACCGATCGATCGGTGGCATCGATTGATTTGGTTATACCCTGATTCCCATGAAAAAATACCAGAGTGCGCCCAATAGCATACAAATATTACGGACAAAGCCGTATTCAAGAAAAATGATCGACCGCTTAATTACAAGCAGGGTATAATTTAAGTCGAAACACTGCAATTGGTGTTTAATAGCTCCAGAAATTGCTATTAACTCTGCCAGATCATTTGTATAACTTTCAATTCTTAGGGTTCCTCTACATGATCCATAAAACGTTGCATGTCTTCCTAATAGAACATAAAATGTATTTGAAGCCATTATGATAATTACATATTTTGAATCTCCATAATGTTATTTGATACACTTATACGAAAAAAATACAAACACGCTTCTACCATGTTACTATAACCTCATGATAACATCCCCAGATATATGCTCAGTAGGGGCATGGCCACGTTCAACGGAACGTGGAGGTTCATAGGAGTAAGCTTTCTTCAGTCAGTTTAATTAAAAAGCTAAATAATTTAGCTAAGTGACCTATCCCATCTTTAAGGTAATATCTTTACCCTCTATTTTAAACGCTTTTATTTAACTTGCGGTATATTTGAAGTGCTCAAATATTCAATAAACAGTCCCTGAGATGAGATGAAATTTTGCACACCTCTTAAGTTCTGTAACTTAAGTTAAGTAAGTTGTGTAATATTTTGGTGACGAAAGTGTCTTTTGATCACCGGTTTCGATTCATAAAGGCTTTATGGGTCAATATGTTTATTTAAAAAAAGTTCACTTGCATTTTTAGTACGTAACCTACGTAGATATCTTAATAAAAACTATACCTACTTAACTACATATTAGTCTTCCTACGTATATCACTAAAACAGGTAGGTACGCTTATCAAATAAACACTTGACCTGAGGATATCCTCAAGTCTTACTAGTACTTAGGTACTTTTAAAAATACATTAATCATAAACTTTCACGATCGTACTCGACAGGGGTAGTGTTAAGGTATTTATACAGTAGTCTCTTTTTCATCACTTCAGTCTTTATCGATCTGGGCCAATATAACTATTAAAGCAGCTTCCTGACGGATCCAGTTCTTTGGTGTGTATTTGCAAAATGCATAATTCATCTATACTAATAAAAAAACTGAATAGTTTGTTTTGTTTGAAAGCGCTAATCTCTGGAACTCCCAGTCTGATATGAAAAAAACTCTTGCTTTCAAATAGCCCAATTCTTGAGGAAGCTTATAGGCTATTTAACATCACGTTACGGGCCTTAGGAGCCGAGCAAAATAAGTAATAGCGCGGATGGGCGATGCGACGCAGTGGGCGAGGGCGACCACTGCATTGCTATAATAATATTAATAGTATGTCGTGTTATGAAGAGTTCTGTCCTCCAAGCCACAGAAACGACTACTGAATCCTTGTAACTCTGTCTACAAAACCACCGTTTAAGTTTTGACATTTATCAACACCCATAATAAGTACAGGCAACCCGCCTGTCTCCGGCCAGCATTATAATTTGCGCCCCCGGTTACTCTCGCGTCCACCTCTACAATTATAGTGGCACGATTGGTCCTCACCATTATTCTATCTACTGCAGCATGTAAATATGCTCTGAATATTGATGAGATCCTTGGGAATGCAATAAAGAAAACCTGGCCGAGGAAATTCACCATACTTGTATTGAGGAAACTCAAATGACATTAGAAAACATCGAGATCGCATGACTTGCTAAGTCTAATGAATCTTCCAAATTAAATCGCGCTCACTATTTCTGATAATAACATTCCTGGCCTGTTTCGTGCGACAGATCAAAGAAATTCCTATTCAGAAAGTGACAAAACCAATAATACGTACAGAAAGTGAAAATAATTTACAATTGATGAACAGAGTGAAAAAACATTATTGATATTTATGAATGCCGATGCGGCTTGTGCGTCGGCTTTTATTTTCATTCCGGTGAGATGGTGAGGTACATCTCAACGGTACCAGGCTGTTGCGTGCGCGCAGGTTATTATGCAATGCCGGGCGACGTCCTTGGCGCCACGGTCGCGGGTCGCGGAGGGGCGAAGGCCGGCGGGGGGCGTCGACCCTGGTTCGGTAACCGGCAACCGGTAACCAGTAACCACCAACCCCGGGTTTTTATTGCGAACCCGCGGCGGAACCTGTCCCAACGAGTTATGTGCGCCGATAAAGTAGGCGTACTTGGTCTATGCCGGGGAATAGACGTACTATAGTCCTGTTTTAGTATTGATGTGGCAACTATATAGGTTTTCTGGCGCAATGTTTTTGGGTGATTAGCTTCCTATAGCAGCATAATAATATCAGATGCTACTTACACGCAGGATATTTAAAATTCAGAATCTAAATTATCAGATATAAATAATATGAACAAAGCAAACATTTTGTGAAGCGGAAAGGTTGAGCAGTTGAAAAAAAATAAAATGCTTCCGCTACAGAAACTATTTCATATGGTCAAAATAGTCAAAAGGCAACATAAAAGATCTCTATTTCCAGTTAAACATTAAGAATTCTGAAAGGCATTTTCATCATGAAATTATTCTTTCCAAGTTAAGAACACACGGATGTGCGCATCTCAATACTACTGGTAAGTACGACTTGGCGCCACAATAAATAACCAGATACATTTGAACATCGAATCCGCTGATACGCTCCTATGGGATAGTCCTGCTTGCCCATTCTTACTGCTGACAGATTTATCTGTCGGGGATTCAAGATCCTCAGAAACACGCGTAGAATTCCAGAGATTTTTGAACTTCGCCTCTTTGATTTTATTGTGAAGTGTTAAACAACATTACATTAGATTATTCGTTTCAGTTATTTATTGATTTTAGCTTGCTATTCTTTTCTGATATCTTTGAAAGCGATTCTATCCATATTTATGCAACTTAGGATACCTAAATTTTAAAAATTTGATATAACCTTAGAATTTAATTACTTTAAGCAGTTTATTCCTCTGCCCAGATAAAGTACATCTCCTTCACATTACTCGGAATTATAGATCCTTCAATTATTTCTCATGTGATTTCAACAACGTCCTTATACAAGTTTTTTCACGCCCAATTACCAAAGAGCCGTTAAATCAATATTGGTTAAAGCGTTACCTTTCACAACCAAACATTTAATTTGACCGTTAAAATAAACACATTATATACTGTAATGTGTTTTTTTGGCATCTTCACGGAAAGGCACGTTTTTGAACAATTTTACGTGATTCATGTTCACACTTTTTAAAATGTCTTCGTAAAAAAGGTTCAAATTCTGGTTATTGGTTCTTTCGCCAATACATATGCGGGCGTAACCTTGCACTGTTTTTTTATCGCGAAAATGTGTTTAGCAGCCACTTGCAGCAGCCGTCTGTAACAGGGCGATTATATCGAATATATTAATCAGTTTTTGATGTTTTATCAGTAAGATGTGTTAATGTTTTTTTTTTATTTATGATGCTACTGTCTTATTCGAAGAAAAACTAACGAAGCCCATATTTTCTTTCTAAGTACGAGAGTTGTGTAATGTACATATATAAAGGTGTTATTTCTTTTTAACTTTCTTTTATCCGTTTGTTTGAACAGCGTCATTCGCATAGCAGATGAATCGAGTATGCATTCTCGATTATGACAATGCAGTTACACTTTAAATTTTGTGGAATGCCGTTTGGCTTTAAAAAGTTACCTGTTTCAAACAGGAATGATGGTGAATGATGAATGATGAAGAATTTAGGACATTTCCACGAAGCGTTATTCCAAGTTGTTAATTAAAATTCCATTACCCTGTCAAGTAAGATGTGGGTCAAGGAAAGTGGTTATTAGAAGTGAGTCCTGCGTCATGCAGATCGACCTGAATCCGTCAGTCGCCCTTCAGACGTGTCAATAGCTACTATTTCTTCTGTGGTATCAGTCAGACTCAGAGTCCTGGCGCCTGTTGACGTCATACTGAGCGACTGGGTACCTTCTTTGTTTTTGATTTCGCAAGCTTCGAGCTAATATTGACATCGAAAACATAAGCATTCCTATGAAATCAAGATATTTTGGTCTTTACTTTTAAAATCTCTGTAGAAACCTTATTTAGAAGGACAAAAGTATTCTGAGACTACTATAAATAAAACTACAACAACCCAATTACTTCTGCTGATATTAAAAGCACTGTAGTTTCTTACTTGCATAATATTGGTGTTTAAAATCATTATGCTCTATTTTGCGCGAGGCCGTGAGCCTTTATAGACCATTCTGAAAGGCTTAAAGCCACACTTCGGTATGGAATGTGGTAGTGGGGTCTAATTTCTTTGCTAATTATAAGGCAGTATTTGTTAGAACTAAGGCGTGACTTGAAATTGCAGCCATTCTTAAGACAATCAACTGAGCGAGTTAAACTTGAGCATTAATTAAACTGCCTGCATCACCTTAAATCAGTGGTTAATTGTTTTTAAAGTGTTTGCTAACACTTGTCCCAGTATCTCTTTAACCTACTTTAGTGGATTCTATAAGAATTGTGCGAAATCCATTCACCTCATTAGTTTTATCGTCCTTTTCAGAGCTACTATTATTATAAATTAAAAGTAAATCGATAGCAAACATTATCAAACAAAACTTTCGTTCGAAACCATATTTGCTTCAATGTTCTATAGAAAGTTAAAATCCTCCCTAAGACTCCCTAGTTCAGAGTTCTAAGCCTATCAAAAGCATTGTCATCAGAACAAATCCCTCCTTTCAAAGTCTTCTCATACAGTGCTGAGTATAGAAGACCCTTGCTGAGATAAGCTGTCATCCATCATACTGAACTCACGTGAAGGAATCAGCTGCTTTCTCGAAAATACATCGCGCGATGCTTACCTGCAATGAGAACAAAACAAATCGTGAGTTACTGTAGATTATATGACAAGCAAAACAGGAAGTATGATTTAAAAATTTACAAGAGCTATCATGATATTTCGAGCTGGATACATAAAAGTCAATCAATACTGCAAAATACTACGAAACGATGAAGCGATATTTAGAATTAAAATGGCGCTAATATATACATATATTTCAGGTAAATTAGCTCCTACTAAGAAGACTTATCGCCAGTGGTAAAGTCCCGGATATTGTCTAATCTGAGTGTCGAAGTTAAGAGGCTAATATGACCATGTAACGATACCATGTAACGATAGACAAATCGTCTTATATTTTCTATCAAATTAGTAGTGACTAGGGACTGGATAGATAGATAGAAATGCTTTATTGCACAAGATAAAATAAGTACATAGGCGAACTTAATGCTAATTATCATTTTCTTCCAACTTACCTTAAAAGCTAACTGATGGTAATGTTAAAAGATGATATGAGACCATTAACCTACCAAGTTCCTGGTGCAACTACAGCAAGTGTTACTTGTTAGGCGGCTTCTTCAATGAGCCGATACTATGTCAATTGCCAGCCTTAAAGGGTAAAATAACCTTATACATTTCAGTCTCATACAGTAGCTCTTCAGAAAGACCGAAGCCGGATACTATCGAAAAGACCGGCGTGAATTTGAATTGATTAAGAGACCCGTTTCAAGAACATTACATAGTTAAATCTAAACACTGCATTTAATTTTTTTGATTTACTTTATAAATTTTATAGTTATAACTTCCAAGATTTGATAATTAATTAAAGACCACCTCGAAAACCTGGATGAAAGAAAGGTTGTCCGGAAGAGGTCGCTTTCAGTGAAAATACCATCTATTCTGCCATTAGTTTAATGTTCTAATTTATTTTACTATGTATATGTTCTGTTTTACTTGAGTATAAAAAAATATTTTTGTACTCAAGTAAAACAAATTTTTAGTTTTTTTTTGTAGGCAAATTTTTAACCGGGTACCACGCGGCCGAAGCTGTGGGCAGTAGCTAGTGTTTAGTAAACAGTCGAAGTGTGTAAGGTCGAACGTTTCACCCAAGTAGCACGCCTAGCCTAGCCTAAATCACCTCTATACACATAGATCATTGTTCCTACTTATTTTATTGGTCTATAAATCAGTCCGGACTCCAGAGGGTTAATGTAAGATTTGTTGTGCCTTTATTGGTAGCCGACTGTAACTCCTGTCAATTCTTATCTTTGTATACGAACCGCCAAATGAGGTACAACTTTAAAGATAAATATAGGGTTTCCAGACGTGCCCGTCCACAAACCTACAACCAGGCTGGTCAACCAAAGTAGCATGTTTTGTTAAATTTTGAATTCACTATACATTTTAACACTTACCTACCATTGGGTACTTAGACCCACTATATAACTGAAATGTATATAACCCAAACTTTTCAAAATTCTTTCAGGGCGACTGGTCGAAGCGACGCGTGACAAGAGAGCTGGCTCTTATCTGGGTCAACGCATTAGCATTGCCATTCAGCGTGGCAATGCGGCCAGTATTTTGGGAACGCTTCCGCCTGGTAGTGATCTGGATCAGTTGAGCTATCTATAGATCGTTTGCAACGGTCTTTAGATAGCTAGCTGTTTCATCTGTATTTTTTGTATATACCTACTTGTACATAGTTGTATGAATAAATGTATAAAAACCCAAACTATATATAACCACTATAACCACTATATAACCCAAATGCGACATAGTGCGGGGACCAACTGCAACTCTATTCTAATTCTATATTTTTGGTAAATAAATGTATTTGTATGTGTAATTACGCCATGTATCAAGTGAAGCTGAGTCCGAATTTATTAAGCACTTTAATGGATAAAAGATGTTTCAAATCCCACTAAATCGGAATTTTTGGGAAACATTTAAATTTAAAGTCCCTAAAATATGTAAAATCTACATATTTTAGGAATTGGTATCTTTACTCGCGACGACAGGCGCCCCTATTTGGTTCTTTGTTTTTCTGTTACCATTTAGCTCTAAAACAGCTCATCCGATTTAAATGCAGTTTCGTGCAATCGTTTTGTATGACTTCAAGAATGGTCCTTAGATACGTAGGTTTTGTGGTCAAAGACCAATAATGTGCACTGCAATACGTTACGGAAAAACGTGATGCATTAAATATATAAAATTTAAAAAGTAATTATATTTTTTTTATTTACTCTGTCACTCTGGATAACTCAACTGAGGCTCAAACATTATTCCCAGATTCTTTAGTTCGGTAAAAATAAGTTTACGATTTCGCCCGAACGTGTTTAAACCACGAATTCTCGGATAAAAATATTTCCTTTCTATAAACCAGATATAATTTGACGAGATCGGTTTGTGAAATAACCGCTTTTGTATCTATTTGACTTCAATTCACCTTTGTGGTGTGACCTCAGCAATTTATCAGAGTGTTAAGTTAACAAAGGATTGGCACAAATGCACATAGAAGGAGAGCGGTAGCGGCACAGTGTAAATGGAGAAAACAGTTAAACAACTAAACATCTTTCTACAAGCAAAAGGTTATAAACATGATTACTTTCAAAGACTCTGAGATATATACTAACAACTGATAGATAGACACAATATGTATAAACAATAGTTAGATTACGAAACCATACAAACACGCCCACGACTATATTCCCCATGATGGGCATTCTCAGATTCATACTCTGTGAGTATGAATCTGAGGATACCAATGAGATCTTTGAGGATACCAATTAGAGGGTAGTCAGAGGCACGTCCAAACATTACGTGGTAGGCCGAATGCTTTTTTTCTGATATTTTTTTTTTCTAAAGAAATGCCAAAAATGTCGCAAGAATTATATAGATGTAATGCCGTCTACCAATATACAGTGGTACAATTTCGCAAGACCGTTTCAGAGTTTGCGTGAAGATAGATCGTGTGAAATTATGGATGTTATTTATCAAAGCGAATGCCAGCGCCGTGCAGTGAGAGGCGTGACATTCAGTCAAAATAGCAAACAACTTTGTAAAGACGTGGAAACGTTGTAAGGTGTACAGGTTTTTAAGACAAAGAAAATTAAAAGCAATAAAAACGAATGTAGAACGGACGGAACCCTTTTAACGCACTGGCAGTTGGCAACTTGGCAGATGGTTCGCCTGATGGCAAGCGGTATCCTTGGAACAGCATATGGCCCAAAGACATGAATTGTTATGGCCAAGTTTAATAAATTTTCGCTCAAGCCTATTCGTCGTGGCATTCAACTGGCTATCGCTGGCTGTTGATGACATTTCAATTTATAAATTCAATTTCAAACCACATTATGCCAATTGATTATACCATATCAGTATGCTTTCCTACGCCATATTAATACACGTAATCTGTGCGCATACGCATAATAGTGTTATCGTAATGAATAAGCACAGCGCGTGCCCATTGTCCCCGTGGCATACTGACAGTTCATTTAATCTGTGCAGTTGTCGCACAAACTGTTTGTTATACTGTGGAATTGCGATACACACTGTGTGCTATTCTGTGTACATTTCCATTTCCGGTTCAGCAGCGCCTTGTTCAATCACTGGAAACAGGTCAGATAAAATGATTAGGTGACAATAACTGGTATATGGTTATGAGCTGATTTATTGCAATTTTTATTTATGAGTATCATGAATGAGATTTGCAACTAGCTTTGGACCTATAGACAAACATTGATCGTTCGCTAACTAGCGAAAAAGCTGTAGGTATGAAAATGACAGCGCGCCGCATTTATCGATAGCTGCGTAAAACATATTTGATTCGACAGAATAATCGTCAGCTATAACTGCCGATGCGTACCCACTCACTAAATAAGTACAAGTAGGTACGGGTATACAATTTGCACCTCTGATCATTTACAAATTAAACATTCCAAACAGGAAACTCGGAGGATGTCGTCATCGAAATTCAAATACGTATCTGTCAGAGAGATCACGAGAAATATAAACAAAACAAGTACTACTAGAATAGATATGCTTAGGCTACCATAGCAATCAAATTAATAGACAGAACATGATAGATTGAAATTATAACGGAGATATCCAAACCATTTCATATGACATAACCAGGACAAAAATAATGTATAAGCGACTTACTTATTCCGTGTACACAAAATATAGTCCTTCGAACCGGATAAGATACCTTTGCTAGATTCATTTATGTATGATTTTATGATGACAATGAGCCTGCGCTGTGCTTATTCATTACGATAATACTATTATGCGTATGCGCAGATTAAGCGCATTTATATGGCGTAGGAAAGCAATGACGATGTTGCCCGCAAACACGAAACGTGGTCTTTCGAACCGGATCAGTCACATTTTGCACAAAATAGACACACACAGCTGCATCCATTGTTGCCATGATAAAGAGTGAATAGCAGCGCGTGCGCAAGTATTATTGTTTCCGGTATACTTGACCCGGTTCAACGATGTATTCTGTTAAAACACGATAATATTCGTGTGGAAACAATAGCTTTGTATTTGAGTGTTTTGATATCTCGGGTAATAAAGTAGTTGATAGGTCGTACGTATGTACTCGTAGTTGTAGGGTTGTGCTCCCCATAGCGTTAACCAGAGTTAGTATGCACCCTTATTATTTTTTTATTTTTTGTCAGCGTCATGACCAAACATAATTTGTTATGTACTTATTGTCTATCAACTTAAAGACCTAGATCAAAACTTCTGACATTAAGTTTTAAACATAATATTAGTACCTTGTTAGTTGTCCGAGGTCTTAAAGCAAATAATAATTTAAAACATAACGTAGGTGTTTCACACGGGAAAGACAATCAAAGTTCGATTAATATCTCTAATATCATAAATACGGGGAATACTGACAGGTATTTGTTTGATAAATTGGCGGTTGTAGCTGCAACTGCAACGATTGCGCAATGTGCGTGCGCAGCGCCGACAAGCGCCTGTGCCACATAAAAGTGTCAAAGTAAAACTAGATTTTTTGCGGGTCTTATTTTAATTATGAATGAGACAGCTGGAAAGGAAATGCCTCGGTTACGTTAAAAGTTACGTGGTCAAAGAATGGAAAGAAGGAGAATTTCAGTCAGGAACGTTACAAGTATATTGTATGAACTAAAATCACAATGATCGGTAGTAAGTGATCAAGTAAGGATCGGATCCGTGGTCTCCTCCTTATCTTCCCCTGTGTTAGGCCGTTGATATGACCAGCCCCCCAGTTACATTAGCAAGAAGGCAATGCCAACTGTTCCCGGGACGTGCGCAGGGCGTTATGCGAGAGGGGCACCGGAGCATTTCTTTGGAGATCCCGGAGCCCCTTGACATGCATCGAGGCCGGCCACCGGGGGGGTTTTCGTGAGTCCACGAGGCCGTGAACCTCACATAACCTTATCACACCTTCAATGTGATAGAATATCTGTTAGCAGACTTCCCCCTCGTCACAAATAAAAAAGGCCGTTCAAATGACCAGCCCCCCAGTTACACTAGCAAGAAGGCAATGGCACTCATTTTGCCTGGCTTACCAAAGTACAACACTTCTAAACCACGGAAATTGCAAAGTATGTTCCCATTTTCACGTTTTGATCATAATAGCCGGCTAAAAAGACGTTCCTCATTGCAATATTGTCAGCGTAGTTAAGTACAGGTTTTTCTTATGGGGTCTCGAGACGCTGAAGCCCGCCAGCAAATATATTTAAAGTGAAACAGCCTTCGGTGATCGAACGCAAAATGTGTTGATGCCACGAAATTAAATCACGCTGATAATTTCGCACGCGATATCTCACGTACGATTTTTGGAGACGGTACGGTATTTCGTCAGCATTAATTGCTTCATTTCGCCGAAATATTGTGAAATATCAGACAAATTTAACAGAGACAGAAACTCTTTGTCCCCATCACCAGAATTAAATAAAAGCAACCTATTTCACCGCTGGAAGTTCTTTTGTCTGACTTTTTAGTTTTTCTCATACAATTTCAGGTCCTATAGATTTAGGTTCTTAAGTAGCGACCACGGACTGAAAGACATATTATCAGACGGCCTTCACCCGATAGACCGTTGACCAGTACAATGGATGTTACAAGAAGTCTGTAAACGGAGGCGGCCCACAACTGTTCCTCGGGGCATTCTTTGGGAGAGGGTCTTCTTTCAATTGAAGATGATAAAACAGCTTCAGCCATCTAGATCTTTTATTTTTCTGGGTCAACGTCGCTGATGAAACGTCTCCTCTCTGCCAGCATGGCAGCATTCTTTGGCACGATATTTGACTTAATTCAGAACTGCTTTGACCTACTACTATTAATCATTGATGATTGCACTGTGACTATTACTTTTAAACTCTTCGAAACATTCACAATGCAAAGCAGTGTCAATCATCGGATAAAAACAAATCTCTACTAGTTAAATCTCCCTTGTCATTTCAAACTGATAATACTTTTTGTACAAGGCGGCGTATGAGAATAAATCAATCATAGTTTTTTCATTCGAATATTGGACTTAGTCTAACAATGAACATTTTTGTTCCTGCAAAAAAAATGCTGATCAACAATCAAAAAGTTAACCTGATAAAAAACTCGTACAAAACCTACACGATATAAACCTCTCAAATGTCATTCATTATTCTCCTTCCTTATCACAACACGCAACTACATACCAATCCCGATGCGTGTTAACAGAATCATATATCCATGCTATAATCAAACTCCTCTTATGCCGTTGTATGTGAGCCTAGCAGAACAAGTTGATAAATCTAGTATGTGGTCGCACATGCATCATTGCATGGCCCGTGTGTGGTCCGCCAGTCGGCACCTTATAAGGTCATCGTACTAAAAAATTGTAGCGGACAACTTGCATTCATATTTTCCTATTCTCTATAAGGATTTTTACGGTACGCTGGTCTGCGGCGGCGGTTTTCGAAGTTATTGTATTACATAGTGGATTTATTTTGTTGATTGTCGGGGAAGATATCGGATGATGGTGGTTTCGTTATGATATCGGGAACGGATGTTAAGACACTGATGGATAATGGGACTGGCTTTAGACACTGATTCATAATCGCCCATCTAAATATGTTGTAACCTAACTTAATGCGTACTGATGATGACTAACTGTTAAACGCTGTTGAATACCAATATGTAGGTTACTATTAAGACTGCACCTGAGCGGTACTTCTCAGCGTTCCTTCTTCAACTATAAATCTGCCGAGAAATTATGATACAACATCTATTTAAAATATAAATATGGCGAGTAACGGCGTCTTTGCATGCACCTGGTCCTTATCCGGATACGAGAATACCGTTCTTCCATACTAACTTGGCATTGTTCTGTGTCCATCAGCTGTCATCTGGACATCTATGGCCTAATTCAGAGTGATCGGAAACATTGGAGGGACAAGTCTCGTCCTTATTAGCCGGTTCCCAATCCCAGTCAGTAGCAGCAAACCGTGGATCGATCTATTGAAAATAGCCGATCGTATGTTGAGTATATTATATACATTTCGATCTTTTAACGATTTTCTAAAATGAACTATTTGGATGATGGGTATAGCTTATTAGATGCTAATATCTGACCGAACATATCACGGAAGAGCATGGTGTTCTTCAATTGAAACAGTTCTAGTTCTTTTAGTATCCTACTTAAGGCAAGTCAAGAAGATGGTAGTTAAGCAGTAGGTACAGCAATAGTTAACTAAATAGTTTCAATAGTATTTACTTTAAAATGCTAGCGCTTTTTATTTTCTTACATCTACTATAATAAATATCAGCTGTTCTCACGGTCACCTGAGTTTCTGACCTCTTTGTCTCCTATAAATTTTCAAATTGTCAAACACAGCCCTAAGCCCCGCAACGTAATAAGTTGTAGTTTGATAAATGGCAGTGTAATAGCTCCATTACTTATTTATTACGTTAACGCAGTAATACCTACTGTATACATAATAATTACTACAACACAGACCACATAATGCTGGTCATGGTTTGGGACCCAGCCTCCTAATTTGCAATAACGAAATGGCAATGGGAAACGACTCATTTTGACAGGCATAGCAAAATCGATCAATCCAATCCCAGATCGTGATGAAGAGTCTCGGAAAAAGTAGATAGCTATCCTCCACAGGTAAAAAAAAATCGTTTTACAATATGAATGACCAAATTCACGATAGCTTGTTTGTTTACATTAATATTTCACTATAAATATGCGTACGACGTTTTTTTTTCTCTACATTCCACATAATTATTCAGTCCTTCCTCGTTGCACTGGTGCATTATGCAACTCCTGCGCGGGAGAAGCGGCAATTTTCAAACGTTTGCAAGTACTAAAACTTATTCCGTGGCTTCGTTTGGAAAGTGGATGCCGGATGTCGGGTATTAACTTTGCAATGCGCACGCGCATAAATCTTGCATCTGCGACAGTGGCGCCCTCTTGTCGCTCTGCAGTACCATTGTAATTAACAAAGGAAGCGATGGTAATTTCTTTATTTTCATGTCGCATGGGCCTGGGTATGAAATGTGTTTCTATGGAACACACAGCACCGCAGAAATCGAATATCAATACTCATACAATAATATCTATCAAAACCTCACAGGTTTTCATTGAAAACTGTAATTTTGATACGCTCAACTTTCCCAAGTATTGGTTTGGCTGATATAAATTGGCAAATTCATCGACCATTTGCGTGTTCAACACTATGGCTCTAAAATATTCCAAGCTATCAATATCCATTCAATTGCTCGGCATAATCCTAATAAAATCTAACAACGTACCTACCATTTCCCAGAAAAGGGCCTTTAAGACAAATCGTGCCTCGCTTCGGTCAAATTGCACGGTTTATGCCCCAAACCACAGGTAACTGAAAACTTAGTACGGATTTTGCCTACTGCCCGCGGCCAGTTCAAAGGGTCTCGTATTGGCACATGATAGCAATAAACAAACGGTAAAACACTCTACCGAGTTTACTTTAAAGTTGAATTTGAGAGACATTACAGTCGAATATGAATCGGTCCATATCACGCAGCGTCAAAGAGCAGAGGTAGACGAATAAGGGAATAATCATTCTGTTGTGCTTTCGTTTAGCGCTCTGTCACAATGGGGAGTAGTTAAAAAGATTAACTTAAATCCGTTGCTTTTAAAAGAGTCCCAAGATAGCGCGAAGGGTGGAAATGAAGGATTTGTACGTTATGTCGTGAACTCATTCAAAAATCCATAGGAATGGACGCATTAAGAGGAATCGAATTCTGTGGCGCATATGCCCCAAGATGAATCTATGTATGTGATTGGCAGTGAACTCACCTAGAGCACTAGCTCTCAAACGGTAATGGAAAACATAAGGAGTATCCTAGAATGAAGACAAGGCGGACTAAATTATTTCACCAAAAACTTAAAAGGGCTAGAGAGGCCTATGTCCATATTTGATCGTCCATCCAGTGGATTTGAGATGACATCGAAAAGGTCTGATCTATCGCAGACACTGAGATAGAGAATCAGCTCCCGTCTCCTTATTTCTTGACTCCTGCATGATTTGCGTTTGATGAACCCTTTTTTTCTTATGGCTTAATGGCTGTTCAGTATGACGAGCCCTTACAAAACAATAGGTTTACAGTAGAAATCATGCGGAAGGGATTCAATTGAAACTGCACTAATTTGTTTCGCCTTTTGCAGCGATCGAAGGCTGCGTTTATGGGCAGGCTCGTGTGAGCAGGCGGTCGGGTTACGATTTCACATGGGAAAATGGAATTGTGATTTACTGAGCGTTGCGCAAAACACCAATTATGGTAGCTGACTGAGAAAAAGTACGAAATAAGGAAAAAATACTTACATCCGTCCGTACTCATTCATGGATGTTCGCTGTTTGTTAAGTGATCATAAAAAACTACCGCTGAATACTGAACCGCTACTTGCTAAAGTTTAAGAACGATCAGAAAATGACAGATTTATATATTGCAAAATAACACCATTTCTTTACTTCCCATCTTACATCTTGTGAAATGTTCCTTAGTTTAGATTTTAGGGTTGACATGACCACTCATAGACCTCATAGACCGCTTCATTACGATGGTGTCTCAGTATTCATTATCTCCAATTTAATCTGAATAAATTTACGTATCGCCATTAAACCGATTTAATGCTTACAATAGATCTCGAGAGTAGTCCAATTCTAATCGGGGGGAAACAAGATCTAAACTGACTTATCACACTGTTATTGTACACTGTCACCCTTATCAGCCCTACTCCTTAATACAGCGGAGAACGACTTTGGGTTGATGACAGAAAGATTCCAGTATCCCCGACCCTAAGGGAGTTGTTGGTGAAGTAGAGTACAATTCGATGCGCTCTTGCAGTCTTTGAGCTGACTTTGCTGTGGCAGTGGGTGTAATATCGAGTCCTTCAGTCTCTTAATACTGAAGTCAATCGCGGTAAAGTCCACACAGCTCAGCGTACGCTAGGTAGCCAGCGCTGGTATACACCGATCCTAAGCAGTGACGTCACAGAGGCTAGGAGCAAGACTTACACTCTAACCAGAGTCGTGAACATTAGAAGACACATAGCCACTAAAGGGGGCAAATTCGTAAGAATCCAGGCAACGAGGAATTTGTGTCAAGGTCCACCGAGTTAAGATGAAGTCAGCGATTCAATGATGCTATTACTAAAGAATGCCTTCGTTTCCGAGTATCTGAAGTGTGATTGCGGGTCAGCGGAAGGTGTCGGCCGTCTGTCTGCTACTTGATAATGGAAGATAGACGATTGAGAATATTTGTTAGATTCGGGTTCTGCCCGTGTCCGAATTATCTGTATCATGCCTAACAAAAGGTTGAGTAGCCGTATGAGACGTAATAGATGCGGGTTCAATTCCGCCTGCGGGACAAGTTCCGGTTAAGGGTGCTGCGGTATCATGGTATTCGTAGTTCCTGATACATACGCCACAGGACATTCTAGTGTCAGGACTATGTATGTGACTGATGGTTGTTTTTGTTTGTTTTCTTGGAATATGCATTTTATACATAAAAAATAGATATCAAGGTCATGTACAACGTTAGCACAGTGGTTGGAAGATATATCCTCCTTATCCGTCGTATTGGCAGTCTCTCCATTTTACCTTTTGTTGTACGAGGATCAAACTTGGTCCAACAATGTGGCACCAAAATTTCCCTGACTGAACCCTAATGTAACACCAATGACAACAAGTATATAATCTCAAAGATAGATAAACTTTGATGAATGTTTCTGTGCCAGAAACAAGCGGGTCTTAATATTGTAGTGACTTAGAATTTCGTTCTTGATTTATCTGTCAACGCCTTTCACTAACTGTTTTCCTCCTTCCGGTTTTTATCGTAATGATTATCATTATAAGTCAATGCTATTCAAGTACATTGTGATTGGGACTTGAGAGATTATCTCTGTAATTTTAAAAGTAAGAATTAGAAAACTGGGTGTTATAAGACTTCTACCGAACACTGTGATCTGAACTATCATCTCTTGAAGACAGGGGTCACAGAGAAGAAAGTGGAAGAAGAAAAGTCCACGTAATGTGGGACACGGATAAGAAGATGATGGACACGTTGACACGGCATAACACATATTCAGACAGTTTCTCCTGCTAAGTGGATTCCATACCCGCGACTTTACCATAGCAAAAACGCATCAAAAACGCCGCGAGAGACCTCACAATTAGCGCCTTCGGTTCTGAGAGCTAGCGAGGGGATATATAAAAACTTGTCCAAGCCAGAGTGCCCCAGTAAAAGTAGAGTCCCGTAGACCATACACTTTTCTATTGAATGCAGAAGTTATTGAGGGAAACAGATCATGCGTTGTCGAGGCGGCTGAGTCACAATAGGTGCTGATTCGATTTTCGATGTTCTGTAGATATTTGTTCCCGGTCTGGGTGTTAAATTACCATAGTACTCGTAATTCCTGATATCTACGACACAGGGAATCATAGTGTCATGATTATGTATGTGATTTTAGACCAGGTATTCTATTGGTGACAGAGAAAGAGACGGTCGGTTTTGGACCACAAAATATAGCCAATCGAAAGATTTTCGGTCAATGCAATCTTAAAAACAACTCCTAAATATTTTGTTCGCGGAATTAGAATGTGTATTACACATATTATGCTTGTGTTATATCCATGTAAAACCTAATACTTTGTTTTTGCTAATTAGGATCTTTGTTCACCAACAACCAGTATGTCGACAGTATTCCATAGTAATGCAATAAGTAATAAGTATGTAATAAGTAAGTTACATAAGTGACAACTACTCAACAAGCGTTCCCACTTTATTCCTGAGGAACCCTACTCGTAGCAGGAATGACGGACGCTTCTCGTCCATGACCCGGTCACGTGACGGAACCGTCTACATTTTTCACACTGGCACTGGTAGGTTGCTGTGTCACTTCGTATCGGCTTTCAACGTACAATGAGCTTAGTTGCAGCTTAACATCCTACTACTATTATAAAGTTTGTGAGGACGGATGTGTGTTACTCTTTCACGCAAAAACTACTGAACGGATTCTGATGAAACTTTACAGTAATATAGCTTATACATTAGAATAACACATAGGCTACTTTTTAACCGGGTACCACGCTGGCGAAGCCGTGGGCAGAGTCTAGTTTAAAAATAATCTATTCGAACTTTGAATCTAGCCATGTCTTATCCCCTAGTTTTTAACAGACTTCAAAAAGGGAGTATCTCTATACAGCTGCATTTTGTTAAATAAAATGTGCGCTGATATGCAGTAAAATTGACCATTGTCACAATCTCTTTTTTCTTATTCTGCAACGAATATTTGTATAGTGCCAGTAAAAAAAAAAAAATGTCCATTGATGTCGATAGAAATAGCATGTCACGGCACATGTTAGGCAGCTGCACTAAGTGCCGTCGGAGTTACCATAGTTAAGTATATACTATAATTTCTTCTGTAACACTGGACGCCATATACGTCGTCTGATTGCCAGCATCGGTGCGGACGCTCCTTTGATTGCCACCTCACCAGTAAATATTTGAATGGGTGAATGCGGATTTAAAATTAGAAAATGTTCCGTGGAAATGTATGTGGGGTGGGGTAGAGAACGTTCCAATTCTTGAGATATGAAGGAAGAATGTGGTCCCGGTGGCGTAACTTGCGTTTTTAAACAGAGCAACGTTCAGCACAGTCTATATCAGGATGGGTGTAAGTAGCATTTACAGCCCTTTCTTGCTTTTGAGCTCCGACACCAAGGTTATATGAACATTTAGACAAAAAAAAAACAAACACGCTCACGACTGTCTGCCCCATGGCGGACATACTTACTCAGATACATACTCAGTGAGTAGATCTTTGAGGATATCAAGTAGGGGGTACAGAGGCAAGTCCAAACATTGCATTTGGTACATGCCCGCGTTTTGCAAGTTAGCATTCCACGTGACAGGTTGCAAGCCCATCGCCGCTTATTGGAACACTAACTGTTGGCACATGCCTTCGAATTTTTGGTTCTAGGGCATGCCGGTTTCCTTTAGAAATCGGCATGCATTTAATATGCCGGTTTCTAAAGGAAACCGGAACATTTAGATTAGATTTATATTTCCAGTACCTACAATGAACTTACAATGGTTGGACATATATTATAAAATGACCTAACAAATCCTTGGCATACAAATATTGATAAATAATAAAAATACCCACACGAAATCTGTGGCGCAGTGGGCAAAAGCCCGCCTGAGACGCAGAAGGTTGCGAGTTCGATATCCGCCGCGAGACAAATGTTTGTATCATTTGTGTCGGTTTTGAGTATTAACTATTTATAATATGTTTGTTTTTATTTAAAATAAAACATAAAAGTATGTCATGTAGTAATTCAAGCTCTGCTTAGTTTGGGGCTAGATAATGTGTGTGAAATGGCCATTATTATTTATTTTTTTATTTAACACTATTTATATAAAAATAAGATTTTCTCATTTTAATATTTATACCTTATCATCAGCCTGTATAGGTCTAATACCTGAACCCGTTTCGTAAATAACGTGATCTCAGTCAGTCATGTATTAAAATTACATTGTGATGGTTTCCATTCCATCTGCCAATTTACCATTTAATGTTAAAAAACCGGCAAAATGCGAGTCGGACTCGCGGACGAAGGGTTCCGCACCACCACACAATATAAACACGAATTATTGAGTAAATAACAGGACAGTTGTATGATTGTTATAATATCCCAAATATTACCCTGGCAGGATTCGAATTTGCAACCTCACGCTTGGTATGCGGGGACTATACTAAATTAAGCCACGAGATTGTTACCAGTCTAGTCGATATTCTTGGGATGTTTCGGCTTGAAGTGCCGAGGCCCCACCTACAGGGGAAACTTTGCAGTTATCCAAGCATATCTTGTTTCATCGTTTTAGTATAGAAATTTGAATAAGTAGATGATTTTTTTATTCTGACAAGGTTACTGACGAATCCAATTGTTCTCAAGAGTTCCAAAGGATAATAAATATATCTGACTATGACTATATTCATCATAGAGGCTTCTAGATTATAGTAAGTCTGTTAAAATTGCAGCCCTGTGACCCCTGCTCTCTTTTCATCCGTTCCATTTACTCTGGTTTTTTTTCGTACGGTACCCTAAAAACCTTGCCGCACATTCTCACCGCGACGCAAAGCTATTCTGTCCGGTTTTACATACGTTTTGTAGCACAAAGCCGACAAGACATCTGTATAGATTGTATTCCGTCGAAAATACGCCTTAGTAATAATGTCATAATAATAGCCGCAAAAACTACATTGCAGAGTAACAAAGAGGTCTAACCGTTCAGCCATTGTCAAAGATCTGCTGAAGGTCGTTTGGTTACTAGAAGTGGCATTGTTCGGACTCAGCTGCTGTCTTATATAAACTGTCTTATGGTACGCAAAAAAAAGTTCGTTATTTGAATAGTAACCATCCGGCTGTCTATTCTAGCTATTTGTTTTCACTGGCTATTTGTTTTTTTTATACTGCGTAGGTGATAAATAAGCATACGGCCTACCTGTTGTTACCGTCACCTAAGCACGCTTGCAAAACCAGAGGTATTACTCGTATTGCCGACCCTGGGACATAACGGGTGAAAAGTCTCATGTGACTGTTATTTAACCGGCACCCATACACTTCAAACCGGAAGTGTAATGTAACCAAGAAATGTAAACCAAGGTTGTTATTGTAAAGTATTGTATAGATTCCAATGGTCAAGCTAGATTGAGCGTAGCGAATACCTCACATTCATTCAGTTACGGCTTCAATTGATATGATCCGTATGTCCTAAATATACATACGTATGTAGATTTTATCATGGTCTCTCTGCAACAATTTTTTTATGTAGAGTCGAAATATCAAGCCACGAGTTTGACCGACCTTGTGTGACCTGACATTTCTTATCTTACAGAATCAAATAAAATTATAATTTAAAGTCGTGAACAGTCTAAAATTACTTCCGAGTACCAAAATCTTATAAAATTATGTCAAAATTGTCGAGCACGATTAATAAAATAAGCTAAAAATTTATTTACCATTGAAGGGCAAAAAAGGGTATGCTTTTTGGAATACTTTCATGCTATGTAATGCTTTTCAATTAAATCAATCATTTTCAAAACTATGGACATTTTGCATTATTTGCTAAAATTTGTTAATAATTTGTAAACCAGATTAGATTAGAGTTTACTGTCACCTATTGGCATCTGCAATTCAACTGGTATCGTTAATGCGTTGCCTTCTATAAAAACAAAGTTGAACAGTCTCATGTGCGAGTCATTTTACCATTTAAACCAAAACACAGCAATGCGAGGGTTACTGCTTGGCGGTAGCAATAAATAAAGAATAACTCAACTACTACTAATATTTTAGTAAAATACAACGTTACAGTGAACGCAAGGTCGTCAGCTGCACAAAATGACAGTTAATTTACTAGCATACCCCCAGGCTATGACACCATTACCACAGATAAAATAAGCTATTACCATTGTCATCTAACACGATTAAGTCAAAATACTCAAGATCATAATCTAGAACTACCTTCGTTGGGTCTTTGTGTGACATTGACATTTGTAATTAGTGATTATTGACTGTTTATTGTCTCTTTGTTCGCCTATTTAGTGTTTTGATATCCTTGACCTGGCTCTGAATAAAGGACTCTCTACACCTATCCGTGCTTCGTCCATCAACGACACGGACATAGTACGCATAGTCCTTTAAAGTGCGCGTTGCTTTGTTCTTACCCATAAGGCCGCCAACGCTACTTCTTCCGTTTAAGCTTCTAATTCTAAGTGGGGAACGAACCAAGATATGCACTGACGAGGTCCCGCATCGGGATGTATTGGGTTATATCCCTCTTCTAAGATGACCACAACCATTCCAACTCCTTGAAATATAGCGGAGAAGGACTTCGGGTTGAAGACAGCTATATTCCAGTATCCCAAACCTCGTGGGAGTTGATGAAGGAGTGAATTGAGGAGCTCTTGCAGTCCTCTGGCGTTGAGCTTTTCCGTAATAACTTTGGGTGATTCGTGGATGTACAGTGCTTTATGTTCATCTTCCCGCTGCACCGTCTATTGGTAGAAAATTCAGGAAGAGTGTTGTTGGCTTCAGCTGACAGTAAAGCAGTTCATATATTTGACAGCGTTGGAAGCGCTAATTGCCAGACCAGCTGTCGCAACTGACAGGACTCAGTCCCACTATTATTACAAAACACACCATCGCTTATCTAGAATCCGCACCATTCCAACAGTTTACCAATTAACAGAGCGTTCAAGAGGTGTTACTTCCCGGAAACGGTTGGACCCTGAGGCGAAGAGTTGTGGCCCATCGGCTTGTTTGCATTTGGCGTAGCCTCCAGCTGACATTCAAGGGTCACAGAGGTGCCAGCCGAGACATTATTGGGGGTCAGGGTGGTGTTAAGCGAGTAATTGCACACGTGCACGCGCCTTCCGCGCCCCAGGGTGTGTCAGGTGACGTCGTTCGTTTAGCAAATGATCTTGACAAAAGTCCTATTACGACAAACATCCGGCCAAAAGCTACAGGCTTCCTGGAACTGACTGAGTGTTTGAGTTAGTTCGAAATGTCATCGGTTATTTCGTGGTCATCCTGCGATAGGTCAGTGACCAGTTTGTGGTATGGTGGCCTAATCCTAGTTTCTGACCATGGTGAAGGAACCACTGTGGCGAAATAATTCGGTGCACTTTGTAGGGTCTCCTTCCAAGCACGTGTCGACGATATTTACGAATTTATGGTTCTAGTCCACGCCGGTTTCTTTAAGCGCTTGAGAGAACTTACAAATAAATTTTATTAAAATCAATGAGTTCGATGGCATTCCAATCCACGAACTTCGGATAGAAAGTCAGGATCACTAGCTCGATTGCTCTACCATAAAGCGCAGTTGATATTTCTTCCTTGTTCTTTCTTATTCGCCGAGTTTTATGACAGTGACGGGATTGAGATTAATATCTCTGGTAAGAGTAAAGGGTAAACGATAGTGATTAAATTTGGTGCGGCTACCAGGAGCATTTTCATGCAAATGTCTTAAAGTGTTCGATTCTAATGAAAGGTAAATAATACATCACATCTGGAGCATGCGGAGTTTCTCACGATGTTTAGACTTAAGTGGGATATGGACAGGGAGATGTATTATGTACAGAGAAACTCATTCGGGATTTCTGGCTAGAGCACAAGTTATTAGTATCGCAATGTTTGCGTTGGCACATCGGGCGTAGGTTCCCGCGGTCACTGTCTTGTTGCACAACGGTTAAGGCGCGGTGCTCACGAGCTGTTTACAAAGGTAATTAAGCTGTCGGGCACCGCCTACGGAGGAGCGGACATTTCAATTAGTTGAGTCTACAGAGAAGCCCGACTAGTGCCATTTCGAATTAGCTATTAAAATATCATTTTTCAAGTCACGATATTGACTTCAATTTGATAGGGCGAGAATTTATAGTCGATCGGCAAGTTGACTTTCTACAATCGTTAACTCTAATAGAAAACTGTATCGTCATGAAACAGCCATGTATGAATCCTTCCACCTCACTGATTACACTATCACCTTTTCAGATTCACCATACCTCAATATATTTATTGACAAAGGGAGTGACACATCTATACGTAAGAACTATTTCATATGTGTAGCGTAGAGATCCCGGAGCGCTAAGACTCAGGGATCTGTGTCGCAAGTGTGCTCATTGCGTTATCAGTGTGATAAGCATCCCGTGAGAGCTGTGCAAATATTACAACACGGCTAAAGTGGGACACACATTGTCATCCAGATAGAAGCAACTATTACGGTATACGATACGAGTCGGGGAATAAAATATTTCGAGGGGCGACCATGATTCTTGAAGTCTACGGCCGGACAACAAGCGGCTGGCTTCCGTAACCCTTCCCCGGTTTTCGGGACCGGCAACATTATGCTTGGAACCTCGGGGGTTCGGCTATGTTATTAGGTATGTCTAGACACTAGATTCTCGAAGTGTCATCAACCTTATTGTATCTGAAAGAGTGCACAACAAACACATGAATAACATGTAGGTAGGCATTGAGTCCTCTATAATTAGTGTAGTTACTTAATTAGCATGAAGTATAGTTTATTATTATGAGAGTAGCACAAGCTGTCTCTAGATGCGCTCGCTAAGACAGTACGCTTGCATCAGCACGACACCGCTGCGCTTGCGCAAGCGTGAAACTTTTGTATCTCTCGATTTACGGATCGAGGAAACCGGCGGGGTGTGTTTAGCACGATATTAGTACGTCTGGGCACGATTAAAACGGCTTTCATCGCGCAACAGGCCATAACCAAAACCAAACACACAGACACACAGCTCAGTACCATCCGTATCTTGTCAGTATACCAGCCATTCGTACTTATAAACGTTTCGTTTACACCTTTATAATGAGAACGAAGAAGGAATTAATGAATTAATGAATGAAATTACTTTATTGTACACCGTAAACAAATATTTTATTTTATTACAATGGGCGGTCTTATTGCTTAGAAGCAATCTCTCCCAGACAACCTTTGGCTGTAGAGGAATGTACCACTATCATCGTCTGACTTTCGTGAAAAATACAATCTGGGTATGTTCAAGGTGAAGGTTCAAAGGTATCTTCTAGACCTTCATGCTCCATCGTCAGCCATATCATCACTTACCATCAGGTGAGATTATGGGCAAATGAAGGTATACTTATCCTTAAGGAAAAACCAAAAACCTTTTTTTTGTATGAGACGCTAACTAAAATATGGCATCCCCGAAAGCTTCCTACATGGCATTTACCGAGGAAAGTTTTAATATACATTGTAAAAGTAATTTGGTTCACGCGATTCGAGCCGCGAGCAAACCCTAGTGAAGAATGGTATAGTAAAAAACAGCAATACACGATTCGATAAAAGCTATCGACTATTTCATACGAACTTACTTTTTATCGACTATCGCGTTGGAAAGTCGACCAGCGGAATATTACTGGACATTTGCATATGCTATCGATGGTCGAATGAGATGTCGAAAGAATAGAATAGGTAGGTGGTAGGTACTGTTCCCGACCTTTGCTGTGGCACAAAATAAAAGCAATCCTGCTAACCCCACACTAGGATTCCCTGTGCCATTACATAAACAACCAAGTAGACTGTAACTGGGATTGCCATACGCAATTGAAATGTCATCGTGTCATTTCGTTAGCTTATTCCAATCCCATACCCCGGGAGCTCCTGGGCTCACCCAACTTTCCGTTGGAAGGCAATACGGATTGCCGACCACCCCAAAGCACAAAATAATAAAAATGAACCAACGAAAGCCGCGAAAGCGAACGTAGAGCCGCTGAAAGTCCAACATTTAATCGGATGGCCCCAGGGCAAAACCAAGAGACTCGGAAGTAGTGGCTCCCGATGTCGAAGCCAGAAGAAAGAGCTTAAGCTCGCTTCTTACCCGCACTTCCTCATCCGGTTGAAGTGTAGAAGACCTGTGGTGATGATGGTGATACAATCCAATAGTTTTATTTGTTTGCTTTTCATCTATTAAGCGACATCTTTTGAATCAAAAGAACAACAGTTCGGCTTCTAAGATGAGGATATGTGAGTCTTCTGTAGTATTATTGATTATTCTATACGAATGACTCAATTTAAAGCCAAATACGTCTATTTAGTAGACGACGTGCCACAGCGGCAGCCGGTTACTGTCGCTCCTGAGTTCCCCGCCGCGTCGCCCACGTTCTTCTCACGCACATTGCGTTCTATTAGCATTGAGTCAAGTCCACCTACTGTGTTACAATTATCGCAACACGAATCCTTCTGCATTAGCAACCACGCAGGCGCCTTTACTTAGCGTACAGGCTTTCACCAACGGATCCTTTACAGTGCCTCCTCAACCTGAGACCCAATTCAACCTCCTCTGTGTCGTAGTGGGCGAAGGTCCGCCTGAGACGCAGGTGTCCCGATTCCCGCCGCGGGACAAATGTTTGTATGACCTGCAAATATTTGTTACGAGTCTGTGTGTTTTCTATGTATAATATTATTGTATTTACAAAAAAAAGTATATAAGTAGTATATCAGTCATGTAGTTCCCATAGTACAAGCTCTGCTTAGTTTGAGGCCGAATGTAGACTACAAGCAAATTATATTGAAAGTAGGTTATAGAGGTTTTCTTTTTGATCTGTGAAAACCCTCATAAGTATGAAAAAATATTTTCATTCGACAAGGATGTCCAACAGTGAAGATCAAGGGCTGGTACACCATAGACTGATCATCAGTTTCCACAACAGTCTCAGAAGCGATCGGTAACTCGAGCCGTGGGAAAAACCGAGCGTCGTCAAATATGCGGCTATTATACGAGAAGACGACAATACTCTTTTGTTGGGCCGTGCGTTGCGTGCCTCGCTATTCTGAAAACTGCACGTCCTCCGTCCGTACTAACAATATGTAATAAAAAAACGATGCACACAACGCCAATACAAAAAATATGTAAGCAATTAGTATTCTACAGACTCACAGTCGACCACACCTAAAATGCCCAACAGACGCAAAAACTCTATTAAGTTTTAAACCAAAAAAAACTGCATTAATTACTAAATTTTAATTAAGTAAATGAGCCTAACACTCCAAATTACAACTATAAGTCCCGTCATGTAATTCCATTACAAATTTGAACACAATTGGATAACGGTAATAGAGTCAAAATCAACTTGCCAGTACATTCAAGACTAAGATAAATAAGGGCTTGTAATGTTCTAGCCGCAATATATTTTTATCGAAAACGTGAACCATACAGATTCCAATATCTTCTCTTTACAAAAGAATATAATGTCAGTGTTAACCTTACACTTATGAGCGAGTGTTTGTTTATACAGCTGCTCACTATCGTCGAGAAATTCCTAAGCTAGGAACAATAGTTGACAATTCCACGAGAAGGTGACTGGTGTGGTATGCCAGCTGGTGTGCTTCCAACGACTTCTAGGAATCAGAAGCAACAAACCCGATACATATACTATGATACTCTATGTATTGGTGTTGACGCTTATCAATCCGGAACGTCAACAGTATGTAGTGGTCCATTCTGTGTGGAAGTCTAGTTAGATGACTAGCCAGCCTAACTCCGCCCAGAATCACAGAAGCTTCCAGCCCGCTTAGCATGGGCACACAAGACAACGTTTTGTCTACGAAAGAGAAGACAAAAACTATTTGTGTCGCCTAATCTGTCAAACAAAATAGAGGGAGAAAATATTCTTGTCTTCTCGGCGGTAGACAAAACCGTTCTCTTGGGTCTTCACGCTAAGCAGGCTGGGATCTTTGCAGGCTTCGCGGAGTGAACACGGGTTGCTAAGGATTTGTTTGCGTTAAGTTGCTACGCGTCAACAATTCCATACGCGTATGTTTGAGGCGGAAATAAGGAAACTCGCCAGGACTACAGTCCCTAGATCACTTGGCTTGTTGCAGGTGGATTTTCGGTATACATGATACCGCGGTCTTGTCTCGGCGTTGGACGTTATTGATTCCTGTTGTAATGTCATAGGACAAGAGCTTGCTTGTTAGTCACATTAAATTAACTGTTTGACTGACGCATCAATGTTAAATACTCTTCACGTATATAGATGGGCTTGCCGAGCACTTTAGAATGACACGAGCAAAGACAGGGTGTAAGACAGATTGAGGATAATAATGACGCTTCAAAACAGTACCTAAACTAACATCTCTTATTCCGGATGTGCGACATCAATAACCGTGGTGTGTATGTTCAGTAATAGATACATTAGCGCGGTATGACCTTCTGCGAAAAAATAGGTGTTGGTAATACAGTTAGCGGCCTGAAGTGATAACTTCGCTTAATTTTCTAGTGACTCACTGTGACATTAATTTGCATTCCTTTCGAAACTACACGTCACGTGTCTTCATTCTGTTAGACCTAGCGGCGACTCGGAATGCCTTTATTTACTCTCGTCTCTGCATTGGGTATATAGTCAATTTGAATAGACGTGTGACGAAATCAGGCCACACTGACTACAGTGTTCCAGACAGTGTCCATACGAAAGCGTAACACAAGTCGCTAACTACTAGCGATTGTAAACTTAAATACCTAAGAGTTAGTCTGAATAAATTTAATTCTAAAGTTAAAATTTGTCAAAATCTGATAGTGTTAAAGGTTTTAAACAATTGCTCGTCGATAGGTAATAAATAAATAATACTGGACATTTTTCAACATCTAGCCCCAAACTAAGCAGAGCTTGTATTATGGGAACTACATGACTCATATACTACTAATATACTTCGTTTTTCTAAATACATACATATTATACATAGAAAACACCCAGACCCGAGACAAAAATTGGCTAAACGTGCAAACATTTGTTTAACAGCGGAAATCGAACCCGCAACCTTTCGTCTGAGGAGGGCCTTCGCCCACAGCGCCACAGAGGTGTACGCAAATGAAGTCAAGCATTCTATGATGTTTGCGAAGTCGACCGGCATGACACGCCCGAGCAGTAACCTCGAATGAGTCACACGGAATTCGATAGCCAAAACCGTTGAGAGATATCAAATTCGAATAAACGACTTCAAACGTTCTCATACTTGTATTCAAAACAAGTTACATCAACAGTCAAATGTGAATTTGCAAAGAACAACATTTTATAACCGATATACAAATAGCGATACTCGTGCCATGACATCCATAGTGTATTTAAAATGTCACAGTGAATGGCTGAAATAGCTTTGAGAGGCGCAGATGCCGCGCGAAGGACTATACATGCCAATATGAAATCTAGAACAGACTTTAGGCAACCCGCTGTGAGATGTAACACATTTACCTTCGAGTGTAAACTCTTCTGTATACTAGACAATATAACACTTTAATAACTACGATATAAAGTTTTGTCATTTACGTTTGCATCAGTTATTATTAAAACGAATGAGAACATAAATCTGTCAATCTGCTTGAAATGACGCGTGCCAGAATATAAATTTGAATAGCGCCATCAGTATTAAATAACATTTTAGAAATTATTTTACAATAGTTCTGCCCGCGGTTTCACGTGGTATTTTGATAAAAGTAGCGTATGTCCCTCTCCAGGCTTCAAACTATGTCCATATCAAATTTTATCACAAACAGCTCAGCTGTTTTATTAGTGAACATATAGGTAGGGTATATTTCCGATGTTATATAATATACCGATGTAATATACTGATATTTATCGTAATAGTATGGTCAAATCACACAATATCATAAATTGTAAACTTGTGTTATTTGGATGTATAAGCTATATTACTGTAAAGTTTCATCAAAATTCGTTCATCCGTTTTACGTGAAAGAGTAACAGACATCCATACATCCATCCTCAAAAACTTTCGCGGTTATAAGTATACTTATGACTGCGCGATTGATCGTTCACACTGATCGCGAAAGTTGATCGTTTGATCAAGACAATAAAAGTATTTATTGTCTTGATCAAACAGACAAATGGTACTACAATTCGTTTGCTTTAAGGTTCAATTTGACCATGTTGTGAGTAAATCATACCAGGGAATAAAAAATAAATACTAACTTTACGACCTTAATAATATTGCACAGGGAGTGTCACACTAATGAGTGTTTTCATTAGTTAAAGTCTATTTAACCAATTTTAGAGTGAATCGAACCAGGGAATATTTATTTTCAATACAAATCTCAAAACTATCGAAACAGAATCAATAAAATACATACACACTTTAGAACTCCCATTTATTTTAAAGGAATAAAATTTTCCATATAAACTTTACCACCACACTGTTTAACCCCCTTGGGGTTGATTTTCGAAAATTAGAATATGTGTTATTCCAGAACCTAAATTCCAAATTTCATCAAAACCGGTTTAGTAGTCACTGAGATACGTGGTAACAAACATTAACACACACAGACTTTCGCATTTATTATACTAGCCTCTACCCACGGCTTTATTCTGATGTATAATCTATATTACCGTAAAGTTTCATCAAAAATCCGTTTAGTAGTCTTTCACATATCGTTTCACATAATATGTGAAAAAGTAACAAACATCCATCCTCACAAACTTTTGCTTTTATAATCGTAGTAGGATTAATAGGATTTTTGGCTGGCAAATGTGTTCGTTTGTTGTATAAAAAGATTGGAGCGCCTCAAGGCTGTATTTTTGGAACTTTCCTTTAAATGGTTCACACAGAAAGCGTGCAACCAATTCTCGTACATCTAGATTGCAACATTTAGCGCAGTTCCTTATTGAGTTGAAATAGGACAGACTAGATCTTAGCTCTATTCATATCGAGATTAAATCGAATCTAACTGAGAAATGGTACTAGTTACTGCTTATGACAACCATAAAACGTTGTTTATTAACAATTGCTGTGAGCGGATGATGAATATGTCGATGGGTATCGGCTGATGGTTTGTTTATTGTGGAAACTCCTGAGGGCGTTTTATTGCCTGATAAGTGGTTAGTCTAGTCTAAGTGTGAAATTGCCAGGATTGTTTAGCAGCAGTATAACCTCAGCCTTTTGCTGTCTTTATCTCTTATATTTGATTTGTGCTTAAAAATGGTACAAGACAGCTTCTGATCGAAGTCATCTGATCGGGGCATGCATAAAGCACCAGTGCAAGAACGGTCCAGCTATAACCATAAGCCAGTCTCATAAGCAGTTTGAGTTGCAACAATAATTAATGTAAATTACCACTTACACCTACTGTGATTTTCAAAAAGTCAATGGAAAACAACAGAATTAGCACTGATTTGCCAACCTGTAGTAGGTATCGTAATTGTGAAATGCTATTTTTGTAATACTTTCACACTCTAGCGAACAAGAGCTCCGTTTGTTGATTCAGCAACTTTGTTATTGAGAAATATTGAACTGAATTTTAATGCGCCATTATATTTTGGCATACAATACAATACTTTATATTTGGTTTCACTTGTTAATATTGTTTGTTAGATTCGTTGGTCCGTTACGATCTATTAAGGTCTTCTTAGATAACGTTGTTGATGTGGCCAATTACTGGTCGTATCATAAGGTATATCTTATTTAAGGTTGAAGTTGGAATATCGTTACGTAAGAAAAAAACATTTTTACCAATACTTTACCGTACGCACGTACACATGCTAGGTAAAAAAAAACAAGGTCCAATCTCTAACGAAAAAACATTTTGGTGCGCAAGCGCAGCGGTCTTGACACAGTGACACGGCGATAGATGCTGGATCCATGTCAGTGGGCCTTATTTACATTTTACGACATATCGGGTAAAGCAACAGTGGCAGAAGCAACGAACTGCGTTTTGGGCAACTTTATAACGGGCGCCGGGGCTGTGGAATTTTGGTATTGAATTGTGATATCGAAAATATTCTACGTAATATTCTACGTTCCACCAAAATCCCGTTGTAAAACTTCGTATAAATTGGCGTTCTTAGAGAAATGGATAGAGAAAGCTTCATGTGTGCTATTTTAGAAAAACTGTAACCGAATCTATGTTATAACATGTTCATACATCCATAACGTGACTACACGAAATTTATAAATAATACGACTATTGCTCAGTTCTGGGTTGGTGAGTTCAGCATTGATCATGGGATCAACAAAACGATGTCAATGACCTTCAGGGTTGATACATATATAAACATATATACATAACTAGATCAACAACGTCTGACTCTACTTTATACATTAAAAAACTTTCACTCGATACGACTAAAATGGCATCCATTAATATTCTCCATCGCTAATTAGAGTCCGAACAAAAACAGAACCATTAGAATGGTCAGTCGAACGTCCTATGGCTTGATGCCCACACAATCGACAGTTGACATTGAATCGCCTAATTACTGGACATGCGCAAAACGGGCAGCGCTATAGAATAAATAGCATGCTACGCTACAGTCATTCAAACGTCAGTCGTGTTAATAGCTCTAAGGGCCAAAGCACATGTACTGTTTGAAGAATGATTTTTGCAAAGACCTTTGAAAAGTTTGCACGAAAGTCTAGAAAGAAAATTCACAGATCGACTTCTCAAAATGTCAAACTAGGCTGCCACAGATCAAAACGAAAACCCCTCATTGATATCAGACGAAATCCAGAACACCAGAAATATGAGCATCGTATTCGTAAGCTAAATGCGAAATGCAGTCAAATTCGCAAGATTTACCCACGTGAAATCAAGACTTCAACTCCCAATATCTCATCGCTCATCACTATAATTATGTTAATATGCTTTGTGCGCTTGATGCGCCGGCGCCGATCAACAGGATACGGCTCATTAGCGCAATTAGACGCTGATCCATAGCAATGATGCGCCAACGCATGTACGATACGCGCACAACATACTCTGCTACCATTAGGAGCGGCGCTCCTGACGTTCTTTTTTTGAATGGGCCAACTGACAGAATGTTAATTTCCTTCCTGCCGGAGCCTCACTTGTGTCACGCAAAAGAGTACTATAAAAATGGCGACGAATTTTCCTTGATAGTAGGAAGAGCTGATCGTGCGACTAGATGGCGGATAAGGATTGACTGAAAAAGAGAAATCTACAGGAGCAAAATAAGAAGAGACAGCAGTACGACATGAGACTCTCTAAGTTCTCAAAAAGAAAGTTATTATTTCACCAGCTGTGGAGAGAGCAAGTGCTAATGGACTATCTTTACAACCATGTATTTACTTTTATACAGCCTCGCCACATGCTTATACAGACTATAAAATTTGCACAAACAAATTAACCCTCGCCGACTGGCCTATTTCGCTATCAATAACAAATTGGCTATTTTGGCCGACTCCTGGGTTTATGACCAATAAATCGCTTTATCAGGGAAGTGGAATGGAGCGCTATTCGTCAGCTGAGCGGCCACTTAGCGGAATTGGGGCGGCGGAGATGAGCGCGCGCAACTGTAGAGCACGATTATGCCTTTCACCTTGGGTGCTGGATAGATTGGGAGCGTATGGCGGGAAGAATAATGTGCTTACATGTTAACGTTGCATGTAAGCAACGACACATATTTGAAAAATTGGGCTCGGTGGCAAGGTTTGGGTCGAAGATTTTGATTATTTTCAATGATTTGAGACGCGCAGAATCATTGCGTATGACAAAAATAAAATGCTAGGCATTAGGATGTTCCGAGGCTGAGGTGGAAGCAATTACAAAAAAGAAATAATGCTTTAAAGCATTCCTAGAGGTGACAAATCTAAGAGAAATAGGTCTTATGATAAACAAAACTATTAAGAAACGCCGCTCGCTCGAACACCGCCCGATAGATGATTCAATAAATCAGAGAGGTCACGTACTGAGCCATACAAGAATCATTAGTAAGTGCATATACGTGTATGTTCACTAAACAAAACACATGTCTCGAAGGGAAACGCGGATGATGAAACCAATGACCTCAATATTATTGCTTTGATCTGATACGGCATTACCAAAGTTTTGAAGGTCAATGAATCTAATGCAAGACTAGAACACTTTGCTATTTTATTCTTAACTTGAACATGCTTTGAGTAACATATACCACGATTTTAAGTATTCTTACTCAGAATCATACATATACTTTTATTAGGAGTTAGCATTCATTCACTAGCCCATCGGCGCAACACTAACCGATGGCACATGCCTTCGAAGTTTTAGTTTTAAGGCAAGTCAGTTTCCTCACGATATTTTCGCTCAGCGTTTCGAGCACATAAATTTTTCATATGGAAAAATTCATTGGTGCACGTGCACGACCGAGTTCGAACCCTCAATCTTCGGATCGGAAGTCCTCCCAGAACTTCCGCTAGGCAATAGGTATTTCACTTTACGCCATTACAAATGCCGTTCATTCCCTTTTTATAGTTCAGTAAATAGATTACTAGCTTGGGTAGTGTTCTCATTACAACAAATGTAGAGGGAACAGTTTTCCATTTTAACTTGGCCACTCTGAAGTTAGCCATGTGACCTGCATAACGTTGCTACCGCGCAGTCAATTGATTCAGTTTCCCTAGGGCTACCTGATTAAAAAGACCAAAACTTCAATCGAGTCTTTCCAGATGACACAATATTTTCGAATGAATTTATTCTTGTTCTACTATATCGTTTAAATCGTTAAAATGTTCGCATTAGTTGCAAGTTCATTAGACTCGAACCCATTATGCAAGGTGGTTCAAACAATTGCTCAGCACAGCTCAGGTTGTTATTGTCGATAATTTGAATCGAAATTCACATGTCGATAGAAAGGGAACATAACTAAACCATGTCAAATATCATTTTTTGATTTTCCGTTTGCAAAATATTTGCTTTAAAACGCTAATTTTTGTTCAAGTCAAGTGTCCAAACCGCCTAGTTCTACATTCTTTAGTTTTACAGTACCAAAGAGTGTGAAGAAAAAGTGATAAAGATAGCCCTATTAGCTCAAACAATTCAACGCCTCGAAGACTTACAGGTGCCCATAAAAATAATAACGTACGACATAATAATAGTGTTCTGAATTTACAAGTCCATCACGCAAATAGCCAATGCTTGAGAACCTAAAAAAAGGAGTGTATGACACGATATTCTTCGTGCGAGGATTGATGTACAGACTGGTCTTTGTCATTCCTGATTGACTTTCAATGAAAAATTAGCTTTATTGCTCTGGATTTATAATCCGAACTGAAAGTTGCTTATGGTTGACCGGTTAAGAACGACCAGGAAAACTTCAACAAGACAGAGTGGAACCTCAGTACAATAGTTGTATTATGTCTTCTGTATAGGACTGGCTGATCAAAGGCATGCGTGCGCGCAGCGCGAGTACCCATTGCTGTAATAGAATAATTAATGGGCGCTGCAGTGCTAGGTTCACTGACAGCATCCCGCCCTTCCTATAAGAACTTAAGCTTGTGGGAGTGAAGTTCTTTGTCAATTAGAATCGACTTTCAATGTAAAGTGGCCTTTAGCTTCTTGTTTCAAATATCAACAATCCATCAGACCTATTGGAGTTACTAATTTTAGTAGAATCTCGCAAAAAATATCAAAATTTTCATTGTGAATTTAACCCAACAACAACTGCTGAATGCAACTAGGGCGATTTTCTGCTTGAATCCCTCTCATTCTAAATGAAATCTAAATTCAGCTAAACAAAGCAAATTTTACATTAAACGCCGATTCGCAATGACACAGTTCTGCCAATACCGTAAATCCGAGTTTCTAAACCCCGTTCCACTTACGAAAGCCTCAGAAACATCTTGTTATTAGCCATTCAAATTGTACGAAACAATGGTAAACAATGTTAGGGGGTCGCGGACATGCAGACAGACCCATGCCAATACATACCCGCACTTCAAATAATCAGTTACCGGTACCTAGGTATTGTTTTCAGGTAAACGAATAGTAATGCATGATGGCCGACCAACGGACTTGCTGTTTCCAGCTCAAGATATCAAATAAGTTTTTTGGTTTTAATCAAAACAATCTTACTCAGAGTAAATCAAGTAATCAAGAAACCATGTCGAATCGATAAATCTTAACCAAGAACCTTTGCTAATGACCTTCAATAAGATCCATGGTCGAACCATCTTTGCTGATGATACGTACGTAAAGAGAAAAATAAGATAGATAGCATATAAATAGCATGAGTGGTGTTTCTATCAGGACCTGATTACTTATAAATGGCCAACGTCAGTCACGCATATCAAGTCTTTAAGAGACCGATAAATGGTTATGGAGTATCGTGCTATGGTAGTTTAGTCAGGGCCGCAACCAGGGACAAAAATAGCAGCCAGAATTACCTCAGAAACCATTGGCAGAAACACATTGTATTTTTATCTTGAAAATCACAATAAGAGTCTGTAATTTAAACAGTGCCCTAAAGACCTGTGTGATCCATCGTTTACGACAAAGACACTAAACTAACCGAAACATTTGACGATTACACCATAAAGTTATGTAGCCTAGTTACTACAGCCTAGGAAGAGAACTCATCTTGAACCCTCATTCAGCTACTTGGGTAATCTTGAGTTCGACTCTGGTCTTAGCCTGTCTTGGTGGTCGTCTAATGTAATGCAAGCGGGCTCGAGGCGCTCCCGACTTCAAATATCACGGAATATTGCGCCAACCGAGATGAATAAAATGAACACTGAATCAAAATGCTTATTGTTGGCATTACAATGAGCATTTCGATTCAGTGTTACCATCGACTATTGTTGGAAGCGAAACATCTCTTTGCAACTCCTTTAAACATACCTTTCATGGTATTTTAGCAGTGATTCAGAAGTATCTCACCAAAATGAGCAAAAACAAAGCTACGGCCTCCGCGAATGACGGAGATTTTTATCACGACCTCCAAGTACCAACGTGACATCCGCGCGTTCAACGAAACTTGGCAACGCCGAAGTGCTCACCCACGACTGAGACGTGTCTCGTTAGGCACGTTTATCGCAGAGGAGCCCATACTTGGAGAGGGTCGGAGGATCGTAAACAATTTAATGGCTGAGGAACTCGATTGAGGGCAAAAAATCCAAACGTATTTGGCCAAAGCCGCAAGAGCAACTTCTGGAATTAAACTTATCTTGGACGTTTCTTCAGGAAAACTTACGCAAATATGACTTAATCTCGAAGAACGACGTCCTACGCACCTGTTGGAAGGAGGCGTAAGTGTTACACTCCAAACCTTTTAGAATTTGTGGTTTTATAGCTCATACAGCTCATTCAAGTTTTACAGAGTTATTAAACGATCGAATCAATCTGAACCTTATTTATTGCCTTGAGACAAATCAAATAATTATACCCATCTGACAAACCTGGCTATTCATATACTTCATTTGGACGCCGTTTGCATTAATATTAAAGCGGCTACGTCAGATGAAATCTTAGTTTTAGTTAGAGCACAGTTGCCATTACTCAGCTTTAAGTGCATCATTATTTAGCGAGTGAGAGTGCATGTATGTCGGAAGTCTCGTACGAACGTGTTTAGAGGTCCAAGATTGATAGCGATCTGCGGAAGCCGGCTCGGGAGCCAACTCTCACCTCCATTGTGAGGACGTCACGGCGGCTGCCGTTGTAACAATACCCCGAAAGTGTTCCGCAGGAGCTCACCAGGAAGCGTTCCGCTCTGCATTGCCATCTGTGCGGTAAGAGGAGAGAGTCGAGCGCGGTATCTAGTTACCGATTAACGGTGTCCGTTTCAAGAGAGACAGCCGCGGATGTGTAACTCGAAAAGGCGTGAGGCCGTAGGCGATGCTGCGCCCATCAGCCACCACCGCAGACCATGCTCTGACGGTTAATAACTTTGAGGAAACGCTGTAATCGCGGCGGCCTATTTGCAGAGCCCTGCGGTGGGACCGCTACGTCTTATTTCACATCTCTCTTGCAGACAGTTTTTTGCGTTTGATGCTCTGCAGTGATATTTGTCAAATGCACGTAGATGCAGCTTGCATCATCTTAATCATCAAAATCTTGATGTTTATATTACTTTTATGTTTTATATTGTACTGCCCACGGCTTCGCCCGCGTGGTATCCGGTTAAAAAAAGTAGCCGATGAAAAGTAGCTCTTACCGAATGCAGCGTTTACGAAAAAACGGTCGAGCGAATACGTTTCTTATAAACGTATTCGCTCGACCGTTTTTTCGTCGACTTACGTTGCATAATTGATCTCCACGAAAAACCTTTCTGTTTTAACGGCATATAATATACGGTCCATTCTAATTATTGATTAAATAATATTTGAAATCGGATGAGATATTTCGGAGATTACGAGTACCTTCTAAATACAAAGTTACGACTGGGACTATATTCCCAGTCGCTTTATGCGTAGTCCACGTGTGCTTTTGTCGTATTTAAACAAAAGTAACGCTAAGCCCACGTGCGTAGCTTTAGCGAGCGCCGCGGTCGGTTAACAGTATTAAAGGGAGCTCGCATAACGATGGAAACGCGTCCCCTGCGTGCGTATCATCCGCACGATCCAACAAGTGGATGGTATCAGCCCCGGCACCCGCTTAATGCTTAACTATTCTAGACAATATTGCATTCTCAAGCGAAAAGATAACGCAATCGCGATTGACATTTACAGTTCTTGCGGCAGCGTCGAGCCCTTTGCGTGCAATGTTTACGTGGTACGCTAGATGTAGGTTCACAACACACGAGCGATACAATTGCTGTCGTAAAGTTTACAGGGAGTACTGTCCCTGTCGTTTGACATATTGGTTGTAAAACGACTGCGGACGTACGATAGCTTTGTCCCGGAGTCTCTGAGATCGATTTATTGGACGACGCGATGAATGTTACCTAGCGTTTAGTCGAATAAATTCTGAAAGCAGCGCCGCGCCACATCGGTAATATTGGGGTTTAGACAGGCGATGGATTGCACTCGATATTTCACAGAACAATGGCATATAAGCAACCGCAAATGTGACGGGGCGTAAAGCCAGAGCTACGGCCGTAATGTCATGACTAGATTTCTTGCAACAATGTTAAATCAAGGGTCTAAATATAGCGAAGAACGCGCATGATGTAAGGAAGCACGACTTGTGCTCACGAACGAATCTAACCGGAGCACGTACGCCGAGTTACTGGTAATATACAGAACACGAGGTATCCGCAGCTGTCTTAACATTATCAATCGAGGGTTTCCCCATATCCGCTGCTATGGTGTGTTGCGTGCTGATTGCAGAATTCTATGGAATTAAGGTTGAGCTCATCTATTGAGCGTAACACCTTTGCGGACGTAAGAGCTCGAAAACCTCTTCCACCAGTGTCACAGAAAGAGGCTGGTTGCCTTATGAATGTGTACGTATTTACAAAAAGAAAGTATACCAGTAGTATATCAGTCTTATATACAACTGCATAGTTTGGGGCTAGATGATGCTGTGTCAAAAATGTCCAGCTCTATTTATCTTAGCTTTTGGGTTTGATGCTACCTTATCTGCCGACTGATATTAATTGATTATGCAACCGGAAACGTAACAATTATCATAGTTTTTGTTTGAGCGCGTGCTACACCGACATCGTGACGTCACGTGTTAAGGGGATACGAAGAAAATTGAGTGATACACGCGTGGCCCGCCGTGAGGTGCGCGGGCGCATATTGATGCGGACACGAAGTCCCTGGCATGCCTAACGAGCGCCGTGTCTCACTGACACCTATAACGGCCGTCACTGCGCATGCGCAGTGACCCTGTGGATGGAGGCTATTAACTATTTCAAATACACTCGGAAGGACGTACTAAGCAAAGGTAAGCTTTCGGAAGTCAATATACATTTTTTAAAGTTCATTTCTAAAATTATTGGGACATGAAGCTCTCTCAATCCATCCACCATCTTCACATCATCTTCAAACAGAATCTTTCCGCTGGTTACACACTAAGGGTGGAATTTCGTAATATCCTTTCTTAGGCCGGTTAAGCTTAGGTTCCACAGTGGTTGCCGAACGAACGTATCATTTAGAGTTTTTTTTTACAGAAAACAATATGTCAACTGTAATCAATTGGAACCCGGAATTAGTGTGTCACACAATGTTTTTGTTTATACAACTTAAGTTGCAAACAAGCATAGGTACGGCCCACCTGTTGGCAAGCGATTACCGTAACCTATGGACGCTACAACACCAAAGGTATCATTCCCACGTTGCCGACCCTGAGACATATTATTAGGTTGGTACAAAATGTACTTTAGGGCCCCGTCAAACCAACGCGGTGGCGATGACGATCTAAGGGAAATCGTTGTCAAGTGGCTCTCAAAGTTCGCGTGAATGTATGGATTGCCACCGCGTCAGTTTACCTTATATTTTTACCCTGATTGTTATTGGGGTTCTGACCTCCTGGCTAAGTGTTCGGATGGCCGCTTCCACTGTGTTTCGTACAAAACGTCCATCTTACCTGCAAACAAACAAAAAGTGCGTGTGAAAACCTGTTACTAAACGTATTTACATGATCCTATCTTAGTGATAGATGTTACGATGCCATCTATAACTGTTGCGGACTTATCTTGTACAACATTATATATTACTTAACACTTGGAGCGTAAAAGTTAATTAATTTCTTGGAACTAATTAGACAATATCGAATACCGGCAGTAAAGAGTAAATAATAATGCTGGACATTTTTCACACAGCATCATCTAGCCCCAAAGTAAGCAGAGCTTGTGTTATGGGAACTATATGACTGATATACTACTAATATACTTTTTTTTTTTGTAAATACATACATATTATACATAGAAAACACCCAGATCCCGAGACAAATATTTGCAGATGCAAACATTTGTCCTGCGGCGGGAATCGAACCCGCAACCTTCTGCGTCTCAGGCGGGCCTTTGCCCACTGCGCCACAGAGGTCGTCAAGAGTAGGCGGCAGCGAAAGAGGCGGGCTCGAATCTGCGTGACATATTTGCATGTCTGAGAAGGAAATATGTTCTTTATGTACGTAGGTACCTGGATCCTTTTTGTGTTATTGTGTATGTCAAATAAATGTTTTTTTATTCTCTTCTGCATTTCCGGGGTCTGAGTTAACTACTATAAAACTTACTATAAAACTGGATATCTACCATAATTCGGCACAGTTGAAAAAATAATTCCCGAATAATTCGTGTTGGTATACCCCGACCTCTGATCCGGAGGTCGTGGGTTCGAACCTGGTCGTGCACCAATGGATTTTTCCACTCGAAAAATTTATGTGCGCATTAACACGTGCTCAAAACGGTAAAGGAAAACATCGTGAGTAAACCGGCATGCCCTAGAACCAAAAATTCGAAGGCATGTGCCAACAGTTAGTGTTCCAATAAGCGGCGATGGGTTTGCAATCTGTCACGTGGAATGCTTACTTCTTGCAAAACGCGGGCATGTACCAAATGTAATGTTTGGACGTGCCTCTGACTACCCCCTAATTGGTATCCTCAAAGATCTACTCACTGAGTATGTATCTGAGGATGTCCACCATGGGGAAGACAGTCGTGAGCGTGTTTGTTTTTGTTTTTTGTTTTTTTATTCAAACTCACAAATCATGGTACATATCCCGTTATTTAGTAAAAAAATATAAAATATATTTAGTTTGGTAAGGTCCGTATCATAGCTTTTTGACACATTTTTCAGTCTGTCATCATAATCAGTAGTTATAATTGATCGTCCGTTTATATTGCTGGTGAACTCGACCCGTAGTCGTACTATCACTAGTAGGTAGATCTTGCGCAAGGTAAACTGCGCAGGCGCTGCAATAGTTACAGCTATGACATTTACATATGCTCCTACCAAGTAATTTAATTAGAAATGAATAGAATCGGTAGCGGTTAACAAAACAGACCATTGTGAAATGTACTTACGCGAAACGTAAATGCTATACAGATCTATAAATAAGTCGACTTGACTTTATAGTACGGACACGAGTTGTATTGGGACGATAAACTTCATTTCTCACTCAGAGGTTAGGTTCTGACCTAACCTATCCAGTCAGGCCAAGGGGGCTAATATTTAATTTAGTAGTGTTTTGAAGAGATTCTAAGCGATAAGACCATTTAACTTTATAATATTAAGTGTTTGTTTATTTTGTGGTGTTAGTATTTTCATTCATTCACACTCGGCCAAGTGGACTGTCTTGGTCGGTAGCTGTCAAAGTTTACAAGTTAGTTTTAGCACAAGTACATGTAGTGTATACAATTTTACGTCTGTCTGGGGAAATTGCTTCGTTTTGAAAGACCATCTACTACTCTTTGAGAGATCGGTTACTAGAAAGAGAACTGTTTAATTAAGTTATGCTTATTTTAAGTACATGTCTCTCTTTTGCGCTGTTTACATGCGTATGTTAGGGCATTTGAACAAATAATATGCATCGTGTAAACTAACGTAGAAGGTTAGTTTACACGATGCGGGTCCAACGACTCATTACTGTGCATAGTAGCTCGTGCATACTGCCCGCACATGCAGCCTCCTTTACTTGCTCCAGCTACTTGCACCGTGTACAAGCACCATAACAGAACAACCCAACAACAAACAACTTACCCCAAACGCAAACTCCTAGCGTTGAGGATAAAAACAACAATCTCATAACAGTGTGTCTTGGCCCTAATATTGACTGTGTCGCAAGAGTGGAATATTGTTTCTAAACGCGTCACGTTCTCCGATTAGATAAGCTGCTGTTGATTCTAATTGAAAAATTCCCGCGCCACCTCAGGTCAGCCGTGCAAACCTTTCTTAAACTTACCAACAACCAATGAGAATGTGCCAATCTCTCCACTCTTGGGATATCTTTGAGGACTTCCCTCTTGTGCACGGGGAACCAGAAAGCTCAATGTATTTGCAAGTTATGTTTTTTTTTCCTTACCAGCAGAACCCGGGTCTTTTGCGGGTAACTAAAGAATATCAGAATGCACAAGACTCGATTAATGACGCTCTTCCTGTGTTTCATACTAATCAGTGCTAATCGTGTACTGATAATAATTTAAAATTAAGTACCCTACCATTGTTATTGTATCATTCAGGCATGCCTGACATTCTGACTTAGACAATGTCAGCATTTTTAACAAATCAACCCAAACAAGTACCGACCTGATCGAGTTCGAATGCAAATGAGCAAATTGAGCAATGCTTTTATATTTCCTCATATGGAATACGACAATGCATTAACAATTTAGCACTCTCATCGACTATCGGAATAACAATAAGTGTGAGACTGTGAATTATCGTTGGTATGCGTGAACAACACTCAATAGCACTAACGAATGCTTCATGCTTGAGGTGTAGAGTTGATGGGTGACTGGAATTTTGCTCGTAGCTTAATAGACGTGCCTCCTTTTGTCCGGGATACTTGTGAACAATCGGACACTCGGTAATATAGGGTGGGAAGGTACCGTCTTATTTTGGTCCAAGCCTACTATACTACAACTGCGCACACGCAATGATACAAGAATCCTTATTCTAAAGGGGGGGAACAAGTTCTACACGAACATTGGGTAACATGTATTGAAAGAGTGAAGGGTTGTGTTGATGATAGCTGCAGCACTATTTCAATTTCCCTAGTCTGTTGTTGATTAAAGGGAGCCTGAGCCTAGCTAGTAGAACAAAATAAGATTTTTAGTGGTAGTACCAGTACCAACGGCAGAACAACTAGAAATATGGTAAAGCAATGAAAGAACAATTATATCGTTAGACAAGAAAGCATTTCATTCTAACTTCATATAGCCATTAACTAATTGACCATCTTGCACGACCCCCGCCCGCACTAGGAAGTTATATTTCTCTCTGTTTGTTCAACACATGTTACCAGGAAACAAACTTAGTTAATTATAAGTCGAACAGGATAAAAAAACAGTAAATTTAATGCATAAATAGAGTTCAAAAACCGCAGAACACAACAAAAGGTGGGTACCACAACACAAACCCACCGAGTGTCTGTGTCATCGGAGCGTGGAAACTGCGCATTGCATCAACAATCGTGACGGAGATGTCGTAAAGATGTAAACGATCCGTGCGACCGATGATGACAAAAATAATGAACTCTAGATACCTCCACGATACAATACAGATCGCAGTTCGTGGATAGATGTTCTGACTTACATTCTATGGAATGGAAACTTTACAAGTAAGCTCGTACGCGCCAGAGGCCAGCATCGCAGTATTTAGGACGTTTTTTTGATGACAACAAAAATAATGATTTCTAGTTTCCAATCAAAGTAAAATCTGGATTTTTGATGAACAAAAGTTCTGTCAAAAATGCAATAATCTAAAAGACTGTAACCTTCCTGTACACAGTCTTTATTCCTGTTTATATACAGTCGTGACAAGCGTATCTTAAAAGTGATGCGAAATAAGGACTAGGTGAAGAAAACTGAGACTGAAATTGCTTTCCCTACAAGCAGAAAGTTACAAGCCCTGAAGGTATATTCTGGCTGCGCAACGTAACAAAAAGCATTACATAACCGCGGGAAAACATCGGATCACGACTATTCACAAGACGTCCAGACCATTATCTGAACAGCTAATATCTTATATCGATAGCAAACACGCAATTAACTCCTCGGATCTTGCGTATAATTTTGTCGGGCGAAGCGAAAGCGACGTCGTCGAAGACATAGATCAGCTTACAGTCTCTAAGGGTCAGACTTTCCTAGCCCTGCTCTGGCTACTGTGCTGATACGAACTATGCTTAGTTTGCAATCGATTCCATAAGGTGAGCAAGGTTACACATTGAGCAAGGTTACAGCCTTATTTCTGGATACCAAAGCAGCGCCCTTTACCAGAACGCCTAGGTCTGTTCCAGGCGCCAGCATACAGAATGATACGATAGCATATATCTATCCATCCATATCCAAATCTTGCGATGAAACTGCAAAGCACCTTGAGCAAAGTTACAACCTTACTTCTGGAAACCAAAGAAACGACCTTTACCAGAACGCCTAGGTCTATTCCAGGCGCCAGCATACAGAATGATACGATAGCATATATCTATCCATCCATATCCAAATCTTGCGATGAAACTGCAAAAAGTTTTTTTTTTAATAAGATAACTGCATTGTGAACAGTGAACACTTTAATCGTGAGTTGCAACTCTTGCAACAGAGGCTCGAGAGCCGGTACATCGCCAGCAGACCAATAATTCCCTGAGCAAAGCATTAATTAATAACATTCGGTCATTAATCAGGCGCCAGCCGCGATCGTTTGCGATCGGCTCCGATTTATTACGCTCCAGATAAGAAGCTGGTTGGTATTCAATGATCGCTAGAGAGTTACCTCCACATTTGAGAACTAGAAGATTGAAATATATGAATTTGACCACATTTATAATTTATGCAGGAATACTTCTGAGAAATTAATTCTAAACTGGAAGAGTCAAGCAAATAATGCCAAAATGTTGGCATTAATGATACAGCTGCGATGGAAACTTGGAATTAGAAGTATTAAGCTAGGTGTCGAAGGGCAGTTTATAAGTCTGGATCGTTGAGACATGCTTAATTATGTAAATAGTAGATTTTCTATTTCATCGTACGTGATAAAAGTGAAAATGGACAGTTAGTATGACGGTGGATGACATCCGGTGATCGGGTGCCTAAGTACCTAGTTCCAAGTGGGACACTTCGCTTTCTAGGAAGAGCTGGCGAAATGACGGACGGACGACACACCACCAGCATACAAACATTACATTACCCACTGTCGACCATCGCAGATTCGAATCAGTCATTTTTATTCTGGGAAATCACAAGGGGATCGCTTTGAATCATCAGAAATCCCTCGACCAATTATAGAAGTGAGAATTACTTAGACTCAAAAAATAACCAGACATACATTGGGGTGGTCAGTGACTAGCTAAAGGAATGATTCTGAAAATAAGTTTTACGATCGACGGCGAATGTACTAATATGGTAAAAGGGTTATTTTTGCAGAGAGGCTACTAAATGCTGGAGAAAACTAGTGGACTATGGATTGGAAATTACGAGGTTATTGCTTCCTTTTACTAGAGAGTCATATTGAAAATCGTAAATATAATATTACGGCGGGCACATAAAAACATAAGATATAACAATAAACGGGAGGCATACACAAACCCACGTTCACAGCAATTGCGACTCAACAAAGCTAGCTTATTATGTCAAGGCGAGCACTTTCAAAAGCCTGCAGTTTATGGTGCATGCTCATTTACCCGGATTTGAACCAGCGACCATTGCATCAGGATACAGGATGTCTCTCACTGGGCCACCAATGCATTTTTTCTTTATAACGAACTAGGTTTGTCAGAGCGTGGCGCACCGATGTAAACAACCTCAGCGACACGGTTCAACCGAAACAGCAAACGCCATACGGCCGCACCTGGGCTAATGAAATTCCTCTCACACTCGATCCGTGCACCCGAGGAGCCCGTTACAAACAATGAACCCTCAATTACACGCCGATTCGGTTGCGCAACCTCGCAACACAAACTAATCGAAAAACGGTACGGGCCGAATTCGATCAGAGTAACGGGTTGCTAAATCTCTGAAACGAGAGTACATACATTTTGTCACACGCGTTATCCAATCCAACAGCGTAGGTGACGTTCTAATTGGCAAGTGAAGCGGTCGATTCGGATTTTAGGCTTCCGTCGCCCACGACATACCGAAGTGGGTCACTGCCAGTTTGCGAATCAGGCATTATTGTAATCGCATTACACTTGGATCGAACAGCGGCGCCGAAAGTGACAGCGCGTCCGCGCAGCCAGCCGGGGTCACCACTCAACTCGCCATTGTGGGCTGAACTTGGCAACTTGGCTACCGTGACCCTCACCTGTGACATGCATTATTCGGTACAGAACTTACGAGAATTAACACACACGCATTTACATATAAAACAACCTATGTCAATGTTTTCCTTCACTTTTAAACCGTGTAGGATTTAATCGGTGTCCGCGTAGAATGTCGAACCGCTTACAAAGTTGTAGTCGCCGGAGGCGATCTAGAGCTGATGTCGATGGGGCAATCGATGAGTAAATAACTTCATCGTAAGACATAAAAATATATTACCCGCGAAGAGGAGGAACGCTGTATCAGATAGGACATTCTCGGCGCGATAGGCACATCTTTAAGATCCAAGATTACAGCACCATCCCGGGCGCTCAGCCTTGTTTGTGCTCCACGATGGGAACGCCAAACATCAGAATAACCAATCATAAATCTACTCGGCGAAGGCGCGTATCCGCTCAGATAATCTTGCCGTTAATACCTGTAATTTTATTAGTGTCTACGGTTTAGGAAGTTGTAAATATCAAATTGAATAAGTACAGAGATACGCTCGCGTCACGCATTGCCTCGGGTAAATCGAGCTTACAAGGGAAACTTGACGGGTTATTACGAAATTGATATACGCAACTACTTTCAACTTCCAAACTATTGTTGAAAACCTTAATAAAGCGTGAAAAATGATGACGGGATAATAGTGGTGTGGTATTGCACCGTGATTTGCGACTCCGCGCACGGCAATTACGTCGTTGCACGACGCATATTTTTATTTAAAACGACATTAACAGCCCGGAACCGAGCGTTCAAGGGCGCACTACAACAATATATCACGCGAAATTCCACAACATTCGGCTAACACCTTAACCGGTAACGAATAAGGACCAGAATACGAGGCGGCCGAAGGCGACGTAACGCGTGCGTTGAACTTAAAAGGTTGTGACAGGGGTATTACAGTAATTACCTTAATTTGTAAACACAAAAAACGGCCGTCGATTCGTTTGTTACCGAGCGCAAAATTAAATAACAGAGTTGGCGAAGATCGAATCCTCTTGGAGTGAGAGCAGCTTCGCTTAGAATGCGGACTGTGCGCCAATTAACGCAACCAGCCAACCAGCCTTCGTGAGAACATTATCAATTCTCTGTAGAAATGTATAATTGGGCAATATTTTGTAGAAACATCTTCATCGGCCGTTATGCGGAACGCAGTTATACCGGCAATGTTTTAAAAGGAACTGTTGGGGATAAGTATCGTACAATCTCGGCAAAAACCAGCTCGGGCCAGTGGCCAGTTCACGCGAGAGCGTGCTCTTACGACAGGTCTGCGCATATCGGGGCCATGAATCTCCCGTGACCGAATGCAGGCATTCCTGGACACCGACGGTCGTTGACTGATCGCCCAAACGCCTTTGTCCGCATAGGGGCATTGTGCTTGGAGAAAGAAGAGATGTAGGCTGTCTCCTATCCTTTCCTACCTATACTACTCCTGTACTCCTGGAAAGGTAGGCACCAAATTTGATTATTTTATGACGAGCTGAATAAATGAATTTTACTTAATTTTTCAGAAGGTGCTGAAGTTTGATAGGACACTACCACCACCCTTTGATGTAGAGATTCCAGACATTCGGGGCTTCTGAGAATTCTATATCTCTTGGGTAAAACATCCAGTTGTCAACATCCAACTTATAACATTTTTCTTGGCTTGGTCCTGCGGTCATATTATCAAAGTATCAAATATCATAAACAAATGATTCACAGACATGCGAAAGGTCACTCGAGGATGCTAAAATAAATCAAATCTCATACCTAGTCGTATAGAAGGAATCACCGTTTTGTCTGATTCTAGGCGTTCAAAAGTTACTTCACAGCCCAGGTACTCTAAGGGCAACGTTCTCACAAAGCATCTGACGTTATTAGGTCGTGCAAGCACCGTGGAGGGGCGCCAGTGCGGAACCTGGGAACTTAGCCCTGAGCTGCTATGAAGGAAAGGGAACAGAGAGAAATGAGTAGAAAACAAAAATATTATAAAAAATACACGCCCTTTACAGTTTACTGAATAAACCATACGTCTGATAACCGCAGACTTATCAACCCATCATGTTTACCATTCGAGATGATATCATCGGGTAGAAATGTTAGCTAATTGAAAGGGGCATGCACAATCACACATGTGTCGAGAAATATGCACTGTGCAAACCTTTAATTGATACTTTGGTACTAACCTACTTTGTCTTGTGTTGTTTATAGTTGGAATTTGCCGTTGTGTATCACCTTTGATCACTCGAGAGAGGTTATTCTCTGCTAATTGTGGCACACCTTGCATGTATGAATCATAATTATATTTTCCTTCTTCAATAGTTTTAATCACCCGCACGTACTGGTACATGTATGCAAAACACATACGACACTATATTCTCTTGAAATTAACGGATTGGCTGATTGGAAACCCCATTGAACGTCCGGACACTTACTCAGGGTTTTAATTGTCACTGCCATTGAATGGTACTTGGGTCACAGAATAGGAGTAAGGCAGTGCGGTAATTAGGCAGGAATATGCAAGGCGCAGGAAGCAGCCGGAAGATATGCTTCCGTCCCCGTCACCGCCTGCCGGGGCAACGGGACTCAGACGGTGCGGTTTTAATGATTCTCATAAGATAAAAATCATTCAGTTAGAAAGTAAACCGTCTTGAATCTTGTTTTTGCAGATATTTTTTATAACTGCACTTTTATTTGTCAAAAACGTATTGCATGTACTTAGTTTTGAAAACAATAACGCCAACAATGTGTTTTTCCAATCACGATGACGTTGTTATTGTGTTATGTACTCAGTACCTACCTTTGCTCTATGTAATCGGATTGATTACTCTTATCAGAGTGAAATATTGTGATTGATAACAAGTATTGAGGTTATATTCCACAACCAAGTGAAGTACACTCTATCTGAAGTTACCTTTCATAAAAGACTGGCCTGCATAATACAGTACGCTATAATTTTAAGGTTCTGGGTATACCTAATAAGGTATTGGGGATTGCAAACACATGGCTCGATAAGTAATGTGTTGACTTTATCGCCACAACAATCACTTGTGCTAGAGACTGTTAGAAAGCAATTATCACTGACAGTACACTTGTTTCTGCGCGTGTTAATGATTAAAGTAAATCATCAGAGATTGTGGATAGATAGCATTGTGGATAAGAGGTTCCAATACATTGATATGGGATAGAAGAACAGTCACGTTTTACGGCAACTGTAACAAAAATATAGACTATCTATAAGTGAAGTGGTTCTAGTAGATAAACATTCTTCTTTTGTGTTAGAGAAACTTATTTCTAGTTTAGACTCAAATCTTATTTCATGCAAGATTGGCGCACTTGAATTCTTTCACCACATTGGATATCTTTAAATTTTACAACAGGCATTATCGATCACATAACTGAGTCACAGAAACCACCTTAGTTTCAATTCGGTTCGTGTCATCAATAACCATCATGGATAAGTCCTTACGTGGAAGATCCAATGATAAGTTTGTTTACACCGTAAGAACCAAATCATCAAAGCTATTTTTGGTATTGACGTAATGATTCATGGATAAGCGATGTATCATTTGCATGAATTTTATGATTTGACCGTCGCCGACGAAGGCCGACGTTTCAAACTGTTGTGTGCAGTAGAGGCAATAGAATAAAAGTAGCTAGTTTGCACAAAATGTGCCTAGTGTTGATGTCTAGATTCCAAAATACAATATTCTCATTTCATTGCGTGTCTTCATCACATATATTGACACCTTTTCACCTCGTTGAGGTTTAAGAAAAAAATATTTAGTTAGCATTTATTTACTTAATAAAATAAAACTACTGTCAACAAGTCTACCTTTATCGCTTAATTTAGGAGCGTAATCATAGGAAATTTGGCATGGATCAGAATATTTATATTATTTCGTTACTTGTAGCAGGAAAATGCATTTGTATTAGAAGTAGAATGCAAGGACTGAAGCAGTGAAAATTTTTAAGTGAAACTAAAACATCAAATATTAATAAGCATTGTTGCACAGATAATCTATACCAATAAAATGTTTGCATTCACAATTATTATTCCCAGCAGTAATGCTGTTAAGGATTGATTTGCTACAAGACACACGACACTAATTGTACGTCCCATCATAACACTGCAGCGAAAGCATTCGGCGTATGAAAAAGGAAAGTACAGCAGGTGTAGGGCTCTTCCAGGGCGCACAGGGTCACCACTCTTGCTTTTAATAGGTTTGAGACATTCCACAAATTAATTTAAATATTTTTTTGTACTTGTACCAACGTTCGTTGTTAAAAATCTGTGAAAAAATATAAAAATCGATAATATCTGTTTAATTTCATAACAAAGATAGAAATTATTAATATATACGTAATCCTAATTAAGTAGGTATATTTAAATAAATATATATGTAGGTATCACTTCATATTATTTTTCACCACTGCTATTTTTACGATCCGTGTGATTTCAATGAATGAACCATATTTACTCTCACTTCAGCAACAGTCTGTATGTTAATCAGGCTTTTTATCTAATGATACTATTTTTTTAATCATCATGACAATATTATTCTGCTAACATCACAATTCGACGACGTTCCTAACTTCCATATACTTGTCAAAAAGTGTTTTTATTAAAACAAAGTTCTGACCAATATTTTTCAACGCTGGCAGCCCTGGGTACAACGAATGGAATGCGACTATTATTAGACGGCGCCGGCGCACGCCACCCGACCTGCGCCGTGTACAGGACGATCTCTTCTAGGTATGCGACTTTGTAGCATAAACAAGCCGTGGAACTTGAAATGAGATCTAAGGTTTTATTGTTCTCAAAGGTTAAAGTAATCTAAGAATATTAAGAACATTTCGGTTTGGGTTACCAATGAGGTAACCCATCGGTTTAAATGAGCACACAAATGAAAAGAACAACCTTTTTCGTATTCTTCTCTGCAAACCCTTTCATTTGAGACCCATATTATGAGGGTGCATACAAAATAATTGGTCCGCCATCTTTGGGAGTTTGCCATATTGGATTTAGAATGATGTCACTTAGCTGGCCATACATTGTCGTCCAAACCAAACGTGTATGCAAAATTTCAGCAAATTCGGTTGGGGATAACTGGTAAAATTCAGTTGCAAGATTTAAATCTATAATATTTAATATTAATATAATAATAATCATATTTTAGCTAAGTTGCAACTAACGAGGCAAGTTAAATAAAAGCTTGTAATAATAAAAAAGATGGAGGCCGCGCCACTAAATAAACTTTCCATACTATTTTATCTGCCCGCTGGACCCGAATGTGTTTGTAAGAAACACATTTGCGCGACCGTTTTTTTTTGTCGACCTATGTCGCGTAATAGGTCACCACGAAAAGCCCTTTTATTTTAACGGGATCATATATAGCCTATGTACACCCTGAAAGTCCAATTTAAATATTAGTGAAATAATTCTTGAAATCGGATGAGTAGTTTTAGAGATGACCCCCTACATACAAACTTTTTCTCTTTATACTATTAACAGAATATTATAGTAAGTATAGAAGATGATTGTAATTCCAAATTAATCTGCACCAAAGTCCCAGAACGAGAACACATTATCATCAACTGAGAACTCACTAGGAAGACCACCCCATCCTGTATTACAATCGGCTTGTGTTATCAGAGGTACGGGCATCGGGCGTAAGAACACTTGTACACTGCGTCCGATCCGAATCCGTGAAAATACGTTCCAAAATTAGCTGTAATACTAATTCAATGTAAATAGCTGTATATAATAGCTGTATATAATAATAAATACAATAGCTGTAATGTAGTCAATAAGAGTGGTTGAGCACTGGATACGAAATACGATTGCCGAAATCCAAGCATCTCTTCGGAGTCGACACGCGGACGGGGCGGACGCACGGACGGAAGCGCGGCTTTATCAGTTAACACTGATAATGCTGCGATGTTATAAAAGACAAAATTCGAATCAAAATTCGAGAAAATACAGATCAGATGATCTGTATTTTCTCGAATTTTGATTTAATGCACACGAGTTTTTTATTGCATCCGCATTTTTTCGGATTTAGTTTAGATGCAGTGAACATTTTAGAAGCGACGTCTCAAAACGCTTCGATTCTTGTCCATCTGTATTTTTCGGATACAGTGCATTAGCGACATCCGAATTCGCTCCATGTTTTCTCTATGCGTATTTACTAGAATTCGGATCGGCCGCAGTGAACAAGCGCTTTAACTCTGTGGTTGCATTGTCATGGTAATGTTCCAGATTGTGTTCCTGTCGTCGCTGGAAAATGAAATACAATACGCATAAATCAAATAGGTAAAGGTTGCCGCAATTAAAGGAAACAAAATGAAACAACCCCTGTTGAAAAAAAAAACAATGCTGGTATAATCGTGAGTATAACTATTTCATTTACTTTTGAGAGAGTTCGATGGTGTTATTAATCACTTATACCCGATAATAACCATTCATACGTGACTTTTAAACAAAGTCATATGAAAGTTTTATAAAACAAATTGAACTTTCATAACAATTTGTAGGTAAAAATATTTTTTTCTTCCCCGTTTAGCGCTTTGTTTTTTTCCACTATTTTTCTAGGAAATCGAGGAATCCCTTTTAGGGGCTTTTACGAAACTACGGTATGAAAACCTTTAAACCTTTTATTATATGTAGGTAACTGAAGTTTTCACATAAAATAATATAGGCATGTAAGTTTTTTTTTTATATAAAAATTGGGCTTCATGTCGGCCACTAGCTACTACTCGTAACTAGTTAGGTAGGTACACTTTTATTCATTTTGTGATGGTCTCAGACAGCAGTAAAGTTAAGTGTTATTCCAAGACATAAAACTTTTATTTGCCACTGCCCGAGTATTGTGAACGAGCCAAAACTCGGAAAATAAAACCATAATGCTACTGGCAGTTGCTACATCAACTTTTATTGCTGTAAAGAATAATGATGGTGGGAATGCAACACTTCCTCCACGGCTGCTATCAGTTCATTTATACACATCTTTGTTATCTGAAAATGCTCAAACTCGATAAAAAAAAAGGTGCCTATTGTTTTGTAAAAGGATAATTTAAAAGAATAACCAGCTTTCTTGCCTTTCTTTCCTGGCTTGGTCGCGGAAGAACAGGCAGTGATAAAACCGACGTTTCAAAGTGAATAAATGAATTTTGACTTTGACCTACAGTATCTTTACTTCTCTTTTATTTAGGTAAAGAGAAGTAAAGATTGTAGTAATGTAATGCTGCACCAGTAATGCTGTGTTCCGTTTTGAAGGCATATATAAGGTTAAGGTAACCGCTTACCGACAGGCCGTATGCTTGTTTGCTGTGTATATATGCAAAATCATTGAATGCCGATTTTATTTTAAACAAAGTCGGCGACGTGAGTCCTTGATTCCTATTACCGTTTAAGATTTCCCTTACTGTCCCATCACAAAGAAATATCGTTCAGTGTTTTAAGTCCTATATTTGCACTAACATACATACATACATAAAGTTACGCCTGTTATCCGGAGGCGTAGGCAAGGACCACGGATTTTCTCTTCCCGCATTTTTGATTCCTATTACCGTTTAAGATTTCCCTCACTGTCCCATCACAAAGAAATATCGTTTAGTGTTCTTAAGTCTCATATTCCTTGCACTACCATAAATCCATACATACATTTATAAAGTTATGTGTGTCCTGGCTTCATTCATCCTCATCACATGTCGGTGGGTTTAGGTTACTCATGACTTTGCCTTTCTCCAGAACGTCTCCAATTTAATCAGAGTAAGTTCACCGAGGCCTTTCCCTTCCAAATATCCCATCCACGCTCGCCTTATATACTCGTTTTGTTAATCTTCTTTCTTCGATCCTTTCCACTAATATATCAAACTGCTTGCTAAATACCTATCAATCAATAGTAAATTGGTAAGTAAAGACTCAATAATTTAGCTCAACCTTCAGCGCAGGTATTTAGTATTAACTAGTTCGGTCACCCTGACACGCTTGCATCGACAATCTCCGTTCACCGAACCCTATTAATGCATTAGATATGATTATGACGGATTGTTGTTCTTAATTGGTATTCGCGGCCAGGCGAGGGAGTAAAGCTGGTGCATTCTGACGGACCTTTCATTTCCTCATTGTTGTGCTTTTGAACGAGTGGTTGTAGTCCTCCGTTCAAAGGGTCTCAATTGATCCTAGACTTCCAATCAGATAGTAGCAAGAAGTCTTCCTCTTCCAACCGTGCGGTTTCAGAGGAACTGTCTCCCCCAAACACTAAGGTTATGGAATGCGAACTCAGTTTACCAAGAGGTCGACATCCTACTTTCTGAGGGATGTGTCTCAATTGATCCTAGACCTAGACTTCCAATCAGATAGTAGCAAGAAGTCTTCCTTTTCCAACCGTGCGGTTTCAGAGGAAGTGTCTCCCGCAAACACTAAGGTTATGGAATGCGAACTCAGTTTTCCGAGAGGTCGAAGTCTTCCCTTCTGAGGGCTGTGTCTCAATTGATCCTAAACCTAGATCAAGCAAGAGAGCTTCCTCTTCCAACCGTGCGGTTTCAGAGGAACTGCCTCCCGCGAACACTCAGGACATGGAATGGTCTCCCGGCTCATGTTTTCATTATGAGTTTCTTCAAAAAGGGGGTTTTGAATTTTTCAAGGGTCGACAATGCCTCTGGTATTGTAAGCGGCCATAGGCTAAAACAACGTCAGATCTATACTCAGTACATACATCTGTGAGGTAACCACAGATAATGATGCAAACATAACATTTAGCAAATGCCTCAGATTTTTTGATTCTATGGCATGATGGTTTACTCATGATGTTCTCCTTCACCGTTTTAAGCACGTGTTAATATGCACAAGAAATGTTCGTATGGAAAAACACCTAATACTTCTACTCTGCTTTTCCTAGAGTTTGATGTTTATCATCATATTTTGATACACAGCGGCTTACATTCAGCTTCGCTGCAAGCTAGACGCCATGTCATGTATGAATAAACGATGATCAGCACTTAGCGAGGCATAAATTCACGCCCAGTTTACGAGGTCCTTCAATGGCGTTTATACGAGTCACAAAATGTTATTTATTCCAATGCAGGTGCCTTTAGCGGCATAAGTCAGGACGCGAAATTCCGCGAAAGTTTTAGGATGTTTCTAAATTCTTCTGATCTTGTTGTGGGGATGCATCTTTAGTAGAAGTTGGTTTTGACTACCCATAGGGTACTTTTTACGAGAGTGAAGTCGGGAGCAGAAGCTCGCCCCTCAAAATAAAGATGTTTGATACAGAGACTTAATTACGGTGTCCACTCAGTAGCATGGCAAGATAGCACTGGCCCGGTACTTCACCTCACTGTACCTACCAGATGACTTAACGACTTAATCATGTAATGCGCGTGCGCAAATATTCAGTAATGCTGGTTTTATTGCAGCAAAAACCTCATATTGAGCAACAGTTAATGAAGCGTAGATCATGACTCGAAATCATGCTAACACACTGTTTCTGATCGAGTGATTTATTGTTCAGAGAATCGATTTGGTACTGGATTTTGTTGGGCTTATTGAAACGTGATTCATCATCGATTACAAACCTGGTGACAGTTAATAAATAAAGCAATAATGGGGTGACTTAAGGTAGGTCCACATTTGTGACATTACAACATTACTCTGTGACCGTGGCAGAAACGCGTTACAACTAACAATGTCATAGTGAGGACGGTATATGTCACGCGGACAAAGCACAACGTAGCGAGTACCGTGATATGTCATAGAGTATCGATTAGAGTCGTGGCGTGGCCTAAGGTAAGTCCACATTTGTGACATGTTACTCTGTCACCGTGGCAGATACGCGCAAAAAACTACCGTGACATATTCCGTGACATGTCATCGAGTAATGTACGTTGAAATGTCACAAAAGTGCACCCGTCTTTATTGGTGACGTTTAACACGTTTCAGAATATTATTACGACTATACCGCGCACTTTACTATTCTCCTGCTGACGTTTCGTTGACCGTTTAGAGGTCCTTCCTCATGAGCACCGTCCGCGACACGCGGGCACGGTCGTGAGACGGTAACTGACACGCTCCACATTTGGAAGGGTGACCGTTGAATTGAATTTTTAATTCACAAATTTACATTAGCAAATAAATCGAACCTAAAGTCGTGATACGTCACTCAACAAAAGATGACACATTATGTAATGCAATGAGGTTTAACAAAAATACATAACGCACGTGAATTAACATTGCACGACGCGCCGCGGAGGGAGAGCGTCCCGATCACTCACCCTGATGAAGACTCTCGGAATGAGTCGAAACTTAGTCGGTGCCTTCACCGATAGTACGGTACAGAAATATAACCCGCCCTCCGTCCACCGACCCCTTGTTACCTTACGATACCATGCCACGTTTGGATGGGGGCCTAGTGTACTTGTGCCGTCCGGTTCGTAGTCTCCAATCGAGAACCTTCTCTTAGAGATTTACGGTTCTTGTCTAACTAACGTCAAAAAATGACACATTATGTAATGCAATGAGGTTTAGGTATAACCCAGATGACATAACGCTCATCGACAAGATTAGATCTGGTCTAGTTGAAGGGAGAGAGTGGGTCAACTGGTTTAGGGCATTATCTAGATCGTGAAATAGGTTTATACGGAAAAGAAAATGGAAAATTTCAAATTCAGTCACTTTATGTATTTCAGCGCAGTAATGTTCGCATTGCTGTGTTCCAGGATAGAAGGTAAAGGTGCGTCTAAATTTCCAGCACATAACACTTTTCTGCATTGACATTAGAGGATGTGACGCGCCAGCATTGGGCGTTGCAATCCTTGGCATATGTCGAAAATGCAACGGTAACCACCTACCATCTCGTGGACCGAAAGCCGATAGTCAACCAGAATATAGGACTAGATGATTTATGAATCGGAATTTAAATTTCCTAAAATATACTACTAAAGAGGCAAACAAACTTACGGCCCACCTGGTGGTAAACGGTTACCGTAGCCTATGGATGCTTACAATACCAGGAACTACATGACTGATATACTACTTATATATTTTTTTGTGTAAATACATACTTATCATACATAGAAAACACCCAGACACGAGACAAACATTAGCTAATCGTACAAACATCTGTCCCGCAGCGGCAATCGAACCCGCAAACTTCCGCGCCTCAGGCGCCCGCCACTGCGCCAAAGAGGTCGTCAGAAGCTTACTTACGTAATTAACAGCGTGCCTAAATCAATAACAATCCTGTTCTGACCGCCCCTGTCAAATGTTACACGTAATACATTACAACTGTGATTCATGACTTGTACACGATACTGAATAATGTAACAGCAATGAAGTTGCAACAAGCAGGAAAAATTGCTTGCCTCCGTCGAACTGCAATAAACCCCCCAGAAGGGGTTGTCATAATTTATAATTCGACCTCTGTGGCGCAGTGGGCGAAGGGCCGCGGGTTCGATTCCCGCCGCGGTATCTGGGTGTTTTCTATGAATAATATGTAGTTCCCATAATACAAGCTCTGCTTAGTTTGGGGCTAGATGATGCTGTGTGAAAAATTACCAGCATTATTTATTTACAAAAAAAGTATATAAGTAGTATATCAGTCATGTAGTTCCCATAACACAAGCTCTGCTTCTTCCTTATCTAGATCCTTTCGTATCATCAACAGCCTATGTGAATCCGATGATATGGATATATTCCACACTAGCTTGGAAAAAATCACAGATGCTGCTATACAGTATATACGTACTTCGTGATTATATCGTCGTTTTGGTATCCCTTACTGTTAAGACAATGCGATTGTAATTAAAAATAATATAATTAAAAAAAAAAACATTAATAAAACACAAACATGGTTACTATAGAAACTAGAAAGAGTTATAGGAGTAGTTTATCAGTAGGCGGGGCTGATAAACAGCCCTCGACCTTTTTACTTACATACAGACATACCTTCTCACTATACCTATTATTTTTATTAAATACTATATTATTATATTGCACTTAGACTAGGTATGTTTGTTTAAATGTAAGTAAATAAATGCTCTTTTATTTTATTTATTATATCATACAGTTGGACATTCACAAAAATATTTGGGCTAGTTCTTTAGTTCGAAAAACAAATGCAAGTTTACATAACACGTCCCTACCGCAATGTTACGGTAATAAAGAACCAGCAACAGGTTGAGTTGTCAACGCACGCGGCAATAACAATCGCATGTGTCATATTGTCTCACGACAACCGTTACAGCAGTTTCCTTGCTGTCGTCCCGTACAAATTGGCGACGCGCGTTTCAGAGGACAATTGCCTCTTAACGGGCAATTCGCCAGATTTATTCACAAAATGTTAGCTAAGAGTAAAGGCGTAGACAGAACGTGCCGAAGAAAAGCTTTATCCATGTACGGTGGACTGGTCTGAAGGAAGACCTAAAAGTATAGCACAATATATGTTCAGTATTTTCAAAATGTCCAGCAATATTTATTGATATATTCATATTTATTTATTTACTAAATAATAAAATAAAAATTAAACGGCATCGAATCTCTTGTACGGCACTAAATTTAATCTATCGCTCTCTTTTACTAACAGTAGGTAATAAAAGAAAGAGAAAGCAATGATTTTAGACAGTCCAATTTGATAGATTTAAGTTTCACATACAAGTTTTGTAGTGATTTCAAAACATGCTGGCAGTCCCTTACGGTAATGACTCTTAACGCGAAGAAGAGCGACACGTAAACTTATATGACAGAAGTAAAATTCATGCCATCTCTTTGTTGCGTGCACTATCAGTAAAAGAGAGCCACAGTCTAAACTAAGCTTAGTTAGTGTACTAGAGAATCAACGCCAATAACTGGATCTTCATTATTTCTGGACATTTCAAATATCTTAGTATCTAAAAATACCATGATCAAACAACAAATCATCGTCAATATTCCAAAAAGTGTTTTTTGTGAAAATTATGTCATGGCATTTAAAGAGAAGTGTTTATGAATGTTGGCGAATGATTAAGAGAACTGAGAATAATCGATATCAACCTATGTTTTTCAAAGAATATATGAATTGTTTGAAATGAGTTCGCAGCTGATGGCTGTTGATAGAAAATGTGTTATTTCGACTCAGTGATGTGACGGATGACTTTATAGAGAGATTAGCTGCGTCAAACAAAAAGCAGAAAGCCACGAAGTTTTTACAGAAAGTGGAATAAAAGCATGTGCATTTCATCTCTCATCTGTCTGCCTGCACACACTCCAGTCGAGAATTCCTTTGGCTCAGTACGGCGTTGAGGCTGAAATTCCCGTGTTCTAGCGAGTGTGGCGGCGATAGTGAGGTTCGCGTGTGTGAAATTATGTAATTTATATGCTATTTTAATTGCGGGCAGCTGCGATTGAGATTGAAGGATTGATTAAGTGATCGAAACTAAGATTCAATTAATCATCGTAACATTTACGAACTCGGTGGCGGCTTTCGAGTAGCCGGCCCATATTCTGAGACGTAAGATGCTGATTCCCGCTGCACGACAAATGGTTGCATGATCTGTAACTACGCTGGTTCTGGGCGTTGTGGTACTCGCAGTTCCTGATACCAACCACCAAGGGACCTTAGATGTGTAATATTTTAAGCACAATGAATATTGAGTTTGATGTACCAAACACGCATGGTCTTTGCGACTCGCATATTGTGATGGCTGACTAGTCTCAAGTTTAGAAAGAAGTCTTTACTTGTCAGAAAATCCTCTTAAGTTTGGAAATAAGTCTTGACACGTCAGAAAATCCGGTTAAAAAAGCAACTATATTGAATCTAAAAATCAAGAATCAAGACAAACTTCCAAGTGGATATTTCCCGGCAGTCATTGTAATTGGATTTTCGACCTGTCAGTCAGTTCCAGTGACAAAGCACACCTCTAGTCGTAAACTAAATGATGCATGTGTTCATTTGCTCGTTAACGACCGGTAACACGATATCCTAGCTTCCTAGCTATAGATAGCTAGAGCTGACGACCTGATCCTAGGAATCCAGCTATTATCGGCGCTGAACACTCACCTTGCCTAATCCGAGTTTCACATGTGCTTGGGAGCGGTGAGGCATTTCTGGTAAAACACATTAGCAAGTCATCATTAGCCTGAAGGAAACAGTCCTGCCCAAACCCTGGACCAAATCCATTCACCGACTTTCCGCAACATTTACGATGTCATCGGACCATCAGAGGAGCCTTCCAGTGCGTAGCTCGTCGGTTTAAGGTACCCCTAGTTAAGCCTTTGTCCAATTTGGTCAGAGTACGTTCGTCAAGTCCTTCCCTTTTAAACTATCTTATCACGATCGCCGTATACTTGTTTTAGTTTTCTATTATCGTTAATATTTGTAGAAAGCCATCTTGGCTACGGCTTTATATATTTATTATTTAACTCTATAAAATTCTAGTTTCAGAGAGAAGTAAAATATAACACGACTTCGTGTAATATTGTCGAAAATTATTTAGAAACTAGACGTTGAGTAAATACATGACAACGTAGTAATTGTCTGAAACACTTTCGTGCTTGCGCAATAATGAGTTTTTGACGGAAAGGGCACATTTAGGTTGCCAGTGTTACCACATAACATAACACATTCCGCGTGACAGATCACGACTATTTTAAAGCAGATTATAATGTCGCATAGAGCATTCACTCAAGTTTTGTGACCTCTGACATAAGTCGTAGTATGGAAGCGGCTTAAGACAGCTCGTCGTAGCATGTTTTCGAATGAAGCCTGTGAATTGGGCATCTGATGATGATGACGATGATAATACAAGAATTTTTTTTTAAAATATGCGCGAATCTCCTAATCAGTATCTCAAAATTTGACAGACTAAACCTTATCAAAGAATATGTGAACATAAAATTCGTGTTCGCCATCTTTGATTTCAAACAAAGGCAAAAGGCAAAGTGTGAATCGGGCGTCAACGGGAATAACCCTTAAAAATCATAACAAACTGTCGATGTCGCAACAAAAACAAAAATCGTCACAAACAAAGTAAGCTTTTAGTTCCGCGACGCGAACTACATTTGAATAGGACACGATTAGCTACACTTTTTCCAAGTATTATCGAACAACATTAACTTCTCCCATGCTCGGCCATTATGCAACTTACCTTGGCTAGTCAAGTCAAGGCGCGAAATTGATATATTTTGCTGTTTTAATATTTTATGCGTTTCTCCAGCAGTATGTTAAGGGGATCGCTAAAAGTTAATTAATCAATATAATAATAATGCCGGACATTTCCACACAGCATCATCTATCCCCAAACTAAGCAGAGCTTGTAAGGTATTATGGGAACTACATGACTGATATACTACTAATATATATTTTTTTGTAAATGCATACATATATAATATGTATGCATTTACAAAAATACCCAGACCCGAGACAAATATTTGCATTTCATACAAACATTTGTCCCGCGGTGGGAATCGAACACGCAACTTTTTGCGTTTCAGGCGGGCCTTCACCCACAGCGCCACAAAGATTGATATCTATATAAGATAAGATTGAAGATATTTCAGATAACAAGTCTCTTGAAAACACATTAGAAACAAACGTCCATATTTCACTCGTCCAGGCCCGCCTGTCAACATATATTTTTAACTGTCGAAATTAAATTTGTATCCACAAGTATGATCAGAGGAAACATAGTTTCGCGGGAATCGCAAGACATTATCTATGACCGTATTTTACAACATACGACTTAAATAACGAACGCGATCATAGGCTGTGAATATTGCTACTTTGAATTATACTGTGAGACGTAAAACATTTTATTCTGTTAGACGAACTCTAACGCACCGACAATCAGTGTTCATGAAATTACAGAGCAAATCGAAACCAGTTACCGCCATAATTCGTTCCAGCTATTGGATGCTACTGGAAGGCGTTGACCTTCCACCACCACAAATTACAAAATCAATCCATAGTTAATCATTTTCGCGCTATTCCGGCTTCCCTTTACGAACGTGATGCGGTTGAAAATCGAACACTGTATTTTGGTCAATAAATTCTGGATAGTGTTGCCATATAATAAAACCGCTCGAAAAGGTGCTGAATGAACAGACTGCTGGATGCGCTTGCCTAAACGTATTTACGTACGAACAATTAAAATAAAATTGATGAGGATGAAGAAAATTGATAGCATGCTACATAGTTTATTGTTAGAAAATCGACTAGGTCGTTTAATATATGCGTCGTATTTTTATCGACACATGAACATTCATCACAATCGCCTGATCTGTTTTGTCAGATCTTCCATAATTACTCTAAAGAACATAAAAAGATAAACGTCCTTTATATAATAAAGAAAAACGAGAAATTAGGTTGGCAAGCCCAAGGCATTTAAAAAAAATATATACTTCAGACAGTTAAAAACGTACGTGAAGTCGGTGGATATAGATGGCTCAAACTATTCTTCGGGGGAGGACTATGGCCAGCGGTGGACCATTTCAGGCCGATGATAGTGACCGTACGAAAACTCTAATCACAACACATTACCGCAGTTACTGTTTAGTTAGGTTTCGCAGAAGCAAGTCTACAGTTAAATTCCTAGGCACAGAGAACAATGCTTGAAAGAACCGAGGAATGTAAACAATCTATTATGTGCCGCAGCAATTAATCAAGGTTATTGTTCTTAAAGTTGTTGAACTTATCATAGAAATAACTATGTGCCTAGCTTACTTTACGGAAACCGCTTTGCGACAATTACTAGCAAAATGTAATGAAAACAGTTGAACGGATGATTGAAAATGAAATGACGAGGAAACAAGGAAAGAAGACTACAACGAGTAAAAAAAGATGTATGGACCGAAGAGAATAGAAAAAAACATTATTATTTCATAATAATAGGTTTACTCGTACACCGCCATCTTTTGATTCCATTATATCCTGTCTATCCAAAGGTTGTCTGAAAGAGAACGCTTTTAGCGATAAGACCTTGACGATTTTAGACGATTGTACCTTGTATGAAACAGTTTATCTATCTATTATCAAAATGTTAAGGGAAATCCGCTTCATTAGTCCCTTTCCAAATTTCACCGCACAAACACCTGTTTGGCAATGTGACAACATAACTTGACTTTCATCGGGGGTTTTATGGCTGGTTTCCGGTTGGACCGCGAAAGTAACAACTGCTGCGACGAATCAATTCATGGTGCCTTTGGGACCCGCCCGCGAAATATAGCAGAGCAAAGGAGCTGGCACACTAGGAACATTGAGGTAGAGATGTAAGCCAACGTTCAATAATCTTTACAATGCCCCTAAGGCGTAAGGCCCTTATACTTATCTAAACTGCTCATTTTGCCTACTACAATATGTAGCAATAGCACACAATGACTACCAGATTATACAGGGGTTAGGTCAAGCTAGATCCAAAGGTCTAAAAAGCATCCGCGATGCTGGGGGTGGTTTTCCCACTGCTCCCGGGACGTGCGAAGGGCGTTATGCGAGAGGGGCACCGGTGCGTTCCTTTGGAGATCCCGGAGCCCCTTGACATGCATCGAGGCCGGCCACCGGGGGAGTTTTAGTGAGTCCACGAGTCCGTGAACCTCACATAACCCTATCACACCCTCAATGTGGTAGGGTATCTGTTAGTAGATTTCCCCCTCGTCACAAAAAAAAAGGTCCAAATGCATCATGTTTACTGTAAAAGAATAAATTGAAGCGAGATGAGTGAGCCAGGTTTTTTCTTACGCTGCGACAGTACCTACTGTCTACAGTACCTACTTGAACCTTCAAGATCACGACTTTCGATAAAGAAATCGAATGGCACGAATGTCGTTAATATCTGACCCGAGCCCTACTGTTCTATTCTATTCTGTTTCTATTCTATTCTATTCTATTCTACTGTTCACTTATCTCTCGCTACTCCTGAAAGTGTTAAGTCATCTGTGTCCCATCATCTGGTAATCTGTGCCCGAGCTTTAGGTAGCCACTAACTTTTCAATATTCTGTAGCCGGTTATAAAACACAAAATAACAAAAGCATGTCGAAAGTTGTTGTATCTGAGAATTTTAATAGCTTGAACTGTATTTCATCAGCGTATTCATAAGTTGGGGACAAATGGCAACTGACAACGCTTGGACCAAAGACGTTATGTATCAAAGCCTGAATAAAAAGCTTTTCAAACAGCCAGTCGACGGATCGTTTATAATTATAATAAAAAAGTGAAATTAAAGTTCCGATCAAGACTCGATCTTATAAACGTCAAAAATGGCATTCTGCTTATAAATTATTATCAATGTTTCCATAGAGAAACGTCAATATTAAAAAAGTAGTAACGAAATAATAACGAAACTAGATTGTAAAATAATTACGAGAGGCCTTGTCGAGAATTTGTTTTTCTTTCGACCCTGCTAACACTTAAGACACGTTATTTTGTTGACACAATTTATATTGGCCGAGGAAAATTAACATTGACAAAACAGCATAAATATAACTTCACAGAATAAAAAACTTTTCCGTAAAAGGACAAACGAGATCGCATATCTATATTTCGCTTTCGCATCGGACGGGGGTTGGTATTCAATAGATGACAAGTATGTTTTTTTGTGAGACACACAATGACATGACAATCTATGACAATCCAAGAAACAACAAGTTACAAAGGAACCTTAGAGACATAAGCTGTGAAACAATACTGCGTGTTATGTTACACAATATAAACAATAATTATATTATCATTACATTACTGACGTAACATTGTAAGGACGTATAAAAGCGCAAGTCTTTGTAAACGAGCTTTTAATGTCTATCCGATGGAGTCCATCGGAAGTGCAGGGTCCGTATTCTTGGATAAATTGTCTTCGAGACTCGAGACGACGACATCTCGAAGTGCCCACACACCACAAAGGCTTTTCATTCGACATTTAACGCTATGCAATGCACGGACGTCAGAATTGCCCCCCAGATTAGAAAACTGCGGCTACTCAACCACTTTCACTGACATTGGGAACTATGAACTAGAAATGACTACAGTTTTTACTAATGGAGTCTATTACTATAATAACTATCTCCAAAGGTTTGATACGACACTGTTTTATTCATTTGCGAGTTGCGAGAAGTCGATGCGCGGTGGCTTAAAAACATTCGTTGTGGCACTCCTTAAGAGAGTCCTAAGTCCAGAAATTGCCATCTACAAGCTGATGATGAAAACCCAACGATAAGGTCAGTGACTAGGTTCACGCAGAAGGTTGCGGATTCGATTCCCGCCGCGGGTCAAATGTTTGTATTATCTGCAAATATTTGTATCAGGTCGGGGTGTTTTCCATGTATGTATTTAGCAAACAAAAATGTATATAAGTTGTATATCAGTCATGTAGTTCCGATAACACAAGCTCTCCTTAGTTTGGGGCTAGATGATGCTGTGCGAAAATTTACAGCATTGCTATGCCAATTATTATAAGTACCTATAAATGTAGGTTTATCACTTTAAATCAAATAACCATAAAGTTCATCTTTATCATTTGGCACCAGCTGCTCGTTTACAAACACTTGCGCTTTTATACGTCCTTACAATGTTTCGTCAGTAATGTAATGATAATATAATTATTGCTTAGTCAACTGGCTTAGTGGTGAAGAATCAGCTTGAATTCACTTAGTTAAAATCTCGATTCTACATGACTTGAGATTTCGATTAATAAGAACCTTTCCACTTTGTTTGAATGTGTGAGCGAAATGCAATAACACAAAGAACAGAACGCTATTTATCTAAACGCTAACATCTTTTTTTTCTTTATTTTACAACTAAAGTGCCGTACAAATATACAGCCCACCTATTGGTAAGCGGTGGACCGTCACATATGGACGCTTGCAACACCAGAGATATCACTGACGAGTCGGCAACCCTGAGACATAATCTTAACGCTGTTTCACCTTCTGCATAGAATAGAAGAGAATAGAATATACGTTTTGCACAAACTATGAAAAGATAATAAATAAATAAATAAATAATGCTGGACATTTTTCACACAGCAACATGTAGCCCCAAACTAAGCAGAGCTTGCATTATGGGAACTACATGACATAACAGTTGCCAGCAACTAAAAATAGAGACTTGTCTGGAACAACTCTAAATTTTAGTAAACATGAGTAGGCACTAGACACTTATAATTTGCTGTACAAGTGGGCACGTGAGCCGGCGCCGGCGCATACCACCCACTTCTAAATATCGTTTCAAATTAGACATTCGTTAATAAATTCCCATAAATTTGCTTGTTTTTGCATTATTATGTAAACAGGTTTAACACAAACAGAGTAAGTCGGTCATGCGAGAATGTTGCCACATGGTGAGGATTGCCGAATTCCAATAGGTGATAAAAATATGTAATGTGTTCTTGCGATCCATTTTTCGCGAGTCTGGGAATTTGACAATGTAGGCCAACTTCATGGAATTTTTTGTTGGTCAGTGTAATTTAGGCTTTTCTCATAATTCTTCATTATTTGACCACAGCATAATAAAGTAATACAGAATTAAGGAAATTTAGAAAGACATATTTGAAAAAGGCGTGCCTTAAAAGAGAGTTTCTATTTTTTAACATTGTTTTTTTTTTTAAATTATATGAATTCACACATTCAAAGGCAGATTTGTACTAAATTTACATATAAATTAAATATAACATACAACTACATTTTAATGGCAGCATTAAATATTAAGAAAATTTGGCGATACTACAACTGCAAATTATTGCACAATATATTATTTTGGAAATACAAAATAAGCTCACAACTGTATTCCCCAAGATGGACATCCTCAGACAACACTCAGAGCGTAGATCTTTGAGGATACCAAGTAGGGTTAGTCAGAGGCACGCCCTAACATTTTGCAAGTAGTTAGCATTCCATAGTTAGGTTTCAAACCCAACGCCGCTTATTGAAACACTAACTGGGGCACATGCCTTCGAATTTATGGTATTTTTCAATAAATTTGTAATGTCTCCCTTCTCTCTGTCTCCTTTCTCATATAAGTGAATTTGTAAATTCTTATGAGAAATAAATATATCTTAAACCTCATTCAGAATGAAATATGTAAGTGTTGGGTGTTCATTATTAAAATATACCGTACAAATAATATGGTTTCTTTGCTTCAACTAAATTCCTAATAATCGCTTCGTTCCAAATCCATGACAGATAAGGCAAAGTAAATTTACTCTACACGATTTGAATAATGTTTATTCTTACGACTCAACTCTATATTTTTAATCAATGTTATTGGCTACTCTAGGACTGGAAAATTTGAGTACCAACCTCCATTTCCATGCTGAACTAATTAAAATAAAAACCGCGATTTCATCTGCTCCGACACTATTGTATTTATTACTTTTAAATGTTGCCGTTCGTTTGTACGTACCTACTTATTGTTAAATATATATATTTTGTATTTGTACGGTGGTAGAACCGAACACCGTCCGCGACTATGATCTACGGTTATGACTCGTGGTCTGATACAAAACTATTTTTTTTTACGCAGCTTTAATCATCTGTCGCCACCTTACTAGTAAAATACTAACGCTTAATTAGGCGTGACTAGTGTGGCCTGTGACATCATTTACGTAAAATTAATTACCTCCAAACACTTCGAAGGTTTAAAACAAGGTCGCGCTTCCGGCATATACGCAAAATCGTTTCTTAATTTGCCAAATAAACAAACAATGTAACTCCAGGAAATGGTGATTAAATTTGCAATTTGTTTAGTTTACTGTGGCTTTGATTAAAAGCTGTGTTGCCATCGTAACAAAAAGTTTAACTATATCATGAAATGTGTCATTGGAGTCGTGTTGAAATAACAAACTTAAATCAAAAGTTTGTCAGACACGGTGCCCAAAAGTAGTGTCAAGCTGAAGACCTGAGAGAGAATATGCGAGAGGGGCACCGGTGCATTCCTTTGGAAATCCCGGAGCCCCTTGACATGCATCGAGGCCGGTTTTAGTCCACGAGTCCGTGAACCTCACATATCTGTTAGCAGATTTCCCCCTCGTCACAAAAAATCACCATGCTATATTTACCAGCATTACTGGTTTATATATGCTCCGAGATTTTAGAAGTTTACCTTTATACCTTGGCTTGTTGAACTTTTTAGGACAATACAGCATATAATAAGAAAATCATTCTAACAGTCAAAATAATTGTTTGTTTAAAAGGTCCGTGTATTCCAGAACGAATATCAAACTAAATGTGGAGTCAAGCCGTTAGTATTATTGATTATCTATGCTCAAGCATAGATTTTTTGACACTCAATGAAAATGCGTAAAAACGTACGTCGATTTTTTGCCTTCGATTGGTTCGAAGGCAAAAAAAGTGACCAAAGTTCGAAGTAACCAAAGTTAGTTCAGTTTCGCAAACTTTAAGATGAAGTTATATAAAGAGACATACTTAACTCATATTTTTGTTGACTTATGTCTAGATTTTTTCAGAGTACTAAAAGGCCAGGGCAACTCCAAACTTACGTTCGCATGACACGAGAGAAGACTTGCCGATTTTTACCTGTTATTTTAAGTTTAAACGGCAATTCTTACCTGAAACAAAGAAACAAAAAATAAGTACAGTCAAACACAATTTAACAGTTCCATCCCACTTCTAAACAAACAGCCCCCGATTCGGCGAAACAATACCATTTCGTATTCAATCGTCTTGGTCGGTTATCTAATAAATATTCTTCTGGGAAAACGCTGAATGACTGCGATAGTGGCCACAGCTTGTACAAGATAGATGGCTCACATTAAACTAGGGTAGGTATCCTACATGCTGAAAGCTTAGAATATTAACACTCAAGCGGCTTAATGTGTAACAAAATATATATAAGGAGGCGGCTCTTAAGACTTGTATTTTATTTCTTTATTTTCATTGTATTTACATCCTCATAAATATTTTTAAAGAGTGGTTTAGCTTAATCGTGTTTTTTTTTTTCACAGTTTATTAATCCTTATAATTAATTGGGCACCTTGATAAATAAAAAGCAATTAGCATTTTTTTTAAAGAGTGATCCTTTTTTGTCTTGTTTGTGTTAAAATGTAACCTAGTTTCGTCCTATTAACATTAAACTGAACCAGCTGACGTCTCTACCTGCTCTTGTGATGCGATAAATCGATTCAACGGATCGAGACGTGTCGCGCATCCGTAATCGATATAATCGGCGCATCGAATTGGGATACGTCATCGATTACCACTTACCACCAAGCTCCTCGCGTTTGTAAAGTTGAAAATAAGTGATAACTCATCACTTATTGTGATATGTGATATATATCAGAAAGCTACGATAGTACGCCGGTTTGCGTAAACCCAAACCGTCTACATTCGACCTATTCCAGTATTTTATACCAAACATTCTACATTCGACTATTCGAGTATATTATACCGCGGTCCATGTATTTCAAGAATGCACGAAATCCGTCGGTTTTTGTGTTGGTACATTGGCGGATTACAACGTTGACATACCGACGACAGATAATTCGCTGAAACACCCAGCTCAGATAAACTCGCTAATGTGCCGCATTAGAGTTCTATAGAGCTCTCTTGCGGCACATACTGACCTATTTACGATATTAAACTAGCACAATCAATAAATCAAATCACACAAGTAGCTCAATGGCATCGCATCGGAACAATTGCCGCTGACCCGCGATCCAATCACGTCTAATCAAGCAAATGAACCACTCGAGCGAGCTTCTTTACAAACTGGGGTGCACCTCCCGTTGGACTTATTGATGAGGCACAGATTAACAAACAGACAGTGGAGGCTGGTCGGCAATGGTATACCAAAAACGGTTAAAATAAGATTTTAATTCATCATTAAATTTTTAGGAATAAGAAAGTAGACGAAATAACTAAGGTAATGGAAAAACGATGAAGGAGAACATCAGCCTAGACCAAAAAATATGACAGCATGTGCCATTGTATAGCAACTGTTCCAATAAGCAGCGATGGGCTTGAAGATGTCCATCTTTAGATCGCCTTTTTGTCTGTACAATAGAATATATAACTTTAATAGTGGTTCCACTGTATCTGAATTCCTTGGACACAATTATCATCAAAAAGAGGTTCCAATTTCAAAACAGTCTTTGGAGCCATCACTTGTATTTACCAAAGTTTTCAAACTCACAGCGTTTCATATCAATATGCCAAGGCATTTACAATTGCAACATCAGCCGCCGCACTAACGACAATCAATTACTCGTCCTTCAAATCACACAATAGATCAATTATAATTTATCCATCATCATAGGGCCTTAGGACTACTGCCCACTGATACGGTGGCGAGAAGCTACATAATGTAGCGTGTAGACAGTACAACCGTTGCTCTTCTATGCAGCAACCCGGCATACAGAAGAACACGCTGATAGTATATCTGACGTATCTATAGCAGGCCGGATTAGTTCCGTTAAGCTAACTAGAGGGCACTATATGAAATTAGACATCTACAATTTTCTCTTCAACCTTTTGTTACATCGCCATCTGCGTGATGTATAAAACTTTTACAGGTTATCAAAAAATCTAATCGTCTTACCTCACAGTGAACTGTGGATAGATGTGTGACTTTGTGGCATGGAATTAGGAGGTTTATTTTTGATCTGTGGTAGTCAAGTCTACAGAAATCATTCATACACAAATTGTCTTTCTAGACAGACAAAATCTGGACATCAACAAATTAAAACAAAATCCCCTTATTGCGCCTGTGACCAAAGATGCATGCGGTAAATTGTTTGTATACAGCATCGTCAGCTGTCTTGTTATTTGCTAGCTTCTGAGAAACTCGGATAAGGGCCTCAGGCCTACGATTATTCTACCTTCTACCTGAGAAACAAAAGAAACAAAGCAATCCCTAGATTTCTCTGCCTCAGCCTGCTTAGCATGAAGACCCTAGACAAGGGTTTTGTCTACCGTCGAGAAGACAAAACATATTTTTTCCCTCTCTTTTGTTTGACAGAATAGGCGACAGAAATAGTTTTCGTCTTCTCTTTCGTAGACAAAACGTTGTCTTAGGCGCTCATGCTAAGCGGGCAGCTCTCTTCGTAGACTAGCCCTTAGTTTCGTAAATTCAGATCGAGCAAAGTGGACCGATCCAGAATCGATTCGGCCCAAATCGATTGCACAACGAGGTTAATAACGTTCAAGGACTCGATTCGACTATTCAATCAATTCGACAGTCACGGTATTCGATTAATAACAAATGAATTGATGGCGTTCGGTTGTGGTGTTGACTGGCTACTCCTAAGTTCACGGCTCCGCTCAATCGAGTGCTTCGCCACAGTAGGTACAGATACGAAACAGTAAAGACACAACCACTTGACAGGTCATATCGTCGACCTGTCAAGTGGTTGTGTCTACTATATAGTCATAGTAAGTTTGAGTTTTGAGTAAGTCAAATTGTACATGATGATGATGATGATGATGATGAATTGCTTTGGCACTAAGATGATAACGCTTTTGATACAAGACGTGACGATCATCATTATCCTGAAACGGTGCTTATGAGTAGGTAACGAAGAGATTGAATGTCTTAAAATATAAAAACACTATGCTCATACGACGATGATCAAGAGTGTGACATAATGGCGGCTCAAGAAGCTCTTCATTTAACTGCCTAAAAGTATTCGTACTGTCTGATTTTTATATTGTTATATTGTATTGATATGGTCGATTTCGTAACTTTAATGCGAGTTGAATTGGATCGTGTGTAGAATATTCATCATAATTGTTGACAGCCGTTGCGTTTGAATAGAGACCAGTGATTGATTGGACACGCAAATGGAAATAGACCATGTATTGCAAGATGTTTTTATAGACGGCAGAAAGGATATAAATATTGAATGAAAGCCTTGGCAAGGTTATCCATCACTATTGACAAAGAAATATACAGCATCGGAGACAGTTTTTTTTTCTGCAGACTTCGCTTTCTTTACTATTTTATTTTATATAAAACTTTACAATAAAAACTTCGTAAATAAATCAACGTTGTTTTCTTTTTTAAAACCATCTACATTCCGCGGTGTCTCGTTTCGTTCGCATCACTCAGAAATGCAGATATCGATCGTAAATATCGATATGAAGGACGTGCAACAATCGAATATCTCGATGACGTTAATAACGCGATCGGTGTCCTTATCTAGACCACTTATCGAACAGCAGCATTTCGACACTAAGATATTATCAAATTAATTGAGACATATACTTTAATTATAGTAATAATTATAACAACTGTTTCAATTTAGAGGCGCCTGTTGGCCTTCTATCGTTGCACAATAGACACAAATCGTGCGCAGGAGTCGATTGAAAGCGTGACTGCGGCGTCACATGTCCTCGTGACCCTTACGCCCTTGCCACCAGCAAAAGTTAGGCTAATATCTATGGCCAATTTCGTAATCATTAATGACACCGCCGCCGCTGTGATTACGACAAAATGTGTGTCAATGTTACAAATGTTTGTGACACTAATTAAGTAAGAATTACATTCAGAGACGAGCAGTCTCGTCGATCAAATTCCTCAGATAAAACTTGCGACATCCTTACACAACCTTAACAAATCAATGAACAAAATTTGAGTAGGTTTGTAATCAATCTTAGAAGAGTTGCTTCAGATCAGTCTTAAAAGGAAAAGTTATAAATATTTTAGACCTTGAATAACCGCAAAGTCTTAACATCTTAAGCAAGTTAGAATGATTTTCCAGTGAGAAATATTTGACAACAAGTTACGCTTCATTTTGTAAATTCTGTATTCTAAATATTCTCGACTTTTACGCTAAAATATCATACTAATGAAAGTGAGCCTTAGAGTGGCTGTACAGGATGCATTATCAGTAAGTGCGGCCGACATCTCGACGCCTGAACTTCCACAGCACTTTAGTCAGATTAGGGTTGCCAGGATTAGTTCATTAGTAGCGATATATTTATTTATCACTTACTAGCTTCTGCCTACGGCTTTGCCCGCGTGGTAAAGCCTATGTAAAAGTAGCCTATGTGTTATTCTGATGTAAAAGCTATATTACTGTAAAGTTTCAACAAAATCCGTTAAATCGTTTTTGCGTGAAAGAGTAACAAACATCCAGCCTCACAAACTTTCACATTTATAATAGTATTAGGATAATAATAATAAATAATGCTGGTCATTTTTCACACAGCACCACCTAGCCCCAAACTAAGCAGAGCTTTTGTTATGGGAACTACATGACTGATATACTACTTATATACTTTTTTTTGTAAATACATACATATTATACATACAAAACACCCAGACCTGAGACAAACATTAGCCTATCGTACAAACATTTGTCCCGCAGCAGGAATCGAACCCGCAACCTTCTGCGTCTCATTTTTTCAACTTCGTCAATTGTAAAAAAAAAAAATACATTTCAATTGTGTAACTTTGTCATGTTGCATAAATTGCACTTTCAACGGTAAACGTCATGTTAAATGTAATCGCAGGCGATTTGGATGTCCTAAATTAATAAATATCCATCTGACCAATAACTGGTAAGAACTAGTGAATGATAAAGAAAACAACAGCGAACGATAAATCTATTCCAGAGGTGTACTAAAATATAAATATTAAGGTGCCTTTCAGGTATTTGAAGGTGTAATTAATAAAGTACCTAGACCAGTACAGATTAGTCTCATATTAAGCTGGATCTTCACAAATTTATAGGTACGTGCTTCTTTATTTTCGCGAATTCGCACAGCCCTGTCCAACCACACGCTGAATTAGGTCATTCGTGCATACGATGCGCCAGCGTGCGTGGCGTGTACTGTTTACCTAAGCTGATCCATCCTACTGACTAATAGGTTGGGGAAAAAGTTTCTTCGCATTTTTTAAGAAAATTCAAAACATTTTTTAATATAGTTTATTTACATTTAACTAAAGTATGTAGGTACCATTTTGTTCGATAACTTTTTGCCATTTTGTAGGCAGGGACATGATCCCATTGCTATAAAAACTTTGGGGCTTCTGTTCAAAATACCGCGACAAGTGGTTTTGGCAGTCCTCTCGTGATGTTAACCTGACACTGCCTAAAGAATTCTGAAGAGACCGAAACAGGTGGAAATCTGAAGGTGCAAGGTCAGGACTATACGGCGGATGCATTAACACATCCCAGCCAAACTCTCTTAATTTTTGCTGAGTGGCTAAAGATGTGTGAGGTCTAGCGTTATCATGATGAAAAACCACACCCCTTCTGTTGATTAACTCCGGCCGCTTTCTCTCAACTTCTTGTTTTAATCTCATCAGTTGTTCGCAGTAGAGTTCAGAATCGATGGTCCTGCCTGGTGGTAACAGCTCATAATGAATAATGCCCTTCCAATCCCACCACACACACAGCATCACCTTGTTGCGAGTTAACCCGGGTTTCGCCACAGTCTGTGAAGCCTGACCGGCCTTTGACCACGACCTTTTTCGCACGTTCTTGTCGTACGTGATCCACTTTTCATCAACAGTTATCAGCTTCTTCAAAAATGGTTCGGTTTCATTACGTCGTAATAAAGAATCACAAATGAGAACACGGTTCATTAGGTTTCTTTCAGTGAGCTCGTGAGGTACCCAAATATCGAGCTTTTTTGTGTACCCAGTTTTTTTCAAATGCGCCAAAACTGTTTTGTGGTCAATTCCCAGTTCTTCAGCTACGTCGTAACTACTGATATGCCGATCTTGCTCCACTTTTTCAAAAATGGCATCCATTTTATCCGTAATAGGGCGACCAGAGCGACGTGCATCTTTGACATCAAAATTTCCGGATTGAAAACGCTTAAACCAAATTTGTGCTACTCTCACAGACACTGCACTAGGTCCATAAACATCGCAAATTTTTTTCGCGGCTTGCGTTGCATTTTTACCTTTTTTGTAGTAAAATTTTAAAATGTATCGAATTTCTTCATTAGATTCACTCATCTTAACAGTACGAAAAACAAATAAAAATCACACATTTTCCTAATTTGAATTTGGAATTATCTTCTTTAAAATTTAAACTTTTAATGATACCAAAACCAGCCAGATACAAATAGTATAGCCAAAGAGATTTTATTACAAGTTCATACATACAATAATGCGAAAAGACTTTTTCCCCAACCTAATATTACATATTTTATGACAAAGGATATGGTCACGTGTGGTCCGATCGAAGGCATATTAATTGCTGATCAACTTGGTGGGCGGATCATTATTTATTATAGGATCTTAAGGCTACCCTATGCATAATCAGTGTTAGTTCGGTCTAGACTTAAATAAATAACAGCCTAGCTCATAACCCAGTAAATTGCAGCTGTGATTAAATCAATTTGTCGAACATACTATCAAGACACTTTCTTGAGTTAAAATATTGAGACTGAAATTGTAAATATTTGACCGAAATTGTTTTATAGAAGAAACCAAATAAATATTATAAAGAATTTATTTAGTAAAGTATTTAACGAGAAAAGTAGAATCTCGTAAAGGAACAGTCCATATAAAAGAAAAGACCCAGATCGCGACCCGGGAGAACACCTCTCACTAACTTCCGCAATTAGTACATCCGACAACATCTGTTCTGTGTTCCTGTTGGGGTTAACGAGCGGCTGAAGACTCTTTTTGCGGTAAGTGAACGCAAAAAGTTAACTGGAACTCTGTGAGTTAAAAAGGATGTGATGAATAGTACCGAACGCTTTTGATATTACTAAATATTAGAGCTTATGTCGGTTTGTTTTGCGGCGTAAATTTGTTTTATATATTTTAAACAACATGTGTTTTTTGCACATTCAGATGTGAAAATGGAATGTGCTTTCTGTCTAAATTGAATATTTAAATAACTAGACGCACAATGGATCTTATCCACTGTTAGGGAAGGGCAATGTTTGGATTGACACTAGATTTTCAAGAACTAAATAGATTATTGCAGCATCAAACTAGTAAAAATACTTGATAACAGTATTTTTGGAGTAAGCATTTCCCTTCAGCATCAATGCCAGCAAATCGGGTCATATCCCATCTCAGCGCAAGTGTCAATCTCTTTGATTGACGCGTACCGTTCATGCATTGGAACCCGTGGCACACTCGCGAACCCTTAACGAGACAGAGCTGAACAGGGTCATTCGTCTTACAGACAGGAGTGCGTGTGTTCCATGCTTTATTGGGACACATGAATATGACTAGCAAACGCCTGCGAATTTACTTTTATCATTAAAGAAAAAACGTCCAGTGAGTCTGTTTGGGCATTTCGGTTATTTATACACTTATATTTGTAATAAAACTTTTGTATCCCAAACATTGTCATTACAACAAAGATTGAAATGCGAAAAAGCTACTTTCATTAATCAAAACAAACTTATCACCAAACTAGGGCAGGAATCCCGTTTCAACGCGACTCAGGAAGCTTTATACCAATCAGCAGCTGTCGACAGCCGAATTCGGGTGTTACCGTTAATTCGCAGTGCGCTGTCTAAACTGTCCATCGAGGATTTATATCGACGTAACCGGGTCTTGCGGTATCGGCACACGTCTAGACTGCTAGATGATACGGAACTAACTGGTTTTGAGATAAGTTTTGATACAATACTCGCCACGCATCTTTGCGGCGAGAATTTGATGATTGCAAATATTGCAGTTATGAGACTCGGGAGATGCATGTGAAAAGGTAGGTTCCAATTCGCAGCGAATGACAGCCGTAAAGATACGTGGCGTAAAGCAATGAAATGAAAAATGCAATTCAAAAAGCAATCTCCAGACAGATAATACGGTACAGAATAACGACCATGGAAACAAGTCAATGAACGGATTTGTTACAAAAACGTTACCCGCTTTGGCAAACTACTTATTTAAGCAAATTATCATCTAAGATATCATCACTTCACAGAAATCATCAGGCGAGACTATATTTAACTACAAATTACTAGAAGGACAGTTACACCAATTTAACATGCAAAATAACGGTATGCGAGATATGACGATTTGTCAAGCCAGAAAGAACACTATTATGTCAGCTACTTGATAAAAAGACCATGAACCACATACGCCATGAAAGCTATATGGAGTAGATTTGCACAACATACAACAGATTCCGAGAACTTCGGTTATAAAATATTAAATGACGATCATTTTATGCTTAGCAAACCCGCAATCTATATATATTTCCTGCGAAGAAAGCTCAGCTAGTAGGCAACTATGCAGCATAGCTACTTAAACCAAAAGGTATGTCATATCATCGCTTCGCTACCAGTGTCTGCTACCACGCAACCACCAACTAACGGGCCATCATTTCATTTCACATTTTGTGAGCACAGACAACTCCGTGGGAACTGTCAATTGACTTCATACTTTACTCTTTATTCAACGCTGTCAAAAAGTATCACACGCCCTGAGCTTTAGCAGCTGGAGATAGAGTTCATATCACTGCATGTTATGATTGCTTAGTACCTCGTGGGCGTTTGTAGACACAATTACGAAGAACGCAGAATGTTACAAAGATTCAAATAGAGCTCTTGTCTATTAGGCATGCAAACAGCTTTATTTGTACAAGAATAAGCGATAATAAATACAATATCGGTCACTTTCGACTGTTTACTTTCGATAGGATTTTGTTGCAGAAGCGTGGGAAGTGAAAACTTAGGAAGCAGACTTCAGAGTTTGTGAATTAACATACAATGCCAAAATTTCATTTTGAAATCATAAATATTTTAATTAAAAAGTTGAGATATGTCAAAATGTTTTCTAAAGCCAATTATGAAAGAAAGCAGCGAGAGTCCTAGTAAAGCTTTTATTTCAAAAACTGTGAGCCACCATTATATAAGCCATTTTGAGGGTAGGCGCACGACATATTCACAATTTCTCTACAAAATAAAACACTCGCTTCCGTGCTTCGATACAATAATCCCGACTATTGTCAATAAGCCATGTCAATGGCTTTCAAAAGCCATGTCGGAGGCTTTCGGAAGCGCCAAAACACTAAACAGCAAAGCTCATATATGTTAGTCTTACTAACTTACTGTTTCGTTCGTTCGTTGTCTTCTCGACCAACATTGGTCATCCTGCGCTAAATAGGCCAGTGACTTTTTGATGATAAGGACTAAGTATCTATCACACTCAGTTGTCCACTGCAAAAGTTTAGAATAGGATCCACCGTCTTTGTAGCAGAAAAAAATGCGTCTGTTCTAGTTACCCGCCTAGTTTCTCGTTAATAAATTAAACAACGATTAAGATTTAAGAACCACGACTGAATACAGCGTGATCAGAACGAGAGATTAAAGAACAGTTAATTTATATGACGGTCGCTGATGTGGCCTGATATAATTGTGTTTGTCGTCCACAATTATTGTCAACTGATATACTATTCCAGTTTCCACAAAGTCATAACTGATGCTATGACTGAACAAATGGGTTTTTAAGAAGCCTGGGTGATCTTAATGGTATGAAGACAAGGTAGAATGGACTACAAAATACAAGGATCTTTTTAAAAAAAATCTCACGACCTTATTCATTTGAACATGATCAGATTCAGAGTCAGAGTCCTTTGTACCTGTCCTCATTATGTCTCAAGTTAATGTTTTTATTTTTGAACAATAATAGTATTCTCCAATGAAGGTAGGACAGGCTGATGGAACTATTCATTCTACACGATGGATTGCGGAAAGTTGGTAAATGTAGGTAACACAGAACAGTTTGTCAAGACCTGGACTTCTACAGTTGTCATCAACTGGTCATTACGTTCAATATGATCATGACGATGTTAAATCCTAGAAAAAATCATCAAAAGAATGAACCACCTTAGTTATGATCAGAATCTCAGCATTCTCTCGTCATGGAGCGATTGTCTGAGCCTGGGAAGATGACGCAAGGTTATCGGGGTGATCAGAAACACACGAACCTCTTTAATTTGACGATCCCGATGTTTATTCAAACAGTTATCCGACACACATTTCCTACCGGTGAAGACGCCAACTAGCCGTTGAGCTCTCGACCCCCCGACCTTTATTCAAAGAGCTGGGACAAACCCTCGCCAATATCATCAGACCTACCCAACTCCTAACCGTATTAGGGAAGCTGTTGGAATCTAGAGGTCTAGATAAAACGGTCGGGATAAACGCTCGCCAATATCATCAGAACTTTGTGACTCCTCGCTCTGTTGGTGAAGCTGTTGAAGGTAGAGGTCGTGATATAACGGTCGATAGTTGAAGGATGCCCGTTAGAGCAAAGGTCATCGGCAGGTGTCGATTTGCGTTTGACAAGCGTGGCTTTCCTATTTTGGTGGTGCATTGTTAGTAGGTAAATAACGTGTCTCGGCTATCGGCCAGTTGATTTGAATTCCCATCGTTAGTCAATGCGGTTTGCGGCAGAGCTCTCGTGATTTTGGTTTTTTTTTTTCTCAACTTAACATGTAGGTAATGATGGTATCTGTAATGTGCCATTTACTTTAATGATAATGATGTTGGCCGCTATCGTTAATAGCAAGGAAATCACGTATTTTTGTTTACTTTGGTACCTGTCTTTATACACGCATCTTTATTCATTTTATCAGAACAGTTGATACATTGTAGTCAGTATTAAGCAGGTACTATATTTTCTGATTGTTGCATTGATCAAGCACGATTTCACGTAAATTATTTACGAATATTGCGGAAGAATTAAACGGCGCATATATTGTTTAAAACGGCGAGATTGTTTAAGTTTAAGCGCACTCTTGAAAGGAAAATTGATTATTAATTAGCATAATTACACGTGTGCATCAACAATCTCCAAAAAGGTACATCAAAACTGGCTTGACCAATTTGCATGTAATTTATATTATTAATCGTCTCCACACCCACGCTGGTACTTATATTTATCTCAGCATACATGCTTTCGGCGAATAATAAAGCTTACGAAATTATTGTTTCGTAATTATTGTCGTACACCGCTGATCATTCATATAATCTCATAGATCCTCCTCTCCGTCCAAAAGTTGTCTGGAAGAGATCGCTGCTAAGCGATTAGACCGCCCATTGTACTCTTGGATTTGTCTATTATAAAGTACTATCATGAATGAATTTTCTGCTCTCAAATGCAGCTAGGTACCGATATGATTTAAGATAGAATCGAGCAACTTAATTTATAGAGTAGTAGGTACTAAAATATCCATATTTAGAACCGATTCGATGAATAATCTCAGTCGACATTTATCAAATGCGAAATTGCTTGAGATTCTATACACAATAATAACTCACACAACATTGTTCGTTACAAGTACCTAAGCAAAGTAAGTTGATAGCGTCCAGGAACTCCAATAACATCAAGCATTCAGATCTGACGGAGAAAGATGGTCGAGGAAATTGAGAGCGAACAAAAGGGACGATACAATTCTGCCACCATTAGAGAATCAATTAATATTGCTGCACCCACCTGCTTGTGAAGTTGAGAAGTTGAGATAAGCTAGAGACGAGTAGACAATATTATGATAAATGACACGGGGATACGGAACGGACGACGGCCGCCATTTATTTATTGCACGAAGAGTTCTTTGGAACTCTGCACAACACATCTATACATACAGAACAAAAATAAAGGGAAACTGTAGTTGGTATTAAATCGGCGCATATAGCAGACATATTGAAACAAAGATTTTCATATGAAATACGTTGAAACGTTTGTAGTTTTCCGTTCGGACAATTTGTAGCATGATCGCTTTCTGTGGAAAGTATAATTTTATAGTTTTCAAAGATGGCGCAGTACCTACCGAAAGTTGTTTAGATCAAAATATTTGCTACATATCACAAATTGACAAAAATAGTGACACTACGAAGGAGGATATGAAAAATACTACTACGAAGTAATCAAAACTATTGTTAAACTACGTGGTGGAATTGAGTGCAGAATCTAGCTCTCACATGGCGGTCCAATAAGCTAGGGGCATAATAAGATCAACGCTCCGTGTTCATATAATTTGTTCGAGCGATGCAACAATGTCGCCAGAGATAAATTATGGTACCGCAGTACCACCTGTGTTGAAGAGTACCGACACATAGGCGGTAAATGAAAATAAATGTCGTCTCGACGATTTTATCGTGCAGAATGCCGATACGAATGTTTAAGGACTATCTACAGCTATCGGTGCTATGAACACGTTCACACTGACCGAGATGCATGCACGGAAACGGACGTTTTTTTTATGCAACTATAGTAGCAAATATACCTTTTGGTAATCGGTTAACGTAACCTATGAACGCTTGCAACACGAAAGTCATCACTCGCGCGTAGCCGACCCTGAGACATACCGGATGAAAAGTCTAATAAGGATATAACTTTTGAAGATCAGGAGAACATAACTCTCAATCAAAACCTCTCAGAACACGGCCTCTTTCCCGCTTCTCGTGAAAATGTTGTGTGAACGAGTTCATATAAATATATCGGCCAATATTTGTGCGACCTGATCGGGCCACAGCACGGTACCGAAACGGCACGGGTATATGCGGATAGCCCTTTACAATGACTACACACTCGATCTGGACAAGGTAGGATAATCTTATCGTTACAGAACACTGACGCATTCGAATGAAATGACGGAAGACAAAACGAGCATTTTAATAAAATAAACACACTATAAATGGTGAAAAGCAATAATTGGGCGGTCACGGTAAACGGTTTTTACCCACGACAAAGTGACCCTATTGAGATAAAAATGAAGTCACAAAGAAGCAAAGATGCCGTACGGAGGTCACTGTTGGTCCATTAATATCCAGTTAACGGCCAATAACTTAGAGTTTTAACGGGTGAAATATCGAATGAAATTAATTAACAGTAAAGGCTTCCGTAGTGGAGATCGCGTTAAATAATTGAAATGTTCATTGAAAGTGACAACAGTTAAATTATCAGTTTTTATATCACGGATACGTAGAGACAGTTTTATCATCTTACGCCTTGTACGTTGGTGTTGTACTGTTTATAATGTACTTAACATTCATTTAAGTCCCGTTTATTATCATTCCAAAGACGTAAAGGCATGTCTATGAAAAGTTTATGGTTTAAATGCAAGGTTTTCTACAAAGGGAATAATTATACACACAAAAGGCACTAAATGTTAAACCTATTTTTTATCTGTCTGTAACAGAATATTATTTCCTTTTTTATTATTTCTTTGCGACGCGCACAGATCCACAGCCGCGACGCAAGATGTGCCGTATGCGATTCCTGCTGCGAGACAAATATTTGTATTTTCTGCAGATATTTGTTCCGGGTCTGGGTGTTGTATCACGGTATTCGTAGTCCCTGTAAACCACGATACAGGATATTCTAGTGTGGGGACAGTACTATGTATGAGACATACAAAACCAACAGGGGTTGGGTATGTATATCTATTTAACTACCACAGTATTAAATTAGTCCTACTTTTTAAATTAGTCAATATTTTCACAATACTAATCAACATTGTTACAATGTTGATTAAAATTACCTCATTACAAATAGATTTAACTACGCAGGAGGTCTGACTCATCCAAATTTATTTTGGTAAACGCAAAAAAACTAACTGCCGGTATCTCTATATACTTGTACCAATACTAATATTTACCACCCACATGGAGCTCAAATTGGGCTTCCACAATAAAGTAGGTAGTAGCTACGTGTGGTTTTTTTTTTTTTTTTTTATGACTTTATAAAAGTCACTCATGAACTGCCAGTTTGTCGCACTTTCTTCGTTTAACTAGTTTGTACACCATTAAATTTATTTTTATTTATGTTATATTTTATACATTTACTAATCGTAATGTAAAGCGGACATCCGTGTTTTCACTAAGTGTTTGGTTCCAACGGAAGATCAGCGTTGTGTTGCCAGTTGACACAACCAATGCTGAGTTGGACGCCAATTTGTGTCGTTACATATCGGTAGGTAACAGGAAGCACATAAATAGTTTTATTGTTAGCATTTAGGTATTGCTTGTGTAAATTCCGTATGTGAATTGTGTTTGTTTTATATTGTGCAACTTTTAATTAGGTAAACAATTATTGTGCACACATGTGCTTAAAACGGTGAAGGAAAACGTGAGGAAACCGACATACCATGGAACCGAAAAATTCTAAGGCATGTGCCATAAGTGTGTGTTCCAATAAGCGGCTTACAACCTGTCACGTGGTCACTGTCAACTAACTACTTGAAACCCGCGACGTGTGCCAAATGTTATCTTTGGACGTGCATCTGATTACCACCTACTGGGTATCCTCAATGTTCATTGTATGTCTGATGATGGATTCATCGTAGGGGAATACAGTCGTAAGCGTGTTTTTTTATATAATTACAGTACATAGATATGAATGTGGCCAGATAATGAGGCTGAGCCAGATCCCGTGACTCTGCATGGAACTATTCGTCTGGAGAGGAATGGTTTGATGATGCATTGACACTACGGTAACAGGGAGGAACTTCGATGGGTTGCGGGTATGACGCTCGTCAGCGTTGAGTCCGACAGACCCCTACGGCTCTCCCAACTACAGCCGGAGGACATACATTGGTATACTTTTTCAGGGTCATTCTTTGGTAAAGAAACTGGCCACACTCATATTTATGTACAGTAATTATATAAAAAAAGATGCTGGTTTTATTCTTAAGATATATTAGAAGTTGAAATATGTCAATTTGATTAAATGTGGAATACACAGTCATAAATATTACGAGATATGGTAAAACAAATAACAAATTTTAATAATAATGTGTACGAAATTTATACTTTACATTATAAGTTCAGATGAAACAACACATCCGATTTAAAAAAAACAGAAATACTTAGTATGGACTTTTAGGGTGTCGTTACAATAAAAGGGCTTTTCGTGGAGACCAATTTTGCAACGTAAGTCGACTAAAAAACTGTCGAGCGAATGCGTTTTTTACGAACGCAGATGCTAGCTATTTATATTTTTTGCATGGATGACTTCCTTATGAACGCGGTCACTGCCGTGAATCATTGCAAAAACACTCACGAGAACGGCATACACACTTTTTCAAACACATCATTAAATTTTAAATTCAACGTTAAATTAGATGACTGCAAAAAATAATGTCAATGAACTTACATCTGCAGGTGTCTTGGATTGAAGCTTTCTGTGGAATTACACTTGTCAATTTATGCAAATCTCATAACATTCCTGTATGTATCCGATGTAGAAGGATTAAATGAGCATTCGTTACTTATAAGCCGCTTATCGAATGTCATGTGTAGATTAATATTGGAGGTCAAGTTTATTTTTGATTTAGATTTGGAGGTCTGTAATCCTTTATGCTGCCTATGTTTGACTCTGAAATCGGATATAAGATTACAAGTGTTTAATGGTTGAATATTAGCAAGGAACGAACATTCTGAAGCAATCTTCAATACCTTTGTAAGTATTAGTTTAACTTGCGTATAAAATGAACATTAATCTATAACATTTTAACTTCACCACACTGGTTTTTTTAAACAAAAACCACTCTAAAATGCACAAGAGAAAAAGTTGTTACATTTCAATTTTGCTTAAATGTTTCAGTTTTATCATGGTAGAATTATTTTGTACCACGCTGGGCGCCAGGTTAGCAATTGTCGCTTGCATCTAAGAGTTAAAATAACTAACTCAATGTTAATTTACAACGTAGTCATTTTGCTGCCCCGTCCATGATTTAGATCGTGAGCTAGACTCATAAATGCAAAGATGCAAGCGTGCTAAAGTCATTAACAAAACTATAACAGAATCATGTCTATGTGTCCGCATTAAGTTTTATTGACATTAGTGTAAACAGGCATTAGATATGCGTATCCGCGGGAATATCCCACACCCTCATTGCTTGAAGAGACATTTATATTCAGTTTGAATAGGAGAAACGGTACAGAATACCGGCTCATACTACCTAACTTGGCTCCGTTCCCAAGTATCTGTTACCATAAGCTTAGCTCACGTCTGTTCTATGAGTAAGTTTGCACTTAGTCACTTCAGTCAGACTTGTCTTCCGATTCAAATAAGCACTGTATCTGTGACTAATATGATTAGTTGAAATGATTTTCATCTCGAGATGATATTCTTATCAAATAAAGAGAACTTAAGTGATTAATACATTTTATAATGTTAGAAATAAGCCACATTCTAAGATTTTTCTTAATCTAAGCAGTTTAAGTTGTAGCGCCTAAATTTAATTACTCCTCATTACCATTGTATAAACCAATTCATACACTTTGGAAATTACTTGATCTAGTCTTAGAATTTAGGAATAACGGAGGTGACCGTCTGCTCTCCTTGAATTATTGGCCTCAAACTGCGTAGGTGCAGCCCACATCTATTCAGTTAACTAATAATCCGAACATAATAAATATTTTTTGCAATTTTAATATGCTAATCGAAACATAAATTCCAGCGGACAAATATAACATGAACAATGTTTAATTAAAATAAAATTACGAGGGCATTGTTCATATATGCAAGGGTTAAGAAAATCAAAGTGTAACGTTATAACAACGGGTTACTGACACAAAAACAATAACGAACGAGTGGAAAAGCAATCTCAGTCATGTCCGGGGTAACAATTGAAAAGGTTTACGGGGTACAATAAAAACGCACTTTATAACGAGACAAGAAACGAGCACCGCTGCGACCTTGAGACGAGAAAACACTTAAACAAAGAGCGATCACGGAGACTATTGTCACAATATAAGAATGTATAATTGTATAAGCCTCAGTATTGTCTGCGAACACATGTGTCACGGGTGGCGTTCCGACGTTCCGGCGCATGATGTGCGAACGCATTCCCGATTCGGCGCGCATCATGCGACGGACACACTTGAATCTAAGAAATAGTTACTCCTCGCTCACAAATCAATGCATTTTGAAAGTCAACTAACGAATTCCAGCAGCGAACGCAGAACCAATTAGTGAAAGAAAAACGAGCAAAGAGAAATCCGCTCCATTATCGCCGAACAAAAAGGCCGCTGTTTGTTACAGTTGCAGTGGCGATAAATTCGGGGTCTCGCTCTTCGGCTTTTCGTGTAATGGCCGTGACCTCTCGGGAGATACCGGCGATGACCGCTCGCCCCTCGCTTTCTTCTGACCCGCTTTTCATAAACAATACTTCGGCAAAGTCTCCGCTCGCTCGGTAGAAAGTGGTCAATAACGTGCGAGAGGCGATGCCTGTATCAATTCAGCCAATACCCATACCATTGAATACGCAAAACAGCACAGATCAGCGCCATTATTCCGGCTCAAATTCTCGATTTGCCACGGAAAAGCAGTATCCGATTACGGTCCATTTTAATTTACCGTGTGAATAGTTCGAGATAAACAATGCTAAATGAATACCGGAGTTTTCTAAACAAATTAAAAAGCCGGTGGTTGCGTAAGTTTTAGAAATCAAACTGGTCACAATATTTCCATTCGATCGGCTCTGCTCCAATGGAGACAAATTATGGCGAGGGTCCGGCGAGTCGTTAGGGGAATGACGAGGCAGATGTTGTTCGTCGTTCGGGACATCTGGTATTCCATGCGTATCGGATTCCGCAAATCAAATAACAATTCACCACAAACAGACGTGCTATCCAAGATAAGCGAAAAGCTTGTCGATTGTTTGTGCCATAGTTAGGAGGGATTTATGGATTATTTTTATGTACAGTAAGTGGATAACGAGCTGCCCATCTATAAAATGAGGATGCAGAGTAGAAGATCTGAGCCACAAAACAATGAAGGTCATAAATCACTGCTTCCTCCTTGTAACGGTTGCATCCTACGGGCAGAAGCTTCGCGGCGGCCAATCCGGCACTATCTCAATTGATGGTTTCCGGTGCACATTAGAGCAGTCTATCGCGCAGCTGTCTGCCGAACGACACACTTCATTTGCCGCTGCGCGTGCGCACCGTAGAAAGTGCCGCTTTGTCATCAGCCACACTCGCCCAAAATCGAACACAGATGCGCGAAAGGGACGGGTTTCACGCGAATTGCACGTGGCGAAGCGAGAGGTTTGAAGCAGAATTGCAGATTTGGTGTACATATCATCTGCCGTCTTCGCTCCCTATATATTTTTACAGATTCTTCGATTCAACTTATCCGCAGAATAGAATACCACTGGGTCACAAAGAATAATGTCTGAAGAGTAATTTGGCACGTTGTTAAATGACGTTTACCATGAAGACAGGTCAACTAACCATGCATTCAAACGCAATCACTTAACGAATGTAATTTCCGGTGATTAGCTATACGGATCCGTTACAACATTGAAATCAAATAAATCATCGCGGGATTTTCGAGCAGTCATTTGATCATTTCAATCCGCTCGGTAATTGAGATTTCAATTTCAGTAATTTATAACGTATTACAAAGCCCTCAAATTGGACCTATTTGGAATCATAAGCGTTCTTGACAGGTCAGATCTTAGTCACAAGGTATTATTGAAATTAATGTTTTATTTCATTTTATTTCTTATAATTATACAACAAACAGTAATACATTATTAGATAGTTATAACATAAACTTATGGGAGTTAATGAAGCAAAAGTGTTAGCCAGGTTCGTAGGAGAGAATCCGTGGTTCTGCCTAACCCCTCCGGAAAATAAGAGAGGTTTTATGTCTGTATGGTAAAAGAGGTTTTCTATACCGATTATCGCTCCCGACCAATTTATTAACACCTATTTGACACAATTAATTTCTTGTTTTACAAGCGTCCACATCAATGCGTGGGCATCCATTGGCGTTGGAATTAATTTATACGTGTGGGAGGCACGGTAACCAAAAACACTAGGTGAAGTGACGATCGTTTATCAATGTTACAAGATAACTGGAAGATTTGGTGAGGAAAAACTCGACACGGGAATGTTGCTCTCGGCTGATAATGAAAGATGAAAGAATAAGGGAACGACGAAAATCATATATTATTATTCCAAAAATATTTTTGCATCATTTATTTTGTAAATTAGGGGTTTTGAACGTACCTACTCTTTCCGCGGAGGAAGGCTGTCGCGATTCGCGATCATCAGAAATCAAAATTAATTTATTCATTAAATTCATAAAGCTGACTTTAAAACGTCAATTTTACCTACTGCCTGTTCCTCCGCGAAACAAAGCTGGTTATTAATTTGAATGATCCTCATGAAGATCCTCGAAACTTTCTATAGGGTAGTACCCCTATAGAAACGTAGCTTAGGGGTAGTCTTAGTGTACTACCCCGTTTCAACTATCTGCTAACTGGTTTTCTATTGAAAAATCAAGACGAGTTATTTGAACAATTTCCGATCGAGCTATTTTCAACGGTCGAGCGAGACCATGTAAAATTGGCAAACCATTAGTCACGCAAAAAGGTTAATTAAATCGGAATGTATAACGATCCCCCAGGTTATACTTTACACAGGTCGGTGAGTCAGACCTGAAGGATAATAGCTTAGATCAGTCATGCGTTGCATCACCATTATGTGAACCTGAACCACACAAGCATTTGCCAAAAAGCTACGTTAATCCGATGTATCGATTGCAAACTGAACTAAATTAATAAATTTAAAAATACAATTTGCTGGTCAACAAATGGGCCCAAATTTGGACGATATTTCTACTGGCTTTGAAATCTAGCTAGATTAGGCCACCTAAGCCTAGTCTTGCAAAGAGAAGAATCAAAAACAAAGACGTTAGATAAGAGCCAGGGCCTCCAAGAACAATAGCCACACAGAGAAAGGCCAAAATAAAGGTCAGGACTCAGGACTATGGCAGGTCCCATTATAAATTCATGGGCGTGTTCGCATATTGTGGGTACGACAAAGGAAGTATTTTTAATGCTTGGTGCAATATCACAAGACATTAAGCCCGTGCAATTTCCAGCTCGGAATCATAAAACCAGAGGTGACATCGAGACACGTGATTTGCCGTACAGATTTTTATATCTCCAGGGAATTTACATTTCCTCAATATTTCCATTACAAGATGTGTCTTAAAAGCTTTTTTATAGCACCAAAACTTTACATTTTATGCTCATATCACTATTGGGAGGTCAAAACCCGACACTGTAAGTCGTTAATTTTACTGTCTTAAGAAATTCCGCATTATCTGAGGGTCTCTGGACTTTCAAATTCCGTGTACATGACAATTTTGGTTAAGGTTCTATCCGAAGCAGGTGAAACTTTAAAATTATTCGTACATAAAGTACCGTTTCACTTCTAAGTATACATTTTACCAAAAATTTAAGAAGCTCACATTAATTTATATGCCATTGCTCTGGCGCATGGCTAGATCATGGCATGAATGTCTGGACCAGAAGCTAGAGTATTGGATTTGAAACCATCAGAACATTTTTGAAATATTAGTCTTCAAAAGTCTCTAGACTAGAGTAATGAACATTTTTTTGGGGTGCTCGTAAAGCGTTTGTTTTCCCTCGCGTTTCCACCAACTTGGGCCGCATCAGCTAGTCGATCCAGGGGCGGCGTTGGACGAGCACGGATATGCAAATGCCTGACCACCCCGCAGCCTCGCAGCCACATGCATTCATTAGTCATGGCTCCGTCGACACACCCTGCCATATTCTCTAGCAAATCTTGGGGGCCGTCTGAAAACATCGTTCGTTTAATGAAGAAAAACTCAGTAATAATGTAAGGTTCTCTAAGAGACCGTTGTTAAAACAAGATAGTGCAGTCATCGTCATATTTTATATTCTCCATACCAAAAACAAAATTCCAAATAGGTATTTTAAGCCTTTTATGAGTCCACTAACATCAGATAAAAAATACTTTGACATTTATTGCATGTAGCATAATTTCGTGTCGGTTGGCAGCAAGATATGTGTGGAGTAGTAGCGACCGCCGGCTCCAATTACCCGGCCCGCTGCGCACGCGCCGACTGCCCTTGGACTAGCTGCTTACTTCACACAACATGTACCAAAACAAACAGTATAAAATGCATCGTGTACAGACTTAGAAAGGAATTTCATAGCGGTCGAGTTCGATGCATTAATGTCAGCTTAGTAATCCATACACATGGCCGCGCCGAAACATAGGCATAGGAATGGATTCTGACAAATTCGCGATGGAGCTCGGGCTCTACCAAGACATTCTTCGTCTTCGGGATTGAGCCGTCAGAGGCCGCGCTAGATTTAAAGCCGAGATACAGAGCGCCCTTCCGCCGAGCTGATAAATAGCCTCTCTAATTATATTTACGCAGCGCCGGTCGAGTCGCCATAAATCCTCACCGAGGAATGCCGGGATAACACCGTTTACGGCCGATGCGACGACTGCCTTGCTAGTAAAGCTGGCCCATCGCCGCTGACGTTTGTATTAGTAGGAAATTAGTGAACGAGCGATAAAATCTAATTTCATTCAATCAACTTATGTAGCATCAATTGTGCTCTATTTTTCGATTTCTAAGTTTAGGCCGGGCAGGATGCGATCGTGTCGTGCGCCGGGTGCCGAGGATGGAAACGCTCCGGAAACGCACAATTAAAGACGAGACGTACGCGCATGATGGACGAGTCACTGAACTCCGCCCAAGGTTAGGGAAGGGAGTGTAAACAGTTCTCAAACTGCATCCATCAACGGCGCAAACATTCGTCGCGGCGAACGGCGTCAATATTAGTCCGCGTCGTCGCGTCGGTGACATATTATCTACACAGCGATAGTAGAGTTTCTCACAATAATATTTTCGCAATTTGATATGAAATTCAAATGTATAAATTGTAATAATTCGCAATATCTGAACGAGACGTGCGAAATCGCAACACAGTTTTCGTAACTACCGAAAAAACTGCTGAATCATCATAACCGACCAAATTATTTACCCAATTCAGGAAAGCCCCAATGATGACCGCGAATTCGTGATTCACAGAGTGTTTAGATATAACCAATCACGCACAAGACAAATCATATATTCTATACACAGACACGAATTAAATGCTTACTAGTGCCTTGAACGACGTTTTCACAACTGCAACTATAATCAATCGCATACCTGACGAGTTCGAGATCTTGGTCGAAGCGATAAAAACGAGACTTGTAGATAATATCCAGAGACATTTCTTTACGATCGCAAATCGAAAATTAGCGAATAGAATAAAGCTGATAAGCGTCGCAATCTTAAAAGTGCATACGCATTTTGCGCACTAATAATATGACAACGCCATCCCTCCGATGGTATCTCATGATCGATCTATCTAGGCATGCAGTCACCGCAACCTATTCCGAGAAGGGATCTTCCTGCGAATTCAAACATTACCCTACGATTTGCAACTCTGATGCGCTCGCAATAAACAAACCGCAACTGTTGCGTAAGCGTCAGATGCCGCAACCGGAGACGATAAGGTCGATACGAAGCGCATCAACATTATAGCATAATCTCAATCAGTCATATTCGATTCATACAACTCACTGAACGTGCTCGATCTCGATTAACCGCTCGGCTGTCGAATCGCAATTAGGTCTCTCTAGGTATGTATCGCCGCCCATATCTAGCAGCTGAAGGTCGGTAAGACTTTCGCTGCGGCTCCGAGTCGCGAGGCTGCATTAGGCGAGCCCAACCCGAGCTTCGGAAAATGTAGTCACCCACGAGGGCCGGGCGCATACCCGATGCCGACATTAGCATACTCTATCGTCTCGATATATTATACTCGATCTACAAGAGAGCAGCGTTGACATTGGCCGCACGGTTACATCGATTTTGTAATAACAAAAGCCCGCATTCCAGCGCTCGTTTTTCAATGTTCGATTGTTCTCGCGACGATGCGCCCACGCAGGCGAGGTGTCGCCAGGCTTGCACAATTCGCGAGCTTAGCATGGGCGGCTCCCGGCAGGTGAGGTGGTCCGCCGAGCTGGCTGCGGCCTTGCGAGGAAGGGCATGACCGATCGTAGCACATTCCCGCTCGTCAGGCGTGACAAATCGTATCAGCTGCCTTGTACTCGGACGGTGCATTTTTAAGAACCAGATACAATGAGGGGTTTTAGAGTGAAACGGAGGGTGACACGACACGTGGGAACGGAAGGTGCAGCGAAGTGGCACACAGTTAAGAACGCATGATATGGTGCAGCTTGACGATCAAGATCTCGCATAGAATTCTATATGCGGACATTTTGTCCGCATTTTAAAATCATCGATAGATGAAATTTTACTATACAAAAATAATCCAAAAACTTAAAAACATTGAATTGCACGCGATTTTTGGGTACCTATGACGTAGATATACTGAAATATCTAATTCGGGGTTTTGCGGTAAATAAGTTTCAGACTGTTCATCAGCAGTGACGTAAAAGTCCTAGGGGCGCTCTTAAGGAAAAATTGTAGGTCGGTAGAGGTAGAGCCTAGGTAGATAAGATTATGGTGTGCGCCGGACGGAGTGGCCTCGCTCGCGCGCGCTGCATAAGGATCGGGTTTCGTTCCGCAAACTCGAGATAACTGCAGCACGCCGGCTAGCGCGACCACATACTTTCCGCCGGCCAAGAACACACATCTAGCCTTATTCTACTCCATTTTAGCTATCCGCGTCCTATTTAAATAGGAAATACGAGGTTACGCTTATAGTAAAGTGTTTGCGAGTTAGTCATCGACGTGCGGGGCGCTACGTCTAAAAACGGAGTTCTAATAATCGACACTCGATCTAAAATAGCCGCGTGACAAACGAAACCGAAAGTGATGCGTGATGCAACGGTCCCGAATTTAGCCGGTGCATCGTCCGATGGCACGCCGGCTCTGCCCGTGCCAAGCAGCTGCCATTTCGCACTAATGACACGAATAAGATATTAGCGCGGATACCGTAGACCCGCACCTAATAACCTAACTGACTTTACACGTCAAATTTGTAGAACATTCAGCAATAACAAACACGATCACGACAGCAATCAGTAGTGAACCCTGAAATAATATTTCTATCTCACTCTAAAATTGCAACTTGCAACATAAAACATCTTTCCATTCCTTACTACGATGTTGTTGTTGGCTGTACTTTTGCTTGGCGTAGCCCTATAGTACTGATATTGTATTCTGTGGCGTGGGATTGGTTGAAACAAAATAAGTACCTAAATTATTGTTAAACAATTTCGTGGGATTGGAAGGGTAAAATAATTACATTGAGTGGGAATGACCCATATTTATTACCCTGTCACCTACAGTCTGTTCTGTTGAACTTGGCGCAACGAGATTCACCCATTGCGAGGCAGATCTCTGGCCACGATTCGTAATAGAAAAGTGGCGTTTTTACAGCAACATCAAGTGTGGCGAAAACTCCTGATGCTAATTGCAAAAATTACATAATCAGGCCGCCGACTCGCACACGCATTTAAAGCTTAGAAGACCAGTTCCCGGTCATAAGAGAACCGTTAAGGCCGTCACCGCAAGAAACCATTCGATAAAAAACTATTGACATCTATACGTGCCTGGTCCGTGCCGTGGACGGGCCGGGGCTCAAAAGACTCAGTTGGTATCACTATCTATATTATATTGTATACAATCGTTGCATGACACACTGACTGGCTGACAATAAATACACAGCCCAAACAGTAAGTTCTAAGACCTAATATATGGAGGGTAGGTTCTTTATGGTTTGTAAGGGTGCGCAATAAAGTTTATTTTTTACAAAATTTCGCCCATTGAGTGCACAGAATTTAGATGACGATAACTCGAAGCGAAAAGCACAAGTTTTGTATGAATCTGTATTGGAACAATTTGCATGAAATCTTACGTGACGGCACGGATAGGTGTGGATTGTCCTAAAGCCGTCACTCTCAAGAAACCATTCGATAATCCACGCCTACCGTTACCCGCTGACATGCAAAACCGGTGATGAGTGGTTAGAGTGCATCTTGGAGGCGAGCAGTGACACGGGCGCGGGTCGGAGGTCCGGCCGCATTCCTCTCCGCACGAAAGTGAAACTGCATCGGTCCGGCTCAGCTGTAGAAAGTCCACGATTACATCTCGACGCCGGACGAGCAAAAACTGCTATCTCGCCGGCTCCCGGGAAACAAGGCGCCCGGGGCGACGTCGACGTCGCGAGGAGAAATTGCCAATAACCGCCAGCGATCGCTAAACGATTCCTTTCATTTACACAAACGCCAGTCTGTTTTGAATTTCACTTAGACTAGACCGCGGCGACCCGAGGCTATTCGGCTTGACTTTTGTATGCATCACGCGATAAATCACGGCAAGTGTAATCGTCGAAATTATCAAACGTTATAAAAGTTATTCGCGTAAAAGGAATAGAATAGATGCGCGGCCAGTTTAGGAACGGCCGACGCGTTTTTTGCTTCCAACTGGTTTTTAAAGAAACGTTCTTTATTTTAAAATTATTTAGATAATCTTGAAATGAAATCTACAGCACATAATTACGGGTTTATGCTCGTATGCAATGCAATCCTATTGATATCAATAAATTACTGTAAATAATCTGTCAAGCCTACGCATGCATGGTATGAATTGCTAAACTTTAACAGGTTGGAAATCAGAGCTCTATGGTTACTCCTTGTAAATCCTATTACCTACCTACCCAGTAGGTACATTTATTTTCGTAGGCACATTCTTTGGAACGTCCTCAGGCCTCTAATATTATGCGCATTATGAATATTTTCCGCAGCTGTGAATTTCATCGAAACGTTCGAGCCTTTCAAATTGTTTCTACAAACAAACAAATATTATCTCTATAGATATGATGTAAATAATAATAATAAGTAATTCATTATTTTACATCAGATAACTTATTTACTAGGTATCGAGAACAACTAAAATAGGTACACCACTTAGTAATAGGTAAGAAGTTTAAACTATAAGTATAGGACAGTTTTCATCACCTGAATTAATAAATTTACCTGAATTTACTGTTGGTGATCTATTTTACGAGACGTTTAGCACCAACATTGGACCTATTCTATCCTACTACTATTATAAACGCGAAAGTTTGTGAGGATGGATGTTTAGTACCCTTTCACGCAAAAACTACTGAAAGGATGTTGATTTAACTTTACAGTAATATAGCTTATACATCAGAATAACACATAGGCTTCTTATCCGGGTACCACACGGGCGAAGCCGTGAGCAGAAGCTAGTAATTTATAATAATGCATCATTATTATCGCTCTGCTGACGTTACCTGAATTTTATACTTCTTTTTTTACTGGCCACGCGGAAAGTCAATGAATACCTATACTCACTATAATACTAAACGAAGGCGTATGTCATGTAATGGCTCTAGGTAGATTATATTTAAGGTGATTAACCCCAATTAGACAAAAGAGCTAGTAACTAAAACAGTGGAAAATGTGTTTCACAATAGTTTTATACTTCTTGAATTGAACGTCTCCAAACCGCCTATCATAAAAAAAAATATAACTCATAATAGGTATTTTGTCGAAAATCTTTGCAACGCAGCAAACTACAGAAGGTATTTTGTCGAAAATCTTTGCAACGCAGCAAACTACAGAACAGTTTATTGCAAGAAATTAAATATTCATTCGTACCTACATATAGGTTTCGTGTAGGTAGGTTAGGGTAGACGTTAAACTTAAGTAGGTGGGTACTTGTACTGGTTCTTGAAAAGGGTAAACAAGATCATGTGTGCAGTTTCTGAGAGGTCTCGCCGTATTGCACTTACGGTGAGCTCAGGTAAACATAACACTGTTTGCGGAAATGTAAAATAAAAACTGTCAGCGACTAGGTATGTAAGTTTACATAGCATTTTTTGCAGTTGTAAGGGAAATGTTTCAAACTAGTTGCACTCGCAAACCGGTTCCGAAGTCTCGAGAGCTGGAGAAAAATAGCAACTTTTTTCTTTTTTTTTTTTTCCGCATTTGACATCGCTTTTTCTAACATCCTGATTCTGGAATAATAGACATGCCTGCTTCCGCTGGCCGCGATGTAGAAAGAATTAAAAAAAACAGAAAGTCGTCCAACCAAAACCTTGCATCTGTCTCTAAAAATTCTATTGTATTTTGAAAGTTCTTCAGTCAATTCAATTAATTATTTTCATGTATGTATTACCTATTGACACTTTATTGGACAATTTATATAAAAAAATATACATAGTAATTGAAACCCTGCTTCTTTTGAAGTTGGTTAAAAATAGTAACCGGAAGCTATACACTTTACCAGAATATCACTTATGTAGCTATGTTTTCAAATAGTTCAGGAATAGAGAGTTTGTAGAATAACAGGAAAATACCTAGTAAGTACACTTGGCAAAAGTGTAACACAAAATTATGATTTATTACTAATAGGTTAGGAGGAACATATTTAAAATTTGATTACCTACCAGTGGCTAGAAACCTACCCGAGTTGACACATATTTATTTTAGATATTTAGATTAGTTATTAGTTAGATTCGTTCTGGGAATGGTACAATTTTATTGTAAAATAGTACTCGCTCGCGCTTTAAACAAAAACTTAAACAGAAAAAATCTTGAAATAGAGCAAATGTTTGCTGTTTTAATCCGAATATATAAGAAACACACTACTTTTCTAGTCTTTCAGCTTCATGGCATTATAATTTTACTTTATGATAATTGTTTCCGTAAAAATACATTGTAATATTTTTCGTAGTGACCCTAAACTGCCCAGTTAGATATCAGAGATTCATGCTGGTTGGAGACTTCATACCAAATATTAGCACACCACAACATTCCTTCCTAGTGGAGACAAAATAGCTCTTATCTCTGGTTATCAAGAGCCTCAACTTATCAACTGCGATATGCCAGTACACTATCAGTTTTCCAACCTTCCAATATCATACCTACCTAATTTGCTGTAGGATAAAATAATACAAATTCTAAACTTTGTATCATTTTATCCATTTATGTCCATTTTGTTATAACTACACATAAATTATAATGTTTGCAAGATTATTAAGTGTACCTACTTAACATGGTGAAACATTGACATTGAAATACTCAGTAAATAACATGCCTATAGAAGTTTACAAGAATTAAATTAATTAAAAAATGCAGATGAATTTATAATTGAATGTAAAACTGGTCTTGGTTATTTTGACTAATGCCTTTAGTTTTATAGGTCAATAGATGCATATGATGAAAATTAGGTTTTACAAAAAATACCACAGGTAGAATTTGGGTTGAAAGGCTTTGCCTTGAATGGAATAAAAAAATATAACGGAGTCACTAAACTTTTAACAAACTTATCAGGGTCAATCAACTTTTGACAGTTATGATAGGAAACTGACCTTGCAAAGGGTGTCTGCTCGACGTGATACACGGAGGTGATGGGCTCCGAGCGCATAATGCTGCGGAGCCGGTCTTCTGGCAACTCCAGTAGACCATCGCTTGCTGTCTTGACGTCCCCCTTGCTCAAACCACTCAAAACACTCATTTTGAACGTGAAAACGACTAACGACTTCGAGAGTCTGGCACTAAACGATTCACGGTAGTCCTTACGATCAAAATTACACTTATTTACAAACGCAGGGCATCAATAAGACCACATGAAACATTTTAATGCCACCACTTTTTTAAAAGGCGAGTGTTCTTCATTGCGAGAAGAGATAGCCGAACACAGAACGCTTCACTTGCTCCACAATATTTCAAAACAAACAGTTATCACTTCTTTTTTATTGAAATGCAAAGTAATATTTTGATGACACTCGTTTCGAGAAAACTTGTAAATTGTCAAGCGCGCGGACATCTGCGCATCGACGAGTCGACCGCACTTCGTCGAACACGTTTCTGCCGTTGCGTTGTGTAGAGACTCGCTCGCTTGCGGCCAACCGATACCGTGCCATTCAAATTCAGCTTCTAGCGAATGTCGCTGTTCCTACGTTCTAAGTTCGAAAGTTGCTTAGCAAGGTCACTCTGTGTACTTAGTGAATGCGTATTGCAATACGATAGATGGCGCTACTCAGACACGTTAGCTATTCACAAGCTAATTAGTTCTAGACTGCTAGGACAGATGTCGTTGTAGGTATCTACATGAAAATTAATCAAAATGTTGTAAAGAAAAATATAAGCAGCGTAGGAGGTTTTTTTAACGACTGATCAACTCTCTATTATGGCTGTGTTAACTTTTTATTTAGGTTATTTTACCTATCTTTAGGTACTTTGTACCTTCTCTTCCTAACTACCTCTTAGGGTCTTATTTAAAAGGATTTAAACACAGAAAAACATTTGTTTATAAATTTTATATTCTGATTGTAGTTATTAAAAACTTAAGCATGCAAGTTTATAATAAATACTTTCAGTCTTATTATAAACTTGCATGCTTAACTGAACTTTTAACTTTAATTCATACTAGCGACACCTATGAGCTATAAGGTAAAACGAAATACTAACATTATGAACAAGAAGGCGTTAATACGACGAAGTTTATAAAAAAATATAAAGAGCAGGAATTTTCTAGAGATGTTCATTATTTTAATTGAAATAGGATAATTTAATTTATCATGTATCAAGTATAGTTAGATATATGACTTGTTAATAAAACCACAGACCAGTTAAAGGTCTTTAGCTGGTCTGTGATAAAACCTTCATTATTTCTAGACTAGACCTCCATGATGGGCATGAATGACCATCGTCGGTCATATTACTTACGTAGGGTACCTACCTATATAACTTACCAACAAGATGTGTAAGGTAGCATCCTTAGTAAGCACAGACTTACGAGATGCTAGTAGTTAAGTATGTGCCAACAAGTAAGATTATGTACAAATATAAATCTATACAGAAATAAAAAAAAATACTCGTTAAGTAGGTACTGTGTTTTATTAGTTCTTGTAAATAAGTTGGTAGGTACCTAGGTATTATCTGGAACAAATAAATATTATCTACCTACCTAGGTAAGTACTTACAAATTGCACATTATAATAAAAATATATGCTAAAACCAAAAAGGAGAGAAAAAAAAAACAGGCGGTTATTCACGTTAGGAATGCCCTATTTACATGCTCCTGAACAGGTAAATACAATCACACACGGCAGCTATATTGTGAAGATGCCTTATTGTTAAATATATAGCTCGATATATTTAACAATAAGGACAAGATGATGATGGTATTTCAAAGTTTTCAATACAACATACTATCACAGACTATACTATTATGATCATAGCCATAAGACCCTTCAGTAGACCACACTCGACAGCTATAATGTATATTTTTACATCTTCGGTAGGTATCTACCGAGCGATATGAAAATATACATTTATATCTCAATACATTTCGGTATGTTTCGTTACATCTCTCTTCAAACAGTAGTAGCTAAGTGTGTCAGTCGAGACGTACACCAGTCAAATACAGGAAAAGATACATTGCATTCCCTGGTGTGTGTATGATACTTTATAAGATAATGTAAAGCTAAGCTATACTACATTAATATACATTTTATAGCTGCCGTATGTGATGGGCTTTCATCATGATTAATTTGTATAGGAGGTAGGTATATCTAAATAATAAATCGCTAATCGCTTGTACCTACCTAGTCGGTAGGTACCTAGATTCATACATTAATTAGTTTGCATTCTCCTAACTAATTAACTTAACGATAGAGTAGCCAGGAACAGCGATATTACGAGTCAAGACACGCCATCTATCAACCTGAAAAGAAAGCTTACCATATCCCCTGCGAAAATCGAATTTGTTTTCTCACAGTCCGCTTGTGCGGTAAAGACGTGGTAGCAGTTTTTTACTAGCGGTATAGATGGCGTTGTTAGTACATATGTCGCAAAATATTATAAGTTTAGCCTTACATAATCAAAACATTCAGTACCTTCATTTTTATTTCAGTCTCTTGTCCATCTTTAAGGGCAGAGTTACCCCTTATCCGTGTTAGTTTATTAGGTTCGTAAGGTGCGTATGGGGCATATGCACCTTCGGGTATATATTAGGTACGAATAACCGTAATCTATATAAATTCACGAACGTATTTTAACTACGTACGCCTGATTATTTTACTTCTAATAGGTACTTAATTTTGACCACTATCATTTATTATAAAGAATATCATTCGTACTCGGGATAAGTAAGTAGATAGTATCTATTTTACCTATCATTATTATAAAAGCAATTGCTCTAGAGTAGAACGCTTATACTGGTGGTGATATCGTTTAATAGATTCTTTAAACTGTTTTTTTTTTCTATAGATGTAGAACTAAGTTCTTAACTAAGACTTACAAAATAAAGGTTTGAAAATGATAATTTAAGATTACTAAATTTTTTGTTGCTGTTAGTGACCAAAGCTAAAGGCGAAGGTTTTAAGCTTTATTGTTTTTCCAGAACATGTTTAGTGTTTTGTCGAGTATGGCTACACCGGGTCTACTGAATTTGATGAAAGAAGGCTCCATTTCCAATCTTGCCAGCCAGTTTGCAGCGCGAGGGAATCTGTAACAGTTTATTTTTTTAAAGAACACATCATCTTTAAATGACCGCGCAAATTGGAGTGGTGGGATTTACGGTGATGATCATCATATAAAATGTTGTCAATATCAAAGTTCGCGTCAAAGGAGCCCCGCCATACAAATGCCACCGCCAGCCACCGCTGGGCCAATTGACGCGCGTTTCCATAAGTTAGATTTAGTTTTAAATTATATCGCTAGGATTTAGAAAAGCTTTGAAGGAAAAGGAGCAGGAAGAAGTTACAAAAATAAATTCACCTAGTTCACAGTTTATTAAATTTAATGGTACAATGGGTGGTCTATATCGCTTAAAGGGCAACCTTTGGATGAAGAGGATTCTATTTGATTTTGAAAATTGAAGCATTATATATGATACAGATAATGCTGGACATTTTCACACAGCATCATCTCGCCCCAAAGTAACTAAAAAACTAACATAACATAAATAGTATGTATAAAAGGTACCTTTTTTCGTCCAATTCACGAATGGGCTTCATAAAAGCAGCAGTGGTGCCAACCGCCAGATCAGCTAATGTATGATGATCAGCTGCGATGTACGCTCGGTCCTGGAGGTAGGCCTCCACTACGCCATAGCCCAGATCTATGTCGTCTAGGTGCTTCTGAGATGGACCTTTAAGGCCTTCCATGAGTGTTGGCAACTGTTACAAAATAGAAGACATTTCTCTAAGACACATGAACAACAAAATAATTAATTATGAATACACAAAGCGTCACCTCTCGTCAATTGTACTATAAGTAAATTTAGTCATTGAACAGGCTCGGATAACTGCAAAACCCCGTAGGTGAAGTTCCAGTGCTTCTTGCCGAAACATCCCATTATGCTTAGTTGGTATAGCCCCCGCGTACCAAGGGAGCTTGTACTTTGAGGATGTTAATTAGTATGTTTGTATAAGTTACGAAGATGAAAAAAATATCCACGCTATAATTATTTTCATATGGGTTTTTTATTATCGTAAGATAATAAAAAACTTAAACGCGTTAAAGACCCGTATAAAACTTATAATTATGCGAAAGTAAAAAAAAAATGCTGAACGTCTCCAATCTGGTCAAAGTACGTTCGCCGGGGTCTATACTTTTCAATTATCCCATTCACGCTTCCCTTATATACATGTTTTGTCAATCTTCTTTCGTCCATCCTTTCTATATGCCCAAACCACCTTAACATACATTTCTCTATTCGTGTCACTACATCTTATTATAAGTATAAGTAGAATAGGATACTTACTGCAACGACTTTCAGCCGGTTAAAAAACACTCCGGCATTGAAGAACATACACTGGTCGACTATAGCTCGGGTGCGGCTGTCATCAGGGTATAGCTTCCCACGCTGTTCCCCGCCGTATTGCTCCAGTAGGTATTTCATTATCGCGTTGCTAGATATAATTGATAGAAATAAATTATTTTTTATTACTAAAAAAACGGGATATTTACCATGATTTGTGAGTTTGAATGTTTCCAGATATTTCGGCACAGTTGAATGTATTATGATCACGGTAAATATACAACTCATGGTAGCTAACAAATCATGGTAAATATACTGTTTTTTAGTAAACAAATTGATATAACTATATATAGTTTCAAAGTTAAATAAAAAATATTTTCAACCTCTTACAATAATGTCTATTTTCAGGGGTAGTCGAGAGGCTAGGCTACAAACAATGTTCTCCCATGCTAAATGTTTTAATTACCCAATAGGCATATCTTTGAAGTTGCCAAAAAATGTAAACTACGGGAGCGATTCAGATAGAACACGGAGTCTTCCATCACACTTTGAATTTTGTACCACAACTAAGTAAGTAAGTAATTTAATGTTGAGTAATTTCGTACCTATCAGAAACAACAAAGTCGCCATCTTTTAAAACTGGAATGGTCCCCATGGGATTCATCTGAAAGAAAAAAAAATGGTTAAAATAAAGGGAACCCAGTAACCTATTCACGGATATTGTTATGGATATTGTTAAGTCGTGTAACTAATGTAAATAAAAAACAGACGAACAAAGTGTCTTCTTATAACCTTAAACAGAGCCGGTAAGAAACGTGTTAATTAGTTATACCATATTCTATAAATCTAAGTCAATGATATATTACTAATTAGCCTAAAATAGGCTAGATTTTAATATCACTAGGATACGTTTATTAATTTTAAGCATAAAAATATGTTTCTTTATTGTAGGTAGTACGCCCGCACTATTGTAAGATTCTTAATATATTATCTGTGAACGGAAAAGGAACGTCACTTGAACGACGCCGTCTCCTCGTTCTAGCTTCCTTTTGGCCGGCAGTTGACTTCTGGTATCCTAAGATTGAAGAGATGTGTTATTAAACTTTTTATACATACTACAATAGGAAAATTAATATCTCCAGCCGTACATTTTACATTTCATGAAGATCGAATGAACCATATCAAAGCTTTCAAAGAGCTGCCGACCTTAGTATCGAACAAATAAAGTTTTTTTTTTGTATTATACACAAAGTAAGTGCCTATTCTTCCAACTTGACTAGTTTAAATGAACCTTCAAAAAATCCGGTGACTTGTGTTCCATAGTCTTCCAATCAGGTTCTCTGCAGTCCAGCTGAAGTGCCAACATGTCTGCCAGCATCATCACCGAGCTTGCTGGCGGACTCGCTGTCAATTTGTACAAGATCGGTCGTTGCATGTTTGATAGTATCTACCAAGTTTACTGAAATTCCTGAAATATATTAATTTTATAACGGTGATCTTAAAATAAGTATTAACTGTTTCATTTGTACATTTTGTACATAGGTACTTACCTGATTGAATCATGTTTCCTGTACATACATTTTATTTACTTATAGATTGATCGCGTGAAGCGAGCGAAGACCTTTCAGTCAACTTGGACAATCCGGTGTTTGTATCAATGTAAGTATGTTTTTTTTATGCTGCACTTTTTCACTCAGCAGAGCTTGTGTTATGGGAACTACATGACTGATATACCTACTACTTACCTAATTACTATCTTTTTTGTAAATACATACATACATATTATCATGTTTAACGTGTATGTATATTTGTTTGTCCGACGATACATAATCTGCTTACAAACTACCTTCCTACTCTTGACCATTTAATTCTTTGACATAATAACTTAATAATATGACGTAGGTACCTACTGATCTACGATCGGGGCCAGAGGCTCATTGCAGCAAGTCCACCCTCCGGCTACTGAGGCCAGGGAAGAGACGGTGTCTATGGACACAGTATAGTTATGGCCTTGCGCATCCTACAGGCGAACATCAACCATTCTGCCAGAGCCCAGGATCTTCTGATTCAGAGCATGGCGGAGTGGTTGATCAATATAGCAGTCGTGTCTGAACCCTATTTTGTTCCCCCCAGGGACAACTGGGTGGGAGACAATGATCAGCTGGTGGCTTTAGCTGCCCAAAGTGCCGCTGGCTCTCCTCCTTTTACAAATGTGTCAAAAGGCCGGGGATGTGTTGCGGCTCGTGTGGGTGATATTGTTATAGTCGCGGTATATTTCTCGCCCAACAGAGTTCTTGCTGAATTTGAGAGGTTTCTTGCTGAGGTAGGGGCTCTGGTTGGGACAGGTCATCCTCTCCCTGTTCTTGTGGTAGGGGATTTCAATGCCAAGTCTACAGCTTGGGGCTCCCCTATCACTAATGCAAGAGGAGAGGTTCTTGAAGAGTGGGCTATTGCAACTGGCCTCTCAGTTCTGAACCGAGGGTCTGAGAGCACCTGCGTGCGGAGACAGGGTGAGTCAATCGTAGATCTATCTTTCGCTACTACAGAATTGGTCCCTCGCGTGCAAGGCTGGGAAGTCCTGGTGGAAACAGAGACGCTGTCGGACCACCGATACATAAGATTCGACATTCACGCTGAACAACCAACCCTGAACATTCCGGAACGGAGTTTCGCTCGAAGAGAGGGCCCCCGTTGGGCTCTTAAGAGCCTTGATAGGACTCTGCTAGCGGAGGCATCTTTGGTGCAGGCTTGGGTGTCTAAATCCAGTACTGTAATCGAAGTGCATGAAGAGGTGGAGTGGTTCCGCGAGGCCTTAACGGCAATTTGTGACGTGTCAATGCCTCGCGTCGGATCGTTTACCCCCAAGCGCCACGTGTACTGGTGGTCTGTGGAACTCGCAGATATGCGAACAGCTTGCGTAGTAGCGAGACGCCAGTTTACACGCTACCGAAGAAGACGGCATCGCTTAGATGACGAAGAGACCCGGCTTTATGAATTATACAGAGATGCCAAGAAAACTCTACAGATGGCCATAAGCCAGGCAAAGACCCGGGCCCGGGACGAAATGCTGGAGACCCTGAGTCGCGATCCCTGGGGTCGCCCTTATAAAACTGTAAGGGGCAAACTCCGTCCATGGACCCCTCCACTTACTCAGAGTCTCGAGCCCCAGCTCCTACAAGAGGTGGTAGCGACATTGTTTCCTGCTAGAGAAGGACACACCCCACCACAGATGGCTTCTTTCGATGACGAGAATGAGATTGCAGAATCGTCGGAGATGCCGAATATATCAGAAGTCGAGATGAGGGTAGCAGTTAGGCGGCTTCGTGCCAAGAATACTGCTCCGGGGCCTGACGGCATCCCTGGTCGCGCATGGGTGCTAGCTCTGAAGGAATTGGGACCTAGACTATGTGGCCTGTTCAATGCTTGTTTTGAACAGGGGCAGTTCCCAATCCAATGGAAAACGGGCCGTCTGGTACTTTTGCGGAAAAACGGGCGTCCTGCAGATTCACCATCTGCCTATCGTCCGATTGTGCTTCTTGACGAAGTGGGCAAAATCTTTGAGCGAATCATCGCTGGTCGCCTGATCGGGCACTTGAACTGTGTTGGTCCTGACTTAGATGACAATCAGTTCGGTTTCCGAGAAGGGCGATCGACGATTGGTGCTATTCTACAGGTGAAGGCTATAGCAGAGGAAGCAGTATCTCAAGGCGAGGTCGTTTTGGCAGTGTCACTAGACATTGCCAATGCCTTCAATACATTGCCGTGGAGTTGCATAAGTGAGGCGCTGAAATACCATCAGATGCCCCTCTACCTCCGTCAAATAGTCGGTGATTATTTAGCAGAGAGGTACATTGTTTATGAGGGACAAGAGGGTTCGAGTCGGCGAAGGATGTCGTGCGGTGTTCCACAGGGATCGGTTCTTGGACCGCTCCTGTGGAACATCGGCTATGATTGGGTATTGCGTGGGGAAACCCTCACCGGTGTTAATGTCACCTGCTACGCTGACGATACGATGGTGACAGCGAGGGGTAAAACATTCAGGGATGCGTCCATCCTTGCGACTTTGGGTGTGGCCCAGGTTGTCAATAGGATACGAATGCTTGGTCTTGAGGTAGCCCTTAATAAGTCGGAAGCTCTTTGTTTTCACGGGCCACGGAAGACACCTCCAGCGGGTTCACTTTTAGTGGTTGGTGGAGCCAACATCGCTGTCGAGTCGACGATGAAATACTTGGGGCTCGTCCTCGACAGTCGGTGGACCTTTTGCTCTCACTTCAAACAGTTAATGCCGAAGTTGATGGGATCGGCTGCTGCTCTGGGTAGGTTGCTTCCCAACCTAAAAGGAGCAAATGTTGGCTGCCGCCGCCTCTACATGGGGGTCGTGCGTTCCATGGCCTTGTACGGAGCTCCGGTGTGGGCTGACACCCTGAACAGAAGGAATATCGCTCTCTTGCGAAAACCGCAACGAGCTATGGCAATAAGGGTGGTCAGAGGATACCGCACAATCTCTTTTGAGGCAGCATGCGTTCTGGCGGGCTCCCCACCTTGGGACATGGACGCTGATATCCTCTCGGCCATTTACTTTTGGCGAGAGGAGGAGCTGGGACGGCGTCAGCGCCCGGCACAGATGGAGGTCGAGCAACGCAGATTCGAACTCAATCAAGAGCTGGTTGATGAGTGGCTTACGAGACTGACACGTCCAAGTGCCGGTCTAAGAACAATTGAGGCGGTCCGACCAGTGCTGTCACAGTGGTTGGAAAGGAGACATGGAACGCTGACCTTCCGGTTGACGCAGGTCCTCTCGGGACATGGCTGTTTCGGGAGGTACCTGTGCCGTATTGCCGGAAGGGAAGATTCAGAGAGATGCCACCACTGTAATGGCCTCGAAGACACGGCTCAGCATACCCTTGAGTCGTGTTCTGCATGGGATGCGCAGCGACGGAACATGTGCGCTGTAGTCGGAGGTGATCTTTCTTTGCCAGCCATAGTCAAAGCTATGGCTGATAGTGAGGAAAGTTGGCAAGCGGTCGAAGCCTTCAGCGAATTTGTACTTCTGCAGAAGGAGGCGGCGGAAAGGGAAAGGGAGAATTTGTCCACTGACCCGATCCGCCGCAGACGTTCCGGACAAAGAAGAAGAGCCTTCGGTGCTCTTCTTCAGCCATAACTGTCCTAAATATTAGGCATAGGTTGGAGGCAGTGCGTGTGCTCCCGCATGTGCATTAGTGGTTGACCCTCATCTCTTGGTTGGAGCCCCAAAATCAGGGCTGTCACCGCTGGGGCTCGCGGAAGATTGCTTGTGCGTACCCGTGATCCCTGGCAAAGGTGCAAAGAGGAACACCGTGAGGTTTTAGTCAGTAGGAGTCTGACATAACCTTTCGCCTGGGAGGGGGGCGGAAGGTATCCATGATGGATTTCCTCACGAAAAAAAAAAAAAAAAAAAAAAAAGGTACCTACTGATCTATAGAATATCCCAAAACTTAACCTACTTTGACATTGAGTATTGAACTACCTACCTACTTCGTGATAATTAAAAGTATTCTAATATTGCAAATTATTATAATTTTGACATTTTGTATGATTATTGTTTTTTTTTGTATACCAGCCTAATTCACCTTTGTAACAATTTAAATTTAATAATAAATTGTAAAATTAATACTTACCTACCTCTGCAACGCCCTGTCAGAGCCGATGTAGTACCTACCTACCAACCTACTTGGAGCTACATTAGACCTAAGCATGTAGGACATTAAGCATGAATATATGAAATTGATAATAACCGAAATGTTTTTTTTATCTTGATGAAACTTTATATTTATTTATTAACTAAGCAGAGCTTTATTAACTTTATTGCACATTTAATTAAAACGTTAACAATAGGCGGACTTAATGCTAAAGCATTTTCTATCAGCCAACCCAATATGTTGTGATTGGCGGTAAGCATGCTACAATTTTTATTATTATTTTATTAGCTTATACATATAATAGATATTATTCTATATATCTATTCATATTACAGAAGTCAGTTACAACTATGTACAAGTAGGCATATACAAAAAATACAGATGAAACAGCTAGCTATCTAAAGACCGTTGCAAACGATTCAGAAAATTAAGCGTTCCCAAAATACTGGCCGCGTTGCCACGCTGAATGGCAATATCATTTTAATATATAAATATATATTTATAGGCAAGTGCCTAAGTATACTTATACATATAAATAAAAGTTTGAAGGTAGGGTAGATAAACTATGAAACTATAAACTATCAAGGAAGTGTTTGCGAGTTAATCTTTTGAAGCATTCTTTCTATATTTTCAAATGGTAGTTTATTCCAGAGCCGGACTGATTCGACAGAGAGAGTTTCCACGGAACGATGTGCAATGCTCAGGGGTGTCTAGAAGGAGATTGTCAGCAGACTTTAGTTATTTTTCATGTGTGTCAGACCGGAAACGAAAACGGTCTTTTAAATACTCAGGTACAAAGAGATCAAGGGAACAAAAAAAAAAACACACAGAATTCTTAGGTTTCTACGCTCCCGAACGGGGAGCCATTTTAATTCAGTGCGGAATTTACTAACATGATCGAATTTGTGAAAGCATAAAACAAAACGTATGCAGGTATTAAGGAGGCGATCAAGTTTTTTAAGAAGTTCTTCGGAGAGATCTAGTAAAGCTACGTCGGCATAATCTATTATAGATAAAAGAAGAGAGTTGACTAGACATATTTTAGTGGTTATTGGGAGAAAATGTTTCAGACAGATTATAGAATGCAGAGTGGCATAAAATTTACGAGATAGTTCTTTTATATATGGAATCCAACATAGCTTTGAGTCAAACAGGATATCTAAGGGTTTTAACAATAGGCGTGAAAGGGATATTACAACCGTTGTAGTGAAAATAGGGTAGAATACCAAGAAAGTCAATTTTGTTCAGCTGGCGTGGGCTGCCTATAATGATGGCTTTTCACTTATCAGGATTACCTAACTTTAATTCCAAAACGATTTGACCAAGACATCAGACGGAAAAGATCAACATTGAGTGCCCGAATCGCAAAATGTCGACAGGGGCAGAGGTATAAACCTGGAGGTCATCAGCATACATGTGGTATTTACTGAGAAGGTGAGATGATAACAGGTTAATAAATAAATAGAAAAGGAGTGGAGACCAAATTCCACCTTGTGGTACACCGGCCTCAATTTCCCTCCATTCGGAAAATGCATCACCATCTCGGGTTCTTTGGCGACGCATGGTTAAATAGGATGATAACCAATCAATGACAGAAGGAGAGAAGTTAAGTTTAGGGAGTGTAGCTAGTAAGAGCTCATGATCAACAGCATTGAAAGCGTTACTGAAATCTATAAGCACAAGTACCGCGACGTGAGATTTCTCCAAGTTAGCCCGAATGAACTCGGTGACGTTTAAGAGAGCAGTTGTTGTGCTATGCCCCTTTCTAAACCCGTATTGACATGGATTGAACAGATTATTAACAGATATAAATTCAGTTAGTAGAGAATGAACGACAGATTAAATGATTTTTGAAAAGATCGGCAAAATTGAAATAGTTTTAGACGTATTTTCAATAAAAACATTTAAAAGAATTCAAATCATTGTTATTTCACTGTAATATATAAACGAAATCCCTTTAAATAATCGTAGTCTTAGGTTATTAAATTAATTAGGTAATGATTTTATAAAAACTTACTGCTTTATTGGGACACAAAACCAGGTAAATAAAACGTAAAAAAGATTAGCACTGATGATTAGACTCTTTGCTATCAGTCTATGATAAAAGTTATCAATGATTTTGACTGTCATTTCACTCAACAAAAATGGTGAGAATCCATAGAAGCACCTTTTTAAAACTAATGAAACTTTACAGATATTATAACAGTAAAGTAGGTAGCAGCAATTCCCGTAGCACAATAGTTGCTTGCCATCCGCGAAATCTTGCTAGCTTGCTAGGTTTCCAAATGTTTTCACAAAACAATAATAGTGACAATCCAAATATGTTGACTAATGAATACTGTCGGTCTATGTAAAGATACATTAGTCCTGACTCCACAAAAAGATTCCCTATGTCGTGGGTATCAGGAATGACCGTGGTTACCACAACACCCAGGCCCGGAACGAATATCTGCAGAACATGCAAACATTGGCCCCGCAGTGGAAGTTGAACCCGCGCGTCTTGCAACGCAGCCGGCTGCTCTAATTATTTAGAATTAACTTCTTAAAATTAAAATTTGCAAAATCCTGTTTTAGAAAGGAAAAAAAATCCTTGGTAATAAGAACCTTGAGTGCTGTTGGTACCCTGACTTCCAATGCTATAGATACCTAACAATGCAAAATGTGGGCATGTTGTAAATATAATGAATGAGATTACTATCCAAATTTCGCCCAAATCGATCCAGCCGACGATTATTAGCAACAAGCATCCATACTTTGTCATTTATAATTTATGAATGATTAGACATATACTATATATAGATAAAATCTTTATTGTGCATAACACCAGTATACTTACATTACAACTTAAACATAATAGAAATAATAAAAAACAATGGGCGGTCTTTATCAGTGAACCCATGACCACGGCTGTTGCAACACAGTTGAAACGTCGGGAAAATAATAAAAAGGGTAATCGCGACTAAGACCCGTATAAAACATTTAATTATAAAATTACATTTTCTCAAAAATGCGCGGAAATATTGTGATTACTTTCGAAAAAAGAACACGCGAAGTATCTTATTTACGTACACAGCATCAGATACGAATTGGGAACAAAAAACGCGCCGGCAATGTTGCATGGAAATCCATTTCCGGTGTGCTGGGTTGTACGTTTAATAATGACTACGACAAAACTTTTTCTTTATTTGCCTCATTTGAATTTAGATCTCTTTCATCGAGCTTGGTACAAATAGGTTGCGTTCAAGTGGCTGTACGCAGACGCCTTTACCACGGGAGCATTTACATTTCAGCAAATGCAGCAAAACTAAAAAAAAACATATATTATCTACTTTTATTTCCTTGTATTTTTTTGAGAAAAGCACTATTTATTTTTTAGTCTGCGGAAATGGCATTTGCGTGTCTCGTATCATTGAAGTCCTCGCCTGCGGTTCTGCCTTAAAACTAATACTTGAGCTGCAATGGCCTATTTCGCGGCCTCTGCAATAATGTAACTACTATTGTTCATTAGGTTATAATAACATTTAAGCTCATATTATTTCTGTTTGTTCTTTTGTTTATTTTTCTCCCATAATGCGTTTAAAAGCTTCCCGAAGTAGACAACGCCTTCCTTGTTGATTGTCTTGAAGAATGTCTCCTCATCTAACCTGGCCATCCAGTCAGCACATTTGGGGAACCTGGAATATTAAGCAATTAATTAATAAATACTTAATAGTCGCATACATAGCTTGTATCGTGGGTATCAGGAAGCACCGTGGTACAATAACGCCCAGACCGGCTACCCCCCGGGCCACGACGTCTAATAAAAATATTGTATTGTAGAGCTTTGAGGATACCAAGTAGGACGTAGTCAGAGCCACATCCAAACATTATATTTGGCACATGCCCGCTTTTTGCAAGTAGTTCGCAGTCCACGTGACAGGTTGCAAGCCCTTATGGTCCCATTATATACAGCCTGTATAGTACCACTGCTAATAATATCAATAAACATAAATTTAAATTAACTTATTATTATGAGCCCCAAAGTATATTATATAGAATATTTAATAGTATAATATGAAATATTATCTATAACTTAAAAGGTTAATGTGTAAGTAAGTAGGTATAATTATGTAATTATGTTTATCTAGCTAGGGAATAGTGTTTTGTATTTTAGTAATAGTATAACTCTATAGTTTATAACTATTCTTATATTTCAGGCACTAACTCAAGTCTTTTCCATACTACACAAAGGTTAGCTGACAGATAATGATATCTAGCATTAAGTTCGCCTATGTTTAGTTGTGCAACAAATAATTTTCTATCTATCTATCTAACAATACCTAAGTAATATAAATAAACTTTGTTAGGGATAGTAAGTTTTGTTCTGAGGAAACATTAGGTGAATTTTGATGAAAATAAAAACAGCTGCGATGGGCTTCTGATTTTCATGATGATGATAAAACGAGAGGTGAAGCTCTTACTTATTTCCATCTAACTGATGCATGCACTGGACCGCAGTAGCTGTGGCCCCGGCAGCTATGTCGGCCAGCGTTAGCCTGTCCGTGGCGATATAAGGCCTAGAATTCAGGTACGCTTCTATTATGCCGTAGGAAGACTCTAGATCAGCCTTGTGTTGTGCTGTAGGCTCTTGTAGGCTGCCCATGAAGGTACCTATCTGAAAGATTTAAAATTAGGGCCCGGTCAAACTGACGCGGTGGCGATCATAGGTAAATTGTCAAGTGGTTGACACAAGTAAAAGTATTGATCGTGGGAATAACTCTCAGATAGGAACAAAGACTTACCCCAACATTCCTGAGAGTGTTGAAGAACACTCCAGCATTGAAGAACATGCACTGGTCTACTATAGCCCTGATCTGCAGATTACTAGGGTATAATCTCTCTTTGTGATCAGCGCCGTACTTTTCTAGGATGTACTTCATGATGGCATTACTAAAAAAAAACAACAGTCTCGCCACTGTAGATAAATAGATACAACTCTTTATTGAATGTATTCAATTCAATTCCAGACTTAAAAAAAAAATTACAAAGGATCTTAAAACTAGTTTTTGGTGATACCTACAATGGGCGGTTCTTTTTTAAATTACAAAACGGCGCTCCAATTTTTAAATCGGCTACACATTTTCAGCCGTATCGGAAAACGCGAAACGCTTTGTTTACCTATTCGAATTAGGAACAATACGGCTGGACGTTAAAACGGCGGAAACAACCCTGATTTGTAAAAGAGCTAGAAAACAGCCCTGATTTGTAAAACAGCTAGCGGTTTATGTAAAACAGCTAAATTAAGCAACCTATCTGCGTCATATGCATACCTTTCTGATACAACGAAGTCGCCATCTTGCAAAACGGGCACTGTTCCCATGGGGTTTAGCTAGAACATTAAAACATATCACAGTTTAAAATAAGAAGCTCTGCTTAGTTTGGGGCTAGGTGATGCTGTGTTAAAATGACCAGCATTATTTATATAATTATAATATACGTAGAATTTTGTCCACGTACTCTTTTGAACTCTGCCGTCCTATTCTCCATTTTGATGATATTAACGTCTTTGATCTCAAACTTGAGGTCTAGAATGTCGCCCAGCATCATCACGGCCCGGGCGGGCGGGCTGGCGATGGCTCGGTGGAGGATCAGACGAGACATACTAGTGGGACTGTGCTCACTGGAATCATACATAACACTTTTAAATAGCACGCAACATTAATTAATGTAATAATAAATAAATAATAATAATAATAGAAGAGCCGTGTTGGCCTAGTGATACCCCGACTTCTGATCCGGAGGTCGTGGGTTCGAACCCGGTCGAGCACCAATGGATTTTTCCACTCGAAAAATTTATGTGCGCATTAACACTTGATGGGCTTGCAACATGTCACGTGGAATGCTTACTATTTGCAAAACGCGGGCATGTACCAAATGTAATGTTTGAACGCCTCTGACTACCCCCTACTTGGTATCCTCAAAGATCTACTCACTGAGTTTGTATCTGAGGATGTCCACCATGGGGAAGACAGTCGTGAGCGTGTTTGTTTGTTTTGTTTTTATAAATAAATAAAATAAAAAAAATATTTTCAAAAATTTTACTATACATCTCTTTTGACGACCTCTGTGGCGCAGTGGGCGAAGGCCCCCCTGAGACGCAGGGTTCGATTCCCGTCGCAGGATAAATTTTACTATGATCTGCAAATATTTATCTCGGGTCTGTGTTTTTTCTATGTATGTATTTACAAAAAAAAACTTACAATTTGTTTATCAGTCATGTTATGTAGTTTCCATAACACAAGCTCTGCTTACTTTGAGGCTAAATGATGTTGTGTAAAATTGTCCAGCATAATTTGTTTATTATTTACATACTTAAATAAATAATAATACCTAAATAAAGTTTCATAGAAATAAGTCGAATAAAGAAATAAATACACTTATATAATTTTTAATAGCACACAACAATAATAAGCATGACTAATAAATTATAATAAACAGTATAATAGGTAATAACGCTACAATGAAATAGAGTGCTTAACCCCGTACCTATTTACCGTCAAACCTAGAGTAGAAAGCCAAAGTAAACAATAAGTAATACCTAGGTAGGTACCTACGTAGGTTCAATAATAAACACACAACAATACACCTAACTCCATCTGATAACCGTTGTTAGGTATCTAGGTAGGCAGGTACCTACCTACAGAAAGAGTCAAAGTCTGACTTATGGACTAAGCCTACAAGTTCAAAGTAAAAAAATAACAATTTCGATCTTTCTTTCTTTTTGATTTATTCCAAGTTAATAAATGGGAATCGAATCCTGTATTTAATGTCGATAAAAATTATTCTAATATTTACTTTAGGTAGGTAGGTACCTACCTACCCTCTGTCAATAAAATCAATTGAAATACGTAGATACCTACCTACTTATATATACTTACCTACTTAAGGCACATAAAACCTACTTAATAGTAGGTCCTTCCAAGCTTAAGGATACCTTGGCAATCAAATTCAATGTAGGTCAATACATCACCTACCTACTAAGCCCACTCAACCAGTCCCATACCTACAAAAGTTAATGAATGACAACACAGATAACTTTTTTAAGGCATTTTCAAGGTCATTCGATAACCATACCAGTGACAGTCCAACACAAAATAAAAGTGAAAACTTACCTATGCCCTCCTTTATTCCTCACGAACTTTTCACTGCTCAGCTTTGTACACGAACGAAAATACACTGAGTGTTATCAAATAACGATTACTAAACCGATTGATTGTGCTAACCTAAAAATAATCACGCAGGCTTCACGTAGGTCTAGGTAGGTACCTATTAGAATATCTGTGACATAGGCTGGGCTTAGCCGGCAACCGTCGGCGACCTTGCGCTCTCAAACCACTCAGGCGCTCAGTAATCCAGTATCTTGCGCTCGTTATATTGAGACGCTGACGTCAGTCGCGAGCGAAGCATAGACTTTTTACGTCGATGGCGCGAATACAAGTATCATGGCCATGCTAAAGCAAAAACTCTTGCGTTGGCTGGGGCATGTCCATCGCATGGACCCTTCTCGTTTGCAAAGACAAATTCTTTTAGCAGAAATAGCCTACGGCAAAAGACATGTCGGCCGGCCGATGTTGCGTTTTAAAGATAGCGTAAAACGCAACATGGCAACTTTTAAAATTTACCATTCCTACTGGGATAACGTAGCTGAAGATCGTGACGCCTGGAGGAAAACAGAGGCAGAGGGTGTCGTCGCTCACGATAACGCCTGGCTCGACAATCTAGCACATAAGCGGGTTAAACGTCACAAACGCGCCGCCGCAAACCCTGTAACATCCCCGGGATCTTTTATTTGCGAAAAATGTGGCCGCGGCTCCCACTCCCAAGGGTCTCATTAGTCACGAACGAAATTGTTCAACTCTTTCTAGTTGTAGTTTAAATTGACTGACGCCACCTAAATCATCTGCTATAGATGTCAAAGGCCAATGATGGCGCGAACACCAACTAGTTACGTTTCAGCTTTCATTGCTAAATGTAATTTACTAAGGGCCTTTTATAAGGGACCTATAAAGATTATCAAACAATTAATTAACTAAGCACCACATTGTCTCTTTTGATATACATCATTCAAATCTACAATAAAAACAAAATTACTGTTCATCTAAACAATTGTAAAAAACCTTTATATACATAGATTTATAAGTTAGCATGTTATTACAAAGCTCACATACCTACATAATTAATTAAGTTCCGTTATTCAACCAAAAAAATGGAAATATTTTAAACTATCTGGTTACAATATAGTTTATCTATTTGAGCCCTAGGTAGATACAACAGCCAAGGTTTTCAAGTGGAATAATTACTATAATTATAATTAATTAGAATAATTACACTGCAATATCAAAACACCTTCAGGATACAATAGGTATTTATCATCACCATCAACAAAAACTTCTAGAAGTCCGCAGCCAAACATAGTCCTACCCTAGGAGTGCCATGATGATTGGTCTGAGAGAAGGCATCTATGAAGAGCACCTGAACTGTTCAATAACTAAGAACTATACCTACTTTTCTTTAAAGAAAAGTAGGTATAGCTCTGCCAGCTTGGATATGGTGGTGGTGTGAGGAAATCCACATTTTTTTTGACTATTTATTATGCATTAGGATCAACTCCGCTAATTTGCGAAGTCAGCACCCCGCACTCACCCCGACCCCTGCTAATATGCAGAGTTGGCAGTGAAGTTGTTAAACAAAATTATAGTTAATGTATGTTTATAAACACATTCTTAACTTATACCACAGAATATTCGATGATAATAATAACATACTTATATAATACAAAGACGTTTAAAAATTAGGTGTCAACTTTCATGGGGTAGTAAAAATTCTGCAACAGCTTTAATTATTTTCTGTACCTCCTCTTCGGACAATCTCTCTTCACTTTCTTGCACAATCTGTAACCATTAAGAACAATTCAGTTCCTATCTAAAATCTACATTTTAATTTTGTATTGGCTTGGATTTTACAAACACTACGAGCCAAAGATCTTAGGACTGTGCTGTGAGATCAATAAATACTTATGTAAATATTTATTGAATTCACAGCAAAAAATGTAGCCGTTTTTTAATCTTAACAGAACTGGATAGATCAATAGATACAAAATTATCATGGTTTGGTATCTATTTAGGAAATATTACAACTATAAAACATATACTTTACTAATATATTGCTAGTTGATGGTTTAGATGTTATTTCACATGAGCACAGGAGGAGCCAGGAGCAGGAATAATAAGGTATGTGGTATATTTATCTCAGCCAACTAGCATAATCAGCCTTTCAGTTAACAGACTAGCCCCTTGCTGTTTTATAATCCGGCATATTGGCTAAACATTGGCAGCCCTTTTGTTAAGGCTAGACATCAATAAGCTGGATTATTAAACAGTGCTATTTTGTTAAGCAGCTAGGCTATTAACTGAAAGGCTGATTAAGCTTGGCTGGGGGCTGGGACATATCCATATTAATATATATGTACAATTCTAAAATGGATTGATTAAGCTTATTTCCTACATTTTATTTTATAGTAACCAACCTAGAATATGCCTTAACTGGCACTGCAATGTGTTGCACCACGAGGGGCTTAAGAAAACATTAAAAAAAATATATATTATTACCAATTGGATTTCTAGTTCTGTCCTGGGGGGAGTGTTGACCATCATCAATTTCTCTGTCTTGGTCAGTTTGAACTGCTTCATTGCTTCCAAAAACTTCTGTATTCCTTCAGGAGTTTGGTGTTTGCATTCCGTTTCTTGGAGGAAGTGGACTGTCTGAAATCACAAGAATCTATGTAAATTTTATACATCCCTATTACAATAATCTTGAGGAGTTTAATGCAGGGTAGGAGCCACAATATCAAAATCATAGTAACAGGTCAATGGACTATGTATGTGACTATTGAGTCTTTATGTGTTTGTTCCGTGTCTGTAGAATAAATCAAAAAATGGCTCAAATGATTCTATATTTGTTTGTTTGTTTTGGGTCTGTAGAGTTATTCATATTTATTTTATTTCTTAAACAATTACCTTTTTTTAGTATGTCTGCATTTTACCCTAACCACAGATATTATAAACCAAACCAACCCTCTACTTCGGGTATGGGTGTTTTCTATGCAGGTTTTTACAAAAAAAATTGTAAGTTGTATAATTATCAGTCATGTAGTTCCCATAACACAGGCTTTGCTTACTTTGGGGCCAGATGATGCTGTGTGAAAATAGCCAACATTATTTATTTTAATATACTTCATAACATAAAAAAATGACAGTCCCCATAGTAAAAAATGTACAGATCTGTATGCTTAGAAAGGTGAGAAGTTTAATGCCAATAAACTATTAATCCTTGTTATGCTTAGAAGAGATTGATTGAGTCAATACATTTATTTGTGTCTGGACACCCAGCCTTTTAAAGGTTACGAAAAACCTAACCTACAAAGGAAGATATTTTTTTTTACCTCATAAGTGACAGTAGCTAGGGAGCCTTCCCTTTTGTGTTTCTTCTGTGTATTATCTTTAAGTTCTTGCAGGAGCTGCATTACCTCGTAGTTGCAGAGGAACGCTGCGTTCGCGTTGATTCTGAAAATTACGCAGTCTTGTCCAATGTTCCATTCTATAGCTTACATAGCCCATGAAAAATACTTAAATAAAACTTACGTTTCCATTTAGAGTTTTGCTTTTATTCGTAGAAGACGACTTCGGATGTTTTGAGTAATCAAAATACTAAAATAGAATTTTGTCAAACCACTAAACTACGTAACGCATCTGAATCCGTACATGCCAATGAATGCAATTTGTAAACGTAACGTAGTAAGTCTATGTTTACGCCAATGTTCGAAAAACAAACCGAGATTATTAAAATATTAACTTTTTTTGTTTTGTTTTGAATTTGGTTTCTTCCAGTATTATATGTTCTGTGGTTTCTTCTTAATAGGGTTTTTTTTTAATTTGCCCTTTTAGGTTAGTCTATAGTCGTAGGACCATACTACCTTGTCTTCCGTAACTTTATTTTCATTCGTAGTGTTAATTTTTTGTCTATCGTTATACCTATATATTATATTTTAGAGTAATTTATTTCAACAAAGTACTTTGATGCATATGAATGAATAGGTTTTGGAATTGAATTCAATTATTATTTCTTATATTTTCTTTAGTCATAAATAGTTTTTTGTATTTACACTTACTACATACCTTATGATGCAATTTTGTGTATCGTTTGCATACAACGCGTGACCATCTGAAAGATTTGAAGAAGGCCATATATCAGCACGAGGCGCTGAATACTGAAAGACGGACACTCGAAAATTTTATCATTTATTGATTGGACTTCTTGGCAATGATGAAATACGGAGAATCTTTTATTTTTAAACGATGAAGATAAGACGACAATGACCAAAGCGCACTCGACAAATAGTTGAGTAAAAATTTTACTCCTACAGAACCACGATATGGAGTCAATCTGAATGTCCAAAGCAGCATAATAAGAACCTTTATTTTGAATTTGCACACAGTGATACGAATGTTTACATCAAGCATGACACATCCGTTGTCTTAAAATACTTATAACATCTGTGTATCTGTGTATAAACATTTGCATCGACGTTCTCAAGATTAGAAATTATTTCTGCAATTTGACTATGGTGTTGGCTAAATAATCTACTTTTTCATATCCTTCAATACCTTTATGTAAAGGCACCCCACACAAAACTTACTTTATATTTGCATCAGCTAATTCATAGCTGTTTTATAAAATAAATGATGTAATTAGTATTAGCATGAAATTTAATTATAAGTTTAACGGGTCTTTATCGCGTTTACCTTTTTTAAACTTTTAATTATGTTATCTAATCGCGAGAGTTTGAAAAGTAGCATGTAATTTGAAATGGCTACTCCATTATGATTGTTTCCACAAGCATTACATTCAACGTAATGATTTATTTTAAATATTTGATAAAATTTAACCATGTTTCTGAAATAATTGCAATATTAATGTTATTTGAATAAAGAACATTTATAAATGTATTGCTTGTTACTAGGTACTTAGACTTTGTGCATTCAACTGTATTTTGTTTAAAAAATCCATTATGCAATTTGAGAAAGCTTGTTAATGAGTTTTTTTCAGGATTTCCCTAATGGACCCTGAATTTATGGGCACATGCAGATGGAACATACTTCCGCATTAATACAAAATTTGGCAATGTGTCTATTACCTCATGCATTTGAGGCACTGCTTATCAGGAACTATGTACACATTTACTGTGTACATAGCTCCTGAATATTTGTCGGAAAGTAATATTTGCCGGGTTTCGAAAAACAACAAAATATTTTATTCGAAAATATTTGCATTATTTGAAAATAAGCGCCTTCTCGTTTTTGCGGGTCCCGCCAAAACGATGAACAGACCACAGAGTACTTTAAATAAACGGAAACACATGATGACTGACATATGTCACTGTCACGTGTGAATGCGAATGCTGATGGGACATACAGACAGTGACAAACATTCCTATTTACTTTTTGTCACAGAATGCTATTGTCTATGGTTATATAATTGTTTTCATTCGGTCCGTCATTCACCATTAATAGAATATGATCTAGGTCTATTCACACATATCAGGGCCGTGCCCTAGACGTGGGCGAGATTTATGGCCGTGCTCCGTTAGGAACGAGTGTAACTCGATGTAAAATGTACTCATCATTATTATTTTGGGCCCCTGACGGAGCATGGCCCGTCCACGTCCCGGGCACGACCCTGATATTTGTGAAGAGACCTTAAAAAACAATGTAGACAGGGAATACCAGTCCAAAGTATTACATTAAATTATAACAGTAGCAGTAGGTAACATAAATTTTAATTGTGTGATGAAAGTGCCTTAACTACTACACTACCTTACGAGTACTTGTTTGTTTGTCCTGGTACACATTCAATGTACAGGAGCAAAGCTTACCCACCTACCTAGTTGAGTTTATTAATAGTTCAACTTTGTACCTAACTACCTACCTTGACATTCAATGCCTTATACCTTTGAAAGAGAGTAGCCACCCATAACACAGGGAATCCTAGTGTGGGGTCTAGTAAACATTACTTATTTGCCAAGTAGGTGATGAAAACTGTCCTGTACCTACCTACTAACCTACTACTACTTAGTAAGTGTTGTAACTTTTTTGGTTGTACTCGTTAACTTAGTAAATACGTTATCAAATGTAAAATTATTTTTAATTCAAATAAATGGATTATTATTATTAAGTCATTCGTTAGTAATAATAAATAATCGCATAGGCGGCCTTGGCTATTTTGTATGATGTGGGTACTTTTAAATTCAAGTCGCACTCAAAAACTACTATGTAGTACTTCATAGACTTACTAGGGATGCTAACTCATGTATATTTACTAAAAATCTCACGTATACTTTAAATGTACACACTATGCATGACCTCAGAACATCGTAACCAACTAGAAGTTTTTAAGTTTTTAAAAAATATTTTTTGTGGCTTTTACGATGTTTTCTTTAAGATATTTTAACAAATTGATACGACGAGTGTTTCCCGAAATTCAGAACTTTAATAAACGCAATGTTTATCAAGATAGTTTTACAAGCGGAGTATCACATTCGAATATACCAGTTGACGCTTACTACCATCACTACATTAACTTACCTCTGCCAGACAACAAATGTTTTGCTACCTACGTATGGATTGATGGAAGTGGTATCAACATGCGCTCTAAAGATCGTGTATTGGAACACGTTCCTTGTGATCTCAGTACTATTCCTAAATGGTCATTCGATGGAAGTTCAACGGGTCAAGCCAAAACGAACGACTCAGATACTTTGCTAATACCCTCTGCTATTTATAGAGACCCATTTCGTAAAAGTCCTCATGTGATAGTTTTGTGTGAAACATTTCACGGTAATAACACTCCAACAACAACGAATTATAGAGCTCACTGTGCTCAAGTTCTGAGTGATATTTCAGATCAAAACCCATGGTTTGGCATCGAACAAGAATATACCATGTTTGATACAGATTTATGGCCGCTTGGATGGCCAAAATCAAGAGGATATCCTTACACAAATGCAAAATTTTCGTACTGTGGCGTAGGAGAGCATGTTGCTGGAAGGGAGTTAGTTGAAAGCCATGCAAGAGCCTGCGTCTACTCCGGAATGGATTATGGAGGGTCTAATGCTGAAGTCATGAAAGGGTCTTGGGAGTTTCAGGTTGGAACGACTCTTGGAGTTAAAGCTGCTGATGATTTATGGATGGGAAGATATCTACTCAGTCGAATAGCAGAACATTTCAGGGTGATTATTAGCTATCATCCTAAGCCAATGGGTAAAAATCAGCCTGGTATAGGCTGTCATCACAATTTTAGCGTCGAGAAGATGCGCAGTAAGGGAGGATTAACTGAAATCGAAAGAGTTTGCAAAATGTTATGTGAGCAACATGAAAAGTTAATGAAGAATTATGGGCTTGGAAATGGTGAAGAGAACAAAAAGAGACTAACTGGGAAACATGAAACTGCTGCTTTTGATACATGTAGATGGGCAGTTGCAGACAGAGGAGCCTCCATCCGGCTTCAAAGGAGCGTTAGTTCCGAAAAGAAAGGGTTTCTCGAGGATCGTAGGCCTGCAGGGGATTGTGATCCCTATAGGGTTTGTGCCGTCTTAGCTGAAACATGCCTCGTTAAATGCACCTAAATAATACCGTTTCTCAAAAAATTATAAAATCAAAGATAAAGGTGGTTTGGTTACGACCTATTTCAAAAATAATCAAAAGGTTCTTATCTGTATTGTCATGGCTGACAATTATCTTTAAATTGAATGTGAAAAGAAAATAACATTTTCAAAAAAATCGGAAAAAATTAAATATGTAAAATGTATCGCTATCTAAGAACCTTCCTTAATCTAAAATGTTCCAGCAATTCGATTATTCCTAAACGTTTTTTATTAAAACATTCAATAAATCACATTATGAATAAAAAAGTTCTGGATCGTTATCTTAGGCTGCCACTTCCTTGTAATAAAGTATTAGCAACTTATATATGGATTGATGGATCTGGAATTAATTTAAGATGCAAAGACCGAGTATTATGTTGTACGCCATGCTGCGCAGAAGCTGCTCCATCTTGGTCATTTGATGGAAGCTCGACAGGACAAGCTACTACGGACAGTTCTGATACCACGCTAAAGCCAGCAGCTGTGTATAGAGATCCATTTCGAGGTGACCCCCATGTGCTGGTACTATGTGAAGTTTACCAAGGTGGTGGCGAAGATCCAGCTCCCACAAATCATAGAAAATATTGTAATGATTTATGTGAAATTCACCGAGCTGAAGAACCTTGGTTCGGGCTCGAGCAAGAATACACAATGCTCGATGTCGACGGCTGGGGATTGGGCTGGCCAAAAGGTGGTGGATTTCCTGCAGTTAAATATCAATACTCGTACTGTGGAGTTGGAGCAAAGTATGTAGTCGGAAGAGATATAAGTGAAGCTCATGAAAAAGCATGTTTGTACGCAGGTCTCGATTTCGAGGGTACTAATGCTGAGGTCATGTTTGGTTGTTGGGAATGGCAAATTGGTACTTCTCTTGGCATAAAAGGTGCAGATGACTTATGGACATCGCGATTCATCATGGGTCGAGTGGCTGAAGACTATGGGGTAGATATAACGTATCATCCTAAACCCATGGGACATATGCATCCCGGTGTGGGTATGCATCATAATTTTAGTACTATACGAACTAGATCAGAAGGTGGCTATAAATATATTGAAGAATGTATCAAAAAACTTGAGTGTAATCATATGAAGCACATGAAACAATATGGGAACGATGAAGTGACCAATAGGATGAGGATGTCTGGAAAATTTGAAACCGCTGAATTCGAAAAGTTCAGTTGGGGTGTAGCTAGTCGAAAAGCATCCATCCGCCTACAAAGAAGTACCAAAGAAAATGGAAAAGGGTTTATGGAAGACAGGAGACCAGCAGGGGACTGCGATCCCTACTTAGTTTGTGGATTATTGCTGGAGACCTGTTTGGGAACTAAGGCTTTAACGCCTGTATGTAAACCTTCGTCTCCGTGTTCTCCATCGCCAAATGAATCTTCGTCTTCCTGCGAGGCAAAAAAATCATGAACTGTGCTAAACTAACTACAAATCTTATCAATACTATGTCTTTGTTTCGTTCCTATTCGAGATGTTTTGTCACGACATGATAAAAAAATTACAATAAATTGCTTTTTAATATTTTTGTCTTATTATTTTAGTAAGTAGGTAGGTACAGTACATACCTACATCTTCCATTCCTTGAATCCTCACTAAGGTACGGAAGAGGTACGTTCAAGTTATGGGAGTGTTAAGTTAAATACTATTCATAAGATTTTTTGATTTTTCACTGACTTTGAGCAAGTTAAATTCGACAAATGTGTCGCAACAGCCGTGGTCTCAATTACGGGTTTCGCTCGTCTGGTTTGGCTAGAGTAATATAATAGCTGGCAGTGTCCGTTCACGAAACAAGTACCGCGGCCATTTGAGGAACTATAACTAGGTTTTGAGTCTCTTCACCGCTTAGGTGATTAAGAGGATCAATTGTCTCTCGTGACTCTAAGCCTACCTACCTATATGCCTGAACTACCAAGTTATTGGTTTAGTTAGGCCGTAGGTAAGGATAGAGGTATCAGAGGTACGTGTAAAAGTAAACTACGAGGCCGGTCAACTGCGTGCGATTTAATTGAGCGCCAGTTGAAGACTGTCCGTCAAACATGAGTGAGCACAGTTTTATTATTTAGAGTTACACTAGTACTTAATCTATGGTGCGATGTGGGAGCGTAACCCTACATAGGTATCAGATGGTGGAAAATGAGGTGTAAATAAATGTTAAGCATAGACTCTGGCGCCGTGTTTGAGAAACTTGTTTCATGAAACAGACTATACATCTATCTCAGAAGCTATCTAACGATATAGTTACGTTGACAGATACTACCCTCTATTTTTAAGAGGCTTCTCGTTGATTACACAGCGATAGTTTTGAGCTGAGTTCCGCGTTCCGCTTAATTTATAAAATTGATAAAATGGCTGCACACAACTCTAAAATCAGAACCTCCTATACGGAGACCTTGATAATCTAAAATTCTCGAACTATATTTTCAAGTTTCATCTGCCAACATTACCAGGATACCAAAAAACCGATACCGGTGAATGTTTAGTTTTTTTTTTGGGAACTGTATGTATTGAGAATTATTTTTTTCTTCCGTAGGTACAACTTTACGTCCGTAGAAAATTCTACCATAGACAAATATTTTTTTTAAACGTCTGTCAATCAATGAAATTGTCCGCCATATTTATTCTCTGTTCTTTTCCGTCATATGGCGCAAGGTGCGTTCGCTTTTGTCCGCCATATTCAATGAATCAATAAAATAAGACAAAATGTCGCCTTACTAAAGTGCGTGAAAATAATCCAACAACATCCTGTATTTGTGTGATTAAATCATCAAAAGGATCACAATGGAGAATTCCTACGGTGTGGGGGTTGTAAACCGATACGCTCTTTTCTTAGACGATGAGTCCGATCCTCTGGATGCGATAAAAGCGTCCGAGCAGGCAAAAGAGCTCAAAAAGAAGACCAAAGATGCCGAAAAGGAAAACAAAGGCAAGCCCGAAGTAAAGCCGAAAGGGCCTACCGCCCCCGCGAGGAAAGGAATCAAAGAGACTCAAAATGTGAAGTCTCAGGACATCAAGAGCGGCGAACAACAAAAGGCCAAAGGGCCCGCGCGACCGGTTGACCGGAACAACACTGAGCGCCCGCCACCGCGCCGCCCGCGCGAGGACCGGCCGCAAAACGGAGCCGTCGAGGGCAAGGACGGAGCCCCACGGCCCCCGCGGCGTGACTTTGCCGAGCGCGGTGGTGAGCGCCGGCCCAACTTCGAGCGACGCAACTTCGACAACCCTGAGGGAGGCGAGCGCCGAGGACCCCGGCCTCCACGTGAGCCCCGCGGGGACCGCGACCCCCGTGACGCGCGTGATGGGCCTCGCGGGCCCCGGCCGCCGTACGACAATCGAGGCAAGCGCGAGTTCGACCGGCGGTCCGGCTCCGACAAGACCGGTGTGAAGCCTGTAGACAAGCGCGACGGCGGTGGCCCCCACAACTGGGGCACTGTGAAGGACGACATCGATGAGCTGAACAAGACCGGGTCTGAGGGCGAGGTGGTGGAGGAGAAGCCGGTGCCGGAGGGCGGTGTAGGCGCTGGCGCGGGTGATGCGGTCGGGGCCGGCGAGACGCCCGCCACGCCTGCTGAGGACGAGGTGCGCGAGCTGACGCTGGATGAGTACAAGGCGCTCCGCAACGCTCAGCGTACGCAGCCGCAATACAATCTACGCAAGGCGGGTGAGGGCGAGGACCTGACACAGTGGAAGAAACTGGTGCCGCTTGAGAAGAAAAAGGAACCGACGGGTGAGGAAGGTGAGGACACAGATGATGAGTACGACCTGGCCGATTACCCGCAGCGCGTGGGTCGCCAGAAGCGCGTGCTCGGCATTGAGTTCACATTCAACGATATGTCGCGCCGCGGGGCACCCGGCGGGCGCGGGCGCGGCCGGGGCGGGCGTGGTCGTGGTGGACGCGGGCCTCCGCGCGAAGAGCCCCCGCCCCAGGAGGAGCGCCCACAGCCGAGGCAGAGCGCCCCCCCCAAGGTGGATGACAGCAAGGATTTCCCCTCTCTTGGATAGACGCAGTGAGCCTATGCTCTTCTCCCTTTTGAAAGTACGATAGAGTTACAGATAAATATTGTATGTACCGTTATTTTTGAAGTAAATATACAAAATATTTACACAAGCGTGTATTATATTACATTGGAATTTGTAGATTATGACGATTTGCGGTTGCCACACAATGGCTAAATAAAATTTAGAATTTGGTCACTGGGGATCATGCTTATGCAATACGCGGGACGTACGGGGGGGGGAGGATAACTTTAGTTTTACTTTTGACTTCACTGCGACGCGTACGAATCTATGATAATAACGGTAGCTTTTATCATATTGTAATCACGGCTTATGATTTAACTTGAGTTATTCAATTAAGGAATTTAACTTACAGACTGTGACACAATATAATGAATTAACTCCGTCACAATTTAGTGTAGAACTCGAAGAAATAACCCTCGTTGCATTTTATATCACGAGTTTGTGTTGAAGAATGCAGACTTTGGGAAATGTAAATAGTTATATGTTTAAAAGATAAGGTCTTAAAAATAACAAGGTTGATTTTTGTTGTTACACAAACTTGAAAAATAAACATTTTGTATGTGTGATTTTTCTTAATTATTTGGTTTCTAATAAGTAAGTTATTCCTTGCATTTCCTCATCTATATTTCCTTCTCTGACCTTCAGATCCCTCTGAAATATACTTGAGTTAAGTATATTTAAGTTTTTCAGACATGATTGTGTGCTGTGGTTTACCACTAACAGGATATAGGACAAATGAAACAAAATATCTTTATGTAATTTTTTATATTGACATTTTTATCACTTCCACACAAAACAATTCACTTAAAATTTACAGATAAAACAATACACTGAAATATATTCAACATAATAGAAAATATAAATTACAAATGAAACCATGAAATTAGTTTAGAGAAGCACAATAAATAACTTAGATATTTACATACAATTGAGAAAATTGATTCTTATTTTCAAAATGGAAAAGGTGTAAAGTAACAAATAAATACACAAGTACATTTAGATTATATTGATATGATACAATTTAAAAGGAACATTACAATTTACAGAAACTCATCACAAGTACATAGGTAGGCATTAATCCATTTTTTTTACTGTTATAAATTAATTACTAAGTCTAAATAAATAGGCAGGCTGAAGCTGAACTGTGTTTTTGTGTATGTCAAGGCAACATTTTGTTCATGCTTATTAGCTGACTACTGACTAGTGCTTGTAAGAGGAGATGTAAGTACTATTTTTACTTTCCATTCAATTTTATTCAACAAAAATTATACAAGAGTAACAATTTGATTATAGTTAAATCAAGGTTTCTTATCATTACAAATAAATAAGTGACGTAAAAGCGTATTAAATCTAATTACAGGACATGCATCCCGTTTCACAGCCACAACATACGTTCACTTACAATAAAAGCGTTAATAAAATACAAACCTTGGAGGACAAAGTGGCTAATTAACTTTTAACAATAAATATCTATGCAAATCTAGGTATATACTTGACTAACACTATCTTTGTTCGTCGCTAGCTCTACTCTATAAAATGACTATTATTTACATTGACAATGAGAGATTGTAGATGATGAATAGTCACAAATATTTACAGCTGCTAATGCGTTTTCAATGCGTTACGGTCGTCGAACCGAGCGATAATACTAATCGGCCTCAATCGTAACCCAGGGTCACTGAAGCGAATGTCGAAAGTGGTGCATAACGCCCACTTATGTATTACTTAACATTTGGTTTCATTGACCGCAATACCTGCTTAACATAATAATCTTACAAATAAAGTTGCCTTTAAATGCTCATTTATAATCAAGCACTTATGCTATTTGCTTCAGGCTCCTATTGCAATTGACTGCGATGGAGCTATTGAGACTTGTCAAAATGAAATTTCAGAAAAAGACAGTTTGGAAACTCTCAAGGGGGAGGATCTGGGGTTGAGTTACTTTTTATTGGTAAGGCAGAGTTATTGTGATATATTGATATTCAAAACGAAGTGGTCATTACGTTTGAAGTATCAAATTTTCCTCCAAAGATTTGGGACTCCGCTGTGCAAGTTTGTAATGACTTTCAAGTAAACAGTTACCACAATAAAGACCCGCTCAAATTGGCGCGTTGGCGGTGACAACTTTTCCAGCAAGTTGATTGCCATCGCGCCAACTTGTGCGGAAATTGCTGCCAAATACGGAAACGCTCAATATAGAGTTGGAAAGAGATGGCGCAATAAACAATGCATAAAGCTGTCTTTTCTAATGGCCCTCAATGGTGATTTAACGTTTAGCGTTTAAGTATGCGCGTTCTTGAATTCGTGAAAATCTGGCTTATGGCAATTTCACTCAATGCCGAAAGTGTTGGTTTCTTCAACAGCGAGCAGTAATTTCTCGTGCAGTAACTGCGGGGTGGGGTAGGGTGGTAGGTCGAGACGGTTGAAGCAGGTGTGGGCGCGCGGGAGGGACTCGACGCGGCCCCAGCGCTCGATGCAGAACCGTCGCGGCCCCGTGGAGCCGCGCAGCGCCGAGAACCCTTCGTAGGGGATCGAGGAGGTGCCGGTCACGAACTGGACCAGTCGAAGTCTCTGCTCGTTTGTGAACCTGCAAGTTTAAATATAGTATAAAGTGAGCTGCAAGGAAGTTTTGTGCCTATAAAAACTCAAGGGAATTCAGATAAAAATAAACAGGTTTTTTAAAATTGAAAAAAAAAACGCTTTCATTTCGTTTTCTGTGGTCTTTACAACAGATAAAACGCAAAAATATAATTTTGTGCAAACCCGCACATCTCATATATTATCCTTTTTTTCTTTGTATATATATTTGTTTGTTCGTTTGTATAGTGCAGTTTAGTATTTTCATTCATTAATTTCATTCCTTTCACCAAACTAGTTTTTTCTATTGATAACAAACAAAGACTCCTGAGCCACATCACATGCGGGGTGTATTACGAAAAAAGAAGACTTGCTTGTTGCCTTCGAGTTATATGGATAATGTTACTTTGAAAAAACGTGATTAATGCGTGCTAACGGACGTGATTCTTTTATAGAATGTGCTGATCGCTATTTCTTAACACGTCTTTCACGACTCGCGCTAACTAAATCAATATGACTCAGCCAATCTAGGTACTGTATTATTTTGTTAGCTTATTCGTTTGAAGTGTATGTATGCGACCAACCGAGTGTCCGGAGTGTCCCAACTAGGTTAGGGAGAATAAAAACGATTATGGCTCTATCAATTCAGGCATCTCTTTTTTTATTCAAGCAAAAACAATCGTTCCTATAAAGAGATTTAAGTTTTCATCCTACCTAATCCATATAAAAAAATAGTGCCTTTTCTCTTTGCAACGCCGCTGGTGTCTCAGATACCAGAGGCACCTATAGAGATGTCAAAGGGGAGGATTCTTGTTTGGCTTCAAAAAAAAATAAAAAAAACAACGTGTGTGTACTGACCGGTCGATGGCCTGCCAGAACCACAGGATGACGGGATGCGCGTCGTGGTACCCGCCGCGGTACTCCGTGTTGCTCCTCCAGTCGGGCACGTCCAGCTCGGGAGCGCCCGCTATCACCAGCTCCAGCTCGCGCGCATCGAACGCGCCCACCAACCGCGGGTCCACCACCTGCAGATACAGAAGACACGCGTTACATTCATCATCACTACATACTATCCCCGACAGACCACGTCGCATCGCCCGCCCGCGCCATTAAATATAAATATAATGCTGGACATTTTTCACACAGCATCATCTAGGCCCAAACTAAGCAGAGCTTGTATTATGGGAACTACATGACTGATATGCTACTTATATACTTTTTTTGTAAATACATACATATTATCAATAGTAAACACCCTGACCAGAGACAAACATTAGCTTAACATTTGTCCCGCAGGGGGAATCGAACCCGCAACCTTCTGCGTCTCAGGCGGGCCTTCGTAACGTGAAGTTGTGAGCCTATAACCAAGAACTGGGCTATCAAATGCAAAAATATTTTTTGCGAAATCCAACTGTTAGTTCCAGAGATAAGCGCAAACAAACCAAAAAAAAACTCTTCAGCTTATTAGTATAGGTATTCCTTCTTGTTCTCACCTCATGGAAGCCGCGGACGAGCCACTCGCTCTGCTCTGCGACGCCTCGCTCCACGCGCCACCTCACCACCCGCTCCAGGTACTCCTTCTTGTTCTTCTCCGTGACGGGCACGTCCCGGCCGCCCGGCTTCAGGTCGCGCTCCAACACGCGGCCGTCCGCGAGCCGCTCCGACACCGCGAACGTTAGCTCCAGGGAGGACACGCAGCGGGCCGACTGTAACAGATAAAGGGCTATCAGAAATGTGACTCTACTTACCCTATTTTCAAATTTATAAGTATAGGACGTTAGTATGGACACAATAGTGAATGATGAAATGGAAAAAAAAACAACACACTTTCGACTGTAATCACCATCATCTTCTTGTCCTTATTCCACATTACATGGTGTCGGCACAACATGTTTTCTTCTTCCACTCTCCTCTATCAGCCGTCATCTCAGTACTCACTCCTTTCTTAACCATGTCATCCTTCACACAATCCATCCATCTTTTGGCCTACCTCTGCTTTTATTCCCATCCACATTCATATTTAACATATATTACATATATTTAACTCTTCTCGTAATGTGACATTCTTCCCTCCTCATGACGTGCCCGTACCATGCTAATCTATTACTCCTCAGTTTTCCATGATGCGAAATCTTTTATGTAAGTATGGCTGACCTAAATATGCATCTGGCGATGTCTATCGCTCCCCGTGACACTTTTCATTCGAGAATGGAAGCATTAGTTTTAACTATTTATTCTGTGACTGAATTTAAATTGGTAAAACTTTAAAAACAACATAAGGTTTTTACTAAAATAACGACATACTACGCAATATTAGTAACAACTTCAGCCGGGTTTTAATGTTCATACTAGGCACCAGCTGCCTGCCTATAGTAAGTTTTGTTACCTAGTAAATTGTGGAGTAAATTCCAATCATAGTCCTACGACAATGCAATGATCAGTAAGGTCACGATTTGCTTATCAACATGCTTTAGTCACGTTTCCGCATGAAATAGTAAGCGCGTGTTGGTTATTTGTAAAAACGACCACGTGCAAACCGAGCACATGTTTTTGGTGACATTACGAACTTCCGACAGATTATACTAGATGGCGTTACTGGTTTCAAAATGTTTTAGAAGTTGAACGTTATAAATAGTTTGTATAGGTATTTGGGTTTGTATTAGTTCACTTAAAAATGTCTTCATTACCAGCCTGAAGAAGTCAACGGAATTAGATGCCATTCTAGATTCTTCCTGCGTCGGTGCGGTGGCCTTACTGCGACCATATTGTTGTTACTTTTTTAAGCAACAACTTAATTTCAACAATATTAAAACCCCCATCATCTATTACAATGTCCCCTACTAATTTGTGAATCTATTCCGGTCTGTAATAATTTAAGTAAAGACTTAAGCACGTCTTTTTGTAATTTTTTATAGAAATCTGCTACTAATGTAAAATAAAAAGAGCTGTGTCCAGAGCACAGCAGCACAGGTGTTGCAAATGTCAAAGGCGACGGTAACCGCGTTCCATTACATGGGCTGTTGTTTACCTCTTTACAAAATTAAAAAATAATAATCCCTGTATGCGCTAAGCACGCCTGAAGGTTTAGGCGTGTCTTGCTAACATTTTCTTTAGAAATCTAATTTTCATAGAAATCTAGCAATAAGCCTTTGCGACCTGCTTCACATCATGAAGTCTACTTTATCTTAATGGTAGGTGGTAGCTATCCATTCAATAAAAAAACCCTAACAACCTAATCTACTCAAAGTCATTAATAAAAAAAACTCTAACAAACCTAATATACTCAATATTATTTGTTAACAATATGGCTAAACACTGGCAGCCGTAGCACTAACATTTCTGCTGGGTGTCTAGACAAATACCTCACGCTTAGTTTTCCTTTCACGCTAGCGAAAATTTCTCAAGGAACAACTTGTCAGTAGCCACGTGACATTTCCATACAATTCAATCTTACCGCAGGCGCTAACGCCAACAAAAAATGGTATTTGTCTAGACACCCTGGACGTCAATACGCCGCATATGTTGTTTAATAAAAAAGCTAGGCTGTCAACTGAAAGGCTAATTAAGCTAGTTGGCTGCGACATCGACATTAATATAATTACCATAATAAAAAAAGTTTATGTGCGTAGAAATACCTGGAGCCATCGGAGCGAGGCGGCGAACTGTGCGTCCAGAGCGTCGACGTCCTCTAGCGCGGGGGGTAGTCGCAGCAGCGCGCGGTACAGCGCGCGCGTGAACCACGCCTCCAGCAGGTAGCCGTGCACCAGCGCCAGGCCCAGCACGCGACCAGAGAAACGGAACCTGACCAAAACACCACACCACTTTAACCTGCTGGCTTTATCCTACTATCATATCCTACTGTCTACTAATATAATAAATGCGAAGGTCTCTGTGTGAGAATGTCTGTTACCATGTATCTCCGTAGCTACTGAACCAGTTCTGATGAAATTTGGAATGTAGATAGTTGAGGTTCTGGAACAACACATAGGCTAATCTAATTTTCTAAAATCAACCCTTAACGGTTGTAAACAGGGTAGTAAAGTTTATATGGTTTTTTTTTCCTTGCAAGTTCTGAAATTTGTATGGGAAAAAACTATACCCTGGTTTGATACACTCAAAAGTTGGTGGTTTATCCCAAAAAATTAGCTTCAGAACAGATGTTCCGTCTGTCATCACCGCGATCATTAAGAAAATATAATTCGTTGTATTTAACTAGTTTTTAAGTACCTAATTAATAATCTACCGTTTGCTTATCCCAAGTTTTAATCACTTCTTCGTTAAATTTTAATTTTCTTGTTACGTGTAGGTACTTAACTTAATGTAAATTATTTAAACATGTTTCTGGGAACTGAACTAGATCAGAACTTTATGTTATGTAAATTGTACTGTTTTAACTGTATCTACTGTAATAACAGTTACATTCCTGTTTTGTTTACAAAATAAATAAAATAAAATTAGAGAAAAAAACTAAGGTTAAATTTCAACAATCTTCATTTCCTCATAGAAAATTAGTTTTGCCCACGCAATGAATACTTTACAATCGTTGAAGCATACCGTTAAAATATAGGCGCCCCATAACGTTACACATCAATAAAACTCATGTAATTCGAGTTGGTCTTTTTTATAACTGGTGTTACGTGACAGAGAACAAAAAATGTATACAATCAGCTGCATTTAAGTAAAGTATGTTTGTTTGTAACACAATACTCCGACTGTGCGCTGAACGTGTGGTAACTGGATAAGTTAAACTTGAGAGCTTTTTTGAAAATTTTCCTCTGAGACCGTGTGCCGAGAGCACACAAAATAGGCCCTTTGGTAATCTTTCCTATTGAATGCGTATTTTTAGTACTGCCTCAGCCGACAACTTGTTTAGATTCATGGTATGTGTATTTAGGGTGGATGTTATTTTTAACTAAAACCATTATATTGAAAGCTCGAAAACTTGGATTTTAATTGACAGTTCGAAGGTCAGAGCTCTATATAACTTGTTTATAGAGGTCACATGTATTGGTTCTATCAACCCCTATCTATAATTACCATCACCTCGATCATAAATAAGGCACCTACAAACTTAAAATCAATAGATTTACGTCATCAGCCCTGATAATTATAATGCTTATATAGCAGTATGCATTTAAAAAAGTCTTTAAGCTTACTTTTTAAAGCGAGATGATTTAAATCTTAGTTTTTATTATTTTTACATTATTGAAAACTGGTAGGTAGAGTTTTTAATTGTTTTTCTTAAACACTGTAAGGTAGGTATTATATTATTATATCTCTATCTTTTGAAAACAAGATTTTTTATGTGATAATTATTAAAATAATCATCGAAGCGAAAACAATAAACTCATTCTATTCAAATTAGATATGTACAAAATAATTATAATTTCATAAACATTGAAATGCAAAACTACGAGCATCTTGCAAACTATATTCTTCTAAAATATAGCATAGCTATTTATTTTTAGCATAGCTATTTATTTAGACTACTCGATTTTATTTAGCCTGATTTCCCCCAATTTAAAACAATTCCTGAAATTCCCACATGGGAGATTTCCGACATAATCATAATTTTTGAGAATTGCGATCTAACCTTTAATTTATGAAAAATAGCGCTTATAATATAAGTTCTTCTCAACTCCTACGCAACATAGGTAACGTTTACTTGGCAGTAAACTATTGCAGTTTAGCCATAACAGCAAAAAGTATTATCATCTAACGTATGGATTTACAAAAAAAATATGTATATAAGTAGTATATCAGTCATGTAGTTCCCATAAAACAAGCTTTTCAGATGCCGTGTGATGAGATGTCTAGAATTAATTAATTATCTAATAGTCGTTACACCACGACGTACATATGGTCGTACACATATTCATGTGTTACAAATAATTTGCAATAATTGTGTATAATCAACACATAATAATAGGCAGTTATTATGTGTTTGTGTGTTATTATTGATTGCTGTAATGGAATTGCTTGTAATACAACCCGGAACCAAGACACGATTAAAACTGTGACAAACTAACAACTTAAATGATTATAATGACAATGATCTAATTGGGTCTTATTGGGTTCGATTCCCGCCAAAGGACAAATGTTTGTAAGATCTGTAAATATTTTTCTTAGTTCTGGGTGTATTCTATGTATAATACGTATGTATTTACAAAAAAAAATAGGTATATAAGGAGTATATCAGTCATGTAGTTCCCATAACACAAGCTTTGTTTTCTTCGGGGCTAGATCATGATGATTTTGTTTTTTATTTGTCCCGCAACGGGAATTGAAGCCGCATCTTGCTTCTCAGCCGGCTAAAAAGGCTAGGTAACGGAACAAAGCGATTTTGCTTTCATCAAAGGCCTTAAGAGTAGCGGTACCTTTCGCTACCATCCGACGGAAGGTCGCGGTTTCGAGTCCCTCCGAAGTTGAATAATTCTTCTTAAGTCGTATCACACCTAGTATAAAACACTCACCATTCGTGATGATTGTCCACGAACGCCGACATCGGTGACACGTGGACCGTGTATGTGTCGTTCGCTGAATACTCGAACAATCCATAGTACGGGTTGAAGAGTTCCCTCGACAGCAGGAAGAAGAACTCTCTACTCGGCCCGCCGTAATCCAGGCCCTCCTCGCCGTCCCAGAGGACGCAGAGCTTGCCTTTCTGGAGCTCCTTCTTGCTGCAGGACATGATGCGGCGGAAGGCGTCTTCGAGCAGATGCTCGCGGCGTATATGGAGCCTGGAAAGTTAGGAGTTCACTCATTATGTATAATGAGCAGATGGATAGTTTTTTTAAAGATCTACAGGGTTTCCCAGAACACGTATTCTAAACCCAAAGGGGGAATTCTGTAGATCCGTGATGATACCAAGTAGGGGATAGGCAGAGTCCCCCCCAAACATTGAAAGCTGGAAGCTATAAATGTAACTATGCTGATTACAAAATCTTTAGGATCAAAATGGAAATGCTAACTTTGGATCGCAAATTATTCCAGAAAAAAACCCTAAAAACCTAAACTATTAATATACTTTTTGTAGCTGGCTACGTGAAAATAGCATTTCACGGAAGATTTTGGAATAAAATCTACTAAGGCCATCAAAAAGTATATACTCACTTGAGTTTACCAGGTCCCTGCCCATAGCCTTTGCTCTCCAGCTTCCTATAGAAAGCCCGTAGCTTAGCCTCGAAGTCCCTCCTCTGAGGGGCAGGCTGCCGGGTGCTCCTGGTAGCAGCGGGTGAAGCGGCGGGCGAGGACACGTTGATTCCGGCCGACGCGCACCCGCCCGATGGCACGTAACTCATTATCTCCTGCTCGAAGAGGCTAGAAAGGGAGAAAGAGAAACATGAGCATCATAGGAAGATGAGAAACATTCTAAGAAGTGGAAGAGGTCATTGTGAAAAAGCTCGTCCAGGGTGGTACTACTGCCGGCAAGCAGTAATGCTCACATAGCTGTGTTGAAGTTTGAAGGGTATGGAACCAGTTATGTCTCAGGGTCGGCAACGCGCGAGTGATACCTCTGGTGCTGTAAGCGTCTTTAGGTTACGGTAACCGCTTACCAACAGGGCCGTATGCTTGTTTGCCACTTTAGTGGTATAAAAATATAAATGAAAATCGTTGAGAAAGATGGCGTTTTTATTTATAGGTGCTGGACGTTCGAGAAAAATGGTTTATTTGCATCAGTTTGTCAGCCAGATCAGTTAACTATGTGACATGGGGCAACTAAGACTACCATTTACCAGGAAGTGTGAAGAGCTGAGTGCGAGCCCTTGTGAGATGTCAACTCCCAGGGATTGTACGATAATAGTTATCATTGCTATATCTTGCGTATTACCTTATAATATGGAAGACCCTACTAGTCATTGGTGAAATATGACATACCAAATTGTTCTTAATTTTTCCCATTCCGCTATAATTAAGGTTTACTGATGACCTCAAACAAAAGGATGTTGTATTTACACCTTCATATCTTATCATCAGGTAATCTGACATTGACCGCTTCGAGTAAACGCAGGAAGAGCTCAAGACCAGATTAGAAAAAGATATTACAAGGCGTTAAGCAATAGTTCTGAAATGTGTGTATTAGGAATCTTACCGGTCTACTGATGGACTTAAGGAGTCTTTAACACAACTTACTGAGTTTAAAAAAAGTTGAATCCTACAATTTAGGCCAATCAAATATACATTGGTATGTGGCGCCAAATTGGTACCTCGTGTGTCACATTTCCAGGAAGACATTAATAATGTTCCGCTCAATTAATATTGTCCTTTCAGTTTTATTACGAAAATAGAAATATAATGTCACGCCCTATCAATAAGCACACCCTTTCATGTTTTTCCACGAGAGTCAAAGAAAGTCTCCACCAATTCGACCGAAGGCCCACTACGCAGAAAGTTGCGGGTGCGATTCCCGCCTCGGGACAAATGTTTGTATTATCTGCAAATATTTGTCTCGGTTCTGAGTGTTTTCTATGTATATTATGTAGGTATAGATAGATAGATTCTTTATTGAACAACTAAAAAGTACTGGTTTTTTTAAGTTACATAGGCGAACTTAATACATGATAGCATTATCTTCCAGCTAACCTTTGTGTAATATGGAAAACAGTCTTGAGGTAGTGCATGAATAACAAGAAAAGTTATAAATTATATACTAGAGCGGGTATGTATTTACAAAAAATAATAATCTATAGGTCATGTAGTACACATAACACAAGCTCTGCTTACTTTGGTGCTAGATGATGCTGTGTGATGAAATGTTCCGCATTATTTTATTAATTTAATTCAAATGATATAATTATATGGATAAGACTAGATTAAGGCCGAATAAAATAACAACAACACTGCAAGTAAGTGTTGTTTATGTAAGAGCAATAAAGAAAATGTGCCACGTTATCCAACTAGAGAACCGACGCCGATAGATAAACATTACTTGCACGACTCGATAAAAACTGTTATTTGCTTGGATCATTTTGAACGGAACCAAACTGCGATGGAATTTTACGTATCGTCCTAGATTCATGTGGCAACAGCAAGTGTTATTTTGACGGCATCATCAGTCGAAAACCGACAAATTAAGTGGAACAGTGTAGTTAAGTGGTATAATAATGGCACCACATTTTAAATTCGAAATGACCACAATGTGTGAAAGTTGTGTACTCCGTTGCTAACTAGTTACTAGAGCATGCGATATTATATTTTTGGGGTTAAACCAAACACAAAAATGGTTGCCTATCACAAAACACAATATTTTATTTTTATTTTATTTTTACTATCAACCCATTGCGTATTGATGTTCAGAAAGTGCTTCCAAGAACATGGCATTGGTATCGAAATAAGCATTATAACTAAGCTCATGTCCATTTCCTATAAAACAACCACAGCTTAGAAGTTGTCCAAGTGCAATGAACCATGATGGATTGTAACCGAAAAGAGATGCAAGGCCGGCCCACATTAGACAGAGACGAAGCGTGGAGGCTCTAGGCACCTCTGCCTCTAGGCTGTAATGTCCGTAATCGATTTAGGAGAGCGGGGAGATTTAGGGCCGCTACGCCCCCCCGCTCGTGATCGAGATCCGGTAATTAGTATAATAATTTCATTTGGGCCCGGGCTCCGAGGAAAAATATACCATAGAGTCCGCTAAACACTTTTGATAGCCACGAGGCAGGTGGATATCCATTTAATAATTTTGATATAGTGTGTTCATAGGGAAGGTTCGGAGGGAAGATCGTGCATGGTTTTATTATCAGCCTTTATGTAAATTTCTGTTAGGAGAACTATGCTCCGTTAATACAAGGAGATTAATGAATCTATTGACATTAATTTTAGTCCATATCAGTGCCTTCAGTTTCCTAAGTAGACTCAGGCCCCATAACATATTGGTGTTATAGACGTGAAGACACGCCGCATGCGCACGCACCGCCCCGAGATAGAGCCAGATCGCCGATTTATGTTTAGAATTACACATTGATTGTTTTTTATGGGCATGCATGGCAACGGGCGTAGACATAACAAGCTTTTTGGCGCAATTCGTAATACAATAGCCAACTGAATCAATAGCTAGAGGCTATCGATGGCGATCACGTACAAAACGACCGAGTCCTTTTACAGAGAAACCTTCAACACCTGATTATCTATTATGATTCGCATTAATAAGACGTGTGCCTAATACCACAGGTAATTGCTGGCATTGTTAGCCAGATCGATTTGTCTTTATACAAACGAAGGCTAACGTAATTGAGGAAATATTAAGGCTCAATCTATGCGTTCGCGCAAGGCCTCAACACCGATCGATGGGAATGACCTAAAATTACACTCGAGTTCTCATCTCGAAACGGGCAAATTCAAATACAGAAATGTCGGTGGGCGTGGTATTATGCTCAAGTTATCTCCGTGGTCATTACACAAGCATCCGGCGTCCTGCGTGTATCATCGAGGGCTCCTCCGGCCAGAACCGAAACTCGAGTTAATGAGTATCGGAGGCATTTCCCCGGAGGTCTGAGCGCACGCGTCCGTGGTCCGTGCCCCGGGCAGCGCGCGCGCCGGTCACGCACCTCCCGCAACAGGTGTGCGAGACAAGACATGACTACACCCGCGCCCCTTACCCCTACTTCGGCTATTCTATAGAGTTGTAGCACAGATTAAACAATAGTACGATACCATAGAAAAGTTAACTTCGACGATACTACAACGAACCTGTGAATGGAGTATGCTGTAGCGAGCGATATTACTTGAATTTGAAGTCAGCGGTTCACTTTCCATCTGACAAAACTTAACGATCACCCGCAGATTCTGTCGATTGCTGGCATTCAAATTAAACTGAATATACACCTACTGCATAAAGATTTTAGAGAGAAAGCAGATTAAGAGTTATCTTATATCTACAGTGATTTGTACTCGGATAAGGCCGGATGGCGGTGCGGTAGATTGATGCCTTGATTCCGAGTCAGGTTGAATCGAAGATGAGACGGCAGAGCCCGGTGGTTATTCAATTAACAGTGGTTTCTAAGATGCTCTAGATAAGCTTACATCATTGTTTTGTTCTGAGGTAGCTGAGATAACGTCGCAGGGCTAACGTTAATGACCAGTTACACCGTAAGGCGTACTTTCACTGTTGCGAAGGCATCTAGTGCCCTTTGGGTTTCATTGCCGTAAGGCTGTCGTTACTGTCTTGGAACAGTTTTGGAAAGTTACATTTTACTTTTGAGAGTAAGCGAGAGATTGAAACGTAACATATCAAACGAAGCCATAAAATTCCTAATTTTAAAATTTATGATACAAAAACATGATAGGGATCCAAGTTGTCCATACATTAGACACCAATGAACTCTAATTAGGGTCTCTCAGTTCCCTGTAATGACTGGTGATCATCGCCCGCCCGAGGCTCGAGAAGGCAAAGGAATCCGTGGTGAAACCACTAAACCAACGAATGGTAATAGTAGCCTCTGCGTTAACGTTTTCTGAAAAGTTTTAAAGAAACAAATTGATATAAAGTTTTATATCGAACTAGTAGAACGACCTGCGACTTCGTTCGCGTTAAGATTTGCCTATAAATACTTTCCACTTCTCCAGAGGTAGAATATTTGCTATGCGTTCATTGCCAGTCAGTGTGGCCCACAACAATTTTATAGATTTAGAAAGTAATTATAATTATGCTGTTATGGATGAGACAAAACTACGAGAGAAACATAAATAATATAGTCATAACAATTCTTCTAATGAAGTGTATTGACTATTCTCGTCATTCGATAAGGATTCGGGGACTCGAAAAGTATCAAATTACTTCCGAGAAACCTTAAATATTTACACGTAGATCCAATTGTTCCACAACAATAGGGTTTGTTTCAAATATCCAATGACCAAAAGTAAATTAAGGAGTCGACATTGAATCGACCTCAGTATTACTTTAGAAGTCACTATGTACGTGCCCAATATCTGCTGCAAAATTACTTCCGTAAATAATATAAAATTGACTAATAATGTTATGCTTGTTTGTAAAACAAAGTTGAAGTTAGACATTGATATATCATTTGATAAATTACCCTTCTAATTTGAAGACAAAGTTTTTCTGGCAGCACGTTTTTGCATTAGCGAGATATAACTTTTGGAAGACAAAGTTTTTACTGACCGGTCTGTCAATTTTAGCACGAAATGCATTCGGGTATAATTCAGGTATATCTAGGTATAACGTGACTAGGCAGGGTTTTTAGTACTTCCTGTGTAGTCTAATTTGCACTAATCATACTTATGTTAATTTTCCTAATATAATTATGGAAGGTATACCATAATTTTCAGAACATTTACAACCAAGGCTGCCGAGTGCAGCGTAACTACCTACTTTTCATATTAGATAATTTATAGTTACAACATTGTCAAAGGGTATTCTTTTATTTTTCAAAATGAGTTTACTTCAAATGTTTTGTGATTAAAATCATCAAAATAATGATCCTCTAATTACACTAGCAAAATGAGTAAGGGAACGAGAAATTTTACGCGACTTCATTACAAAGTATTATTTTTTCTTAATTTTTATGTCGAGAAGTGCCTCATTTATTAAGCCTGTCAAATAAGTCAATATTAATACCATTTTGGTCTCCAGCATAAGTTTATTTTTCTCTCACCCTTGAAAAATATATACGAAATATAAATAGGTATAGATAAATAGGTACGAAATTATTTATACCCACAGCTACGCCCACATGGTACCCGGTTCAAGGGAGCCTATCTGTAATTCTAGGTCACGAACCAAATTTCCAAATTTCATTCAAATCGATTTAGCCGTAACCGAGATCATTAGCAACAAACATACAGACTTTCGCATTTATATTATATAGGATATTCTCTACCGCAACATTACAAATAGAGCTTTTAAAAACAACATATTTCTTTATTAATTCTAGAGCAGCGGCCGTATTACCTGTAATATATCCTTTTAACTTTGTTAATCAATCACGATGATCCTTTTTTCACGTCTAAGAGCCATGTTTCTTGGAATTTAATAAATTGAAAACCAGTGCTATAATAACAGGGTGCAGGTACGAAACTTAAATATGCGTTAAATTGAGACGTTGCCCAATAGCAACAGAAATAAAACGTGGACCCGTTTGATAAAAGCCTACACGTTTGAATGTAATGCCTGTTTTCTTATGTATAATATGTAAAAAAAGAACTACGTCGAATCTTCTCGTCACCCATACCACAATGCTTGAAGACTCGTGATGACCTACGGTGCCGAGACATGGACACTCACAGTAGGGCTTATCCACCAGTTCAAGGTTGCACAGCGAGCTATGGAACGAGATATGCTCGGGGCTCCTCTGAAAGATAAAATCCTCAACGAGATTATCCGACAGAGAACGAGAGTCATCGACATAGCTTAGAGGATTAGTAAGCTGAATTGGCAATGGGCTGGTCATATATGCCGAAGAACCGACAACCGTTTGGGTAAACGAGTTCTTGAATGGAGATCGTGTCTGGGCAAACGTAGTGTGGGGCGCCCTCCGTCTAGGTGGAGCGATGACGTAAGAAAGGCAGCGGGCAGAAAGTGGATGATAAGAGCCGAAGACCGGGCTCAGTGGCGCGTATTGGGAGAGGCCTATGTCCAGCAGTGGACTAATGTGGGCTGATGATGATGATGATGATGATGAACACAAGCTCTACTTACTTTGGGGGTAGACGAAAAAAAAACTGTTAGCATTTTTCGCGAGGACTTTCTATTATTTGAAATTCGGCGCCTTCCAAGCCATAGGCAAACTAAGTTATGGTAGGTAAGATGTCAAACGGATTGTCATTCTGACACTACATCAGTTTTCGTTTACGGTCTCAATAAAACAAACAGATAATTTACTTAAACAAACCCCAGCTTTCATCACGTAATCCTACTACTAATTACACACTAAGTGAAACTTGCACAACGAAATTGACAATTGTATTTCTGGCTAGGTTAAAGAAAACTCTCTTTTCCTATATCATACGTTCAATGCTCTACTTAGTACAGCATCTATTTATAAGTAAAGTGTGGCGATATAACTTATCCAAGAACCTTCGATGAAGTCATATAAAACGATATACCTTATCAACTGTCATTGTTCAGAACAGAGTTTTTAAAAAAAAAAAACGGGATATATTTACCATGATTTGTGAATTTGTTCCTCCTGTGATCATGGTACATGCAACTGTGCTAAAATAACGTTAAAACTCACAATAAACCAATTTTAAAATTTTACGAAAATTACAGAAAACGATTGCAAAAAACCACACACTATTCCAGTTTAAAAAAAATATTTTACCTCAAACACATTGTCAAGCAAAATCGCAATTACAACCTCAGTAAACTATGATCCTTGTGATTTAAAAAAAAAGCATGTATGTAGTATATCAGTCATGTAGTTCCCATAATACAAGCTCTTTGCTAAGTTTGGGCTAGATGATGCTGTGTGAAAAATGACTATCATTATTACTATTTCAATGACTAAAAACCAATTGACTTTGACTTTGAGTAAGAGCGAAAGGCTCTATCTATTAGGATGTAACGAAGGACTTCCGGCATCCTGTCGCGACAGACAGACAAATGAATATGTATGTTTGCAAATCATTTGCACAACACATTATTCTATTAAAGTCTATTGTAGTTGTGCTCTACATTGATGACCTTACGCGGTAGATAATTTATCTTCTTCAAAGGGAGGTCGCTCTAAAAGCTTTAAAAACATTGCTGCTTTTGTGTCGGCATGAGTACAGGCATATCTATGCAAATTACGTCTGCGTCAATTGAGATACATTTGTTCAGTGGTGTCGGATAATTGTTTGCCGGTGTCTCTATAATTCAACTGGATCGCTTTTTTATGTTCTGTTTAAGTATATATCACAAATAATACGCTCACGACCGTATTCCCCATGCTGGACATCCTCAGATGCATACTCAGTGCGTAGATCTTTGAGGATACCAAGAGGGTCAGAGGAACGTCCAAACATTACACACGGGGTTTTTGTTACATATTGTAAACATTCTTCAACTAGGTACTTATCGTAGTTTCCTAAAATGTATGTGGTAATCGATGCATCGGATTCCTATAATTTATTTATTTTATTGTTCAACAAAATCAACAGCCCTTATTTATAAATAGTTCTAACCTTAAAAATCTATCTTACGGCCAATGAGAGATTTACATTTTATATTAAAAACAAACTTACAAAATACCGACAGTCTAACATAAACAATATCAAACAAACAAAATACAACTTTCAGAAATTATTAGAAAAGTACAGAAAACAATACAAGATACTTACAATTCATTTAACCTAGAGCAATCGATATATATTTTTATTTTATATAATCGTATTAAGTATCGTATATGCCATTTCTATTTCCCTAAACTTTCAATTATATCTACGGATACTCTAACTGACTACATAACTATTAAATTCGTGTACACTAAAATTTAGCAGACAACAAACAAAGCGCTAATTAAAATGGTTGGACCCCTAACCCTTAATATCCTGGCAATTAACCATCAAAACTCCAGCAAGGCCGATGTAAACCGTATATCCTTTTAACAAGAGTCGAAAAGGCTGTGTAGGTCGGACAGTGCTGTTGTCGGTCTAGGCCGGAAACGAACACAATACCACTAGCACTTTGAAGTAATCTGTGACAGTACAGGAGGTAAACGATGGGGGACTCAGGATATGGTGGCCCATGACCCTCCCCATTTGCGTTGCCGATCACTTAATTATTCCTTGCTCTAACTGTTGTGGACACATGTTGTAAAGTATGGTGAATGTTAAAACGGTTTTTGAGCGAATTGCGCTAGGTAGGATAGTTTCATACTGTTTGTAATTACTTACATACCTATGGACCACCATCTCTTGTATTTTATTGTACTTTACTGTCATTTCTACTCGTCTGTGATTTATCCTGTTAAGATGATAGAAATAAAGTGTAAACTGATTTTAATTTATATTTGAATAAATATAACTTTCATTCACTAACTTTTTTAATCCCAGATTATCTTGAGTACCGGATGACATCTTGAGACGATATGTTAAAATTTAGGGGAAGCTCTAAATTATAATCTTACATTTCGTGTTTTTAAAACTCGTCTTACGTCCATCCTTCGAATCTAGAAAGTATTCACGAGTTATTTTTATGCAATTAAGTACTTAATAACGCTAAGGTTTTTTATTATTTATTTAATTTCGTTATTGCAGAAAAAATAACAGTGCCCTTCGAGAGCATTTTTTACCTGTCAGTCTCAAATAAATAATAAATAAATAATGCTGGACGTTTCTCACACAACATCATCTAGCCCCAAAGTAATCAGAGCTTGTGTTATGGGAACTACATGACTGATATACTACTTTAATTATATATATTTTTTGTAAATACATACTTATTATAGATAGAAAACGCCCAGACCCGAGACAAATATTTCCAGATGCAAAAATTTTTTCCGCGACGGGAATCGAACCCGCAACCTTCTGCGTCTCAGGCGGGCCTTCACCAACTGTACCACAGAGGTCGTAATGTATTCAAGTAGAACAAGGTGATAACTTAAAACTACAAAATTATTATTTTTATAGTTGTAATTGACTAGATACCACAACTAGATAGACTTCGAATAATAATAATAATGATTTATTTAGCCAAATTATAATATTTCATCTATTGTATAGTTGAGAGTAGTAGCGAACAAACAATCGATGTCGATTCATCCAAAGCATTGCTCTAGGTATATTAACTTAAACACATATTTGTAGACTCGAACTAAAGCCGAAGATAATGATAATAACATATAAAGCAAAACAAACAAATCCATGAACGAAATGAGTAATATTAATGACAGGAAACATAGGACGATGACCGATTTGTGGCACACTCTACCAATAGACTATGGCTGCTGCGCCTTTGTTTATAAATGTAGCACCGTTAAACTAAAATGAAATTACCACGTGGTGATAGAAATCGTATCACTGGTGCCTAGGAGAAGTCTAACGAAAAAGCACGATGTGTAACTTATATTGATGTCAATGAGGTATCGAAAAGCCTTCAATAATATCGGTCGACAGGCCAATGTCAGTACGCATCTGAGGCATCTTGTAAGGTACTTCAGACAGAACAGAGTATGAATTGCTAAACCGTTTCTGATGAGCCTAAGTGAAAAAAGATAAAAATGTAGGTCGTCATTGTTTAACAAACCTTCCAATGTTGAAACGTGAAGTTGCTGACGTCGATTTTTAATTATCATAATTATTGTTAGATGACTATCTGCAACACGCGAGTATAAAACAATTTTAATACTGACCGATACGACGGATGGTTCAGGATATTAATCGTTTTATGTAAATAAAACGTCATAATTATTGTAATAAATACCGGTTGAAAAACACGCAATAATCATTATCATTAATAGTACTGTCCAAATGTACCAGACAAGCGATAATGGCGCCGATTCTCTAGTACACCAACTTAATTACTCGTTAACTGTCGCTCTCTGATAGTGTACGCAAGAAAGAGATGGCAAGAATCGTTCTTCTTTGTGTTCACAGTCAGCATGTTTTGAAATCACAACTAAACCTGTATGGAAAACTTAAATCTGACTATTATTTAACATACGCTTTTCAGGTGCGCCGAACTTCTCCGGTAGTTTCCTTTGCAAATTGACAATACAATACGGTTTTTTACTACCCAAAAAACAAATAATGGCGTATTGTGTCACTATCCTCGGGTGACTTGGGTCCTTGGGCCGACTCACTGGCCACACCAGTTAGACATGTCGCTGGTGGCTCCTATACAATGGTCATATCACGTCACTGCCCCCAGTGTCTGGATGCTATTGTCCGTTCCTTGGATACAGGCGCGAGACAATATCAATTACAATGTTTTTACAAAGGTGGACGTACGCCAAATACCATATAAACAAGTCACGGGACTCTGTGAGAAGGTCGGCAGTAGTTTCTAAAGCTTAGTTTTAGTAGATGCGTGGCTTCAAATACCATTTCGAGAGCTCTCGATTTTTTTGTCAAAAACTATCAATACTTAACGAAAACATAATATTCCCATATTAAAAATTAATTACGCCTCTTATTAATTACGCCACTTATTCACTGCCCAAAGACAATGAAAAGACAATCAAGCAAAAGTTTGTTGCCTGTTTGTTCTAAGCTCGATCGCGCGCAAGAAATTAGCATAAAATCACTTTAAATTTTTAGGTTCATAAGTTGATGAAGTTTCAATGTATATCCTAGTCGTCTCAACAAATAAAACCTATTGAGTGTGAATTTGAGAGTAAGCAAAGCTGTAGAAAAAAAACTACAAGCTTATGAAATGAAGATTCAACACGCGTGCTTATTGCACGGTGCCCAAACGCGCCGCTCCAAAAATGGTCCATAGCTTGCTCAATTCACTATAGTTAAAGTCTAAGAGTAAATTTTCGCATTTTCGTTGAACAGTATATCTTTAGAGAGGTATCTCGCAACCATAGTTCCCATAACGAGTAGATTACGACCGAAACGATTACAGTTTACGACGATTTGATTAGGCGGGCGAGACTAACGATATAGGATCACGGAACCGAACTATGTACGATTGAACCAAGGAACGCGTAAAACAGCAAGATTTACGAGAGTCGTAAACTTTAAATCGTGTCATTGTTAATTTAGGAGCAATAGATGTAGATAACTCGTATATTAACGAAGTTTGTTTTAAGCATCGGCAACTATGTAATTAATATTGATGGTAATCTCGGGGTTTTGATTGATTTTTATGATTTCTGTTGGTTACAATTTAGTTTACCATTAAGCAAGAGCAGTGGAAACTTACAAACCCAGTTGTAACTTGGATGATGTCAAACCATTTAAGTAAGCAAAGTTTTAAAGCAAATTAGATTCTCTCTCGAGCGCAGATATTTCGACCTTATCAAGTTTGACAAGGCTATGTAAATTTAGTAATCAAAATACCAACTCAATACGTTTAAAATAGTCCGGTTTAGTTTTACCCAAAACTTCAAAACGCGGAAGGACGATACAAAAAACAGCTCTCGTCCTTTGACTAAACAGCTCGCTTTATAAATGCTCATAATAAAGGAGCCTTTGAGGATCGCCGCCGACAAAATCCTACAATAGACCACTTTCTACAGAAAGATTAAACTTTACTAGATAATTTGTTTTTAATGATGTTCTCGATTTGTTATTGGGAAGCTAAACACTCTGATGATAAATAAACGTACAAAGTGTGTACGTTTATTAAACATGGTAATCAGCATTTCAGACTTTCGGAAGTTGAAGCGATAACTAGGGCACCTTGCGTTCCAAAGCTTAGGAAATACGTAAAAAGTGAAACTAACAAAGTTTTTTAAAAAAAGTTCATATTTTGATTATAAAACACGATTATTCAATTCAGGCTTTGGGATAAGTGAGTACCGAATCCAGGGTAGTAGGTCAGAAGTGTTTCGACTTTTTGGTAAATGTTTTGCTAACATATTAGGTTGGGGAAAAAGTCTTTTCGCATTATTGTATGTATGAACTTGTAATAAAATATCTTTGGCTATACTATTTGTATCTGGCTGGTTTTGGTATCATTAAAAGTTTAAATTTTAAAGAAGATAATTCCAAATTCAAATTAGGAAAATGTGTGATTTTTATTTGTTTTTCGTACTGTTAAGATGAGTGAATCTAATGAAGAAATTCGATACATTTTAAAATTTTACTACAAAAAAGGTAAAAATGCAACGCAAGCCGCGAAAAAAATTTGCGATGTTTATGGACCTAGTGCAGTGTCTGTGAGAGTAGCACAAATTTGGTTTAAGCGTTTTCAATCCGGAAATTTTGATGTCAAAGATGCACGTCGCTCTGGTCGCCCTATTACGGATAAAATGGATGCCATTTTTGAAAAAGTGGAGCAAGATCGGCATATCAGTAGTTACGACGTAGCTGAAGAACTGGGAATTGACCACAAAACAGTTTTGGCGCATTTGAAAAAAACTGGGTACACAAAAAAGCTCGATATTTGGGTACCTCACGAGCTCACTGAAAGAAACCTAATGAACCGTGTTCTCATTTGTGATTCTTTATTACGACGTAATGAAACCGAACCATTTTTGAAGAAGCTGATAACTGGTGATGAAAAGTGGATCTTTAGCCACTCAGCAAAAATTAAGAGAGTTTGGCTGGGATGTGTTAATGCATCCGCCGTATAGTCCTGACCTTGCACCTTCAGATTTCCACCTGTTTCGGTCTCTTCAGAATTCTTTAGGCAGTGTCAGGTTAACATCACGAGAGGACTGCCAAAACCACTTGTCGCGGTATTTTGAACAGAAGCCCCAAAGTTTTTATAGCAATGGGATCATGTCCCTGCCTACAAAATGGCAAAAAGTTATCGAACAAAATGGTACCTACATACTTTAGTTAAATGTAAATAAACTATATTAAAAAATGTTTTGAATTTTCTTAAAAAATGCGAAGAAACTTTTTCCCCAACCTATTACATCTGATATATAGAAGGCAAACTTTGTTAATTTTATAAAACGAGTTGCACCTTCTGGATTTGAATGCGGTTTCATTGTTGGTTTAGGTTTTTATTAAGGAAGGTTTGTACGTGGTGTAGGTAGTTATGTTTCAGCCAAGAGAAGCCGCGTGCGAATGCTAGTTATAAACAGAGAAGTGCCAATGTCCAAGATTGTTGGAGATAAATTGGAGCATTTCCACATTCACGGAACTGTGGCCTATTAATTTTAGAGATATGGCTCGATACTCTACAGTGGTTGGCCAATTGCTGACGTCATCATAGCAAATTGCACTGCTGTAGGTACTAATTGCTATTTCTTCTGTGGTTAGGTAGGTAAAGTATAGTTTGCAACTGTCAGATCGGAATCGTGAGTAACGAGTTAATACGATGATTTCAAAGACTTCGGAGACTCAGAGCTAAAATTCAAAAATTCATAGATTTGACTAGAGTTGTATGAAAGACTAGTTTCTGCCCACGACTTCGCGTGGTACCCGGATAAAAAGTAACATATGTGTTATTCTGAAACTTCACAGTAATATAAGTAATATTACTATAAAGTATCATCAAAATCCGTTCAGTAGTTTTTGCGTGAAAGAGTAACAAACATCCATCCTCACAAACTTTCGCGTTTATAATAGTAGTAGGATTATACAGCTAATTACTGCTGTTTTTGACTGTTGAGAAGCTTTCATCGTGAATACAGTAATTACAAGGGTTCCGTACCCAAAGGGTGCCAACGGGACCGTATACGTCTATCATAGGACTTTATCTATTAAAGGTTAACAGAATACGTGTTATTATGACATCTATCACGTAAAATAAGCCCAAGTAGGTACAATACAGAAACCTTTGAAAAAATATATTTATTTACCAATAAATTACTGTTTATATTGTGCAGAGATACAGAGCACTCTGAGCGCGAGTCCTTGGTAGGATATATTTGTAAGTTGTTTTCCTATATTTTCCCATGAAAACAATGTTTTTGATTGTAATTCAACAAATTAATATTTACGAGAAACTATCCCTGTTGGACATCAAACCTTATTTTTGTATTTTTATTAGTTACATACTTCTGTAATGGTATACCAATTTAACAGCAGCTAACGAAGTTGAAAAATATAATGCAATCATGTTTATTCATAATTAGACCAACTACTTATTTACCAAACTTTACCATTGCTAATGAGTTTTGGTAGGTATCTTCCGTATCGGAGTATTTTTTATCGGACGTGCCCACAATTAAATTAGGTCAAGCGAAAGTCAAACATAGTTTTAAATGTGGGGAACTATAACAAAGAGAACATCTTTCAAACAGAAACGTATATGCGTAGACACATGTCGTTATTTTAGCATAAAACCATAATAGAGTGCGTGAGAGACAGATGCGGAAACTGACACTATAAGATAAATGGATCGAGATAATATTATAGAACACTGGCTTTTGCCCTCGGCATCGGCTATGGAAAACTAATTTAAGGTGAGAGGATAACAGGTATTAGAGGATCAGCTGACATTCTTAGAAACTCTAATCAACCTCAACCACGGGGTTGCATCCTGCCGATTCATAGACGAAGCTATCCCACATAGGACCAGCGAGCGTGGTGAGTATGGTCCTGATCCCGTCTCCCCTTTCATGTTAAGTACATTACTAAGACGGCCCTCAATCCTCGGCAGCTAAGAATCCGCGGACCCCAGTAAAGGTGTTTAAGTAAAAACATAAATATCCGAACATTCGGACAGACTTTGAAAGGACGACAAAATTTTGATAATATACACCTTATTTGGCGCACCAAACAACGTAGTGTGCGAACAAGGCGCTTTCGCAAGCGAAGTCGGGCTTTATTGCCGGCTACATAAAAAAAAAAAAAAACTAAATGTTATTTTCTTGGAAATAAACAGAGATTTTCATAATTTACGTATGCTTTAAAAGATGCCATTGTTAAATCCACTTAGACATCACTTTTTAGGCTCCACGTTAAAAACTATGCAAAAGTGCCACAATCCCGCACAAACAAGAAAAATATGTCCTAAACAATAATAGTACGGCGACTCACAGACTGAAGACGACGCCAAAGGTTTTGGATATGACCCCCATGGTCTTCTTCAAGCCCCTGATGAACTGGCGGCGGCGCTCACCCCTCGGCGGCGCCGCCCGCTCCTGCAGCTCCACGTACGAATTAATCTTGAGGCTTTGAGAGCTCCGGCTCAACATCCATCACTGGTCACTTCACTGGTGAGGCTGACTATCGCACCTAACAAACTCCATAATCTTGCGCATGCAGAAGGAAATCCAGTTCAACAGTTTGCAAAATCAGTACAAACTATTTTTATATTGAGTTTAATTAATGTGAAATCGAGTGCACCGTCACGGGAGGTTCACATGGAAAAGGGTGCGTGCGTACGAAATAACAGAGCGGGCGGTACTGACACGTGCAACCGGCTCGAAGGCTCGCGTTTGACTGTCGTAGATACTGCTACGACTAGCTCGCTACGGGGTTGTTACCGAAACTTCGTAAGCTCGAGGAGGCCTGTGTCACTTTAAATTGACTCATGACTTAAATTGAGATTTGTTTAACAGCGATTCGAATAGCAAACATTTATTTATTTTTTAGGTTCGCCAACAGTTTATACATGAATACAACGTTTATAAGGTATAAACTAGTAAGTGTTATGCTACATGAACTACCAATTACAGACAAACACCACATGCACAGTTTATAAGTAAGTTAGAATTGTGTAGGTAAAAAATAGGTTAAACCTACTTTTTTTTTAATTGACAATCTTATATGTCATCCGCACAAAGGACTGAATCTTATCCTAGACAACAAGAGAATGCTTGTGAAAAAAAATGTTTTATACTAACATATAATTATGAGATACATTTACTGTAGGTACATAAATGGCAGCGTTTACATTCCCCCAAATAGGGCAGGGGCACACAAAAGATTATTTAATTTATATGTTAATAAATAACATTCCAGTTGTCTGTCCCAATTGAGTAATTGGATAGCAAGAACCTAAAAAATACTTTCAGTCTCCGCTTGTCTTACCAATGGAAAAGTAAAGTCGTACAGCGCTTAAAAAAAGATCGATGAGGTTTAAGTTAAATATCACACGTTAGCTTTAAGTTTTACAGTTGGCACGTGATCTTCTATAGTCTGATTTAGCGTCAGAGACTCAGAGTGAAACTTCTATAGGTTAATGTTATTTCGGCTGTGGCTCGCGTGACTTACAAAATGCAATTTACGTTTACGTCGCGATACATTCTGTGCGAGCGCATTTTCTTTCCACAATCACGGAAGACGCTTGAGGCGAGGTGTCGGACATACCACACGCGACAATTACAAGACAAATACTCCATGTAACTCTTTGCGTAGCCTGCAGGGTAAAGTTGCGTGAACAGTCGTCAGGTAGACCGAGACCGAGGTGATTATCTCATACTTGTAATTTAATTTCGAACAGAATAATCGCCTACGCTCGGAAAGCAGGAATCCAGTAAAATTGTTTCGTTTTGTGCATTGTTGATGTCAGACTGAGCTCAGCCCTGACTCATGTCTCTGTGCAGAGGATGCGCGTGTTCGATTAAATTGCAAAATACGAGACAAATAAATAATATATTAATAAACATCAGGTAACAACAACACTACTTTGCGAATTCATATTTATAAAACCAAATGTTATCATTCAACATAAAATTACAATAGGTATACAGGACACTTAATACAAGGTTCGATGAATTCGCTCTAAATAATTGCCACGTTTAGTATTATGGCAAAATGATTGTTTGTTTTAGAACGCGTCTAGAAATCTCTTCAAAAAACCAGAGAACCAAGAACCTAGGCCGTGTTGGCCTAGTGGGCGATACCCCGACTTCTGATCCGGAGGTCGTGGGTTCGAACCCGGTCGTGCACCACTGGATTTTTCTACTCGAAAAATTTATGTGCGCATTAACACGTGCTCAAAACGGTGAAGGAAAACATCGTGAGGAAACCGGCATGCCCTAGAACCAAAAATTCGAAGGCATGTGCCCATAGTTAGTGTTCCAATAAGCGGCGATGGGCTTGCAACCTGTCACGTGGAATGCTTACTTACTATTTGCAAAACGCGGGCATGTATCAAATGTAATGTTTGGACGTGCCTCTGACTACCCCCTACTTGGTATCCTCAAAGATCTACTCACTGAGTATGTATCTGAGGATGTCCACCATGGGGAATACAGTCGTGAGCGTGTTTCGTTTTTTTTTTTTTTTTTCACACTCTTGCATTTGTGTTTCCCCACTCGATATACTTATCCTCTATATAGTTATATTATTTGACGACCTCTGTGTCGCAGTGGGCGAATGCCCGCCTGAGACGCAGAAGGGTTCAATTCCCACCGCGGGACAAATGTTTGTATGATCAGCAAACATATGTCTCGGGTCTGGGTGTTGTTTATGTATAAATATGTTTGTATTAAAAAGTAGTATCAGCCATGTAATTCCCATAACACAAGCACTGCTTACTTTGGGGCTAGATGATGCCGTGTGTAAAATGTCCAGCATTTTTTTTTATATCAATTACACCCTTGCCTATCACCACAGTTTGCAGTACCATGACAGTAGCAGCTACTCAACTAAGTAATGCTATTAGGTCATCACGTAAATAGAGTGAATCATTTTATACAAGTAACAATCGCAATGTTATTATTTTCCACATAAGGTCATCTAATTACCCCTTTACAGTCATCATCATTAACAGCCTGTAGAAGTCTACAACTGGCCATTCGCCTTAGAGTACTATGACAAACGATCTTGAACTACCTCTTACCACTGACTTCCACATCGATCTATCGAGCGGGAGCCTTCGTAGAATGCGTCAGCATTCGAGAACCTTTCTTCCTCAGCGATTTTCGGTTCTACGAACTGTAATGCCTACCTACTGCTACTTCTACTTGGTAATTCTGAAAGCTAATTTGATTAGTTGAACTACAGATTTTCCGAAACTCCGAGTAAAGCTTTCTACAATATCTTGGTTGGAACTTGGTTTGCAGCTAGCGAATAGCGGGTCAATACGGAGACGTACTACTTGACCTATAGGGCAGGACGGGACATCGATGACGTCAATGAGTGACGTCATCGATATCCAACATAATGTCTACACACTCTACGTGGCCACGAAGAGGGACGAGTGTGCAATGGTGCATAGTAATACAACTGGCCAGAGAGCTTAAAGCGAGTGTACCTAGTGGATAACAGAGCACAGTGCGTTTTTAATTAGACTCTATATTGCTGTCCTACCGATCTGTAACAAAGTAATTAGTTTATGCAACCGTTTTCCTTGCTCTGATTAAAATGCCAGCCATAAAGCTAAATGTGTAACGTCCGGGTGCGGGCATAATGCTATACCGATAGTAAGTCTGCTCTACCCCGCACTAGAGCAGAATAACTATTTGTATAAAAGCTATTATATACTATTTGTATGTGCGTAATGGTTATTTGGTTTATCGGTTTATATTATGTGTTGATGTTTCTGTCAGTCAATCTATGTATAATATGTATGTATTCACAAAAAAAATTGTATATAAGTAGTATATCAGTCATTTAGTTCCCATAACACAAGATCTGCTTAATTGGGGCTAGATGATGCTGTGTGAAAAATGACCAGCATTATTTATTTATTTAATCGTTTCGGTGGCGCGGCGCGCGGTAGCCAGCTGCGACGCAAGACGTGCAGGTTCGATTCCCACTGCGGGACATGTTCTGCAGACATTTGTTCCGGGTCTGTGTGGTACCTACGGTAATAGGAAACTACTCATCCGATTTCAAAAATTATTTCACCATTATTGGCTTTTTATAGCTTAATATTGTAATTTTATTAGCTAGTATAGTATTAAAACTGAAACTATAAAGTGAAATCAATCAGTAGTGTACCAGTTCGGTGAGATCCTCCTCGTTAAAAACTATTTAACTTTTTCGACTCGGGTTTTATTTACAGCTTGCACGTGTGAGCAGCGCAATATCTCGACCTATATCTCGGCCCATCCGTTACACCCGTATGCCACGACCTGATTCCGATATATTTGAGGTGCATATGATTAGATCCAATCATCCATAGATTATAAAAGGGCAAATACTGTACACATCAAACTCACTACTGTCCCACTCTTCATCACACAAAGTTTGCCTGAGTGGGGAATCAACCAGATGAAGATTTTCAGAATGATTCGAAACCAGTCGGTTCCATCACAGCAAGAAGAACTCCGATTCCAGAGCTGACCTAAGAACGTACTTAATAATTCTCGTGTAACCACTTTAGTTTGTTTACATTAAGCTTCCTTTGATAATTTCTGAGTATATTTACTCCAGAACTACTTCAAACATGATTCATAGAGTATATAAATCATTTGTTTAATACTCCACTTTACGAAGGCTCTACGTAAAAGTGATAACAAGTGTTGAATAGATAAAGAAAATGGCCAATCCATTGGAAGCTAACTGAAATTGTTTTACATAACAAGTTTAGAACGTAAACACAATTTAAGTGCATATAGTTAGAAATAGATAGTAAGTTACTTCAAGAAATTAGCTTTAAGTAACGTATGTTACTTTAACAGACGTTACTTGTTAATAATTAAATTAGCTAATTTTTATACGATAGATAGAGAGAGGGATACTATGTAGATGCGATGTCAGAAAGATAAAATAATGGTCTGGTAATAAATAAATAAATAATGCTGGACATTTTTTACACAGCATCATCTAGCCCCAAACTAAGCAGAGTTTGTATTATGGGAACTACATGACTGATATACTACTAATACACTTTTTTTTTTTGTTAATACATACATATAATACATAGAAAACACCCAGACCCGAGACAAACATTACAAACATTTGTCCCGCAGCGGGAATCGAACCCGCAACCTTCTGCGGCGGGCCTTCGAGTCAAAATAATATTCGCAATATTCTCACGGACAAAATCAATTGATATGATTACTATTATAATTATATTTACTGTTACACAACTACGTTTATTAAAAAAACTGAGAAAATCAGGCTCATCATGTTGTGACCGACATTAGTACTTAGAGTATATCCAATTTGTTCTTCGATATAAATTTATTCAATTCACATCTATTACTGGGTTTCAGGTGTTAGTTCTCATAATTATGGACTTTTCTATTGCGTCCATGTCTCCTTATTAATAACTGCCAAAACAAGGCCACCGAAACACTAATTTGACAGCATGAATGGAAATGCATCCAAAATTAATTATTTGGATGAATTTGTGAGTAGATTTGAAATACTACTCTAGCAAAATTATTCAGCAATGCGTTTAAGATTACCGCAACAGACGCGCTTTTTGCATACGTTTTGCATACCTTTGTTCTTACTTAACGAATTTGAAGATATATCGAGTAGGTACTTAAAGGCTATACTCGCCTTGAATAACGCCTACCAGTATGAAAAATCAAATAAGTAAATGAATCACTCACGTAGTCATAGGTACTACGTCACACAGAACTGACCATTTGACCATACTTGTGTCTGATGCATAGACGTACATTTTACTGATCTATGTCAACATTTTTTTATCACAGATGTTCTCGAGTTGTTTGGAAAATACGGAACGGATAATTAATATTAGTACTACATCATAGAATTTAAAAGATGATAATTTCGAAATTTATTTATTTGACTCTGATGATATTTCTCTGTTAAATCCCATAGGACCATTTTGAAAACGCTGTTTCCACGCGACCAAACATGAAAATTGATAAAGCAGAAACGTTTCGAAGGTGGTTTAGGACCGTTCGTCTTAGCACACTGAGGAAGGCCTAAGCAACGAACTTCTACAGGATGACGGTAAAAGTAAAAAACGGAAGTCCACATAAATCTAACTTTACATCAAACTAAGTCAATATTTTAATACGTTTTACGCCCAACTTATGTTCACTTCCTCACACAGAAGAGACCGCATCAAAGAAGTCCACAATAATCTCGCTCGAACATTCGTTGTCGAATCGGATCTGTTCGAACAAGCGTGCTTTGTACGTTATTCTACCATCCTTGAACACAGCAGGGAGCTCGCGTGTCGTCCTAGGGCTGCTATGTACTACAACTATAACAAACCAAAAAATCTTCACTCAACTCTTGAGAGTGAAATTCCACATGGTCAACAGAAGTTACTTGATAATTGTTAAGCCCGCGCAGACAATATTTCAGACGAAAAAAGCTATTATAACAGATCAGATTATAGAAATCTGTAAAAGCTAAGGCTTACATTACTAAATTTTAGCCTAAGCTTACTGTAAACAGGCTACAGTACATTAATGTCGTTCTCCAGTTTACAGCGAAATTTATCAGCTTTTGTGGCTCTGTGTTAGTTTCTATCTTTAATGAATATCTAGAGAAGTGGTAACCCTAAAGGGCTGTCAACTCGGATACAATAAATGGGTCGTCGCGCGACAGGAATGGAACGGGAACGCTTCTGTGCGCGTGCGCTATGCTATGCTAAGATGTCCCTCCAGTTCCAAGGGTTTATTAAAACGATGTTGTTTTCAATGATTTAAATATGTTAAATATAATTAGCTGAACGATGTGTACGTGTATTCAGTTTTGTTTTAATTTAAATTTACTTAAAAGTTGCATGGTAACACTGACCGAATGACAATCAACGCGCAGCCTAAACCTGAAATTTGGAGGTTCATTAAGATGTGTATCGAGTATTTTCTGAAATTTCACCTCAAGGGGGTGTATGAAGTTTGTATGGAAATAGCTCAACGTGGATGAAGTCACGGGGCGTTCCACTAGTCCAGATATAAAGATCAATGTTCCTAATATGTCCGAGGTGCTCTCAAATATGGAATCAGGAGGTGGAATAGTATCAGCTTTAGGGTCACATTAAGACTGTGATATCGTAATGCAGCTGCTACAACAGTTGTCACCTACCTGTCTTTATTCCCTTCAAATTATGGTAACAGACCATAAAATCACAAGTTCCGTAAACAGATCTTACAATTAGGGACACTGCATTGTCCTAACTATGGGCAATAAACGTAACAGTTTTCAGCCATAACGGGCGCCGCTGTTTAGACTTTTACTTTTACTAGACAAAAGAGTTGACTGGGCGCTATTCATCTCAATGTAACGTTACTCCGTTGTCATATAATTGCAGTGTAATTAGTAAAAGAAGAAAGGTTCTTTGGTCACGGACCATAGACATGGACATGGCTTTGTTAGGGCCACGCGTCCTTACAACAAAATTGAAAAAAACGCCTACGTTAGTGACTCGTCGACAGCTGCGCTCATATTTAATGTAAATCGTTACAACCTTTTTGATATGCTTAAAATGAGGAGATTGTCTTTTGCGAGTGATTGTTAGCATCAGTTGCACATCTCACCCACGCAAGTTTAACTACGCAGGTACAAGGTACAATCTGGATTAAAAGTGCTTAGAATAAATAAACACAATCGTAGCAGCGAGAAAGTTCAAAGAAAAGACGTATCAAAGAAGAATCCTCAGAACCGCCGCGGGCCGGGTGCATCCCATCTACCTGAGTTGCCGCACTACCGTTAGGCGGAAAAAACAACTGTTGCTAAGCAAAGGGTGCACCGATTATGCTGACCTAATACTCGATATTATAGAAATGCGTGAAATCACAGCAGATGCTTGAAATACGTGACATGTGAATGCTCTTAATATTAAATAGCTCAAGTAGATGAATATAGGAAGACATGTACAACAAGACAGTACCAGAATAGAATTAATCTTGTAGAGTTCCGAATTAAGCCGATAAAATTAACTCCATCATCGACGAAATTTTGGTTTTGGTCTGTCGTCTATCTATAAAATTGATGCTTTAAAAAATATTTGGCAACTTGGAGTATTATAAATTGATCTACCTATAAAAAACATCCTAATCCTTCCGGAGCTTGAACGAAAAGAACTTAAGAGATAAGCTGATGATATAGTGTGCACGCAAAACACGTCAACCGTACCCAACACAGGAAATCTAAACAAAAGTTGGATCTTTGCCAGCAGGTACCTCAAGATATTATGTTCCGCAGTTAAAATTTACGAAGTTTCGAACAGGTTTGGCTAACAGAAGCTTTTGCAGATTGCACTATTCTCAGTACGAAATGGATGGTTCGAAGAGTCTGTGGACTTTTAGCCGTAAGCTATTAAAACGTAGAATTCGGTTGGGTTCACAATGAATAGTCTCGATCCCTGACAAAATGACGCCAAAAAAAACATACCCATACTCGTGTCAGCTTACCAAATGGCATCCCGTTATCTAACAATGCAAGGATCCAAGGATGCTGTATAATTATGGCATGTGGAGTACGTTTTCTCGGATTCTGCCGATTGAAGTTAGTATTGTTATAGAACGCACCTGCGCGTGCATTGACGATTTTACGGTTAGAAAGAATTTTAGCAATACTACTAAACCGTGGGAAGTTTTAGATGAATCCTTGGTTTTTATAAGTAGATTTTATGATAATACGATGGTTTAGTTTCGGTGAATTTAAATAATCATTTACTTAAATATCACCAAACAACATTAAACATTGATCATGAAATTTGTTGTATTGAGTTTAAAAGCATTTTGTTTTGTGCTACCTCTCAGTTAATTAGATCTACCTTCGAGTAACGGTAAACCACTGAGCATCTCGGCTATTATAACACAAAAGGACAACCCCTTATCTTGATAATGAGCAATCATTAACTCAGTCGTCACTCGATAGTATCACGACATGCCCATTGTTTGTCTTAACAGTAATTAAACTGAACATTTTAAAGCCACGGCCAGGTCAGAATAACACGCTCGTACAATTTGCCTGGATTGTCCTCGGCTGATCCCTTTTTATTTTTTTATGTACTAATCTGAAGGTGACAAAATGAGAAAATGAGCGGCAAAATAAAAACGTTATTATAGAAACAATTTTGGTAATTTTCACATCATTTTTTTATGGCTTGATGTAGATAGCGAAGTTTGCAAAGGGCTGGTTGGCGAGATTAAAATTCTCCAGCGGCATAACTAGGACAAGGTCTACCCTGTTACGTGCTCTTTTGTTTAGACTTGTCAGATACTAAACTAGATTTGGAGTTATTTAGCTCTTAAGCAATGAGAAAACATCGAGTGGTTTGAATTTAGTATAGTTTTAGCTCAGGATGTTTTGATTTCTACAAAATAGAAACAAATTGAAGAACCAACATAAACAGGATATACAGAGAATTGATGAAATGTTATTGGAGCTTTGCCAATGTGTACGTCTCCATACATCATACTATCTGTTGCCTTCATTATGCTATTGATCTCGACAACTTCAGTAAAACATATCTCACGATATACCGAAGAGTCATTAATAACAAGCCCCAGAATCTACGAATCCTATTCCCGGAAACGTTATCGAAAACGTATCTCATAAACATAATATTCATTAACCATTGCCCGACCCCGAGACAAAAACTGTTGAGAAATTCCATTCATGTATTTACGACATCCATTTCCATATTTCGACTATCTATGATATCAAAATTCTAAGCGCCCTATTGTTTGAATTTAATGGATATGAATGGTGTTCGTACCTATCTTTGGAGAAACTTCAATATCTACGATACAAGACGACTACGACGATATGATAACGAAGCAGACTCTGAATTCAATTCAGAATGTTCTGTAAATAAGACAGTAAACCCCCTCAAACGCTATTAATACAAATAGTTATATTGGACGCTGAAATGGAGACATGTGTGCACGCCACCTTTGGCATTTGCAAAATGTCGCGTCAAAACAGTTTAGATATATAACCTACTTTTGCCTTCCAAGGGATGGTAGCTTCTATTTTTTAATACATACTGTATATCGTATTGGAGGCTTTGTTGGGAGCTGATGTGACAACGTAAACTTCTGCTAACAACCAATTTATAGAAGTAAAGTAAAAAGTAAGAAGGCCTAACTCTCAAGTATCGGAATTTTTAGTCGTGAAATTCTCTTTTGGGAACAATTAAATAGATCTCCTACAGAGACAACGATCGCGTATTTCCATCGATGTCGGAATAGATTTTTGAAGAGTCGTAAAAATAATACTTCAAACTAGTTTGACGGTTCCGAAAACACGCTTTTGTCACGTTATAAAATCACGCCGGGGCGGGGGAGTAAATGTCTTTAATTAAAATTTAATCAGAGAGACCTATAAATAACTCCGTAACTTGGGACTCAATGTTCACAACTTTAGGTTTTGTCCATGTAATTTCACAATGCTCATATTTGTGCCAACTTCAAATAGAAAACAGTGATCCAATAATTAGGTACCCGTATTTGTTTGGTTCAATATGCAGTGCTCCGTGTCAACCAACATTTGTTTAATAGAATCGAACGACACAAAAGTCTGTGATAACAATCTATGAAGAATCTATTTGACTTGATAATTTTCCCTAATGTATTCCAGATGCGATATCTCGGAAACTATTCTTGGAACTTACCATAGCATAGTCATCGCGCCGTTCCCCATCGACCTACCTTTAAAACTCACGGCTTGAAATGTAAAGCTTACCTGAAACAATATACAAAACATGAAACAGCCTCCTCAGAGTAATGGAAATAAGTCAGGATACGAGTATGTTTGTTTGTATGACGAAGTGCGAAGAAGGGTTGGACAAAAATAGCTGCGTAATAACTTAACATCATGTGCGTTGCAGAAGTGCGCGAAAATAGCGGCCAACGCGGCGCACACGCATCTCTTTGTGCAACCCTATGTTTTCAATGGTCTGTTTGTTGTGTTGTCGTCCATATTTTAGAAATGCTTTAAAATAGATACATTGAAAACGACCTCTGTGGCGCAGTGAGCGAAGGCCCGCCTGAGTCGCAGAAGGTTGCGGGTTCGATTCCCGCCGCGGGACAAATAGTTGTCTCGGGATCTGGGTGTTTTCTATGTAAAATATATATGTATTTACAAAAAAAGTATATAAGTAGTATATCAGTCATGTAGTTTCCATAACACAGCTCTGCTTACTTTGGGGCTAGATGATGCTGTGTGAAAAATGTCCAGCATTATTTATTATTATTATATTATTTATTATATAAATACATATATATTAATGAAATTAAACACTTTTAAACGTATTAATCGCGTTAATCCGTTTGTATAATTTAATTATTCTAACAATCGCTAAAACCTAAAACATTATTATACACATATATTTCAAAGATTTGCCACATTTGACATTGTAAACGTATTTCCTTACATTCACATTGCAGATAATATAGCGAGCTATTACCTAATTTATTTGTCCAATAGACAATAACAGATTTGTATGGTTTTATACGATTAAAAATCATTTAACTGTACAGATTGCTAAGATTTAGCTAGTCACGAAAATAAACTAAGATCGTACAGTTTAGGAACACTTCAGTTACACGCATGAGTGGAGCAAGGACGATCAATTTTCTGCAAAACGCGAATCCTTTGTTACAAATGCAACAACCAATTCGTAAGACGTACTTAGCTCAAAAAATATTTCAATATAATTGTTCACCTTTAGATGTCTACTGAGATGTCTGATGTCTACTGTGTAAATTTTCGTTCAATAATGGATGAGATCTTGAAAACGTTCACTCCGTCTTCAAATAACTATAGCTATATAACTTGGTGTTATCAATAAATATACATATTGTATTGTATTGTTGATGTCAATTCTTGGTAATTTCGGTGCAAAGACTCATTTATTTATTTGTTTAATATTAATAATGCGCAAATAATAATTTATGAGTGATCTCAGCTGATTGTAGAATTTATAGTTATCCAGAAAACCCAAATAATTTGTGAGAATTCAGCCTCCTAAATTCACTAGTAAAATGGCAATGGGGACGAGCCAATGGCAGTCTTTTCAATAGGCATAGCAATTTTAAACTGCCAAAAACTTAATAATGGAAAATGTATAAATATGAATAAATAATGCTGGTAATTTTCACATAGCATCTTCTAGCCCCAAACTATGCAGAACTTGTATTATAGGAAATACATGACTTATATACTTTTTTTATTGTAAATACGTACATATTATACATAGAAAACACTCAGACCGGAGACAAATATTTTCAGATCATACAAACATTTGTCCCGCGGAGGGAATCGAACCCACAACCTTTTGCGTCTCAGGCGGGCCTTCGACCACTGCGCCACAGAGGATATTGACGAAGATATGTGAAGTTAAGTTTAAGAAGTTTTCAACATTGTTAAGCCTTTCAAAATGAGTCCTACCCATCGCCATTTTGCTAGAGTAGTTAGGGGAGGGTTGAGAATGAAAATGATATGACATCGCATAAGAACTATTTGCTGTATATACCTTATGTCTGAAGCTTGAACTTGATAGCTGAAAAAAAAATTACGGACACAGCTTATTTGTTAAATAAACACGATAGCCAAGTTAATAATTTATACGACTTTTCGAAGTAAAACTGACGACCATTTAAGTCAAACACCTCATTTCATCATCGATGAAAAATATATCATCATCCTAAGTTACTGCTGTCTTGTCATAAAACCCTCTTTAACTTGGACAATTGATCGTAAACGTATGTAAATGATTTTTTGGCAGAAGGTGTTGACGCCAGAGTACTTTATAATTATGGACGACCCAAGTTAGGAACAAAAGTTTTTTTGATAAATTTATATAGCCAATCTTACGCATAACATATCTAAAGAAACAATATGTTTGGTCGAAATTGCTTTTCGAAAGGATTTTCTTTATGGTATGGCATAATACCTATACGTGAAAAAAATATGAATGGAAATACCAACTTCAGCTCAATAGTACCACTGATTTTTGCGGCAAAACTTAAAACATAATTTTTAAATAGGTACGGACTTATATAGACGTAAATACTTAATTTTATTTGAATAATTAAAATAACACAAGCTCTGCTTACTTTGGGGCTAGATGATGCTGTGTGAACATGTCCAGCATTATTTATTATTATTTAAATAATTGAGTTAAATGAGACGATAATTAATTAGAAGAGTATCTACCGAGTAAAGTGGGTTAACCGTCGAATTAATCTCAATCGGACGATTGTATGCAAATACCCGCATAGCGTGCGCCCGCGCATGTTCGCACAACGCACAACCCGGGACTTGCGAAAGCCCTAAAGTATTTTATTATCAAGCACCAATAAAACTGTTTCCATTGTACTAACGACACCGCATTTGAAACCTAGTTGACCCTAGTTGACTCACTTGACAGGTCAGTAGCAGGATTACAGGGCTACAGGGTATGAGAAATGACTCCTAGTATAAGAACTGTCCCCCTGATTACTGTAGCAAAACAAGACAATGATACTCGAGCAACAAACCTAGTTGACCCTAGTCGACTCACTTGACAGGTCAGTAGCAGGATTACAGGGCTACAGGGTATGAGAAATGACTCCTAGTATAAGAACTGTCCCCCTGATTACTGTAGCAAAACAAGACAATGATACTCGAGCAACAAATTATAAGCGTAATGTAGCACAAAGCTTACAAAATGTAACATAAAATGTTTGACTCATTTTACAGGTCAGTAGCACGATCACAGGGTATGAGAAACGTATAAGATCTATCCCCCTGAGTACTGTAGCAAAATGAGATAATGGTACTCGATTAACAAATTATAAGCGTAATGTAGCACAAAGCTTACAAAATGTAACATAAACACATCAATCAAAGTCCCAAGAGCGAATTAATATAATGTCCTTCACATTAAATTACCCTAACACTTTGCATTCATCATACACTTATTATAAGTGTGCCTTAAATCAATTAACGACTATGCGCTACTTAATAAACAAAGAAAATATAACGAGTGTAAACTGTGCTTAGTGGGAACCCGAACTTACTGAGAACACAGATAATAATGATGATCATTAATGAAGATTATAATTACTGTCTTCCCCATGGTGGGCATACTCAGATACATACTCAGTGCGTAGATCTTTGAGCTTACCAAGTGTAAATGTAAGAGCATTACATGCAAGTTAGCATTCCACGTGACAGTTTGTACGCCCATCGCCGCTTATTGGAACACAAACTGTTGGCACATGCCTTCGAATTATCAGTTCTAGGGCATGCCGGTTACCTCACGATTTTTTCATTCACCGTTTTGAGCACGTGTTAATGCGGATTAATTAAATATGCGACAAATATTTAGATCCATATTAATTAATAAGAGGAAAAGTTCAGCTTTTATATTTGAATAATTCTGCTAAAACAAGAATAACTGAAACGAAAAACTGAGCGTGCGATCGATTCGCACCGAAAAATTGATATAAATATCCATTTAGAATTTTCAATAGATCGATAAACTAAAGATATTTCTGTTCTTTTTGAACATTCTGTTCTACTAAAGATATTTCTGTTAAGGGCCTTCACCCACTGCGCCACAGTGGGTGAAGGCCCTTAACAGAAATATCTGAGACGCAGGAGGTTGAGGGCTCGATTCCCGCCGCGGGATAAATGTTTGTTAGATCTGCAAATATTTGTCTCGCGTCTGTTTGTTTTCCATGTATACATATTTATTTAATGACCTCAAATAAATATGTATGTATTTACAAAAAAAAAGTATATAAGTAGTATATCAGTCATGTAGTTCCCATGATACAAGTTCTGCTTAGTTTGGGGCTAGATGATGCTGTGTGAAAAATGGCCAGCATTATTTATTTTATTTATTTGGGTTTATTTGAGGTCGCAGTAACCTCCTTTATAGATCCAATACGTGTTAAGAAAACACGTCGAAGGTTTTTAATTTTTGTGAAAATTTATCAAACAAAAAACAAACACGCTCACGACTATCTTCCCCATGGTGGACATCCTCAAATACATAATCTGTGAGTAGATCTTTACAAACGTGATGACATCGCAAATATTATGTATTAATTACTTCGGATATAAGCTGAAACCACAGAACAGTTTACTTTAACCGGTCACTGGTTTACTGGTCTGTGGCTGGAACTAATAACGTCCAATATATAAATAAACTCATCAAAATCTATGAATAGAAACAATCTAATTTCACGACTGAGTGGTTATTAGATTTAGATTAGATATTTCTGTAAATTTCATGGAATGTAAAAAAACGTATTTTTCTTTTCACATACCGTATTTTTGGAAAATAAAGTGTCAGGGGTTGTTGTGATTATCACAGAAACTCGAAGACATGTGCCATCGGTAAGTGTTCCAATAAGCGGCGATAGGCTTGCAACCTCTGTCACGCGGGATGCTAACTTATATAGATCACTATTCTGCAAAACGTGAATCTAACGTATGGACGGGTCTCTGACTACCGCCAACTTGTTAACCTCACGGATCTACGTACTTAATGAGTACAAATCTGAGGATTACAGTCGTGACCGTGTTTTATTTTTTTGGTAGTTATTTGATTAAAACTGGCTCAAGACGTGTCCAGCTGTGTTAGGGTGTCGATGACTCACAGATAGATCCTTTTATGTTGAAAAAAAAACACAAAGAAAAACTATCGAATAATTCGCTAGGATGTATGGTTTTATGATGGAGAAAAAGGTAGATGTTGATATTGTTTAGTATTCATTATGGATAAGTGTAAAACCAAGTAGGTAGACTTGGCACGCCATTGGATTGATTCTGGCCAGAGTGCATCATTCAATAATTATTATTCCCAGTAAGTAATTTACGGCTGCACCCAGAATTGACACTCAACTTTATGTTCTCTAGACAATTCCCTATTGAACATTGTCCAAGCAAAATGTTTACAAAGCAACCATGAAATAGCCAGTTAGTGATGTCTCTGGGTTTGGGAAGTAGGTACATCTGTCATGATTGCCTTGACACGAGATAATTCTCAGATTTTATAATATCTCAAAGAAACTCTTTGTTTTACTGCAAAAATAAAACGGGTTGATACCTAAATTGTTTATTTCATATAAAGGAGCTCTTTCATAGCTACAATGTTACAGTTAATAAACAATGTTACAGTTAATAAACATTCAGATAAAATGTCGTACAAAATAACTATATTAAATTCTGCCACAGTACAATATAACAGCGGAGTAACTTAAACTATGAATGCGACTCTGACCCCAGACAAGGATTCCCTGTGTACTGAACTACCATCAAAATCTACAAAACCCTAAACTTGGGACCAATCAAAGAAATCTTTTACAAAGGTCCCTAATACTATTAACTCTGCCTTCCTTTGACTGTGACTCTGCCTTCCGTAATATTGTGAAAGCATAATATTACGCCTGACTACTAGCATACTAAAACATAACCTACTCTACTCGTGTCACAAGCTCTTCTGAAACAGTGTGGTGAAAGGATTATGGAATAAAAAATGCTTTTTAGCATTAATTTCGCCTATTTAGTTATAATGTGAAATAAAGTTTTTTTCTATGTATCTATTTAAAGGATAAAAGTACATATAAAACCAATTATCACACCTACATCCCAGACATTGGTGTGATTTGACCGAGAGTACCGTGGGATCAGCGCGTTACCATAATTTGATGATCCAAACCCTAATCATAACTCCAAATAATTTGTCTCAAATTAAAGTGCTCGCCCGTTAATTTGTTCGTGATACGAACGATTACGTTATTAAACATATAAGATACTACTACTTTAATGATAATAGTTGATTTATGACGCCGGCTGCGAAACTAGAGGTGCGGGTTCAATTCACGCTGCGGGACAAATGTATGTTCTGCAGGTAGAGCCTCTGCAAGGCGCACTGGTACTTTCACAACCGGTCACAAGACATAAACAACATCGTACAAACTTATTTTCAAAGCCACCACCTATATCTCAATCTGTAGGCTAATTAGCGTAATTATTTTAGAATATAGTCTCGCTATTATTTACCTTCTATCTACTTTCACTTAGCTTTTAATCTTAACTTTGACGTTGCCCTATGGAAACATTGTCAAGAATTTATTAGTAGAATGCCAATTTTGACGATTCTGAGATCCAGAAGATTATGGTTCATCGGAACCTGAATTTGACTATTTTTTACGAGAATTTGGCATCTGGTCACTGACCTGAACGCAGATTGACCAATAACCAAAACAATACCCAAACTAATGATGGAAAAACGAAATTAAGAAATTAATGGCTTTTCCATTAATTTCATATACAGACTTTTCTGTATAAAATCTTAAACTCCCTCAAGTCCACGATTCTAAATGATCCTTGCGATTTCAATAATACCTACCTTGATTATTTTTTTGTTATTTAGTTTCAACTAATTTCTGTTTCAACCACAAACAATATGATTACAGAGTTGTCTATGCTCCAAAGGCCTAAAATTATAGCCAGGGTTGTTATATTACCACATAATTTGACGAGAGGTTTCAACCATTGTGACCTTCCCACACAAATGATTTGATTAATAAGTAGGCATTTCATTTTACCCGCGACGCAAGGTGCAGTTATATGTGTTAAGGGTAAGAATTTGACCACATGGTCAGGGACAGAATACGCAAAAGCTACCCACGCTTCACTTAAAACGAGGAGTCATTTCAAAGTCAAAACTATTTTAGTAAAACTTTTACCTGGTCCGCGTTGAAATCTTTTACTCTCCTATTGTTTGTGGTTGAAAGTACTTACCCACATTATAACTATGAAGCTGGTCATACACACAAACAATAAACTTAGTAGTTCCGTTACGTGGAAGATTTAACAAACATTATTTCAACATCGCCGGTTTTACATAATATATATTCTATCCTATGCCTTGAATACCTTTACAAGGGATTGGCTAAGATTACTTCAACTCTGTAGTATAGACGCAAGAAAGATGAAATACGCTTTCCTGAGTTACGAAACACCGAACAGTTTACACCATTCAGTGTTGGATATGACTATAATAGACTACTATTGTGACTATACACCGTTATAAAAATTTGCGGATTAATTACAAAAACAATAGGTGATTAAGTGTTAAAGTTTCCTCTGTATAAAACCTGACAAGATTTAATCATTCCACATATGGCTTTGCCAAGCAAATCAATTATGATAGATGTGTGCGAGCGATGAGCTTGCGACCTGTCACGTGGAATGCTAACTGCTTGCAAAAAGCGGGCATATGCCAAAATATAATTTTGGGCCTCTGACTACCCTCTACTAGGTATCATCAAAGATCTACGCATTGAGTATGAATCTGGATGCCCAGGATGTCCACCATGGATATTAGGTAGATACCAGATTAGTCGTATAAGCAAGGATCCACAGATATGTAAATACATAAAAAAAATAGTAGATGGTTTAGTTAAATTTTCCTCTGTGTAAAACGAGAATTTTTCACTCCACATAAGGCTTTGCAAAGCAAATCGATTATAATGGATGTTCGCAAATGACTCATTGATTTATGCGTTGTAACACGTAAGAGAATTACTTAATTAATCAATTTGAATGGAAAACTTACAAACATGCTTAGGTGCACTAAGGACAAAGCGTATGATGACAATCCTAGGAATTAACTTGGCAACGATTAGTTCTTGGAATTTGGAAATGTTCCTAAAGAATCTGACAATATCTAATGATCTAACATAATGTGTTAGTTTCTTCCATAACTATTTAAAAGCCGATGACGGCAGGCGAATTTCCGCGATATTGTTCAGTTTTCTTTAGCATCGTGTGTACTAAATATAGTTACATTTAATCACATAAGTACGTACGTTGACTTCAGATACAAAGAATTGTAAACGAGTCTACACTTGCGCAAAATATAATATCACTTCACGGTCTGGCAATTGCCACTCGAAATGCCATGGCGAGTGAGAGTTTCGCGAAACACTTTTCACCGGCAGTGAATTATAATTAGTGCAAAAATACATCAAATTAAACAATGAGAGAAAGGGTAGCTAGTGTAACAATTTCACTAAAACAACATGCTACTTTTACGCCGAAAACATGCAATAAATTCTTGAAAGTCGAATGACGCGATTTGGCAAATTGCTAAACAAAATACGGAAAATGGAGATTAGTCGTGCTTGATTCTGATTCGCATGTCAGGGATTTCAGAGAATGTCTTAACTTTATCGATTTCCTAACAACCACAAAATGTTGGTAAAACAAGGTCTATACAGAAAAAAATACATAGCCTCTGCATAAGTTATACCTTGGTAGCTAAACACTACCAAAACATTGTCTTGACCAAAACGGTTGTTATTTACGGGGGTTCGTAAATAACAATCGCAAAATACGTAAAGCCAACAAAAACATCTCATAAGAACTGATAAAAGATTACCTGTCAAATTAAATTATATACGACCAATGGCGATGAAGCTCTTAAGATATTCCAAGTAGCTCTTCAAATGCGCAATCTGGCAATGATATTCAAATTCTTAGAAATATTTCCAATTATTTTTTACTAATCCCAAAAGAATGCGTCGCTGTCTGCATATAAATTAGAGAATCAGAGAGTATTCATAGAATGCCAAAATGATATCGCAAAGGATCGCCGAATTTATATATTGTTATTGAAACAAATCTCTCTATGCCAACCAAATACTTATAAATTTCATTGCTTTGTAATCAGTGACCCAGAACTTAGGGATCCAGCCAACTATTATTAATATTAGACAATAACTTTTCAGTTTTTAAATAGAGTTTCACAAATTCTTGTTCGTTCGAACACCTTCCGAGCATCAGATTACACCTCAATAGTGCTTTTTATAACCAGTGTCAATTTTTTAACAAATATACTTTCACAGGAATTTGCTTATTTTGACATTATAATTACATTTGCAACAATGCTATCCTCTCCCCCATGGAACCAACGGTCTTGAACAGTTTCCTGCATCTGTTACAATATCAGCGGTCAATCGTGTGGGGTGGGTTGGAATCCTTGAACGCGTTTTCCGGTGCTAAAATTTAAGGATGCGGGCTTTCCACGATTGAACAGGGATAAAACGTGACTGTACTTTGCTCCAGTTTTGTTTGCTAATCGGTATGCATCTTGTCAAAATCTCTGATAACCCTGAATCTTTATCTTTATCGAATACACTAGATACTGCCCACAGTTGCGCTCACATACGTATGTATATAATTTTAACTGTGTAGATACTAATAGTTTCTACTGGACTAATTTACGCTGTGGCATCATTTGATAAGATTTTGTTTAAGTATTTACAGCCAAGACACAATCATCACCAGATGAAAAATGGTACCTAGTAAATAAAGTCTCTGACTAGAGTCAGAGGGGCGATTTAGTGTCGATTCTAGAAGAAGAAAAAAATATCGGGTATTCGAGTTCCATTACATTATTGTACTGATGACGAAAGTAGACTTAAACGTATAACGTAAGCTCTCACGTTATTTTAGTTCTTCAATAGGAATGGAAAATGTAAATTATTATTTTTGAAATAAAATTCTGATACAGCGATGAAATCTGTTCCGATCATAATAAAGATATAAAATTCTGTAAGTTTGGTATAATGAGGAACAGAATATCAAAGTCCTTTCAGTTATCGCCAACATAATAATGCAACCTTTAAGCTTATGCAGACATATTTGGATGGGTAAGCGTTCTTGAAGATGATAATGCCCGGACAAATATCTCTTCCTTATCTCGCAAATGTCCAAACACATCAGCTATTTACCGAGACCTCGCTATTCAGATTCAAGCTGTTCAAACGACACAAGGATAGGAAAGAATGGTGACTGTTGACAGCATTGTCCATTCAATTATGAAATAATATTACAACGATGGCCGTAGATTGTTTGAACAAATCGACAGCAGTTCTGTTTGCTATTGTAATTTATTGCTTGGTTCGTGTTTTTGGTTTATATAATTACGCCGACCTTTTTCAAGGGTTTAGTATTGCGTGCTAGTGATCCAAATTGCTATTTATGTTTCCGTTGTAAGACAAGCGCGTATTATTATTTAATGTCCGTATAGATAACAGATTTTTCGACAGTTAAGTTGGGTGGATAGGTTAAGATCTTTATTAATGTATTTTGCCCTCGATGGCATGGTCGCTTTGCAAAAGGTGCGGGTTCGATTCCCGCAGCGAGACATAATAATAATGATGGATATTTTCACACAGCAGGGCTAGATTATAGTTCCAAAGTAAGCAGAGCTTGTGTTATTGGAACTACATGATAGATATACTATTTTACATATATGCTTTTTTTGTAATGTATTTATTAAAAAAGCATATATGTAAAATAGTACATAGAAATTACCCAGACCCGAGACAAATATTTGCAAATTTATCGGACATTTGTCCCGCGGCAGGAATCGAACCCGCAACCTTGTGCGTCTCAGATCCACTGCGCCCCAGAGGTCGTCTCAAAATGTTTTGCATGCGGATATTTGTTCTAGATAATTATGGATGTTGCAGTACCACGATACTCATAGTTCCAAATACACAATACAGGGAATTCAAGTGTGTACTCGGGACTATGTATATGTCTATAGGTACTTGGTAAAATCCAAAAAATTCCCGCGTACCAAGAGGGAAGGTCGCGGCTTCCAGTCCCGCCAAGGTGGAATTTTTGGGATATTATAAATTAGTATGTATATGTAACAGACATATACATAATAATTGTATAATATCCCATGTATAGGATGTTTATAATTATTAATCTAAGCGGCAGGCGTCGCTCGATTCGCTCAATTCAAGATAACAATGGTAATAATAATCTGTGTGTTGTTATATTTGTTGTGCAGAACACGGAGACATTAAATCAAGACAATAACGGAGACGAACAGAATCGTAACATAACTGTAGGAACTGCCACCTCGCATATAAAGTGACTGGGCTGTGTGGAACAGTTTCATAACGAAGGACAAGTAGCTTGAAGCTAAGCAGCGACTAACATAAGATTAGTAAAAATTCACACCCGCTAGATACGAAAATGATTTTGTAAAAAGGTTGCCCGGTAGAAAATGCTTTTAGCATTAATCCCATCTTTTCTACACTTTTTTTTTCTTGTGCAATAAAGAACTTTATAATTATAATACGCAAAAGAATTTAGCCAGATTTAAAGAATAATAAAAGTCTTAAATGCTTAAACAATCAAAAGCTTCCTTTAAAGTCGCAAAAACACTCTTTTTTCTTTTTTCACACATACATAGTCCTGACCCCACACTAGGATTCCTTGTCGTGGGTATCAGGAATTACGAGTACTATGGTACCGCAGCACCCAGACCCCTAATCCACTTCTGGCCACCGATCCAAGTGGTGGAACCACATAAAAGCTGAATAAGAATTATCAAAAACAACCACTAAGAGTTTGTTGCCTGATTCTTCTAAGCTTGGTCGCGAGGGATATCGACGTAAATTTACGTGAATTTACTTAAGTTTATAAGTTTTGATGTAGACTTTGGCTCGGCGGTAAGTTACTTAAACTGGGTTTCGGCACTAATAAACTCCCATGCTTAAGATACCTATTTATTATGTTAATAATAAGTAAAGTTAATAATTTTAATAAATAATCCTAAATTATAATGCTGGACATTTTCACACAGCATCATCTAGTCCCAAACTAAGCAGAGCTTATGTTATGGGAACTAAATGACTGATATACTTATATACTTTATTCATACTTTGGGATCACAAAGTACACTTAGTCACGTCAATTCAAAAGAGTATAAAATTTATAAAATTACAGAGTTACAAGGATATTTTGAAAGTTGCAGCTGTATAGGGGCTTTGTCAAATCAAGGTCAATCTAGATAATAAAATAATTCAATTAATAAATATTAATAAGCGGCCGTAAAACCTTGTCAATAAATAAATAACATTACTGTAAGTACTATACAAATAATTGTAAGCAGCTGTACAGGGGCTTTGTCAAAACTATATATAACGAAGTACCTACCTACCTTCCTTCCTTAAGTTCCTCTTTATTGCACGCTACTGTGTTAGTTAAATAGTCATTTACGGTATAATATGCCTTTTTAATAAGATTATCTTTTATACATTATCTAACAGAACATTACATAAATCTAACAGAATTGCCTACAAAGCTTTTATTAGAGTTTTGTAGCCTATATGCATTATTCATTCCGCGTGTTAACATTATGGATATCACTGCGTTTTTTTTTTAATTACCTATATTTTTGCGAATTTACATGATGTTCTCATATATTTATAAGGAAGGCAGTGTAAGAATATTTAAAGTAACCGAGACAAACTTTGTAGACCACTTTAAAATCATTTAATTATTTGTGTAAGTAATCTTGGTAGAATATATTTTAATTGAATTAAAATTAAACAAGGATCTGTCACGAACGACTTAGCGCTACCAGAGGGAGAGTAGAGAGAGCTACCAGAGCACCCAGTAACAGGACGAAGAACGGCGAATCTTTAAGAAAGAATAGTAAACACTGCTCCTAACCTACACTTTTTAAAGCAACTCGTTAATCTTCGTCACGGATCAAAGTGCTGCACTAACAACCTTGTAATTTAATACATTGAATATTAAACTTGATAGCAGTAACAATTACCACTTTTTCCAAGCAAAAAACGGCATAGAACAAGATCAAAATCAAGCTCAATGAAACAATAGGAATATAAATCCTTCAAACCTGCAGATTGTTATAGACAAAAAAAAAAATTCTTACAGAAATTTACTGCTATGCTGTTTACACACAGTTGAACCATACAATTGAATGAAAATAATGAACTTTTTCGATTTAAACCTTTTGAAATACTCATTATAAAAACATCAAACGTTAACATTTTTCTTTTAATTTCACGAAGAACATTTGAGCGTCTTTTGATCGTTTTAACCGTCTATTTCTAAAATGTCCCTGTCTCAGAATATCCCTATAGCACAATATTCCTATCGCACAATATTCCATAGCAGAATATCCCTATCGTAGAATGTATCTATCGTACAATATACCTATAAAGAATGTACCTATAAACTAATACCCCTATTGCACAATATCCCTATCGTAGAATATCCCTGAAAGTCCTTTTACCCCAGCCTGTGAAACCCCTAACAAGAGAACCAGAACTCTTCTGGTGTATAGGATTAGACACAAGACCTTCTGATAGAGGGTCTTGTGCCTAATTATATAGCACCCATTCTTAGTCACCGTTAGGGACAGAGGTGGTAGTTTATATATTTGTTTGTACACCGCCATTCACCGAGTGAAAACCTATAATTTGCGCTGACATTGCGGTAAAACCCGCTTATTACGTTACAAACGCACTAATAATGGCTAAATGCATTGTAAAATATGTTATTTTGCGCTAACTAGCCGGAATAAGGTCAGCTGGCGTTCTATTGAAAACTTACAATGAATAGGTATACGAGTAGGAGTTTCAAGATATTTCGTGAGATATCAGTTAGGTCTTGATGATTGAATTCTAATATCTTATCCTATTGCGTACTAACACAGTGTCTTAGTACATTGCACTAACATCAAAATTCTGATATTCAGGAAAATAATATATATATGTAGAAATAACCCTTTGCGTATCAAAGTACATACTTTGCGGTATAGTATGGTACACATACTGTAACGCAAAATAAGGAACTGGAGGAGGCCTTTACCCGAGAGGAGTCATAACTATAATAAAATGATTAAAAAAAAAATTCAATATTAATAAATAATTAAAACATACATAAAAATGTATGTATTTTTATTTTATGTGTACACCTGGTACACATGTATTGTGCGAAACTATGGATCTTTATTACCGATTCATCTTCGTAACGTCTAAACCGATGTGGGCTTTATTTAAAATAGATATAGTTCGTGTCCTGGAATCCATGCATAGCCATTTTATAGTTCATGTTAGTCAGATTGAAATATGGCTCGTAACAGAACTTAGCATGAGAACACCCTGAGTAAATAACTGCCGCACTTTGAGTACACTTTGATCACAATTAATGTAAATATTTTTTTTTTATCTTTTCGTTTTTTTTTAGTTTATTAAAATGCTCTATGTTTCTCTAGGAGCGGGCCATATTACAGTTAGGTACTGTTTAAATTATGGAAAAGGTAATTTTGTACTCATTCAGAGAGAATGGTGTGAATCAGATCATGACAACATCCCATCATACATTAGAGAAAAACACTGGTTATTTCATGATGATTGAGTTTAAATTATACTAATTCAGAATCTAGTTTGAGTCATTTAACCGCAAACTTATATTTATTATCAATTTACAATCCGTGACCAAATAGAATGGTCTTACTTGCATGTAATTTGCTATTAAAATAATAATACTAGCTACTGCCCACGGCTTCGCCCGCGTGGTACCCTCGCGCTCTAGTAGCTCTTAATGCAGCGTTCGTAAGTAACGCATTCGTCTTACGTTGCAAAATTGGTCCCCACGAAAAGGATTTTTTTTATATATAGTCTATGTCTACCCTGAAGGTCCATTCTAAATACGTCACCACACTATAACCGAATGAAGGATCGAAAAAACCAAGCATGTTTGCTATCTGATTTTTCTAGGTTTGGTCTCGGACGAGGAATCGACGTAAATGCATTTTACAATTTTAAATTCACATAGTTTATAAGTTGATGTTTCAAAACCTATTGACTTTGACCGATGCACTTGAATTTCAAACCTATTGTGAATTAATTAATTTCCATTCAAAACCGGAACACAGCAATGCGAGCATTACTGTTTGGCGGCAGAAATAGGTCTGTTTTTTTTATTCCACTACTGATTGGCATGCACAGTGGGAAAAAAAACAAGATTAATAACCTATGTACACTTTGACGTTTCTAGATTAAGAACGTATTATGTATACTTTAACATGCCCATATTATGTAACTATAACGAAATAGTTAAATAAATAAATATCAAATATTAAAAGACAAACAAACAGCCCACCTGGTGGTAAGCGGTTACCGTAGCCTATGGACGCTTGCAATACCAGAGGCTTCACTCACGCGTTGCCTGCCTGAGACATCAAGATGAAAAGTCTCATGTGCCATATGTTGGTAGTAGTTCCCCGGACGAGCTCAAATATAAGGAGACGCTACGTGTTAAAACGTTGGTACGTACCTCAGCATGCAGGTGAGCTGCACGTCGTTGAAAGGTCTCATGTGCCATATGTTGGTAGTAGTTCCCCGGTCGAGCTCTGACACGAGGAGACGCTACGTGTTTAGACGATAGTACGTACCTCAGCATGCAGGTGAGCTGCACGTCGTTGAAAGGTCTCATGTGCCATATGTTGGTAGTAGTTCCCCGGACGAGCTCGAATATAAGGAGACGCTACGTGTTAAGACGTTGGTACGTACCTTAGCATGCAGGTGAGCTGCACGTCGTTGAAAGGTCTCATGTGCCATATGTTGGTAGTAGTTTCCCGGACGAGCTCGAATATAAGGAGACGCTACGTGTTAAGACGATAGTACGTACCTCAGCATGCAGGTGAGCTGCACGTCGTTGAAAGGTCTCATGTGCCATATGTTGGTAGTAGTTTCCCGGACGAGCTCGAATATAAGGAGACGCTACGTGTTTAGACGATAGTACGTACCTCAGCATGCAGGTGAGCTGCACGTCGTTGAAAGGTCTCATGTGCCATATGTTGGTAGTAGTTCCCCGGACGAGCTCGAATATAAGGAGACGCTACGTGTTAAGACGTTGGTACGTACCTTAGCATGCAGGTGAGCTGCACGTCGTTCTGGTATCTGTGCAGGGCGGGAGCGCCCTCGACGCGCACCGCGTTCACTTTGTCCCGCAGCGCGCCGCCCGCGCCGCCGCCGCACCGCTCACGCAGTATCGACATTATGTTCGGCTGACGAAGGAACGCCACGACCTGTGGAGGAAGCAATTATTACCTCAAAGACTATCAATCAACGTTAAATATATAAATAATAAATGAAAAACTTACAAATAAATAATGCTGGTCATTTTCACACAGCATCATCTAGCCCCAAACTAAATAATTCATCTGTAGGTAGGTACAAATTATAAAGCTGAACAGCTTCCTTTTTTGTTTTTTGTTTGATCACGCTAATCCGGAGATTAGCGCCTGCCAGACTGCCAGTCGGATTTGAAAAAGTATTTAGCTTCACTTCTTGCAAACTAAGTGTGAGGTACTTGTCTAGGCCCCAGGTAATTATTACTTAAGTATTAAAACTGTCATATAATGCAGCTTATTCGTGAAACCAATTATTGAATAAACTTAATCTTAACGTAGTTATTTTTTTATTTTGTTATTGGGTTATAGAATACGTCAAATTGTCTCATAAATTCATAATACGTTTAAACTGAGGGAGGAACCGGGGTGTGGCAAACGGACGAAAAAACGGAAGTGAAGTAACAAGAGTTCCGTTTAAATAGAATCCTTTAAATAATAAAATAATAATAAAATGTTGGAACTTTTTACACTGCATAATGTAGCCCCAAATAAAGCAGAGCTTGTATTATTGAAACTACGTGACTGATATACTACGTATATACCTTTTTTTTAAATACATACATACATATTATGCATTGAAAACACCCAGACCCAAGACAAACATTTGCTAATCATACAAACATATGTCCCGCAACCTTCTGCGTCTCAGGCGGGCCTTCGCCTACTGCGCCACAGAGATCGTCATAAAGTAAATGTCTTACCTTATCATTATACGCAATCGGTATCTCTTGATGGGTGTTGTTGTGCGCATACGCATCTGCAGCCGATAGCGGTGGACGAGGTGGTGGTATCGGGGCCTGAACAAAAACACATATTTTATCATTTTAAAAATCGGCTTGCAGCCTGTCACGTGGAATGCTAACTACTTGCAAAACGCGGGTATGCGCCAAAAGTAATGTTTGGATGTGCCTCTGACTACCCTCTACTTGGTATCCTCATATATCTACGCACTGCGTATGTTCATGTCGGGAATATAGTCCGCGAGGGTGTCTGATTTTGTATTTTTTATTATTATTATGTAATTATTTAAGAACGAAAATCTAGAATAAAAAACAAGCTAAAATAAACCGAATAACTACAAACATAGAAGTTCACATAGACATCTGCAAAATAAAAGAACCTGCGAAAACATGCGAAAAAAAAAACATATAACCGCATTGCAAACCACAAAATACATGCAAACAAACCATAAACACAAATCTACTCAGAGTCTAGCTAATCTCTTCTATGGGTCTCTTTATAGGGTATTTGGACTAATATGTAGTTAACATTTTATAAGACATATTGACTGTAATTTTCAATATTTTATCCATACATCACCCTAGATTAGTACTCATACTATGGCAACATTGTCATTTTGCTTGGTAAATAACAATTCTGCCACAACGGTGGATCTAATATCGAAGATGGCCAAATCTAGTCCAAATACCTCATAAAAGAGCACTTAGCATAAACAAAGAGAGAAAAATATAGTCGCTCAAATGAGCTAACATTTTATTAAGATTGCTTTAGTTATTAAGTCTAGCTAGACTCGATAAACTAGCTAGAAGAGACCTGGTCAATAAGTATGGGCCTTCTTCTCTGCGGCAATAAGGGCGAGAACGGCCCGGCGGTAGGCGCCCTCGGCAAACGAGGGTCGATGAACGTAGTTCGTCGCATCACGTGGTCCACGAAGAAACGCTAACGAACGAAATAACAATTCAGATAAGGATTATAAAATCTGCATTGCAATTTGTATGGAATATGATACATCGATACCTGATGCAGAAAGTATACAAAAGTTTATGACTAACGCCATCTATTGAGAGTTGGTGCGAGTTACTTCCAATTGACAAGCCCAATCGGTCAACGCGTACGTTTATCTGGCCAGGTTCTTCTACAAGGTGCGCCGAACCCTTTTACCAGAACCGGTGCCACGATCACCGAGCACATATCCCCGGAGTTATGTGCCCGATCATAGATAGATAGATAGAAAATACATTATTGCACACCAAATAACACATCAGCTTATAATTAAGTAGTTAAGTACTACAAACTTTGACAATGTTTTACAATGAGCGGTCTTATTGTTAAATAGCGATCTCTACCAGACAAACTCTGGATGGAACGGACTGTACGAAAGTTTACAAGGGGTTTGATTTATGTACTTACCACATACTATAAATCATCCTACTATTATAAACGCGAAAGTTTGTGAGGATGGCTGTTTGTTACTCTATCACTACTCAACGGATTTTGATGAAATTTTACAATAATATAGCTTATACATCAGAACAACACAGGCTACTTTTTATCCGGGTACCACGCGGATGAAGCCGTGAGCCTAAGCTATTAATATACTTTAATATGATCGCAATAAAAAAAGTTCTTTGTACAAGGTGAAGATAACTTTAACATCCAACTTCTGTTAATGGATACCATGAGAGTTTAGTTATAAATGAACTAGATGTTGCTACAGGTGACGGAATAAAATGTTCCGTTTGTTGTCCCTAGATTAGGTCCTTTATCACTGAAAATGTCGAAAAGTGGTCTCAGAAGTACGAAGGTCCAATTAATTACCTTGCCGTTCCTATCCAGTTTGGTGTCCCAGCCCAATGGAAGGTCTCTGTCAGCAACACTGAATATATTGACTAGTGCCACAAGATCACGGTTGTGTTGATATCTGTCGAAGGAGGACGTGTCCCTTCGGATCTTGGATATCATGTGTTTCAGTGTTGAGTTGCAGTTGTATAGGGCGGACGCTTCCTGGAAATAAAAGTTCAAGTTAAGGAATGGAGTTTTGTATTTAATAGTGTATGGGCGTTGTCACGGTTAAGATGCGCCCTTTTGCGGAATCTTCGTACACCAAACGCAAAAGATTGAAAATATTATCAAAGACACTGTATTGCCACAGATTGCATTTTCAGTACAGTGTCGATGAAGTAACTTGGCACTAGAGCTCAGTTACTTTTAATATTTGTTATAGGGTAGGCTACATATACGTTATGCCCCTGGTGTTTCAGGCAATAGACCACGTAGGTATCAGGATTTATGAGTACCATGATCCAACAACACCCAGAAACGGGACGAATATCAGCAGAACATGCAAATATTCGTCCCACAGCGGAAATCGAACCCGCACATCTTGTTTAGCGCCCGCCACGCCACCGAGATCGTAGCTTTTGACCTGGGGTAGCGCCATTGCTTCAGTTCCTCTTATTTACCCCGTGATTCTCAGACTACTTGGTGGTTAAACCCGCGAAAAAACAACAAAGCTCCACGCACCTATCAAATAGATAGCACAAGTTGGTATCGCTGGATGGGGATAGATAGATAGATAAACTCTTTATTTTGCATAACACCAATTTACAGTACAAAACATATAGATACCTGATTCATGTGTAGTATCGAATAGAAGTCCGGCCTGGCCAGGAACTCTGCGGCGGGATGCGGCGCCTGCGGCGGCTCCGTCCTGTCCGTCCTCGAGGTGGAGGCGGCGGGGAGGGGCAGCGGGGAGGCGCAGGGGGAGGGCGCGGGCAGCGCGGGGGGAGGGGACTCGCACACGGGGCCCTCCGCCTCCGCGTCCGACAGCTGAGTGCGAGTCATCGTACGACGAATCGACTGGTATCTGAATAATAACATTTCGTTTTTTCAGGAAACATAAAGACCTACTTCATATAACGGGAAGTTCTAACAATGAACTTCCAATATAAAATTTCATCCCCTTTTTAATCACCCTTTTGGATTTTATTATAAAAACTACCTCGAAGAAAAAAATGGCGAAAACTTCGCAAACATACATACAAAAATACCCCCAAATGGAGGATATATTTCTTCCATAAATAAACCCTACACACACTTCCTTCGTGTTACAAATGAAAGTTAAACAGTTAAATTCCTTTGCACGTATTTGGACAAGCACGCATTACATTTACGTACAGTATATACGTACAGCCTAAATACATAATCAGTGACTCAAAGTAAGTTTCGGTGTAACCGCATTTTGGCAACTAGAGTGACTGACTCATATCCTATATCCTCCTCGAGTCACTGCTCTAGTAAACGGTACAACAATATAATGTAAGCTATCATGTTATGGCGGAGCCAGGATTTTAGGGCAGACTATTTGATTTTGCTGATTTAAGACAAATACAAATTTGTATTTTAGGCTAGTAGTAGGATAATATCAAGACTCATTTGAGATTGGTCAGCCCCCCAATACTTCCCAAATACACGAGGAGGGTAGATTGCATTTATTCATAAAACTATGTACAAGTGATTTTATACAAGAAAATTAGATGAAACGAACGTTGCAAACGATCTATATATATCTCAACTGATCCAGATCTCTACAAGACGGAAGCGTTCCCAAAACACTGGCTGCCTTGCCACGCTGTATAGCAATACTAATGTTTTATAGTGTACAACAAAGAAAGGGATTTCCCGAAGTTCCACCCCTGGACGGTTCAGCGGTAAAATGAAGCCTAACTAGTAAAAGTATAAAACTTACTTTAGTAGATTATTAAAAGGTTTTGCCCTCGACTTGTTTTTAGTTAAGGTTGTTGGTTTATAAGTTACGTGCTGTTTATTAAAGTTGCAAAGGATTTGTATCACTCAAATTTGAAATAAAATTATGTTTACCTTCTATCTAGTTGCCTTCTTTGCACTTCGGGAGCTGGTGATATGGGCGTGGTTCCGTTTACTCCCGGTCGCTGCCATGTCGTGGTCCTATTGACGTGGTCGATGTAGAACACTCTACCGTGACTATCCATACGCGCTTCCCACCCTGGAATGGTTCACGAAATCATAGGTAAATCAATTAATATAAGAAACGAATTTTTTCTCCCGATCTTCGGCTCCATCGGGGGATAATGGGTAATGTTTGTCCAGCAATGTAACAGGAATGTATTTTTTCCTAGTGTCCCCAGATTTACACTTTTGCTTTGTTCCTGGCTTGGTATCTCTTTTTTTAGTTATTTGCAAACGCGCGGACATTTACCGAAAGCAATGTTTGGACGCGCTTCAGACTACTCCCTACTTGGCAACCTTAAAGATCTACTCACTCAGCATACATCTGAGGATGTCCATCATGGCATACAGTCATGAGCGTGTTTGTTTTGTTTAAAAAAAGTGATAACATACCTGCTGGCAAAGGTTCTTCACACTCGATGATCCCGCCAATCATATTAGCCGGGAAATCCCCCGTCAGCGCCATCTGCCGGGACGCACGCTCCGGTATCGACGGCAGCCGTATCCCCGCCATATGCCGCAGCGGAGTCGGCGAGGCCACGGCATTGTCATTATCATCACTATCCTCCGTCCTCGACCTTCGCAGAACAACATCGTCCGGCGGCCCCGCATGAACTATTGTGAAGTGATTGCTGTTCGCGAATTCCAAGTTCGGCGAACGGATCTCAGATGTACGTAGCTCGTTCGTGAACTCGACCATTTCGAAGTCGTGCCGCTCGTTATGAATCGGCGGTGGGTGGAGGTCAGGGGGTGGTAGAGGGCGTGGGCGACGCGCGTGGTGCGTGGGCGTGGGCGGGCACTGAGGCGCGGCAACGCTTCCCGCTAAAGCAGCCACTCGCGATAGCACCCTAGGATGCGGCCGATGACTTTCCACCTGACTCGTTTGGAGTGGTGAGTGTTTCGGCGTACCACAGCCGAGATTCTTCACTAAATGTCGTGGTAAACTGGAGTGCTTGGGCGTGGAAGACTCAGCGGAATACTTTCTGTTCATTAGCATAGTGCCAACGTTAGGTCTACACTCTTCGATAGGCGACGTCGAGTGTGAGGAGTTGCAGGAGCTCGGCGGATCTGTATCATCATTCGGTCCGTCGATATGTGTCGAGTTTAAGAACGCCGTCATCATTGTAGGGGTGTTGCTGTTCGTACGCGCCGAGTTCTGCCTTGTAAGCGGTCTGTGGCCTTTCACTGTGATCTCTTTCTCTCCGATTTGATTTCTATTATCATCTTCGAACTCGGAACTGTTGCTGATATCGTTCGGGAATGAGTTATGTGCCTTTTCTTCTGATTTCGCGTGGTTTCGTGTCAGAGTGACGCCGTCGACGACGTCCGTTGGCGGGCTTGGTTTCTCCCTTCTCGCGAATGTTGTCGTGATATAATTGTCCGGTCCGATTTCCTTAATAAATAGTATCTTACCTCTAGAGCTAGCCTCATCAGGTACATTCGACTTTTCATTTAGCTTAGATAGTTTTATATTAGAGATGGTCGATTCGCATAAGCTGCCGTCCGTTTCAGGGGTCGCGAGCGGTGCTACATTCTGTCCGCCCCTCCAGAAACTGGCAGTCGACGTTACAGCCGGCTGGTTCCCCGAGTAAAATTCGCCAGGTTTGAAATCGTTGATCTGCGCTTGTAACACGGCCGAGTTCGTGATGTTGTTGTCTGTGAAGAATTGCTCGTCTGTGTCGATGAGTTCGAACGTGAATGCGTCTTCGGGTTTGGCGAGTTTCTTCGGTTTCCTATGTCTGGGGACTTGAGGCGGGGACAGTGCATGCGACCGCTCGAGCGGTTTGTGCGGCTGCCTCGGCGGTAACGGTGGCACGGGCGACTTCTCCGCATCGCTTGGCACATTCGCGCTCTCAACATCGTAAACGAACTTCATTATCTTACAGGGATTCTTTGGCGACCATATCTTGTAATACTCTGTGCCGGGTGATGTGGGCGAATCGAACCCGCTGTGCGCTTTCGGCTTCTTCTTCACGCCGTTGAGGGATTGCTCACCACCGGTGTCCACGGGCGGTGGACACTTCTTCTTTACTCCGGACGAGGTCGGCTTGCAGTCTATAGCACTCTGAGATTCAATATTTACACGAGATTCCTTACTAACTAGATCACATATTGATTGTTCGAGATTGTTCCCGTTACGTTCTAGGACACTAATTGAGCATTTGTCGACGTTTTCGCTGAGATGCTTTATTTCAGAGCTGGTGCCTTCGAGGGTTGATACGAGCTCCATCCGAGGTGTTTCAGAATTCATCTCGAAGCTTTCGTTGTTGTATGAGAAAGGGGAGACATGGTCCCCGCTCCGTTTGCGGGACATACCCTCTTTGAGCCTTAACGGTAGCTTCTTAAGGTCCACTTTGAAACGTTGCGGCAGCGGGGTCGACTCCGCCTCGACCTCCTCCCCGTCGCCATAATAGCGAAAGCAGAGGAGTTGTTCGCAGTCTGGAACGTAAAAAATATATTATTCAATATTACAATCACCAATAAAATAAACATGGAAAATCTACTTTTAGAATTGAAACTATAAACTATGGCTTATAATCACTGTTTTTTTTTTCGAGTTGATTCAGGATAAAGAACTTCCCGCTGTCCCCCGATGAAGCCGAAGATATTTAACCCTAGGCTAGCTAGCTCTAGGTATATATAAGGCAAGAGTCACATTGTAGTCCTTAGTTAGGCCATAGTCTAGGATACCCTGTTTCACGGGTACCAGGAACAACAAGTACCACTATTGTACTCGTACACAATAAATACACCCGGAATAAATCTTGTAACCATTTGTCCTGCAGCGGGAATTGAACCCGCACCTGTAGCGTCACCATCAGCTACTCACCCACCGGACCATCAAGGCCGCCTTTTTTGACCCAAACACTTCAATAGGAGATTGAGGTCAAACTCGTATCTCACATACACGTACATCACTTAAGGCATGGACCTTAAACATCACAACAAAGGGTGGTCATAATAGGTTATAATGATTACCTTCATAAGGCTGATTGGGCTCATCAAGAAGCCACATTATGTCGCCTCTCGCGCATCCGGTCGCCGGCACGCGCGCGACCACGCCGGCTCTGCCGCACTCTGAAACCACATTATATAGTGTTGATAATTCACATTAGATAAGTACTATGATTATGCAACAGCTGATTGAGTGATTATTATATCTCCTGAAACCCATCGGTCAGCAAACGTCTGCTGGATTACGAAAATCTGGGCTGCATCACATAAATTATCATTAAAATGTTTGTCGATTCATAAAAGTGCCTCAGGTTGCAGCAATATTTTTACAGCATTGACATTTCAAATCCGTTGCGAACCAATAAATGATTTACTGACTTTGAAATAAAGAGAGGAAGTGATCAAGCTTTGGGTCCAAAAAACAAAAGTAGAAAACAAGAACTCAAAACTCTCATTTAGAAACACCGGCGGGCGGGCGAGCGGGTACCAGCATGAAATACAAAACTTGCGCAGGTGCAAAACGGTCCGCATCAAAAACAAACAACATCGAGCGAACTGCTTTAGTGCACAGAGCAGCGAGACCAGACTTTTTATCTAACAAAAATCAAGCCTCGGTTCGACCGGCGCAGGCGCATCACAAATTATGCACCCACCGTAATCACCGGATGCGGGCGACTCCCGCACGTTTTATGCGAAATAATCGAAGCCACCGAATTGCCAGTTAATTGGGGAAACACGACCATAAATAACATGGTGGCAAATTGATTCCGCAAGCAAATTCACCAGAATTCCCTACCGCATTAGCATATTTTGATTGAGCTGATATACGGGCGGACTTTAACATCTTCCTGTCGCTGATTAAGTGTTCGATGCGCGCGTAAATAAGAGCAGTTTAAATATTAATATGGAAGCAAATGATTTTATTTTAGAACGAGCGGCTCTGACAGCTACGTCCAGATACCTCGGTATCTGCTGTGAGAAGGAAAGGGCGCGTCGTGGGGCAAATAAACAAACGGATACACGTAGGGCAGGATAAATCGCAGCATTATCTCGACGCTGTTTCCGCTCGGCAATAATTACTTCGCTCCCCAGACGTGGAAACGAGATCGATCATTCCATTCCTTTTTTGTGGCAGATCATTTGTAAAGATTTCGTCACTACTATCAGCCCATGTTAGCCGCTGGACAGAGGCCTCTCTTATAAGGCCTAAGCATACACTTTATGAGGAGGTAATTTGTCTAGACACTTTTGCCTTCTAGAACTCGGTGCAACGTGGTGGTTTAAAACAAAGCATGTCAATTTCTCAGCGGCAACTACGGTGTTGGCGTTCACATGTTGGCAACAGGCGTGTTAAGTGTTTTTAATGACGAAGCTCGGTGATGACGAGTCGTGGTGCGGTGACACAGAGGGCGTCTATTTCCGGCCAATGACGCAACATCCGTGCGCTTCCGTCCGCAGGATATGGGAGGAGATACAAACGTCGCGCGATGCCGGAGATCACCCAATGCACTTCCGCGAGATTTGCGATGACAAACCTACCACGGTTGAAACAGGAACGAAATTCGAGATAAGCAATACCTATATTTACTAGATTCTAAACAAACTTACACTGTGCAAAACCATCCTAGCCGGTCACCCAGTAAAAATATTCAATTGAGTGAATTCTTATTTCAAAGATTTTTTTTTTTAAATTAATTATATCAAATAATACAAAAGAACACACTTGACTGAGGATTATAAGGTGTTACAGTGAAAGTGGTAACGATAATGTCCCACCTAAGAGAAGATGTGCGAACAAACGTGAACACCAAAGTCTTTTCGGTTTTGACATGACGCCCGATTCGGTAAATTCCTTAAATCTGTCTAAATTACTGCCTCGAATCCCTGAACTTAAAGAGCGAAGCGAGATCTGCTCATGTTGACGAGCACGTTGTGTTGTGTTTAGAGTATCCGTATAAGTTGATATACGGATCGGCTTACAAAGAAAGGTGATTAAGTTAAACTAAATAATTTAGATATGATTAGTTATATTGTTCAGAGGTTCAGACGTCAAATAAACCAGTGAGACCGGTCAATTGGAGTGAAATATGACAGGACTTTTGAGCGTTTTAACATTTTAAAAACACTTTTTGTTTTAGTTAGACTGCGTAGACGGGGCGTTGCCGCTTGAGAATACGAGGATTCTACGAAAAACTTCCCGTTCAAATTCTCATAGATATTATGAGTAAGAATACAAAAATTCATAAAAATATTTGCTTCCGTTTATTTTCCAGGATTAACTCAGCTTCTTAGGAAATGTATAATCGGATCTGTAGACAGGAAACATATATTATGATCTTCATTTCTTTGGATTATGATTTTATGATAAATATATCCATCGGTGGAATGATGATAGCAAACATTTCATTACCCACTACTTGGGCCCACACATTTCAATTCTAGCTCAATCCAAAACACGCAAGCTAACCTTCAATATCGATGGAATGCAGACTTTACACTTCATAAAAGCTTCAGAATTAAGAACACAATACGGACGCAACTACGCAAACAACTGAAATTGCAGATCAAATTTATAAACATCTAAAGAAAAATATTTATTACATTATTAAAAAACACCTGACTCGTTTATCTATTGCAGCTGCTTGTGGTGATAAAACATTCATTACAATTTAAAAAAATATTGCAAAAAAAAAAGTTTTAAACCCATTTGGTGGAGAATTACTATTTTACTAAATATTAGGTTGGGGAAAAAGTCTTTTCGCATTATTGTATGTATGAACTTGTAATAAAATATCTTTGGCTATACTATTTGTATCTAGCTGGTTTTGGTATCATTAAAAGTTTAAATTTTAAAGAAGATAATTCCAAATTCAAATTAGGAAAATGTGTGATTTTTATTTGTTTTTCGTACTGTTAAGATGAGTGAATCTAATGAAGAAATTCGATACATTTTAAAATTTTACTACAAAAAAGGTAAAAATGCAACGCAAGCCGCGAAAAAAATTTGCGATGTTTATGGACCTAGTGCAGTGTCTGTGAGAGTAGCACAAATTTGGTTTAAGCGTTTTCAATCCGGAAATTTTGATGTCAAAGATGCACGTCGCTCTGGTCGCCCTATTACGGATAAAATGGATGCCATTTTTGAAAAAGTGGAGCAAGATCGGCATATCAGTAGTTACGACGTAGCTGAAGAACTGGGAATTGACCACAAAACAGTTTTGGCGCATTTTAAAAAAACTGGGTACACAAAAAAGCTCGATATTTGGGTACCTCACGAGCTCACTGAAAGAAACCTAATGAACCGTGTTCTCATTTGTGATTCTTTATTACGACGTAATGAAACCGAACCATTTTTGAAGAAATTTTTGACCATTTTTGACCTCACACATCTTTAGCCACTCAGCAAAAATTAAGAGAGTTTGGCTGGGATGTGTTAATGCATCCGCCGTATAGTCCTGACCTTGCACCTTCAGATTTCCACCTGTTTCGGTCTCTTCAGAATTCTTTAGGCAGTGTCAGGTTAACATCACGAGAGGACTGCCAAAACCACTTGTCGCGGTATTTTGAACAGAAGCCCCAAAGTTTTTATAGCAATGGGATCATGTCCCTGCCTACAAAATGGCAAAAAGTTATCGAACAAAATGGTACCTACATACTTTAGTTAAATGTAAATAAACTATATTAAAAAATGTTTTGAATTTTCTTAAAAAATGCGAAGAAACTTTTTCCCCAACCTATTATGAACATACAAAATATAACCCGAACATAAATTGTCTCCTGGCGTCAGATAAAAAGAATTACCATGGAGGATCAAATCAACGCGATGTGTCAAATCAACAAACCTTCCCAACGGCCGTTTGGCGGAAGCATGTAGTTAAACTAACTACGGTCATTCCTCGACCCCTCCTCGGAACAAGCATCTGTCTCTTTACGCCCACGCCTACTGTTTCAAGTTTTTATACAACCCATGATAGGTACTGTACGATCTTTACGTGGGCCCCCGATTCACACGTGTCGTCTTCGAGTTGTTACTGACACCTTGTATCTTACAAAGTAAACATTAACGACTGCCAATCATCATTGGATATGAAGACGCATTACGTACCGCTATCTTGTTTCTACAAAAAATAAAACTGTTACGTCAGATTAAATCATGAAACCCTAAAGCATCAAAGTTTACATTTATGAAAGCCCGGAAATGTGGCAACGTTGAAAGGGATCAGCTCGTTGACAGACCCCCATTAGCGAAGTGATGATGCGACAGTTTCACGAGTACATTTAGGGTATCACATCGACACTCAAATGCGACGAAGCTCTGTTTCAAACTTTCACACGATTGGCTTTCAACGTATTTAACAACTTGAAGCATTCTGACGACAGACAAGACAAGGGATTTAAAACAGTCTTATTTTTAACTTTACATTCTGAACTTGACAAAAAGAAAGAAATTAACGTTTGCCTTCATAAAATTGGCCGATGTTTTAAATGTATTTTAAAATACCTTTACATTTATACCGACCCATTAAGGACCGGTTAACTTTATGAGTAGAGACCACTTAAAATTCCCAAGGGCGGGCACAAATCGCAGCGGATATTGTGTGTTAATACAATGGTGGCCTGACACTGTCCATTAGCGCCTGCGAGATAGAGCTGCGGTGACATTTATCGCCTCTTACGTCAATACTATAATAATGAATGCGTTCAACGACCGAATCGGGAAATTGGGCAATGCGTCTTCTCTTCGTGTCATTACCCGAAATATTTACTTCCGAAACTCGTTCATCGCGATAAAACAAAGATGCATTTTGTTCGAAAGTGTTCTTAAGATTTATAGGCGTTGTAACAAAGGTTGTTTGTTGTTTGTATGTGCGAGATCATTCACATTTCTTTAAATGATTCGAGTGATTTCTCGGAAAGGGCAGGAGGTACTTAGACTTCGTTGTTTTTCCACAGTATGTAAATCCGGCGTCCTGTCTGACTCATTAGCTGGGTAATCTAAATCGCTGATTGTGTTAACTACCTCCGGTAGGTACTAAGGTTTGCAATTCAAAGACAGGTTTATGATTCAGAGAATCGGTTTTAGAATCAATGAACCCGATAAAAAAACGTACCTACTGTCGTTTTTCTCTAAGATAACCTCAAGACTGTCATAAGCATACCAACCATCCAGGTAAGCAGGCTCTATTCTCTAACGGCCTTGCCTCGCCTATTACTTAAACGTCTCCAAATACGGTGTGATAATATCTGACCATAAGATATGGTTGTCACTTCATAACTGCCTCCGAATATGGCCAGCGAGCTGCATCCATGCATTGGCCATGCCTCTCCCTTTACGGTGGCCCGTTCCAGTTACCCGATAAGGCGAGCGAGGGAGTCAGCCATCTTAGGCTGCTTAGGTAAGCTGATGCCAAATTAAACGCTTTGAACGGAAGAATTGCGGCTCGTATATATTCAGCACTCAATTTTAAATAATCGTAAACAACATTCAGATCTCAGAAATATATGGAGCGCGTGCTTGCGTGGGCGCCACAGACGTAATCAAAAATGCTGATTGGGTCCTATCAGTCGGCACTCAATGGCCGACACTCTAATAGGGCATTTAACTGTCAATTAGAACCGGCGACCGACCCATTCCTAAGATAAGGACGGGATTGATCCTATTGTCAACAAGGCATTGATGGATGATTGGCGTGGATGATGATAGTATCACGATTCTTGTCTTGAACGTATGAAATCTGGCTAAATCTGTGATTTAAAGACAATAACGATAACGTCTCTGAAAATTATAGCAAAAGGTGCAAATAAAATGCCTATCGTGCGAATTTTGCAATGAATTAGGCCGTCTCCTTGAAAATACGATTTGTTCAGTTTACGATTAGAACAAGCTATTGAATATAAGATTAGAATTAGCATAGTATCAATCGCCACGTGCGGTCCATTGATCGTTAAGATGGCGCGGGGGCGGAGTGGGGGATCCATTCATTCATATTGCGCACGCGCATCGATCGCGACGTCGCACGGCCGCGGGCGCATGCCAGCCGCGCCGTCACCACAAAACGCATGTTTCACATTGCTCGTGTCATAATCATAAATTATTCTGACATCGAGTCATTTAAATAACTGTGTCATTGAACCGTATGCATTGTTGTTTCTAAAGATCATCATAATCCTCGAATGACACCAATAGCGCATTTTGTCAGCAGTTCCATTTAAAATGTCATTCAAACTGTCATGAAGACGCCTACAGTGTAATAAAGCAATGGAATGCTGTTCCTAAAGGTGACTCTAAGTCTGTAGGCATCAAATACACAAAATTAACCTGCCAGCTTGGTTATAGAGTAAACTTGCCGTCGGTAGTGAATTGGGCAAGTGCTAATATTTGCAGACACCTACGTACATCCTCTAACCTGCGGCATGTATATGCGGGCCAGCAAATCGATGTTTGCCACGAGTCAATAAACTCCCACAATTGTATTTTGTCAGATAATATCACATAACAAGGCCTGGTATAGAAAATCCGAGCACATTAAATTAATTGAATACCCCATTCTGTCATAATAAACACAATATGGCATGGTGTCATAACAAAAAGCGCGAAATGCGTTCTAAATGAGAACAACCCAAAAGCGTATAGAAAATTATACATTTCCTCAAGCAATAACTCCTAGTCGAAATAATACTTAACCTAAGACTATCGATATTTGTAAGAATGGCCAAAACAGCTCTATGTCTTTCACTTCGAAATCAATAGAAACAGTCTGATAGTGAGGGCGGGATTATAGGTGTGGTACAGCAAAGTGTCACATCACGTAGGCGCGAGCATTCTAATACTCATTGCACCCACTATACAGACGTTGGACCTATATCTTGAACATTATGCAGAATAATAAACAACAGAGGATAATCCTTACATACCGTAGGTCGATCGGTTATTGACACATCAATCAATTCAATCTTGCGCCAGCAGTTTTGTCAGGTATCAACTTCGACTTTTTGTATTATTTTCTTGTATGACAGGTAGATATATATCTATCGATAAGCTCTTTATTGTACATAACACCATTTTACATTGTACAGTAGTAGATTACTACGTGGAAGCTCATAGATTCCCTAGACTAGGAATAGATTCTTCATTTCGTTGAATGCAGTATTCATCGAATGCCGTAGTTCAAATGTGTTAATGCCGAAACGCACGCGGAATCGAGAATCCGAGCACAGCATGCAAAAGAATAGTAATTTCAGACTAGAGCCGGGACGAACGACCTCCATGTCCACAAAACGAATACAAATGCTCTAATCGGGTAGTCGACCAATGTGACCCGGCCGACGCAGCACAAATATTTAAATCATGGGAAAACAACAGGAATAAACAATTTCTTATACGTCGTGAAATTGCATGTTACATGCTCACATTATAAAATCGTAAAATAAAATGTTGTACGGCGGAATAAATATTGACGAGCAAAGCTTTAAATAGTCAGCATTATTATTCGGTACGTAGTCAATATTTAACTGTTACAATTTGGCTTTGAAAGTGCCAGGCGTGTGGAGTTTCACCGACGCAAATGGTTACACGCACTTCCTGTGAATCCAATTGGCGAAAACAACTCCATGGCACAGAATTGTAAATAATTACTACGAATTAAAAACAGTAAATACGAGGTAGGTATGGATCTTAAAAACATGTAACACAATCGGTCAAATTACCTTCATGTTGACTGCGATCCGTGTCTAAATGTCATAGGTCGATAGCCAGGATTTCCGTATTCGTAACAAGCAATATTCAAAAAGATAGGTATCAATAAGTTTTTACACAGTTTTTTTTATATTATTCAAATTATTCCTTAACAGCGTGAGAAACGGAGCTTGTAACAATAGGAACTAAACAATAGATGCACAAAAATACAAATTATAAGACGTCAAAACATATTAAACTTGTTAGTAATTAAAAATCAAGTTTGAGCTAAGCATGTGTCTTCAACAGATGTAAGGATGCGTTTTTTGTCCGAGAGGAAGTAACCAGGTGAGACGTTGAAGTAACCAGGTGAGGTTTACGACAAACGACAGGTTGTCCGGACGATGCGTCCAATCCACATTCCTGGATCTACACCGTTTGGGCCAACTAGTTACTTTGTTACGCTATTGATTCTACGTAAGCATTTACGTAGGCTGTGACAGAATAAAATAAACAACCTTGAAAGTTAAACGACTGAAAATAAAATAACGTTAGCCTCTCAATAAGAGGCTATCCTGAAATTGACCGTTTGAGCAACGTACAATTTTGCATTGTAATATCTTCTCACATACTAATAAGAATGCATTCGCAAGTAGAGCGTTGCGTTCACATGGTACCGCTGCAGCTTGTCTTTGATTTATGTTTCTGCTGCTCATTTCCTCGACATTGTTCGGCTCGTGCGAAACCTGCTGAATCAGCGATTTGAATAACCCAGTCTAACCGTTGATTTCAAAACAATAGGGTATTTTTGTTGCTAATATATCGAGCAGACATGACAAGTGTTTTAAATATTTGTTAACTCAATACGACAAGACAAGACCATATCAAAATTTACCTATTTAAGATATCAGGTGGCTTACATAATTGTCTATTAACAAATATATTTCCCCTCCGCGTCCGCGTAAAATCACGTATATAGGCGTTGCTATCCATTGGCATTCAAAATCGAGTCGCAACATAAAAGTGGGAAGCATTTCAACTTCAATGCAAAATCATCAATCCTGGAGTCCCCGCTCGTGCGCCGCGGATGTGCATATCGCAGAACTTGCACAGAAACAGCGTTTGCCGGCTCTGTTCCCACGATGGAGCATCAACCTTCTGACTCAAATAACTGTCGAACTCACAAGGCACAACAATTGTTGATCACTATTACGATAGTACTTTTACTTAGAAACAGTGGCAGGCGACGATATTATAGGTATAGTTAAACGCTATGAATATTAATATTTTATTGACAAGTTTCATATTCATAGTGTCTATTTCGGTAATTTATCCCCATAAAGCAGTCACCTAAGAACCTATCTTGAACCACGAACGCACGAGTCGAGTTACAGACACCTTATCCCCAATATCTCTCCTTATCTGGAGTGCTTAAGCTCGGTAAGCAGATTCAAATGCATCAAAATATTAAGTTCTTTGAGGTGAGATAATCTGATAAATAAAATCCCATTATAAGATTAAATATAAACTGTTGAAGCTCTCTCTACGTATTTACTTAATGATAATTGTTATTTGAATCAGCCTGATTCCCACAATAGCTTTGAGTGGAGACTTTCTTAAAAAACAATAGGTGGTGCGGTGCCCATGATAAATCAATGAAACTTACGAGACATGTTTATTATTAACGGCAATACAAAACTAAAACATCAGCAAGCTTTTTATCGGGACAACGTACGTTGGAAAAACGGCCAAAATATTTATGCAACAATGCAAGTTATTGTGACGAGTCCGATCGAAGGTCTTCGCGTCATGACGACACGGTATTTTATGACTGAATCATTGCGAAGAATTGTATTGCAGATGTGGTATTGCACAATGCGTATATGGGCCGATGAACTGGAGATAGCAGCACGCTCAATGCCGGCGCTATGCGGGAGTACACAATCGATCTCAGATAAGCTTTGCGGATCGTTTGCCTGCACAACAAGGCTTTGATGGATTTGCACGCTTAGTTTGCAAACCCACAACATACTTGAACTGTTTGAATGCAAATATGCGACGTTATCATTACAGGCAGGATATTAATATGTATTAAGTGTAATCTTCAAAGTGGTGCTGTTGGAGATAAACAAAAACAAAAAATAAAAAAACACACTCTCGACTGTCTTCGCCATGGTGGACATCCTCAGATACATACTCAGTGAGTAGATCTTTGAAGATACCAAGTAGGGGGTAGTCAGAGGCACGTCCAAACATTACATATGGTACATGCCCGCGTTTTGCAAGTAGTAAGCATTCCACGTGACAGGTTGCAAGCCCATCGCCGCTTATTAGAAAATTAACTGTTGGCACATGCCTTCGAATTTTTGGTTCTAGGACATGCCAGTTTCCTCACGATGTTTTCCTTCACCGTTTTGAGCACGTGTTAATGCGCACATTAACGGAGAAATAGGTGACGCAATATAAAATGTTTGGCTAACAAACAGCCAGTCAAACAATATCGGCCATAACCATAAGGGACAACCATTAACGCTTAGTATATTATAGATCACCAGGCCATACAGAGAACAAAAAAAATATATCAAAGAACATTCCCAAGGACGGTTGTACGATCGTGCGTTCAAGTATCGCACTTTGCATATCGCTTGACCGGATGTCGACTGACATCGTTTGACCAACGTGCATTGCATGTGGTACATGATTGGCACTGACTGGGAAAATATTCAACGCCGACCTTGCTAGTGGGACCACCCAAAGAAAATGTAACGGGTGATACTACAAAGAATTTCCAGCTTACTCCCATAAATAAAAAAAAACAATGAGTATATCTTATTTGATATTAAAAGCTGATGCCTATTAAAGGGAACGGTATAAGTAATTTTATTTATTCAAAATTATAGTGCATGATGAATTGGAGGACGCAAGGTCCTCAAAAAATATTTTAGCAAAATGGTCAGGCAGTACCTACCTATACTAAAATATAGAAAACCTGATCGGAATATGTAATAAGGTGGGTAAAGGTGGGTAAGGTTCTCGGTATCTGCCTGCCTGCCTACTCGAGCACCTACGGAAATATAAATTAAAGGATCGATGGCAATGATTGCGGTGGATAAAATGAAAAATAAAAACTGTTTACGAGCGACTTTACGACAGGCTCGTGCAAGTCGTGAGTTACGACGGCTAAATGTTGATTAAAAAAAACTAACCAACATAGCGCAATGATATCATCTTATCATCAAACATATAAATTTATCATCACTATCACCAACAGTCAGTAGAAGTCCACTGCTAGACATAGCCTCTAAAGTGTTACATGACAATCGATCTTGCCGCCGAATACCGACACTACTGAACTTTTAATCATAACACAGATAATTTAGCGACGATTAGTAAATGACAGTTTTTAACCTTGCATACAACGCCATCTCACCCCAACTCTATTTGATTTGATTTGAAAGGTGGTCCAAACAAAAGTTCAACTCAAGTTCAGTCAGGGCCACTAAATCAAATTTATATTAAATATAAAATTTAAATAAACTACGAAATGGCCATCTTGCAAAAATACAACCATACCCATACAATACAACCATGATTTTATTTTAAATCACATAATTTACATCACATATTGGCTACCGAACGAAAGTAGCTTCACAAAAAGTGGTTTAAGTTATGACTCGGTGGCTATTTTTTGCATCTTTGAACAGTTGTTTGTCAAACTTTTAAAACATGAAATAGAATGTCGGCTAAAAATAATTGTGGACCTTGTTTGCTTTGTAATCACAATTTGTCTTGAAAATCTGAATTCAAAAGGTAAAACACCTTTTGTAATGAAACAATTAACGCTTAAAACACAAATTCTAGGACAACACAAAATTTATAGTCTCACACTTGGGAGTTGTTCTTTGAATAACTTTACGGCATCCCATCAATTTCAATTGACAATCTTTACATACGTTATGAAAAATCCTAGGCCACATTAGAATGCCTAGAACAGACATGTGGTTATGATTTGGCGCGGGCGCAGCCGCGGTGGCGCTGGGAGTCGTCACATCCGGCCCGTTGACCGCGTGTCGGCCGTGTTGCGCAAGCACCGACATCGGCATTGTATGCAAAACGAACTGCACAGCACACAAATACCAAGTAAACTGCGATAACGGTAAAGCTATCCTGATCGAGAGATAGCGACTACATTCTGTGAGTTGGGCTGGTGAAATCAGACAACTGGTATACTGGCAAAAAGACGAAGCTGTCCGTCTACCAGAATGTGAACAGTATTGCTTCATTTAATATTTACCCAGTGTATGCTCAGGGGTATTGTAATTTTTGCCAGTATGCCAGTTATCTGATTTCACCAGCCCAACTCACAGAATGTAGTCGCTATCTCTCGATCAGGATAGCTTTATCGTTAAAATCTGCTGAGCTGATACACGAACTGGACTTACGGACGTTGATATGCAAGCTAGCATAAATTGAACTGAATACATTATCCAAATAATAAGCGCAGTATAATACACTAACTATGTCAACAGATAAAAAATCGGTAGTTCACAAAAAAACGTCAATTTAACGACATACCTACTTCCGGATTTCCGATACGCACATAACACGATTAAAATAGGAGACCCAGCGCAAACGCATTTAAAACACAAAAGCCTGAACACACACCCGGGCAACAAATAATATTTATCCAAGCTCGAGCAGACAAATATACTAACCAGCCCTTTGAAATGCGCGAACGCCGCTTGTGACTGTTAAAAGAACCGGAAGGATTTTCGGAATTGCCCTATTCTCTTTTTTTCGGCACATGCGATATGTAAACACCCTTATGCTTCTTCGACACGTATAACATAAACATATTCATCAAATATCAAAAACCATTGAAGGCAAAGCTGCAACGAATAGCATTATTAGATTACGTAATCTGACACACAATATACAGATTATAAGCACTGGAAAAAAAATCTTCTAAAATCTCTTATAAGGAGCGGAGGCACTCATGTGAAAGAAATCCTGACCGGCACCGGACATCCGTCTTTGTCGATATTCCCGTTCTACTTCAAAGGGAATTACTAATTTCGAAAATTTAAACAATTTTAAACGTTACACACAGAGTTATATGGACCATAATAGCGCTTTACGAGACAACGGCGACCGTAAAACTAGCCTAATACACATTTTGTTACTTGAGATTATTCAATTGCAGTGGACATCGCTACAATAGCGGAAGAGGAAATAATGCGTATTGAGTGCTACAAATTGTTATGCACTGCGCATACAGCTAAAAACATAACAATTAAATGATTAAGAAATAACATACTCAGTAGGTAGGTACCTAATTACTAAACCTACATATTCAACAGCATCAGCACGTTAGTTCTCAATTCATCAGATCAGCGGACATAATTATATTCTGTGAACGAACATCGGATAGTTGGAACTAATAATTTGCTAAATGATAGTGTTTGACCTTCATCAGGTCGTAACGCACTTGAGCACTGTTTACCTGGAACGAATGCGCAGAAAATAAATAACAAGCCAAGATGAAGAGTAACCGAAATAGATAGACTTAATATTAAATTTGTCACCCATGGTTTAGAGCGGTCAGTGGCGCTCTCCGCCCGTAGGCGTCGCCCACGTTCCGTCAATATCCGCTGCGGACTTGGGGACGAGGTGTGATCTTCTTTTTAGATAAATATTATCATAACTCCTTTAGATATATTGCCCTCATAAAACTTTCCAAACGTATCAATAAAAGTGAACAATACCGAACGGAGCACTGGCCGCGCTTTCGTAAGTGAGGGCGACCTTGGTCGAGGACTCGCAGAACGGACGTGGACGGTCGTAAAATAAAAACGACTCTCGCAGCCGCAAAGACAAACAGACAGAAGCTATAATATATGGCGAGACGCTCAAACGATTGACGGCCGATAGCTCCTCCGTCAGAACTCCGGCATCCGGCATTCAAGGTGACACGACCCATCCTTGTCGATCCGGTCTTAGTTAAAGGCACAATATTATCGCTGAAACAATACACGATGTATTGAACTCCAGATTCGAAAGAAAAACATTTTTTAATTGTTCAATGAAATGATGCAGCAGAATATAGAAACCGCATAACGAAATCTGCGTCACGAAACTTGTCCGGCGGCCATTTGAGAAAATAATCTTATCTATTCGTCCATGCTACCAGAAACGAGAGCAAATATTCACCACTTTAACCGAAAGCTCCCAGGAGACCTTTGACGCAACATACCACTTTTTTTACATTTTATGACTTGTTTTATTGCCAGGAACTATTCAACATTAAGTACTAAATCAAAATTATGTTGAACGCAGTTAATATAAAGTCATAAATCTTATAAAATATGAAATATAATCCCAGTTTAGTTATTTTTTAAGATTATGTATCTGATGTAATTCTGTAACGTTATTAAATGCAATAAGATCGTTGCTAGTGGATTTGTCGTCAAAATAAATTAGAGCGCACCACCGATACATGCGCCCGCGCAGTTCGACGACCGGTCGCCCACCACATTCACCATTCTTATTGATACCATTCAATCGATCCTTGGTGATTGATAAATCGTTATGTGGGAGTGATATCGCCCCAAAGTCTCCCAACGCTACAAACGAGTATAAGATTTTATGACTTTATATGTAAAGACAGTGTTGCAAGGTGTTACATGTACTGCAGGCATTTCGTTAAGAATCTACCGGTGCGTAGGGTGACATGGAGAATAGACGGGGGCGAGCGTGGGTTCTTGTACCGGGGGCGGAGACAGTCCTTCCTACCAGCACTCTCTCTGAGATCTAAACTAAGGCTCGGTAGGTACATAGTTATGAAGTGTAAAGCAGCCTTGCGTAAGGTTTACAAAATAGAATAAGCAAATGCGTAAGGGAAGTTGGCGATCGTTGACATAACAAGGTGTTATGCAAAGGAAACTTCTGTCCCACCAACATATCTACTCAGTCGATATGGTTTGTAGGACTATTTATATGTTGTTCATTTAAGACGTTTATCCTCTGATTAACTTATACAACACTCTACAAACATTCAGTGTTTCTAAAACATAGTTTGGAAAAGTATGAGACTTTTGAACAATCAAAACTGGAAAATATTTAACAACCTTCATAATATCCAATCTAAATTACAAGAAGTATGGTGACTTGCACTTTATAAGTAGGAAGATATTTCTTTACAGTACGTGTTATATTACCAAACAAGATTGAGGATATTCGAAGTGAGTACATCGTTTATCATCTACCTACACCAACGAAAAACGAGGTACACAGCGATGCTTACATGGCTGAAAGTGTGTTTATAGCATCCGCTTTCCTGCCGTGGACCGACGAAAATACCGTTACGCCCCGCAAAGCCAAACTTCATTGATTTACATACGCAAATCATGACGAATTGCCCACAATGCACGTTCGAAATACTCCTCCGGTATCGACCACATAACGCTTTCATCCACTTCAACTAAGACACATTTTTGTTGAAACATTTCGATATCAGAAAATCCAATCATAGCTTTGTGAGTATTCAAATGAACGCTGGAATAGTATATTTTTTTAACATACATGCATTGAGATGTTTCAAGGGGTCATGGAACGCATAATCGTAAAATCTTTATGAAGAGAACCAACTCAATAGTAATCTCCACCTGCCCCATTCGCATTTTCTATGCAAATGTCGGACGCGTTGCCTAGTAAACGCGCCTAGTGAATGCATATTTCTATACCGAAAGTCTCATCTCCTGGTTATAACGTCTATTCAGCCAGCGACTAAGAAACAGCGGGCGTCGATTACAAGCATTTTTATAGCGTCGCTACGTAATGGAATGCTATATAGAAACACAGGTTAATTTGTTGTGGATCTTTATAATTGAATCTAATAAACTCAATCTACCGTCGCTGTAAGTTCTGTTAACGGATAAAGTCGTGACGGAAGCACGGTGAACAAAAACCAACTACCTAGCACTGCACTGAGGAGTTTAAAAAATTTGTACACTCGTTAGTGCATCCGGTGATTTACAGTTGCATTAATTATTTTTACTGGAGCTTGATTTCTAAAAAAATTGATGAATCGGACATAGCTCATGGTGAGGGAGAATATCCTGTCGCGTCACCGCGGGAGCGGGAGGTTGCGCGCAGGCATCCATGAATAGCTCTAACGAACCTGCTGGCCTTGGCGGGACGGCCCTACGGTCCGCCATCGCCATGCCGCGACTATATAGCTATGGACATTAACTTACTGTTCATCCATATTCAGAAGCATCGGCACTACCTAACGCTTTACCTTAGCAACCACCACCTGTTGCGTGCACCAATCAAGCAAATATTTCATTCACAATATTGGTCTTGGAGCGCCAAGTCAGTTATTGTGAATGAAATATTACGTTAAGACTTGAAATTACTCAGCGGAGTCTTTGCGTATGGTGTACCTAAGTATTCATATCATATTTTATACACAACAGGAAGCGTATGTACGCAGTCTTGCACACTCAATTCAATCGTATACGCGGTAAACATCTCATTCACGATCCTTTGATTGCGTCTGAACTGAATGAGTGACGTGCTCGGCGTTCACAATTTGCCACTTAACAGGAAGTGAAACTAGTCCATCCATCCATATCAAGGACGATAAAACTGAAACTTGATTAGCTCAATTTATCTCAAAACAAATATTGAGCATTCTTTCATTGAGAGGAAGTATTAATTTATAATTTTCGGGATCGGTCCAGGTAAGTAATCGTTTCCGACCTTGAGTAAGGATCGACATGGTAACCCACTTACCGCTGCGTGCCTGCGCGTGCCGACAAGGGATTACTGCTCGACTAATGACGTCGTCATTTACAAGTTCCACATCTGGGATAGTGATATCCTTTACTTTTTTACCATCAGTACTCTATTTACTTCACCAGTACAATATAATATTTGTATTATCTTGCATTGCGCACGTAGCTATTAGCTTTAGCAATTTGAAGCATAAACAATTCAAAGGTCAGTTCAGTTTTTACTAAATAAGAATCCATTCCCTGCAGATAAAGCAAGACAATCTTTTTTAGCAGCATTGAGTAAGCTGCTGCCATTTCGAACACCCGAGAACGATCTAAGGCGCATGGATTAGAAAATAGGTTTCGCATGGAATGAGATGTCTGAACTTATGATCAGGGATTGACTAAGGTACACAGCAATATTTCTCGCCAATCCCTTACAAAGCACAAGCTCTTGAATAACCTTCACAAAAACCGGCCGCCGGGCCAGAGTAATGACTTGGCCATAGGTCGATAAATTAAAGTCTTAGATCCGTGAAAGAACATTGACCGGGATATATGCATACCGACCGCTGCATACTTAGAGAATTAGAGACTACGCAACCCGTCCACAGTGGCAATCTGCTTGCAGAATCAATCGCTAAGACGTGAACAATGCCTCATTATAGAGTGTTGTTACCACCAGTGGCTGAACTAAGGAAGTCAACATCTATTAGCTTGGCACAATAGGTGAGCGACATCCGAAGCTCATTACTGCTGTTCATTTCCGCTGGCGATTCGCAACTTGGGACTAAATCGCGGCTTTATGAAATATCAGTAGGCTCATTCCGTACAGGAGCAACGTCAATAAGACTACAATTGCAAAGAAAAAGGTGCATTGTTTCTTAAACAGGGCAATAAATCTCGCTTTTGAATTTAATAAAATATTTTTAGGAGGACTAACTATTGAACAAATTAGGCAGGCGATGCGCTGGATTATGATTTCACGTGCCTTTTCCTCTACAATAGATATATTCATATTATTAACTCTAGAGCGTAAACACAGCCGACCTTGACAAATGTTGTTTACGGATGTTAAATGAGTTGGCAAATCAACTCGACTACAAAGTTATTTTGTGAAACTATGACACCACAATGACCGCCACTAAAACAATTCGCTAGAGATTTCTGATGTTTCTGTGTGGACAGTTTTTCTCCTTGGCTAGACACGATTACCAATTGAAAGTCAGTAATGTATAAAGCACTTTGGAGGTTTCTTTACGGCGCTGGCAATTACTTGTCTAGCCATGTCTAGTTACGCAAAAAAATATCAACGTTATAAAGATATGACTGCATTCAAAAATTGTGCTAAAACCGTAGTGGCTATGCTGCAACCACTAGTGCTCATATTAATGCAAATAGAACGTGAGGATGCATACATCCAACCACTAGTGATCCGTGCAAGCAGTCCTCAGGACATAAAGTAAGCAAACAAATCATGTTTCGTGCAAACATTGCGTGTTATCTCGACGTTTTACAGGCTAGGTTTATCTGTGACCGCCGCCGCCTCACCACCAAGCTACGTGTGTAGTAGTCGCAAGAGACGAACGTGCTTTTTCTACTGAACAAACATTTGTAGTGTCAATATTTGACGCATGCCCCCGCGTGTGTTGCAAGGGACCGCCCTCGGAACGACTCAGACACAAAGACGGTCTCATTTCGTCATTACGATGAGGATTGAAACGAAGGTAGACGAGCGAAGCGAAACCAGTTGTGAAGTAAACGCAGTGGGCAATTTAAAAGTCTTTAACTTTAACAGGTCACACAGTGTGGATGCGAAACGTGAAATGTGTTTGGTCAATGGTCTCGCGAGAAAAACTCCAAGTCTGAACTTTGATCGCTGATTTAATGAATATATTTTTACGAGGACACCAGTACATCGCACGATGGAAAGCGCATAATGATTTCCGTTGGCTGAACGATCGAGAAACATCGAACATGAAACCACGTGCTGTTTTTCAATTGACATGAAATCTTCCAGTTTTAAACGGAAATACGAGATAATGAAACATTTAATTTGAGGAAGAATCTGAAGAGCTGAGATTGCATAAACTTGGGCCCCGTAATTGTTTTTCAGATTTTTAATGGTGATAATACTATTATTATCAAATATTATATTCTCGATGCAAACTCTTTGAATAGCGGATGAGGGAAGTGCGGTCGGCATAGTGCAAGTGCCCCACGACACTCGGGCTCGCGATTCTAATTCTGATATATCCTGCGGGTTTCCTGCGCTAACGCCGACCGGAACCTGCCCACTCTCCCTAATAAATAAACCATACCGGTTTTCAACGAAGCGTCTAATGAACTTGAAAACATACTTCATTCTGCACTACAAATACAAACAGATACAGTACCACACAAACTAGGATGGTATATTCATAAAAATTACAAAGCATAAAAATATTTTATTCTCACCACTGTGAAGAAATGACGTACCATAAGTACTGATACGTGCAAATGTACCGGTACTTAATACAATTTTAATGAATGCAATCATCTATACTGCAAATAGCTATGTACTATCAAGTAATTATCGATAATACAACAGCGTAACAATGTTATTGCGGATAAAATTGTATTCTGCGAACAATGAGGAGCTTAAGGTAAATAATACATTGGCAGTCTATTACTGTCTTCTATGGAAGCTGGTGAGTGAGATACAAGAACAAGCTGAACTGCGTCGGTATAGAACCGAGTCGGTGTTTACACTCGCCGCGAAATATAAACATGTATGAACTAATGCAAGATCTAAAGTAGATACCATTATTCATAGAGAACTGATAATTAATGAGCGAGAGGAAGACCATTCCGAAGATGGGAAGACGACTTAAAAGAGACAGCAGGCGCACTATGGAGAAGGAAAGCTCACGACCGCGAACTTTGGAAGAGTCTGGGGGAGGCCTATGCTGGAAAGCAAAACAATAATTATACCGGTGTCTAAACTTATATTTTATTATGTACTATAGATTACAAAACTAGTATAAGTTGTTAATAAAGGCTATTGAAATTGAAATTGAAATTGAATGTTTCGTATTCCCCTGGAGAATATGAAAGGGGAATATGAAACGTGCATTACCCTAACTATAGGGTTATGAAAAAATGGTAACAGTAATGGTAAGTGGTACATTTTTTCTCACTCTTTTACTGCGAACGATACCACATCACAGTTTATATACCATTTTTAATAAAAATAACATTCAAAATTATTATGATAGTTTCAAAAGTTATATTCTTATGTATGTAAGTTTCCAAGCAACAGAGGCTCGAACTATCTATCAGTAATCAGTTCACATCCTCATTCGAGGCCGCTAACCGCGCAAGTTAACACCTATTGTTTCCGCCGATGAGTACTATCTTTTCATTCACCACACCTAACGTGTCCATTCACAAATTCTAGGAAAATTAATTGTTCAATTCCCAGACCGGCGTATTCACTGTCTGGAATATCTATCTGCACCATCAAAGTATTCCTCGAACTTAAATTAATGGGAATTGCACAGACAACGCATTCTAAAAGGTGATAGATAAAATTAATTGGGTGTTCAATATCCTCAATTAATTTCCTATCGCTTAATGCCGTGTTGGCCTAGTGGGCGATACCCCGACTTCTCATCCGGAGGTAGTGGGTTCGAACCCGAACGTGACCAAAGGATTTTTCCACTCGAAAAATTTATGTGGGTACTAACACGTGCTCAAAACGGTGAAGTAAAATATCGTGAGGAAACCTAAAATTCCTTAAATAAATAAGTACCCTAGAACCAAAAATTCGAAGGCCAACAGTTAGTGTTCCATTTAAGCGGCGATTGGCTCGCAACCTGTCACGTGGAATGCTAACTTGCAAAACGCGGGCATGTACCAAATGTAATGTTATGACGTTCCTCTGACTATCCCCTACTTGGTATCCTAAAATATCTACTCACTGAGTATGTATCAGAGGATGTCCAACATGGGGAAGACAGTCGTGAGCGTGTTTGTTTTTGTAATCCGATGGCATTTCGATGGCAACACTTTTAACAAACAGTTCGGAGCTACATGCTAGGATGAGCACGAGCAGGAACGATGGCCGGTCACAATCACAGACCAGAAACGTCATGGGAATGTTCCCATGACGTTTCTGGTCTGTGCTTCATGTGAAGCTTGCTTGTGAAATTACATATCGCAATAAAGACGTTAAACAGTCGAGGTACCGTGGACAGGATGATCGCATTAACGTGGGAATGGGAATGTCTGATTTCATACAAATTAATTTCAGCACTTAAAATTAAACAAAAAGTCAGATCGTTGCGAAGATATCCAAAAAGGATTTATTGGTCTGGGAAACATTCGAAACAAAAAACATTCCCAGCCAACATAACATGTACGATGTCGTTAATCAAGGCACTGTTGTTATATCTTAAAACTGAGTCTAGACTTGTATGCAATAATAAAAAAAAACAAACACACAATGCTAGCAAAAGGAGCGGGCTCGATTATATAGTTTATATAGTTGTGAATAACGCAATAAGGTATGGGAATCAATAGAGAAAACGAACTTGCAAAGGGCCGATGTCGCGATACAGGATGCCGGCGAAGAGTGCGGGGCGAGCTACACGATATCCCTTTTACGCGGACCAATTAACGGACCCCGCCAGACCGGATACGTAGACACATACATTAACACCTCTACCCTTCACTAATCTTCTTATGGCAGTTAAAGAAATATCCCCGAACATAAGATCCGCAAAAAAGACAGAGGATAAATTTTAAGCATCGTGGACGTGACTCGATTGACCGGATTACCAGGCTTGTCCATCAATATTGTTGTCTTCCAACAATTGTTGTTACAGCGTTTTATGATAAAATCGTATTTTGCATGATACCACGAATCTTCAATAAACCAAGCTTCACCAAGAGATATTGTTTTTTTAATTATTGTAGAGCACATTTTTTTGGTTTCAGTTAAGTTAAACAAATCGGCACTATATGTATGAATCTTCTATGACGGTACATTAAATTGTAACATACATAACTATAACTATCTATGCAATAATATAATTATGAACCCCAAAGAGGGTTCAATTATTTATATACATACACCATGGTAATGTGCGGTGCCATATGAATGGGATTACATTTCCATAAAAAATATTTTTTAATTTAAGCATTTTGCTTTTTGAGTTAATTGTATATTTTCTTATTAAAAAAAATGGAAATCATAAAAGTTTTAATTTTTTTTCTACATAAACATAGCTCAAAAAAAGTTATATAACTGTTATTTTAATGTGTAATCAAAGTTATTTCATACGACTCCCCATATGACCTGATTTTTTTTAACCTTCCCCTTGCCTTTCACAACCCCAAAAACATTCAAATTATGATTGTGTTACACATACACAGTTTAACTTTCATGAAGATCGCAAATAAAATTTTACATCTTATGTAAAATTTCGTTCAGTTTATGGCGAACCTATTATTTAAAATCCTATTTATTTATAATCCTATTTATTTAAATACGCATATTAATCAATTAATGGGTATTAACATAATATTAAGTGTATTTAAACATGAATTAAAATTTATTATTTATTATATTGGTCAATGTTCGCATGCTTTTCAAAGTAAAACCTGGCGGAACATTAATCGACATAGCAGCTATAATTTATTGTATTACCAATGTTGGTAGCAAATAAATTATTATGATTATGGTACAGAACAGTAAATACTTGTCAAGCATACAAGTATTTTATCGGAGGACACGAGAACGATTGTATTCAAAGCGCGTTCCGTAAAATATCCGAAGATATCCGAATGGCATGCACATTTACAGTGTTTCTTTAATTTCATTCCATTCATTAAACAAGTTTTTGTCATGTTCTCAAAGCCTGCTTTTAAAAGGTTGGTTTCTTTCACTTTGGGATTGGCAAAAGTGTTTCGCTTGTTGGTAAACTTTAGGCAATCCAAATTACATGTTTTTGAATCAGCGGATGAGGTGAGGCATCTATCCACGTGGATACATCAGATTTTACAATGGTGTAAGCTAAAATAGCTAAAGCGCACGTTTCTAAAATCGCAAAGGAATTCTCACGAAAATATTGAAAACAAAGACGCAGTGAACCAGAAATAGTAACCTAATTTTAACATATTTAGCCGTTGTATGTCTGAATTCCTGTGTAGCTTTTACTGGTCACAAAATAAATCACACTTTATTTTAATTATGTTATACTAGCTTCTGTCCACGGCTTCGCCCGCGTGGTACCCGGATAAAAAGTATCCTATGTGTTAATCTGATGTATAAGCTATATTACTATAAAGTTTCATTAAAATCCGTTCAGTAATTTTTGCGTGAAAGAGTAACAAACATCCATATCCTCAAAAACTTTCGCATTTATAATAGTGTTAGGATAATTAAACTATCATGGTTATGAAATACTAAATTACTATTTTATTTTTAGTTTAATTGTAATTTAATAAAATATCATCAACAAATATTTGGGTATGGACGGCATTTAAACAAAAGAAATCTATATTTAGCACCTTAAAAGAAACCGGAAGTGCAGCCCGTGCTGCCATTTACGGAACTATGGTATGGCGAACGTATGCTACATCCGTTTTTGCTTGAACGGATTCCACCCTTACACTAGGGCTGTTCCGGAAGGGACAATTATTAATAACCGCTCAAAAGTCAACCAAACTATTGTTACGATTCTAAAGACTTCCTATTTTTTTGTTTTCACGCATAGTTAACACAGGAAGGAATTTCGTATTAGCTATTTAAACAGCCATTTGAATACAACGCCTGGAATTCGTTTACTGGAATAGCCTGCTCATTATTACCGAAACAAAACTGATCTAATCAAACTAAATACCAACGAACACGCGCCTAATTGACACAATCGGGTATATGGGATCAAAAAGATCTTTGAACGAACAACGTTGTACTGCGCTTTCATCATATTCAACATGCGTTCATAATGTTTATGCTAATTATACTTGGTGAATGACCATAATGATGGAAACCTCTGAAGTAAAGATGACGTTGCACCAACGCAGAACAGAACCCATTACCGGGCGATCGTATAAACTTCGAACATAATTTATGGCTTCCTCTCCATGTTTTTCACAGCAACAATGCTCCTCTCTCTCCCAAGTGTGAAGTTAATGTCTTTACGATGTGTCGAGGAGTAATTTGCTTTAACGATATTGGGGATAGGTACAACAGATTTTTCCGAGATCTGTGGTATAAGTAGGTAGATAATTGATACTGCACTTTTTGAAAATTACTTCTGTGGCATCACTTGTTAACGAACAAGTATCTCCTGGACAAGTAGTAAGAGATATGGGAGTTAGAACCATTACGGTGAATGAATGAAGTGGAAGCTCATCCTATCTTCCTAGGATAGTCGATAATGCTGGACATTTTTCACACAGCATCATCTAGCCCCAAACTAAGCAGGGCTTGTAATGTGGGAACTACATGACTGATACATACATGATATACATATAAAAATGCCCAGACTCGAGACAAATCTTTGCATATCATACAAACATTTGTGCTGCGGTGGGAATCGAACCCGCAACCTTCTGCATCTCAGGCAGGTCTTTGCCTTTTGCACCACAGACGTCGTCAGAGATTTATCAATGTAAAGTATGGAATTGATGTTTTTAACCGAAACTCTTCGTAACGTCTAAAGCGGATTTGTTGTATGTAATTTGAAATAGACAGAACATTATAATAGATATTCGACACATACATTTTTTTTACATACCACACGAGTGAAACCTAAGGCAGAACCTAGTTTCATATACAAAATTGCAAAGAAGATCGTTCTCAATTCTGCAAGCTTAAAATTCCCAAGAAAATGTATTCGAAAATAACTTTTAATTAAAAGTCCAATCATTAAGAACTTAGCAGTGGGAGACTAAGTTGTTTCTCAATACAATTCAGGCCGTGAGAAACTTGCTCGCAGTTTCTTTGGATGCTCGCAACAACGGCATTTTGAGTGATGGAACCGAAACTTTCGTGAGATCTTTCAACGGTTTCACAATGAAGCATATTTAACGATTTGGATTTTAAAACTTGCCAGCAAAAAATGCTGGGTAGTCTGCTTAATTTATAAAGAGCAATACGTAACCAGAGTTATTATATAAACAATAAAGTCTATCAAAAGAAAAAACTCTTAGCTCCATCGTGAGAAGTTTATATAGAGCACGATGTTCTCTTAATGAGTGAATAATATTAAATGAGTGTATAATTATTTTGCAAAGGAAATAAAATGTAAAACGCGTAGATGGAATTGATTAAGTACAAGAGGCTATCTAAAGGGAAACAGAATAACATCGTAAAGTGCATTGTAATTAATTCCTAATGTAATATGTTTTCATGTTAGTAGGGATATGTTCAATTGAGGAATAACAAGTTAAATTGATCACACAAAAAGGGAGCTATGAAACAAGGAGATTAAATTTCCGCTGGCACGAATTAAGAGATATATGCAACACAAACGACTAGTTAGTACTTATATTAAAGGCTAAAGATATAGTAGATATTGGTATTTAACTATAGTTAGTTGTTGGAAATGTCCCAAAAATTATTTAAGCTTGTAATAATCCATCGTATAGATTCCTCTCAATCCAAAGGTTGTCTGGAAGAGGTTTTCGCTCGTAATACCGCTGATAATATAAGTATAGAAACATAAATCACTGGACTAATAACGTTATAAGATCACTCTCTTTTTGGAGTCTTAAAGCGGTTTTATTTTCAAAATCATCGTTTACAGAAGAGAATGGCGGTCATCGCTTCTAAGCGATATTCATAAACATTTCATTTATTTAAATCAACATTGGATCATAACAATATGGTGTTAGTAATATATTACTTATTCTAAATAAGCAAGCACATTCCTAACTTAAACTATTTGAAATACTAAGATAAATAATACAAAACAACAAGTGAGTAAATAAATGTGTAAATAGAATATAAAATGACAAAAAATGATTTTAATAGTAACAAATAAATTGAATTGGTAAGACCGCCCATTGTACTTTTTTGTTATGCTTTTGTTATTTTCTTGTGGTGTACTATAAAGTATGTTCATTAATTCCTATCTAACAAAGAATTCAACTAGAAACATTTGTCTTTCGAGTGCAATCTCAACAACAAGTTGAGGAAGTTGTAAAAGGAACGGGAACCTGTTAGTTTCGTATCTAACAAACATTATCTAACTCAATGAGGTTTCCGCAATGTGCCGAGTAAAACCTACGTCGATAATTTTATAAGATAACATCGCATTCCTTGCTCTCGGCTTCCTCAATTACATTGCATGCAGTTGATTGATGCAGACGATGATTGAGAAAAGAAAACCGCTTCAAGACTTACATCCTTCTAAAAAAGAGAGTTATCTAATATAGTAACTTTATTAGTCCACAGTAATTTATGTTTTTGCAATTATATTATCAGCGGCATCACGTGCAAAAACGCTGTTGGATGTAATACAGAATGTAATAACAGTAATGGATTGGATGAAGGAGTGGACCGAGTGAGGCGTGTCAATTTAATATCCGCCGGTGCTGGTGAGTCCTCTGATGGATGGTCGCTTGATTAGCCCCACCGGACTCGCAGAGAACGATCTAACGCTAGCGGCCGGCAAATAAACCAAGAAAGTTAAGGTCAGATTTGATTCTACTTTCAAAGTATTCGAAAGTCTGCAGGCATTTTTTATCACTGCAACTCGACCCGGTTAAGAGTGTTTAATTGACACCTATAGAATGAAATAAACTCTGAATCGGTTTTGTACTGTTCCCAGACGGATCGATATCTCAGTGCAAACAATAGGGGCTCATCAATTGGGACACGACGTGAGCGCTTGTGGTGTTATGGAAAAAATTGGCGAGAATTGAGTCCAGGTAGGAATCGGTTAGCGCCTCTCAAAACTGGCTATTGTGTTGTAACGGCGCCTAAAAGCTGACCATTTTTTTAAACAGTTTATAAACAAAACCGAACGCATCTGTCCTGTTAGAGTTAGAAGAATGGCCTTGGATATTTATAGGTGGGATCAATATTTGCAATGAAGTCTGATGGTGATTTTAAGACCGGCGATCTGGTATATATTATTTTCTAGTCGAATTGAATTACTTTATTAAGAATAACTGTATCGTAGTAAATAAATAAAAAAACTACGCAAATATTTATGAGCTAGAAGTTATGTACTTACACTGTTATATTCCAAAAATGGCTTTTTATAATAAAAAAGCATATTAGGTAAGAAACCAAATAAATTTGAATTTACCAATTCAATTTTATATTTTAAAATAATTTCAATAGATATATAAAGAGGAGACTAGATGGCATGCAACACCTACTACTATTTGAATAACGTGGGCACCCACCTACAGTACAACCCACTAGCGTATTTTTCCTTCAATAATTATGTAGCTTACGTGTCAAGCCTAGAAAAGTAGTTTAGTTTAGTAAGAAGTAAAAAAAAGAAAAATTTGCTTCGGTTACTCACAATATCGTATACGTCAAACGGTGTCCACCGCTGGTGGCTTTCCCAAATGCAGGCTTTCTTCTGGTAGACAGTATACACAGTGATTTGCGTATACGCACAAATCTGATCCAATATTTCAGGAGAATTATCACTCAATTGTCAACAGTAAACAGGGTAAACAAAAACAGAAACTATTGCGACTTTAAATTTTTTAACGTCTATATTTGAAATTGGAATGGAACGTGCGTTGCGTTGGCGCGTTCGTCAACGGCGCGACTGAGCGTGAGGAACACCGCGGCACGCGCCGCCGGTGGGGGTTCATTCACAAATCTAGTGGCGGGGCATAGCGAGGTGTGCGGGGCCGGCAGTTACCCACAGCCATTCATGCAGTCCCGTGTGCTGACCTGCACAACCTTTTGGGGACATTACGTTAAATAATTAAAGTTACTAATTGGTTAGTGGCACAAAACCAGTCGACAACGCGGTACACCTGATTTGCAAGCTTATTTTTGTAGTTGACGATTGCTTTTTGAATGTGGAAACAACACAACATAACGCAACTGGTAACGAGGAAAGCCATTACACGACAATCAACAGAATAACCTTTTTGTAATTGCAACACTGTACAAGTGCGAAACTATTGCAACAGCGCGACCTGGCACAATTTTATTTAACCCTTTGCAAAAGCGAAAGCAGGAGAAATTTGAGTGAACATATGCTTTTGTCCTTTTTCATCTAATGCGTCCAATATTGCCAATAAATTCAATGAAAATGGCGATTGAGAATAATACCAATCTTGTCTTCCATCCAGCCACAAGTAGCAGAGGTCTAGCTAGTCCCGCTAGGCGCAAAACTGCGGCAACGGCGGTCTGTCTCATCAGATCCCGTTGGGCCGCTCGGCGGATTTACAGCAATAATAACTTCGCAACTCGCAACAGTACCGGCACCGGTGTCGGTGAAAGGTTCTAAGCATTCGGCGGTTTATGCAACAAACAATGCGATTGCACGTGCCGTGCCTTGCGGTGTTGTGAGCCGCTTCGCATTTCGTGAACATCATTAGTTTACAAAACCGGTAGGCGATGATCTCACTAGTTTCGGCAATGACTGACATAAGAAATATTCACTCGAAACGTACGGCATTGAACCCAATTTATCAAAACGAGTATCATAATTATGTGCCCTTAACGAAGCCGATCATGAATCTCAATAGAGCTCTATAAATGGAGGTAGTTATGCCTATTACCAATTTGAGTAAATTGCAACAAAAGCTGTTTCAATTCGTAGCTTGTTTTTTAATGAAACAGAAACAAGGATTGGACAAGTGGTCGCAGGCGATAATTGCGCTTTCGTGCCAATGTTCCTGCAATCCTTATAGGGCTAAATTGCTTTCTAGATCCCGGTCTAGAGCTGAGGGCGAATTTACATTTCGAAATAGGCGTTTATTGATTCGATCGTAAGGTTTGCCAGGTTTATATCGGCTGTGAGATTGGTTCCGTAAATGGCGATAGTATCTACCATCGAGAGGGTGGGTCGAGCGGGCCCACGACTGTTTCCTGTTGTCAATTAATGCAATGAGCAGTATCGGACCAGCGCCAGTAACTATAGACGCTGGTTACCGTTTTAAACAGTTAGAATACGAACTGGACCGTGGTTAGGGACCGCATGTACCTACTGGTACCTACCAGGTACATAATACAAGGGAAATAACCACAAAGTGTACGGAAAGTATCCATAGTACATATTAAATTAAATGCAATTTATTCCATATTATAGTACCCTTGGAAATGTCAAAAAAAACAAATTACAAATATAGTGATAATAACAATACCTAATAAGTAAGTACTTACCTACTTAACAAATAAAAATTATAATAATAAAATATATGGTAAAATTGGTAAATAAAACCGTCATATTATTGTATGGAATTTATCAGCAAGAGCTTCGTCAAGAGTGTAATAAGATTTTTCCATCAACAACCTTTTCACTTTAACACTAAATTCTGTATTGTCTGTGTATCGAAGTTAATGCGAAGGTTTATAAAACAATTTGATTCCTACACAAATAAAACTGTTACCTACTTTGGCAATGTTGAAAAATTTATGTGTATATTATCTCTATTTCTTGTTATATATCGATGAGAGTCACCATTTAATTTAAGAAATAGATTGATTTCCATTAACCCGCATCGGTTCATGAAAAAGGCTACCAAACTTGTACGCAAACTCGTAGGTACATACAGTTTTACGAACATCCGTAGCTTACTCAAGCAGCCTATCTACACTTCTAATTCTATTGTACTCCCTAGTACCACTAAAACCACCTAGATTCAAGCATATATTGTTTGATAGATTTAAATGAATGTGTAGGTTCAAGTGTAGGTTCAATTATTGGAATATGCCCTTAAATTTGTAAAATATCCGTCTAGTAAAAGGACCACCATGTTAATAATTAGGTAATTTGAAATAGCACTCACCTACGCGACATAGCGCAATAAAGTCCTTCGCCGTAGCAACTCCTTCCGGTAGGCTCCATGTAACTTTGAACTGTTCTCCTTCGAGTGCCCAACTTATTCTAGCTTTTTGGTCTTTGTCTACTCCGCCGTTTGTGCTTTCCTTAGCTATGGTACTATTAACGCTTTCTTTAACATCAGTCTGTATGTTAACTTCATCTTTGGGTGTTGTCTGATTGGCACAGGTTTCATTAAATTCTTGTTCTATAACTTCTTGAGCAGTTTTGGCATCGTTAATATCCGTATTGGCAGTTTCGATAAAAGTAGCACAGTCTACGTCATTATCCTCTGTCATGTCTCTTTGGTCGAGATTTTAGTCGCACATTTTTGTCAATTCATTTGACTGGCATATCACCGACTAATGGAGGCCGAAGCTACCTGTTGTTCAAATAAATTAATTATTGACGTTGTTAGAAAATCCTATCTATTTAAATTTATCGTAATATGTGGCGCTATTAAACTCTATTGTGCCGAGTTTCGCATTAAATATAATCAACTGAACACAATCACAACGCCCGTCAAGAGAGTTTGTTATCTAAGGGTAGCGAAGTGAACTGACGTTGGCACAGAATACTGTTAGTAGCACTATTAACATTTTACTCAGCTCAGGCCACTCTAATTCCATAAACACGGTTTAAATCTGTGGCAAGAAGCGCGCACGCGAGACTTATCATAAAACACAAACGAAAACTAAATTACGTTTGACTTAGAGTAGTGAAACCGGACTCGCAAGTCGCAAGTCCTTTACTTGTGTTGTGAGACCTTGCTTCTTGCCAAATTTTATTATTCTAGGTCAGTGGGAAGTTGTGGAAAGGTTTGGTTTACTTTGCGAGTGCAAATATAAGGCATAAATGGCTGTATTTTTTTATTTCGTGACTTAGAAGCTTGATATTTTTACAACACCAAGAGACCGCAGACCTACTTAATTGATATTAATTTCAACTTGATACCTCTTCCTGAGATAAAGAGTCTTGACAGTCAGACAGACAATGAATTGATCCTATAAGGGTAACTTTTTTCCTTTTGAGGTATGGAACCCTAAAAACAGGTTTAATAGGTCCATTAGCTTGTACTATTATTTATTCTGTGCCGTAAGTTTGAGAGCTACTATGCCACAAAACACCAGGATTCAAACTTGTAAAACCTAAGAGCCAGTGACACAGGCAGGGATGCAGACTCAGGGGTGGGGGAGGGGTATGTGGCGACGTCGCGACGCCAGCCCGACAGGCGCCAATACCGACCTACTCGCGTCTTGTGTTTAGATTATAAGTATACATGGTAATCTTTGATAAATTATAATCAAATTAAATTACTGTAGCCTTGTAGGTCAATAGATAGATGCCTTACATGGAAAAAACATATATTTACCAAAAGAACAGAGACCAACAACTAAGAAAACTCTACTGGCTTTTGGCAAGGAAATCCAAACTTTCCCTGGACAATAAACTTCTTGTCTACAAATGCATCCTCAAACCCGTATGGTCCTATGGAGCCGAGCTATGGGGTACAGCAGCAAACTCAAACCTAGAAATCCTCCAACGCTTTCAGTCTAAAATGCTATGTATGATAACAAATGCGCCATTACAAATAGTCAACTTCATCGCGACATGAATATCCCAACAGTCAAACAGGATATAACCGACAAGCTTAAATCCTACGCCAAATTAATGGAGATGCACCCAAATAATCTCATGAAGAAGACCACAACATTTAAAAGGATAAAGAGGAGAGCCCTTCAAGACCTCATTTAGTTTAAATAAATGGATTTGCCACTGGGCTCATTCCATCCATGTCTGTTTGTCAGTATGTTCATCATCTATTCCAGCGCCCACTAATGACATGTGGCTGCAAACATTTTAACTCAAGAAGCTTCCCTACAATACTCCCCAATGCAGGAAGTCAGTGCAGACCTTAGTTCCCCAACTTAGAATAAGACCTTCCCTAAAGTCACACCTTTGCTAAAAATCACATAGCCTACAATCCGTTAAGCAATCTTAAACAAATTACACATAAACAACCTCACTAAACAAAATCCTTGCATTACACATTGTAATGTTCAAAATAGGATCTGTATAATTGCTCTGCTTTCTAAAGACAATTTTAAACTGAGAAATGTTGATTTATTTGCACTTTGTGTTGGGGTAAAATTTGTTGTTAATTCTTCATATCAATTTTGTCTAAGCAGCTGACTTTAGTAGACATAAATACTTCTTTGTTTGTTATCAATCTGACTATGAAATTAGTCTTAGTTAGGATTGACTATAAGATTCTATTGGGCTATCTATCTATATAATTTTTCATGAAACAGACTTCTGAAAAGAATATGTTTACACTCATGATCTAAGTGGTTGGGGATTTACATACACACAGAGACATACAACCTCTTCTGGCAAACACATATTGGCTTCCTTATATTGCAGGTAAAAAGATCTCATACAACATGAAATTGGATATTATTGGCTGAAATTGGACTTTTGCTATCGATGTGTCCTATGAATGAATAAAAAAATTAATAATACTGGACACAGCATCATCTAGCCCCAAACTAAGCAGAACTATTACGGGAACTACATGACTGATATAATAATTATATCCTCGTAACTATAACCAGCACAGCAGGCGAAGGCCCGCCTAAGATGCAGAAGCTTGCGGTTTTGATTGAGGAAGAAAACCTATCTAACAGTATTGAATCTTGTATTTTGATTAACTAATATAAGTGTTCCAAAATTGTTTAATTTCACTGTGAAGGTAAAGTAATGATTATGCTTTTAGCATAGAATCCTAAAATCATGTGTGAATGTGTAAGATATTTTTTAGCAATAAACAGTACCTACTCTAAGAATTAAATCCAGAATAGAATAAATACAAAGGTACTACACAAACAACCACAGGGGCGTAAGCTGAATGAAACATTTATAGAAATCCTACTTACTACCACCTACTTAAGATGACGAGGGAAATAAAGGGGAAAATTCAAAGGAAGTGTAAAGACATCAATTCAATGCAAGGACCAGTAGAAAGATAAATAGGTATGTTTTGTAGTGCAAGGTATTCGTTTTTGTTTCAGAACATATTATTCTCTAATTTTATGCAAATATTTACTTGTATTTACTTACAGAGTTCCATGGACGTTTTTGGAGATATTGCCTACACCAGATTTAGCGTAGCGTTACATTATCGTTGCAGCAGATTTGTGATTTTACACAAATACACTGTCTAAAAAATAAACAAGATAATCATCTGTCCAATAAGTAGCTACTCAAATAATAATTCGTACAGATTAATTAATCGAAAAAATTGCTATTTATTTTCCAAAGCAATCCGCACCGCAAACTATCTGTCATGTCAAGTCACCGTCAATCAAATCAAAATACCTAAGTCTAGTAGGTATACCGGGTGCCGTGATTACACAACCATGGAAAGCAAAACCATGGAAAACACAACCATGGAATTGGTATATATTTGGTGGTCGCAAATTCCAAGTATACCTACCTAACTATAATTGGGAGACCGTATTTGTACGTCCATGGAACGCACAACCATGGAAAGTCACCCCTGGAAGGCACAGCCGGTTTTACAAATAATTTGGTTTGAAATATCTGAACGTGCAATCGTGCAATACGCGCCTTACAAACTAGACACCATGATGGTATTGTATACCCCTGTTGTACATACGCATCGTCATGGTGTCACTATTCTCGTTTCCACTGACCTAGTTCTAACATGTTCAACCAAGAGTTGTCATTGATAACAATAACTCCTAAACGGCCTAAACGGCTACAGTGAGAGCCGAAGGACACACCAACATACATATACACCCGAAAAACATAACTCTCCTTTTGGGAAGGTAGGTAAAAATGCAGCCTTTTAGAAACTTAAAAAGATTCTAAAAGGCTGCATTTTTACCCGACTTAATAGATTTATCGATTTTGAGCAATTATTTTAATAGACGTATTTAAGTTTCATTATGGAATGGCATCGAATTTGAAATTCAAGATTATGGGCATTTATTGATCTAGATAGCAAAGCGAGCATATGTTTGTATGTATGTATGTATGTTTGTTTATCCAAAGATTGTTTGCCCTTCTATCTTGATGAAACGGAGTAGGTAACTAGATTATACAAAAAATATAACAAACACGCCCACGAAGTTATTCCCCATATTATTAGTATCCCCATATTGTGGATACTAATTAGGGGGTAGTCAGAGGCACGTACAAGACTTTGATACATGCCCGCGTTCTGTAATTAGCATTCCACGTAACATAATGCAAGCCCATCGCCGCTTATTGGAACACTTAACTACTGCTAGCACATACCTTCGAATTTTTGGTTCTAGGGCATGCCAGCCTATTTATTCCTCACGATAATCATATTTCCTCACGATGTTTTTCCTTCACCGTTTTGGGGATGTGTTAGTTTACACATAGATCGTTCAAGTGGAGAAATCTATTGGTGAACGACCGGGTTCGAACGCACGACCCCTAGATCGGAAGTCAGGGTGAAGCTCACTAGGCCAACGAGGTTCTGCTATGCCAGAATAAAAAAAAAAGAAAATGGTTTTTTAATCTATGAGGGAGTGTTTCGAACTTTCTAAGAGGCCTTGTTTCTGATAATTGAAAAATTTCGACTGTTAAGAGAACAAAACTCAATCTAACTCAATCTGTTCGAACTCTGTTTAGAGTTAGAACGTCAAATTCCGAAGTTTCTAGTAAATTAGTCAAAATATTTACTTTACTGACTATACTTTTTGAGGAATAAAAAATATATTACGGCCAAGAATGAAATACGGCAATTTAATAATTCATATACGGCAACACAGGTTTTTGTGATACAACACAACAACAATATTGTAAACAAGTCTTTTTTGAAAACCTACTTAATTTTATAAATTTTGTAGATTTATGAAAAATGGCTTCCATTGCACCATCAGACACAGAGTCCAACGTGAGTGGATTCATCAGATACAACGACAAAAACTTCAAACACTTGTACACTTCCTTGATTCAGGTATAACCATAACATTTCGAAATTTTATTGTATTTTGATGTGCACTTAATGAAAACCAGTTTCTGCCCACGGCTTCGCCCGAATGGTACCCGGATAAAAGTAGCTTAAGTGTTATTCTGATGTATAACCTATATAACTGTAAAGTTTCCTCAAAATCCGTTTAGTCGTTTTTGCGTGAAAGAGTAACAAACAACCATCCTCACAAACTTTTGCGTTTATAATGCGTTTATAGTAGGATAGGATATAGGAAGTAATAAGTCGTGTTTTCTTCCTGTTACTATATTATTTCACGTACTGACGACAGACATCACCTCGTTGAATAGTAATGCTAACTTTCTGAATGAGGTAAGCACTAGTCTTGGTTACTTACATCAACCACTGAGATTTCCATGAAAACAGTTTTACTGGACCGCACAGACAACCTAGCCCTAAAACTTTAAACTCAGTGAATATTATAAACTTAATTTAAACAATTAGTTTGCTATTCTCGCTATCCAATAGTTAAAACCCCCAACTGATTAAGCTAGATTTCAAACTTTAAAATTCTATTAGTTAACCTATGTAGGTACCTGCTTAGTTCCATCAAGAGTAAATAAACGGTATAGTAGCAATTATCATTGTACAAAAAACATTAATTCAAATAATAATTATGCTGGATATTTTTCACACAGCATCATCTGGCCCAAAACTTAGCAGAGCTTGTATTATGGGTACTACATGACTGATATACTACTTGTTTACTTTTTTTTTGTAAATACATACATATTTTATTAGAAACTATATACTTAGATGACCTGAGACAAATATTTGCAGATCACACATACATTTGTCCCATGGCGGGAATCGAACCCGCAACCTTCTGCATCTCAGGTGGGCCTTCAACCTCTGCGCCACAAAGGTTGTCAATGCTAGAATGTCCAAGTAGACTTTGAAATTTAATCTTTGCTCATTCCATAATAAACAAGTATAGATTTAAGTTTTACTCATAATATTTCTCATGTTTGTCCACAGAATATGGAGATAATCAATCAAGACATCTTGCAAATTGAGAGGAACCTGACAAACATAGTTGCACAGTCTGGTCCAATAGAGGGCCAGCTGTCCGTTCTACTGCAAGGCTTACCGAAACCTGCAGTATCCATTCCTATGGAGACTGAATAATAAAAAATGAGAATACCAAGTAGGGGGTAGCCACAGGCATGTCTAAATGTTATACACCATGACCAACTATTGAAAATGTAAAAATCCATTGGTGCATGATTGGATTTGAACCCACAACAATCAGAAGTTGCGGATTCTATTTATAAATATTCACATACAGCCTGAAATTGAATATGAAGTTAAATTATGAGACTGGAAAAGGCCTTACTTAGTATTACTTAGTATAGTTACAAACAAAATGAATCTGAATTTTATCCTACCCTATTTTGTTATAGTTTTTATACATAAGTTATGTGAAAGTGTTTATAAGAACTGCAATATACCTGGTTATTGGTTAATATATTATTGTTATTTGTTGTTCAGATAGTGAACTATAAATCACAGACTAGTTAAGGATACTCTGTGTCTATAAATGTATGATTCCGAAGACCTGTGACTCAGAATATGACAGTAGCGTGAACTGTCAATTTGATAGAAAGTGTATGTTACTTGACTGCTGATCATGATGAATAAGTGATAACTTTGTGAACACAGCTGGGGTTGCAGTTGGTCGATGCCGCCGCCTTCAGAATCATACCTTTTAAAAGAAATAAAATCGCCTTGATTATTTAAAAGAATACTCGGGATAAGTTGGCTACAAGTTGCAGGTCTAATGCTAGTAAAATATTTGATTCTAAAAATGATGTATTAAGGGGCCATTATTTTAAAAAAGGTACCTCTGTAAGGACTAGATGTTAGTTTTTTTTTTACTTTTTGTGTCTTGTTTAGCTTCCTGATCATCTTATACGTTTTGATAATAAAGCTATTAATTTAAATATGCACCTTATTTTTTCTCCCAATGTCAGTGTAATACTTATCAATTTCAGAATGTCAGTTTGAAGCATAAAGGAACTAATCACTACATTGTTTACTACAAGTTTAGAAATCAAAACACACATTAAATAAAATTCAGGATTTTAGAATAATTCATTACATAATTTTATCAATACAAACATGACTACCGGTATTAGTACAAGACCGAAGTCTCCGACTCGGACTGAAGCTATCGCTAGGGCTCTGAAGCCTGGTCCGGTTTTCAGCACAAGAGTGCTTTTAGGCAAGTACCTACCTAATCATTAGCTCCTGTAAACACACAATAGATTCATAATATTAAGTAATCATTACCCCACACACAACTACACAAGTTGTGGGTATCAGGAACTACGAGTCTCATGGTACCACAACTATTAATTTGCCACATAGTGGAAATCGAACCTGCATCTCCTGTGTCTCACAGGCTACTAGCTTGCCCTTCGTCGAGCCAAGGATTGTTATTTTCTTATCTAAGTACTAACTGCCAAGAGTTTTTCATCAGGCAACTGGGTTGAAGACAGAATCGAATGTCCTGCAAGCGGAACTTTATATTTCCCGCCCAAGGAGGAAATAGATTATAAGGAAATGACACCAGAGTCCAGACAGCCTGACTTTCGAATAAATAAATTGAACAGTTTACAGGTAAATCTAGGACTGTATGCGACTGAGATTAGGATACCTACCGCCTTCTTATTTAGGTTTGGGGCTTAAAGGCTTCCATGGAAGTATTGGCTTAGCTTAGAGTATATTAAAGATTTGAAGACGGAAGTCTATGCCCAATAGAAGACGTCTAAAGGTTGATGATGATAGTGAATGACAGTCTAGATAGTGAGCAAGGCGGGCTACGTAGAAGGCATATTTACCACCTTGAATCTTAGGTACCTACCTACTAAGATTCTTAGATTTTTTTATAAGCTATTCGGTTATTCCAGTTGCCCCCCGATCTTCGGGCCTATCGAGGAACTACGGGAAGTTTTTTCTCGCTGTCTCCCGATTCATACTTATGCCATATGGTTTGAAATCAAAGATGGTGAAAAAACTTATGAACGGGTTCATAAGTTTTTACTAATTTAGGGATGCTGATTATAGACATGAAGTCCATTTTGAAATCAAAGATGACGCGAACCATCTTTTTTCAAAATGTTGATATGGGATCGATCGTCAGCCGCGTGGTGATCCCAGTGACAAACATCCAAATCTTCGCATTTAAGTATAGTAGGTATTAGTAATATAGTTTCGACTAGAAGCAAGGAGATTATCATTAAATTACTTAGGATTTAATTTACGATGTTTTTAGGGCAGCGTACAAGCGATAATTCGCCATGACAGTCACGACTCATGTGGGAATTTCGCGACGATCAATGACCTTGTGTACAACCACCTACCTAAGCCGCTGTGCGGACCCGACCGCCGCTACTACAAGCGAAGCGCACACCAGTTCTACCCGCAACCTGACCTGATGAAGTGTTTTGTAGGTTTCTTTATTGTATTAAATGCCACGAACCGGATGCATTGTACTCTCTCTTCCCCCACTCGATGAACCGATTATATCTACACATACAGGAAGTCTGTGGAAGAAGGTAGATCGTCCATATGGCATGGTTCAGTCGTGAGAGGCCTATGCTCAGCTGTGGAATTGTACATGCTGTTGATGACAAACGATCGAAAAATGAGGATTTAAACATACACTTTACGGGTCTCTCGGGTATAAGTAGGTACCTACTTAACTCTTTATATCCATCCATTTAGAGACAACTCTGTGGAATTGCATGACAGAAGCCAGTTTACTTAATTTCCCTTAGAAAATTGCCCGAATTTGAAGCATACATTACTTTACCAGGGAAACAAAACGGAATGGGGGCTTAGAAAGTATATGCAATACGAGTGGGCGTGTACTGACGTATCCGACTACTTATCCACGCTCTATGAAGATACCTACGTCCCTCCTCAGCCACATCAGTACCTAAATCGATGCGAGAGGAAAGCCAGGAACTCGTATGTATTACCTACCTAACCTATTATATAGTTTGTAAGTTAAATTATACTACAATTCCACGTTTACCACTTTTTATTGCAGGAGCTTCACAAAAAGTTTCCGATTTAAGATGACAAAACCAAAAAAACAATGATAACATCAAGAATCATTTACTTCACTCTGCAAAAATTTACTAGTCTTTTTAATATCACATTTGTTCAAAGATTAGGACAGTGACGTCCTTATAAAAATTGTAACAATAATTCTTAATGCTTTCATACGCCATTATCTGGCACCAACACGAGATCAGCAATATACTTACAGCTATGTTTAATTTATAACTAACAATCTCTTATAACTAACAAGTGCTTTATAACTTAACAATCTTAAATTAACTTATCATAATGGCAGTTTTATGATAGTTCAAAAAATAAATTACAATGAAGGGTAAATAAAGTACGAAAAATAAAAACCGACTTCAAATAGCGGGAAGTTGATAAAAAGACCAATACGAAATTTCATTCCCCATTTTTTCACCCTTAGGGGTGGGATTTTTTAATAAAATTTATATGGGACCACCACCCTTGAAGTACTCACTACCCATTAAAAAAAGAATGTTCACAATCGGCGAAGATATCGCGTAACATACACACAGACAAATTAAGAACCTCCTCCTTATTTGAAGTCAGTTGAAAATAGTATGAAATTATACGTATGGAAATCAACCGATCAACCAAAAACGTCAAGTCTAGAGCTGTAAAGTATTGACCTGAGGTAGCTTGATGAGCCCAGACCCGCCGGGCGGGTTAAACATGCCGCCCTGATTGTGCAGTCTCTGCGTCTGCTGACTGAAGACGCTCGGAGGTATAGACGTCCGCGCATATTGAGCCTGAGGTATTTGAACATGATTGTTGAACTGCATCTGAGGGAATACCGGCGAACTAATGCGACTGAAGTTGTTGGGAGTCATGTAACTGCTTAGATTGCTCATGTTAGGGAAACGGTCGAGGACCATCGGCTCGACGGTAACGGACGGTTCGCGCGAAGGTGGCTGCGAGAGCAGATTGCGGTGATTCAAGCTTGACGTCTGGGATTCGAACCCTGAGCTCTGGCTCGAGGAGCGACTAGCGTCTGCAATGGTCACTATGTTCTGCTGTTGGGCCACAGACTCCCCTTCGGAGCCCCAATAACCTCCAGCGACCCACGACGCGGTGTGCCCTAACTTGCTCGGCGATAACAGAGGCCGTGAAGTCGGCATGGGAGCTCTAAAACTCGGTGTGGCCGTGAATTTCCGTAATAAAAATACAGGATTCACTTTTTTCTTAGCTTTCGTTGGACCTATGGATAAGCAACTTATGCTTTGATCTAGATCGGAATCGGAATCATCTTTGGATAGCTTCTGATACGAATCGAAAGACGGTTTCGCGAATACTGTGTCAGGAACTGTGCTCCTGACACTTGGGCTTTGAGAGTGCATGGAGCTGACGCAAAATGTGGAATTGATCATAGGTTTGGTCCATAGGCTATCATTTTTTGCTAAAAAACGTCTACCGTTCAATAAACTTGCATTCAGTGCACTGGCTGTTTCATTGGAAGATTCTGATAGATTGTGAACTCCAAATTTGCTCAGTGATACATCATCATCAGTATCTGAGGTGTCATCATTATCAAAAAATCCATTTGTAGAGTTTGCATTGGTGCGGTTTATTTTCCTGATGGAGGGCTGTTTTTTTAACTTTGATGTGTTCTTACTATTAATCTTCATGTTTCTGTACACAAGTAATAGTGTAAGAGCACATAATATCTGAAAAAAAAAGTTAAATATCAATTTTAAAGTGGATGTCACCATAAAATAAATTAGTAACTAAAGGTTCCACCAGGTCAGCATTTGGATGGTGGTATTGACATTTAAAACTAATCGCTTTTGCTGTCAGAGGGTATGATAAGAGACCCAATTAATGTTTTGATGTCAGAACTGACAATACGAATAAAAACTTAACTAAAGAAAGAAATCAAATAATTAACTATACAATGCTTCATCTCTTTCTCATATATAATTTCAAATTCAACAGTAAAAACAAAAGACCTATTTAAAAATATTTCTTTGGACCTAAGTTTCAAGTGCTATTCCTTAACATTTTTATGTCAGCCCTGGCTAAAACAGGAGTGATTGATAAATGCCAATTCCACCAACCAAATGTTGAACTAGTGTAATCTTGCATTGTTATTGTCAATAACAATTAGCAATTAGCTCCCCACAAGCATTTTTTAAGATGAAATTAATAGATTTGATATACCAACCTTGATGAGACTTGTTATAGCTGGGTTTAATGCCACTATGTATTCTCCTATGCTGATTACAAATACGGACCACAGAATGTCAAGAATGATTGTATTTTTCAAACTGTTAATGTTACAAATATTTGCAACAATTTGTATGAGACACACAAACCCCCCCAATGCTTTCTGAGTTGTTGAGTTAACATCATCTAGCTTCAAATCAAGTCTAAAATTAAAAGATTTTGGCAACATGTCAAATGAAAAAATATTAATGTCAGGAATGTATGACTCCATAGATGGAAATGTTAAAAGCATGTACATTTTCACAATGGAAAAGACTCTGTCTAAAATAGCCTTTGTTATTTCTATAACATTAATTATTGTTTTGGATAAATTCTGAGTTTTCCTCAAGTCTGTGTAGTATTCATAGGAAACTAGTAAAAATAGTATGATTGTTATGAGCATTGAGGTATTGTTTATTGAGGATTTTAGGACTGTGGCCTGTGTGTCATGTTTTGTGGTCTTTTTCTCAGGTGTTCTCGATTCTAACAGCTTGTTTCCCAGGAGAATTGACTTTTCTTTGTGCAGTTTAATCTGTAACATGTTCTTGCAAGGAGTGCATAACCTGTAAGCTTTTTCTAGCTGAGCCCTGGAAATAACAAGGCAGGTTTTATTACAGGTAAAAACTATTTACTAAATAAATGAAGGTATAGTATCTCAATATTCTATTGGGTATGGATGCCAACAACCTCATTTATGTAGCATAAAAATTAAGTCATGCTGGGGATTGTATGTAGAGCTCTTAATATTTTTTTTTCTATGGATTGAGTTCTCACATGCTATCTTGAAGTTTCTTAATTGATTAGCACTTATTCATTTTTTGACAAATAACTTTAACTAATGTTTGTAACGAATCATTGTATTACCTATATGCTTCTATTTCTTCCTCAAATTTCTTCTCATTCATAGGCACAAAGTTAGCCAGCTGTGCTATTTTCAGTTGTTGGTTGATGTTACACATTTTACAAAGGCCATTCTTTGGTGGACTTTTATGGAAAACTTTTGGTGTAATAGGCATAGTTTGATCATTGGCGGTGATTAAAGTCTTGTTGTAGTCACCATCCTGAAAGCCCAAATCAAATTTTAAAATTTGTAAAAAAAGCGAAAAAAATAATACCACAATTTTACTTGGGAAGTCTAAAATCATCATTTTGTTATTGATAATTATAATTCAGTGGAAAACGAACAGGATCTATCATCCTACCTTCGTGAAGCCATTATACTGTTCACAGTGAGGGCAAGTCCAGCTATTATGTTCTGGATATTTGACCCATATATTACTGTTACAGAACCAACAGTTAACACGCCATGGCAGTGTCGATCTGAAAATTATTAGAATTGAACTGCTTTAGAATAATGACATTAAAAAACAACATTACAAATTTTTCTTCAACAGGCGGGAAAGTTACGATAACCTCAAACTTACCTCAATCTAAAAAGTATCTTAGAAAGTAAAATAAAACACAAGGTCCATGTTGCTCCAATCAATATTAACTCCATTTTATCGTGATAATTCATTTTAGTCAATTATATTAGACAAATATACAGAAATAAATCTAATTTTAATTCCTAACCTACAATACACATTCAATGTCACCCATTTTGTTCTTGAAATGCAGAAATGCCACACATAACAGTCACTGTCAAGCTGTCTAGTCCTTTTTGTCCATCATTGTCAATTTTATTAAGTTAAATGTTGACAAAATAAGGGTATTATGGCATTGGGGGTAATGGGTGCCGTGTTCAGGACCGGCGCCGCAGCGCGCGTGTGAGTTTAGCCGTTCGGGGCCATCAAAACGGGAAGGCAATCTGTGATCGGGCAAGTAAGTATGATGGTATGTTCTAGTCTGTTTGTCATGTTCAAAGTGAAGTAAAAACTCGCATTCGGTTAATGCCGGATACAGACTGCAGCGTTGCCACAAAATCATCTACAAGGTTACTTTGATTTATTTACGTCGGGTTACTTTACGACGTTACTTTACGTTACGCAACTCAATAGGTTGAACTTGAAACCAAATTGAAACGGAACTAAGTAGCGTTATTTGTTGTATAATTTTTGTAATGTTGGCAAGAAATATAAAAGAAAAAGTGTCTTAAATCATGGCATGCAACTTTATATGGAAAACACTACCAAATCATATCAAATCTATTTTTTTGTCTATCAACTTTTTATTACCGTTTTTATTCGTATTGGGGAAAAAAATATGAAAGGACAATATATGAATCTGGTTCCACAACAAAAGGTTAAAAAGTAACCTTTTTGTGTAAAAAGTATTTATTTTTGGTAACTTTTCACAAGTCTCTGCTGGCAACACTGGCGTAGACAGACGTAGGAAAGGACAGATGTTTTTTTTTGTAAACAATAAAATTTGTGAATATTGTGGTGAAATAATTCTAACTGGAAATTGGGATATAAATGATCATATTGTGATAAATACTAATAAATTGAACAGTTAATATGTTGTCTGACACGCTTTTTTACATGTGCAATTTCGATGATCATCCAAATAATTCAGGTGAGGTTACATGTGGTTTGTTTCATCATCATAACTGAAAGTAATACCTTTACAGTCTTCAGATTATCTGGCATGGTTTGACTAAGGGTTTACTACCAATGTATGGTCGTTTCGTTTGAAATACTTTTCAATTAAAATGAATTCACACACAGAACATCGGCATTTCTATTCTATGTTCTGTGGGTTCATAAAATTTAAAATTCTGTAAACATTCTAGAAAATGAAGCCGTAAAGAAGCTGTGGCGTAACAAATGGCCCATCGAAGACACTGAATTGCTCGCCAAGTTGCTTGCAACAGAACTGGAGACAGATCTACTTATTGCTGAGTTGAAAAACCTTCAAAATGATAGTGAGACAATAAAGAAAGTGCTTCGTATGTCAATCAGCTCATTTCTAACGTTTTGCGACCGCAATTGGAGTACACATCCTGAGAAATTGGACTTGCAGGAGTATTTGGGTAAAGAATGGCCCCAGAATGTTGATGTGAATGTGAAATTGCAGCAGGATTCAGAGCCCATCTTTGTAAATATTCTACATCCAGAGTTGTTGCACTTATCTAGTCAAATATTTGGTGCTTTGTATGCCGTTGATCAGAGTTTGGTAAGTATATATATATATATATATATATATATATTTGTAGCCTTCTTAACTACCTTTCATTATAAATTGAAACTTGTTGGTAATATCAAGGATTATAGTGTGCTGTTTTATTTTTTTATTATTGTCAAAACATATTGATGTCATTTCAGATACACCTTTGGTGGTACTTCCGAAGTAAGGTGGTCCATCAGAGAGCTATGGAGGACAGCTGTGCTACATTATACTCAGAACTGGAGCTGCTCATAGCAAAGCTATCCAATGAGATGTTGGCTCTGAACGAGAGTCCTCGTGTACAGATACTGATGTGCTTAGAGATTGGACAGGCTTTCCTGTTGTATGGACGGATACAGGGGGCCGAGGAGTACTTGATCAAGGCTAGAGAACTTGCTGGATTAAAGTTGGAGTTGACAGGTAAGTGGGGGAAGGTTTGATTCCCGCCACGGGGCAAGTTTTATTCTGTAAATATTTGTCTCGCAATCTGAGTGATTTCTTTGTATAAAATGTTGTATTTACAAAAAATATAAGTAGTTTATCAATCAAGTAGTCACCATAACACAAGCTCTGCTTACTTTGGCTAGATGATGCTGTGTGAAAAAGTCCAGCATTTTTTTTTTAAAAACCTGTAATTTTTAAACCGTTTTGGCCTAGTGGGCGATACCCCGACTTCTGCTCCGGAGGTACCAAATGTAATGTTTGGACGTGCCTCTGACTACCCCCTTCTTGGTATCCTCAAAGATCTACTCACAGAGTAAGTATCTGAGGATGTTCACCATGGGGATGACAGTCGTGAGCGTATTTGTTTTTTTTGAAATTTTTACTAGTGACAGTTTGCAAGCCCATCACTGCTAAAAATGAAACTAAAATATAAATATTCATATTTCCATTCGCCCAGGTATCTTGGGCAAGAGGACTAAGTTCCAGCAGAACATCCTGCCTCAACTAGCGCTGTCCAGCGAGTTGGCGGGCAACATGGAACGGCCCTCCGCTGAAGAAAGCCATGGGAACGCGGAGTTGCCTACCGAGATCGAGCTCGACGATGACGTCAGACTGAATAAGATACAATACGAGGAGAAAATCAAGCAGGCAGATCTGCCTAGCTTGGAACAGACACTTTGTTTGCTGACAGTGTAAGTAGCAGATGTTTTAGGATATATTACGACTATACCATATACTTTTATATTCTCCTGCTGACGTTTCATTACCACTATACCACTTACTACTTGCGCATTCAGCTTGAAGCTGATGTGTGAATTTGTCGGTGTACTTTAAATGTACCTGTTTGTGCACTAGAAATGGCACCATCCAATAGTCGTAGGTTCGAATCCTCTTTTCATCCTGTCACGTTCTCCAGCTTTTGGTGCCAGGTGGTATACACATTTTTCGTTAGTGATTTATGTACGCGACCAAGCCTACAGTAATAAAACCGTTTTCCCCCCGAAGGGAAGAAAACGAATATTTAGGTTTAAGCCGAAGCTTGACCCACTTGTGAGATTACCCCCCTGAATTTTGCGCGGTTGCAGTGTGTTTCTACCCTCAATATATCTAAATGTGATCACGTGATTCGGCCGCGGGCCGACAAAGCGACGCCATCATCGCTGGCTAGTTGGATGCTCGTCAGTACTCTCACAAGCCGGCAAGGAATGCAAATTTAGTGGGTCAGGCTTCGGCTTAAACCTAAATATTCGTTTTCTTCCCTTCGGGGGGAAAACGGTTTTATTTAGGTGTTAGAGCCTTCGCTTGACCCACTTGTGAGAAGTGTTTATATTCTGCCGGCGATGGCAAGGCGTACTGTGATAAGATTTTATGGGGTAGTAGGTGTCTGAAAGAAACTAATCTATCAAAATTAACTAACATTTATTGCATAGCTAAATTATGCTAATATTATACCATAGTATTTAGTAACTACTTAAAATAAGTAATAGAAAAATAAAGGATAATCAGATTGGAGCTTTCACTTAGATAGGTGTAAATGACTCGCTTAAACGTAACTGATTTTGTTCAGGCCTTTCTTGTGGAATCAACTTAAAATAATGTTTCAAGAAAGTATCTTTACTTTTCCAATTCCCTCTACTGAGAACCTCATCAAGGCTGAGGTTTCTGTTGGACCAATTGTCAGAATTTACTGCTGCCCTAAAACTACCAGGTGAGGCGACAAAATTTGCTGATTTGAAGAGAGTTCGTATCCATCCTGCAATCACTGAACGTGAAGCCTCCTTTACTTGACTCCTGGTGGTAATAAACAACCGGGAAGTTCTACTTGAACGCCGGGATTTCCCAATTTTAATTAATTTATGTATCCAAAATACCGCATCCAATTTTTGTATGCTATTTCGAGACAATTTCCATCCTGATTGTCTAAAGTTGGCTGAATCAGTCTTTGACCCGAAATGGGGCCAAAATATTAAATAATCATCATGAGTCTCAAAATAGTCAGGAGATATATCCAATAGGGTTAAATCATGTATTCTACGGCCAGATGCTAACAGCAGCAATGCGGACACATGCCGAGAAACCTGAAATAAGTTGCTGCAATCGACCTCATAGCTTTTCAAGAAATCTATCAGTTGGCTAACTTCCCAAGTTAACGGCTTCGGAGGAGGCGGCTTGCTTGCAAAAAATAGCTTTCAGGGTTCGCTTGACCAATGGGTGATTACTAAGTTTCTCACTATTTTCGGGATTAGTAAACGGTTCTCAAACGGGGCACCAAAATGCTTCCAAGCTTGAAGGTGATCGCTTACCTGCCCCGCCTTAAAGTTATTATTTTCTTTATAGTTTAGTTCCTCCCCCGTATCTAGGTTTCTTATTCCCAAAGGAGGGCCCTGTGTTCGGAGGGGCTTTTCTCGCTTGGCCTGGGGCCGGGCCGCGGTAACTCGGTCTTTTTCGGTCAAAGTTTTTGTTGTTCTGGCTTTTGTCTTGGTTTGCTTTGGAATGTGATTTAGGTTTATTACCGGCCGCATATTGCTTCCTAGCCGGAAAAAACTTATTAATTCCTCCTTGCTCTTTAACAAGTTCTCCAAGTTGTGTTTCCGCAAATAAATGTGTATTCGATGGAGGAATGGCATGTACGAGCTCGTGCAGAGTTTTATTTATTGGTTTATATACCGATCTACGTTGCTGAATGATTTCGGCCCTTTTCCCACATTTATATTGTAACAGGGAATCTGATGTACGGCGGAATAAAGAATCAGTTGTCAGAAAGTTTTTGCTCAAATATGTCTTCATTTCCAAAGATGCCGCGTTATATATGGTTTGGAAATGGTTTCTTTGCTGTAAGATCCCATGAATAATTGCGCCAAGACAGGCATCCGTCTTTTCTAAGAGGCTAACTGTTTGCCAATTAGGGGTTACAGATGCTAAAATACTGTTAGCTTTAAGACTCGTAAAAACTGGGGTAGCCTGGAATTGTTTTTGTACATCAGCGTAACGAATATTTTGCCAAGCACCTTCTCCGAGCCTTAGACAGTGAGATCCCTGTTTCACAAGAGTTTCATCCGCGATTCCTAGTTTACCTTCGGATTCCTTCGTATCCGGAGCAAAATCAAAGAAGTGATCTTCTTGTTCAATAGGTTTAGCTTCCTGCGACTCAGTAGTTTCAAACTCGACAAAGGCTGGAGCAACCCATTCATCGGATTCTTCCTCTAGTTCCTGTGCATCCACCAGACTTTCCAAACTTTGATGGTTTGATCGTTTATTGGACAATAATAGATCAGTTTGTTGCTTAGACATGGCTACGAGTTGTTCCAACATTTTGTTTTGCTGATCCATATAAGATTCGAGACCTTTTGTAACGGCAGCTTGTAACGGTTCCGGACTATGAGACCTTTTTCTTGTATTTCTAGGTATAGAAGCCGTAGATTCAACTGACGGGGATGATGACCCGGTAAGAGTAGCTGGGGTTCCGGCTGCATTTTTAAGAATTGCTGATGCTTCTTTACGAGGAAGCAGTTGACTTTTGGTAGTCGCCAGATGTTCCAGAAAGCCGCTAAAGGCATCTGTAGGATGAATTTTCTTCATCGTGGCAAATGGTGAATAGATGAGAGCCCTGCCCAGTGGCCAATTAACGAGTATTCTTTTTATTAATTTATACTTGCGCTCACTCAAGTTACTTAAAGTGCTGTATGCATTTGCCAGTAGGACCGTCGGAATAGCAAACCGTAGACGGTTCTCATCATCAGAAGATATTTTATCTCCAAACAGATCTTCGTAAGAAGCTTCATTGATTTCCCAGGACCTCCAGTTTCGAGGATAGCATTCATCCAGGACACCAATAACATTCTTATAGAACTTTTCATGCTCAGGAGGGGGGTCCCAGCTGGCTACCACACCGAGTGTTGTGCGGTTCATGATCTGAAAGTACCATAATTATGGTTATCACAAGCCAAGAGACAATTTAGTCATCTAACAAGTGCCAATGATACGGCTGTTTAGCCGATATGACGGCTATTCAGCTTTTGTCGACTGTTCAGCTAATGTCGACTAATCAGCCGGCGTCGGTCGGCTGTTCAGCTGGCGTCGGCTGTTCAGCCGACGTCGACATTATTCTAATTATGTGCAGTCATGACGTCTGCCATATTTTTCATGAAGGTACATTAGGTACCTACATAAAAATTGGTACTTGGTTAGCGAGTCTGCCGTCCGGAGAGCGGTCATTCGCTAAAAGCGTTCCTACTGCACATAAACTAAGCTCATGGCTTTGTAGCGAGTCTGCCGTCCGAAGAGCGGGCATTCGCTTTATAAAGCACAGAGATAAACATATCACTTTTTCACTATAAAACAAAAATAAAAAAGAAAAAACTTACGTTTTGATATTCACGCCACTTATTTAATTTATTTTATTTTATTCTTCCCACTGCACATATCCCGTCAAAATTCAAAGACGTACTGACGAGCATCCAACTAGCCAGCGATGATGGCGTCGCTTTGTCGGCCCGCGGCCGAATCACGTGATCACATTTAGATATATTGAGGGTAGAAACACACTGCAACCGCGCAAAATTCAGGGGGGTAATCTCACAAGTGGGTCAAGCGAAGGCTCTAACACCTAAATCAAGTAACATATTCTGCTTGGCTTTTTTAACCCCCGACGCAAACAGAGAGGTGTTATACATCTCGAGTGGTTGGTGATGGGTCTTTTTACATGCTGTATATAAATAACGTTTGTATCTGTCTGTGGCATTGTAGCTCCCAATCGGATGAATTAACTTTTACTTATTTTTTTTGTTTGAAATGTTTCTTGATCGAGTGCTCTATGATTCAAGAAATTTTGTTCAGCCGTTTGTCATCAGTTTTAGTTTGCAATCGGTTTGATTCATGAAGGATGGTTATTGATATATTTTATCGCTAAGCAAAGACAACGGAATAACATCAAGAGGTTTTAAAATTTTGCAAATAAATTTTGCTTGTTCATAATCCTTCGTTCAGCTTTTGTTTGGTTGCAATTGCACACATTAAACTAATGAAAAAATAAAAAAAACTACTATTAAACCGTCGTTACAGGCAATATCTTCAAAAATCGCAGCCCAAAGACGACTTGGCGACGGAAGAGCTCCAGCCCTACATAGAGCTGATCGTGACGCAGAAGCGCGGTGCGTGGTCGTGCCGCGTGGCCGCGCTGCTGACGCGCTGTCGGCTGGAGAGCACGCACAAGCGGACCGTGGAGCGAGCCATGCTGCAGTGCGAGTCCATTGTCAACGATAAGACCCCCCCTTCAAACACTACCAGGTAACATTTACAAATTAAACATAATAATGCTGGTCATTTTTCACACAACGTCATCTAGCCCCAAACTAAGCATAGCTTGTACTATGAAATACATAACTGATATATATGATACGTATATACTTTTTTTTTGTAAATACATACATAGAAAATACCTAGACCGGAGACAAATATTTGCAGATTATCCAAACATTTATCCCGCGGCGGTAATCGAACCCGCAACCTTCTGCGTCTCAGGATGTATAATATTATTTTATAACATATAACATTTAAAGTCAAAATTCCGACTTCGTTATTTTGCTCGCTCGGAATGACACTCTTTCGAATAAAACAAAAGACTTACGGAAAAAGTAGCAATCTCTCAGTAATAAAACTCTTATGGGACCACTTCGGGATCATTCTCTATACAACAATAAAATCATCAAATCATATCAAGTAACAAACTAAAAAAAATTGAGAAACTCCTTCTTTTTTTCGGTCGGTCGGTTAAAAATACAATTAGTGTTGAAGTTTTATACTAAAGTGGCAAACAAACAAATGGCCCACCTGAAACCCGGTAAGTATAAAAATCCCTAATCATACTAAATATCTCGTTTTTAGTGCATCATAGTTTCAAAAGATTGTATACTTTTAAACATGTAATCTTACTTATAGTCCTTTTCATCCAAAGGTTGTCTGGTAGAGATCGGTAATTAGCTAAAGGACCGCTCATTGTACTATTAGTTATATAAAGTTTATGTTTACTTTATTATCTTGTGAACAATTAAATATTTTCATTCATTTATTAATTCATTCAAAGTTTGTACATACATACATATGCATAGTCACGCCTGTTTCCCGGAGGGGTAGGCAGATAGCAAGGATTTCCACTTGCTACGATCCTGGCATACTTCTTTCGCTTCGTTCATCCTCATCAAATTCTTCATACGAGCTCGGCCATTTAGTGTAGTGTAGTAGTACTTCTCATCTGGCCTTTCTCTAGAACGTCTCCAATTTGGTCAGAGTACGTTCGCCGAGGCCTTCCTCTCCCAACTATCTCATTCACGTTCGCCTTGTATACTTGTTTTGTTAGTCTTTCATCGATCCTTTCTATATGCCCAAACCATCCCCAAATTCCTTTCTGAACTCTCGTTTCTACATCTTCATTCAAAGTTTGTACTATTTATTTAACGTACACCGGCGTCACGGAAGACCAGCGTTTTGGTGGCACAAAGTGCTTCCTTAACATAGTGCTGAGTGGCGGCCGTTTTTGTTGTCAATCTCATTTTGTTTATTATTTTTACGTGTACTCCTGTATCCTTTATTTGACACAAAATAAAATATTTTTATCTTTATCTTTAATTAGGTAGGTGTGCAATAAAGTATTTTGTATTTACTCCAGGCTGTCGTATCTGTGGGCGTCCGGTCTGCAGCCGGCGTGGACGTGGCGCCAGCAGCTGGCAGACCTTTACCTCAGCCTGGGGCTGGTGAAGGCAGCGCTGGAGGAGTACCAAGCGCTCCAGCTCTGGGAGGACGTGATAGTCTGCTACACCCTGCTTCAACTCAGGCATAAGGTCGGTGGGACTGTGCTGGAAATGGCATTCTTAACTGCGATGTATGGTGCTCGTGTATGCGTTTGATATAAGTGGGAGCTGTATCTCATTGTGCTCGTGTATGCGTTTGATATAATTGGGAGCTGTATCTCGGCCTGGGGCTGGTGGAACAAACAAATAATATTGATCCGCAGCGGTAATCGAACCCGCACCTATTGCTTCACGCGTTTGATGCAAGGGGTTGATTGTTTGTCTATTTGTTTTCTTACCTGGCCTTGCAGAGGAGGACCAATAGTAAAATTAATGTTTTAAAGTGATCCTTCTGTTTTGACTTTATGTCCGGAATGGTTTGTACGATTGAAATGTAGTTCTTTGCAATCGATTAGTGTGACTTTAAGGATGGTTAGATGGTTCTCATGATGGTTCTATCGCCACAAATCACTAGGTGCTGCAATAGATGGAAAACAGGTACGAGAATTCTTTGAGGATATCAAGTAGGGGGCCAGAGATACATCTAAACATCATATTCGGCACATATCTGTGTTTTTAAGTAGTTAGCATTTAACTAGACAGATAACAAGCCCATTGCTTTAGTCACATTTTTTAAATGTTTAAAGATAAAAATATTTTATTTTGTGTCAAATAATGGATACAGGAGTACACGTAAGAGTAATTAAGAAAATGAGATTGACAACAATAACGGCCGCCACTCAGCACTATGTTTTAGAAGCACTTTGTGCCACTTAAACGCTGGTCTTCCACATCAAGGTCTGGGCCTAAATAGCAGGCAACAGGGGATTGGAAGGAGGGGAGGCCTTTGCCCTGCAGTGGGACATAGCAGACTAATAACTTTATTTTTTCAGGCGGCAGAAGTAATCCAGCAGCAAATTGACATTAATCCAACTGTGAAACTTTACTGTCTCCTCGGTGATGCCACAGGTATAGCATTATTACCGTTCTGTTATTTATAAATAATATTTTATAAGAAAGAAACAAAGAAAAACATTTATTTAGCATCATCATCTTCTTGTCTTTATCCCACATTACGTGGTGTCGGCACAACATGTTTTCTTCTTCCACTCTCCTCTATCAGCCGTCATCTCAGTACTCACTCCTTTCTTAACAATGTCATCCTTCACACAATCCATCCATCTTTTCTTTGGCCTTCCTCTGCTTTTATTCCCATCCGCATTCATATTTAACACTCTTTTCGTAATGTGACATTCTTCCTTCCTCATGACGTAACATTTATTTACTATGACATGAAACAAAAAAAACTAATTTTGCATCAGGTTGGTGGGATAAATTATGAAAAATATATATAAGTTAGAATAGCCTACTTAAAAGTATAACTGAAACAGAATTGCCCCACCCACGCACCTTACTAATCCATCTACATAGATAGTTCAATGTCGCACCAAAATGGTATCAGCTTAGCATGATGCTAGGTGGCTACGTACTTAGCGCTGGTATTCTGCTGACACAACGCATCATCTCGATCGAATAAATAATGACTGAACAGTATCTAGTCCTGACCCCGCACTAGGATTCCCTGCTGGTATCAGGAACTACGTGCCACAGTACCACAAAACCCAGATACAAAACAAATATCTGCAGAATATGAAAACAATTGCGGGACCGGGACAGTACCACAAAACCCAGATACAAAACAAATATCTGCAGAATATGAAAACAATTGCGGGAATTGAACCAGCATCTCTTGCGTGTCAGCCGCTACCGGTATTGGCTTATAGACAAATCGAAGGTTGTTTTTTAACCCTTCCTCCACAAGAGGTATTATACTTCTAAAATTAGTGTGTAGTGTAAATAATAGTGTAATGTAGTGAATTACACGGTAGCATGCAGCATTCTGATCAAAATGTCGAGAATAGAGCGAAGTGGAAGAAAAGAGATAGGAAAGCTGACCCTACAACCATGAGGGACAAATGACTTTGAAGAGGGAGAGAGATGTACCACCACCAAGGGGGGATTCCTGCACTTTTTTTAACATTAGAGTTCAGTTTTCACGTGAGCTCTCGTCTATCTAAGGTTCAAATTAATTTACAGATGAAGTGAAATACTATGAAAAAGCGTGGGAGTTCTCGAATTGCAAAAGTAGCCGAGCTCAAAGGCACTGGGGCAATTTCTTATACGACCATAAGAAGTACGAGCAGTGCATCCCGCATTATGAGAAGTCGGTCGAAATCAATTCCATTCAGGAGGGCGTTTGGCTGAGACTCGGGTAAGATACTAAAGTTATCTCTTCCATATCCATCGTTCTCACAGTTCTGTGGCGCCATCTAGATTATTTTGTGATATTTCAATGAGATTCTCGAATCGTAACAAGTTTATTTCAGTACTGCCGAAATGGCATTGTAATGTTCAGAGTCGGGCATGGGTGACTGATGTTATATGTTATTAAAAAATACGCAAACATTTTACGACATTATAAGATGATCCACCATGTTGCATCGAACCGCCCGCGCTACTTTTGCTCGGCATCTAAGGGTCGTAGCGTGATGTCAAATAGCATATAACCTTCCCCGAGAATTGGGCTATCACAAGCAAAAATATTGTTTCAAATGCGACTAGTACTTCTAGAGATTTGCGCGTTCATGTATATGTATAAGTAGTATATCAGTCATTTGGTTCTCATAACACAAGCTTAGTTTGGGGCTAGATGATGCTGTGTGAAAAAAATGTCCAGCATTATTTATTTTACGAAAGAGAAGACAAAAACTATTTCTGTCGCCTATTCTGTCAAACAAAAGAAGGGACAAAATATTTTCTGCCTTCTCGGCGGTAGACAAAACCGTTGTCTTGGGTCTTCACGCTAAGCTAGCTGATGGTGTCTTGGTGTGTCAAGGTACGCGGCGTTGGTGACGGAGCAGTGGGAGACGTCCGCCCGCGCGTACCGTCGGTACACGTACATGCAGCCGAACTCGTTCGAGGCGTGGAACAACCTCGCCAAGGTTTACCTCAACCAGCTGGACAAGGGACGCGCGTACCGCGCACTCATGGAGGCGCTCAGATTCAACTACGATAACTGGAAGGTACGCTTTGCACGTTCAATATGCGAGCGAACCCGGTGGCGCGGCGGGCGAAGAAATGGCAAGATCATAGTGTATTAGATCATGTCTGTCCAGGGTCTAGTCTAGACAAATACCTCACGCTTTGTTTTCCTTTCAGGCTAACGTAAATTTTTCAAGGAAAAACTTGATAGTAGTTACGTGACGTTTCAACAGCGAATGTCATTTCCATACAGTTTAATCTTTCCGCAGGCGTTTGTCTAGATGCCCAGTTAGAAAAACTGGGCATTTACCAGTGTGGAACAATAGTTCAGGCTACAGATTAAATAAATAGTGAGAGTGGATGAAACAGCAACACTTCTCAACCGTCCAATAGATAAACGACCTCGATGACGCGGCAGGCGAGTCGCCAGCTGCAGCAAGAGGTCCGATGCCCGCTGCGGGACAGATGTTTGCATGTTCTGTGGATATTTGTTTCGGTTCTGGGTGTTGTGTTCCACGGTACTCGTAGTTCCTGACACCCACGACACGGAATCCTAGTGTGGAGTCAGGACTGTTTAATATATAATACGTCTATTTATTTAAATGTAAATAGAGTCAGAAGTCAATAGGTTTTTATTTAATAGAAATCGCAATCGCTTTTCGAAACAAACACGCTCACGACTATGAGCTATTTTAGCGATTCTCAGATACATATTCAGTACACCGATTTGTGAGAATACCAAATGGGGGGGAGACACGTCCAAACATTATAATAGTACTAGCTGTGTCAGGGCCGCCCTCGGCCTTGGCTCCTAAGTAGCGTGATGTTAAATAGCCTATAACCTTCCGTATGAATTGGGCTATTAAATGCAAAAATATTTTTCAAATCCGACTGGGAGTAACATATATAAGCGCGTTTAAACAAAAAAAGACTATATACTTGTTATTAGTATATATAAAACACTATTCAGGTTAGTTATTAGTATAGATATAGATTGTGAGATAAAACGTTTGTTTCAGCTGTGGGAGAATGTGATAATGGTGAGCATGGACACGGGCCACTTCGAGGACGTGCTCCGTGGTATCCACCGGCTGCTGGACATCCTGCACAAGTATGAGGATGTCGAAGTGCTGTCGCTGATTGTCAGAGCCGTGGTGCAGGATATACGGGACGCGGACGGGAATGGCGCCGCTAGGTAACTCCATTAGTACAGGATATACAGGACGTGGTCGGGAATGGCGCCGCTAGGTAACTCCATTAGTACAGGATATACAGGACGCGGACGGGAATGGCGCCGCTAGGTAACTCCATTAGTACAGGATATACAGGACGTGGTCGGGAATGGCGCCGCTAGGTAACTCCATTAGTACAGGATATACAAGACGTTGTCGGGAATGGCGCCGCTAGGTAACTCCATTAGTACAAGATATACAGGATGTGGTCGGGAATGGCGCCGCTAGGTAACTCCATTAGTACAGGATATACAAGACGTGATCGGGAATGGCGCAGCTAGGTAACTCCATTAATACAGGATATACAAGATATGATCGGGAATGGCGCCGCTAGGTTGCACCATTAGTACAGGATATACAAGTCGTGGTCGGGAATTCCGCCGCTAGGTAACTCCATTAGACGCCGGATTGTCCAAGTAGATCTTCGCTAGTTAGGTTACAGTTATCAAATATTCGTGATTTGGTAGGGTTCAATTTAGTTTGATGCCTACCTCCGTGAAAAGAAAGACGACCTCACGTATGTATGATTTATTTGCGACTGATTTGAATTAATTTTGCAACAAGGATCGATGCGTAAGTAAGTATTATTTGCATGCGTGTTTAAACTTATAGAAAGGTGCATGATGATGTTTCAGGTTACAAAAGCGAGTGTTGGAGCTGTTCGGCCGGATAACGTCCATTCATCAGAACAAGCCAGAACTCTGGCAGCTTTACTCCGACGTCAGTCCCACCCACTTACTGCGAGCGCAACGTCTCCTGAAAGCCTATCGAGGATATACACAGGTATACATCCCTAATATTATCATGAAGGCTTGTTGTTTTTATTTAATTCATTAAAATCACAAGGTTCACTTTTATACGTCAACAAAATAAGAATAACACACTCACGACTAATCTCCATGATGGACATCCTCGGTTAGTTGGTTCGCACATTTTTGAGGATAACAAGTAGAGGGTGGTCAGAGGCATGTCTAAACATATTTGGCATGCCTACATTTTGCGTAGACGTTGACAGAATGCGTGCCCATCGCCCGTTTTTTTATTATTATTATTTATTTCAGATATAGATCCATAATTAACATCATAAACACAGAAAATAAAATACAAAAGAAATCAAAACTAAAATTGAAAAAATTATAATGCATTTTTTTAACTTGCTTCTTTCGAACCTTGAAATGAATGGCATGTCGGTTTCAAGATGTTATTTTGCGTCGTTTTGAACCCACCATGTTTTCAGATAAAAAAAAACAATTTTTGCATGTCCGTCACCAGGATGAAATACGAACTTAGGATCGGAAGTAAGGCACAGCACACCAGGCCAATTGTTGCTCCTGTAGTTATATGTTTTGTTTGCAGAATGGGAACTGGCCAAACAGCCCTGACTCCTGCAAGCAAGTGATCGACCTAGCGCAGTCCCTCCTCGACTACAGTCTGAAGGCGAGACAGGACTGTGAAGACAAGGACACGTTACAGGCCAACTCCCAGCTGTCGTCCGCGCGGCTCACTGGCCAGGCCGTCATCAGGGCGGCCGAGAAGCAGGCCTGGCCAGATAATAAGGACGCTTTAGAAGCGCTAAGAGTGCTGTTTAATAGTGTTTCTGAATACATGAAATCGATTATGTAATGATGTGTTTTAATTTATATCCCTATTGAGATTTAGTCGAGAATTTATAGGATTGGGAGACTATAGACCGAACCTTTGGCGGGCCTTGATGAAGTCGTTGGAAGATAACTCGTCCTAGCAGTAAAATACGTAGATTTAAAGTCGCTAACTGTGGCCTCATTCAGCTTGACCGCGAGGTCATACTAATTACTGATAACAATCTCTAGGCCTTTTGGATCGGTGTTAATACTCTAACGTACGCGGTTAGTATTCAACCACTTGATAAAAAAATGGAATAAACGCGCTGCAAGTTGTTTTTTTGCATAGAATAAAAAACTAAGAAAGGGACTAGATAATTCATAAAAATGTGAACGCAGAATTCGGTTTCGATTTGACTTGTAGCAGGCAATGTTAGTCATGCCTTTTTTTTTTAAAGAGTAGGCCCAGTATTACTAATTGATTCTGAAACGGATTCCAGTATTTATGAATTATGATCTTCCACTTCATCAAACAACTTTTATTAAAAATCCCCATGTACAATATATTAATAATAAAACTGAAGAGTTTGTTTTTTGTCTGAACGCGCTTATCTCTTGAACTAGAATAGCAGTCGAATTTGAAAATTTATTTTAATAACCCAATTCTTGAGGAAGGTTATAAGCTATTTAACATCTCACTACGACCCATATGAGCTAAAGAAGTAATAGGTGCGGAAATATCGCGGACGGACGATGCGACGCGGTGGGTCGGGGGCCGGGGGCGGCTGTGGCACAGCTAGTACAATAAGTCGTTGAATCATCAAGAGTTAGCTTTTGTGTTCAATTGTTTTCGGTGCTCTTAATTATCGAACGAAACGTAAGCTCTCAACTGTCATGTGCTGTCAAGAGTCATGTCAAAATTGACTGCTAAAAAAAAGTTTCTGGGTGGGGTGTTTTGCTTGCTTGTAAATAAATTGTATTTTCTATAATTTCGGTCTAAATAGTGTTTAATTAATGTGTGCCTGCCAATAACTTGACAATAAAGCATGGCTGCAGCTAACGATGAAGAGATTTTGGAAGGGTTCCTATGTCCAATTTGTAAAGCAGACTTGAAATCCGCATCACAACTCACGAGCCACTTCGAAAGCTTGCACCAGGAAGAACAGGACGTCCTCAGGTCTCTAAAGGATATATTCGGGAAAGCGAAGAAGATTATCCTGAACAACAATGACACGGACCTGCTAGAGACCTTCGATAGGGCGTTAAAGTTCAACCAGCGAGAGGAATTTCAGGCTGAAGAGCAAACAGTGGGTGTTTCTCGGTGTGCTACCGATTATTTCAAAGCGGTCAGGTCGAATCGGCTCGAGAGGTATGCCACAGAGACGAATAAACTGTTGATAAGACTGGACAAGTTAGTGTGCAATATGCCATCTGACCCAAATCAGAGGAGGCAGCATGAACAGGATGTAAGTAATATGTTTTTTTAGTTTCTCAAACTATAGAAAAAAAAAACAGAGAGGAAGTAAATTTGGTCAAGAATCAAGCCAACGCACAACTGACTAAGGTGTCAAACAATAGCCCTCGCTATTGTGAGGCCTAATTGTTCTCTTGACAGGCACTGATACAAACCTTACAAGGTTTTATTCATTAAATAAATACAATACAATTAATACAGTATATAACCTCATGTATCATCATTTTTATCAGAACTCTCAATCTTTGTCATGGGTGAGGACATTGAAGTCTGCTACACAGTTTTTATACTTCTGCAGAGTTCACAGTTTTTCAATTGTATTCATATGTCACCATTTCTTGATCAATATATTTTGATTGGATTTGAATTGATTTGAGGTATCTAGTCAAGTCCATTAAACATGGCACATTTTGAAAAAAGAAGAATGGGTATGCATATTTCCAGCAATGCGCTTCTACAGTCTGTTATGATGATGATACCTTAATTTTTCAGGTTGTTCCATGGCTAGATGGGTCTTCAGTCAAGTTATGTCCGAACTGTGCTAAAGCCTTCAACATCACTCGACGGAAACACCACTGTCGGCTCTGTGGTTCCATTCTATGCCATGATTGCTCTGTATTCCTGAGCATTTATGTGGCCAGTAAGTGTTTTCACAATCTTTTTCTTATCATATACTTTCCCACTGCTGTGCAAAGGTTCCCCCTATCAAGCATGTAACCCTTAGCAGCCTCATTTTGAACTGCAATGTCCTGTCAACACATCAGTGTTTTAGCACTGATGTGGTCAAATGTGGACAATCATAGCTTAAGTATTGACCAAGAGTGTATTGACCCATGCATGTGTCTTGTTACTTTGTGTCCAAAAATACCACAAACATCTCTAACATTGTCCTAACATAAATTAATATAGCAGATATTAATTAATGTTAGTGCTTGATGCCTCCCCCAAATCCATCTACACTGTGCGGTCACCAACTGTCCTGGAAAGCATCAAGGTCATCCATCATGCCGAAGTTTCCTAAGACAGAGTGTAGAGTGACCAGAGCCAGAGTGACTGTTGGGTGTTATTTTTTTATTAATAATGTTCATTGTTTCTGGTAATTTGTTCCAGTAGCTACACCACTAATCACTTCTATTTTTCACAGAAGCAATAGTAGACCCTTCGATGCAACAGCCCCTGCATTCTGAGCAGCCTGTTACAGAGAAGGATGGACTCCGTCTCTGTGAGCACTGCTACAACCTGATCAAGCTACGGAAGCAGGTGCAGGACAGCAGGAATGCTAAGTCAGTGCTGATGACAGCTTACGAGCAAATGAGGAGTTTGATGGACCAGGCCCGGCCAGCTGTGGCTATGTATGAAAAGGTATTTATTACCAGCATCTGCCCTCTGTCATTGTTTTTTATCTACATGAGTACTAGTATGTGAAAAATAGTATGCACATAGAGTAGTAATGTACTCTTTCATTATATCATGGTTAGACCTTCATTTGACTTGTTGTACATCTGTACTCATAGTTGCTGATACCTATGATGCAGGGAATCCTTCTCAGTTGGTAGATTGTATGGAAAAACGCGTGGAATTAGTGCTCCATAAACATACCACTAAGAATATCTATTGTTTATACAATGGATATTCTAGCTACTGCCCACAGCTTCGCCCGCCTGGTTCCAAGCCAATGGCTACTCGAACTCGACCGTTTATCGTCCGCTTACGATGCAAAATTGGTCTCCACAAAAAACACTCATATTTTATTGGGATAATATATAGCCAATGTACACCCTGAAAGTCCATCCCTTTTTAAATATCGGTGAAAGAGTTTTTTGAAATCGGATTTGTAGTTTCGGAGATTACCACCCAAAATACAAACCTTACCTAATATTACTATTTAAATTTTATTTATCAAAAATGATCAATCCTCAATGATCTTTATTTCAGATGTGTCAAAGCCTCTTTGATGGTGAAACAACGTACACTCTCCAAGATGTGAACGCGATGCGCGGTCGAATCGGCAAGCTGGCTGAGGGCATCGATCTTCTCAGCAAGCAGATCTTGACATTCCCAGCGGATCCCGGCACTAGAACTGCCAAGCTCCATAACTCCATCAGACAAGCCGCGGCTCATTATATCAAGGTTACTAGGATTCTATTTCGTCTTTTTACATAAATTAGGTATATGTTACTATACCCGCCGCGGGACAATTCTTTGTATGAGCTACATATATTTGTCTCCGGTCTTGTTGTTCTATGTATAATATGTATGTATTTACAAAAAAAAAAAAAGAATATTTAAGTAGTAGTGTAAGTAGTATATCAGTCATGTAGTTCCCATAATACAAACTCTGCTTAGTTTTGGGCTAGATGATGCTGTGTGAAATTGTCCATCATTATTTATTTATTAATGAGTAAACAGTTTCATTTAGAATGTACTCTTGTATGAATTGGAATGAAAATCAGGAGTAAGGAGCTCTTATAAAATTTGATGTGAAATATAATTGCAGGAAGACCTTCTATCACTAGGCAAGCTGCCCACCGAAGCACAGATAGAGGAAGTGCGTCGACAGCGGTACGAGCGAGCGGAGAGACAGATACAGATGGAGAGAGAGCATATGGAACGAGAGAGACAACGAACAGAAAATGTTGGCCCAAGCGGTGAGTTTAAAAAAACAAGAGATATTTAAATGTAAATAAATGTTTTTTTTTCTTTCTTGCATTCTTTATTATGCGAAGACTTTGCGAACTTGTTTTCCACTGTATGACAGCGCTCCCTAGTGACTTGTGCAGTATCACCTGTATGTCGTCTGTAAAAAAACAATCTTTTAAAAAAATATATAAAACCGACTTCGAACAGACTGACAGGCTGACGACGAACGACGACGATCATACGCTGATCGTATGAGGCTTTCTTTTTCTTTTGAGATGCGGAAGCCTAAACAAAAGGGCACTGAAAAGATAAATTACAGATTATTATTATATGCTCTGCCCATTGATCTGTTCGGTGCATCAAGTCTGTTCAAACCTCCTTTTTTGAAGTTGGTTAAAAACAGCATTTCAATCGGATAAGATTGGTTCAAAGATAAATCATATTTTAATTATGTTATGTATATAATTTTACGTGCTTAAAACGGTGAAGGAAACATTGTGAAGAAACCGGCATGCACTAGAAACAAAAATTCGAAGGCATGTGCCATCAGTTAGTGTTCCAATAAGCGGCGATGGGCTTGCAACCTGTCACGTGGAATGCTAACTTGCAAAACGCGTGCATGTACCAAATTTAATGTTTGGACGTGCCTCTGACTACCCCCTTATTGGTATCCTCAAAGATCTACTCACTGACATGGTGGACAGTCGTGAGCGTGTTTGTTTTTTATTTTGTAAATACATACATATTATACATAAAACACCCAGGCCCGAGACAAATAATTGCAGATTATACAAACATTTGTCCTGCAGCGGCAATCGAACCTACTGCGTCTCAGGCGGACCTGCGCCCACTGCACTGCAGAGGTCGTATCTTTGTTACTATACGGTGGTAGTTATCCTTAAGATGAATTATTTTACTTTTCCTACGATTTTTAGGTTGTTGGGACACTTCGTAAATCTGCCCTATGTCCACAAACTAGAAATAAGCCTCATTATATTGTAATGTTTTAACACAAACTTTTATTCAGGCCACGAAAACCGAATGAAGAACGATGATGATGATGATGACAGTCCGCTGTTGGAACAGATGAATATAATCCGGGAGTACATCAAGAAAGCCAGGGAGGAGCTGAAGTTTGAAGAGGTCAGTTCCTTGATTCCTTCATAAATCTAGCCAGATATTCAATCTATAGTAGTATTATTAAGAGGTAACGTTTGTATGTAATCTTTTAAAACTACACATCCGATTTCAAAAAGTCTTTCACCTATATTTAGGATGGAATTTCAGGGTTCAACGGGTCATAGACCCGTTGAAATAACAGGGCTTTCGTGGAGACCAATTTTGCAACGGTCGAGCGAATTCTTACGAACGCTATTTTTTATCCAAGTACCACACGGGCGAAGCCGTGGGCTGAAGCTAGTACAGAAAATAAATAAGCACTTATTTCCTTAACAGGTGGCAATATTGGAGACCAACCTGAGGGAACTGAAGAAAGAATACCATTTACAGAAGCTCTCAAAAACCTAGTCATACTTTATGGTAATCTAATTTAGTTTTAAGTTGTAGGTAATGCCTTGTAGCCCAATAATATCAATTTATTTATTTATCTTGCAAAGATTAATTTGTTAAGTTTACATTTTGTACCCTATTTATGTTAAGAATTAAAATTACATTCACAATTCAAAATGGTTTAATTGTTAAGTAAACTAACTTTTACGAGTATAATATTCTTTACATAATTGAATAAAATTACAGACTATTTACTACAAAATAATTAAAATAAATAAGTAGTTATATAATTATCACAGTCTTTTGTAAGTTCAGATACTAGAAATAATCACAATAGAGCATAATATTTTGGCGCCACTAATTAAAAAAAACCTTAAATAATCTAAGACAAATATAAGAATCATGAAGCTTCATATGGTCACATGAAACAGATTTCAGCACACTTTGGTATAAGTTACTTCTACAAAAAATATAAAACCTTATAAGAAGAGATTGGGATTTCACGGAGTGCATTTTCATTTGTGTTCACTGAAAATGATAGGGTAGTTATAAACCATAGCTTCACTACTTTCCATGCTTTTCTCTAAACTTTTCTAACTTATCCAGTTGTTTTAGCAGCTGTGGCCTCGTACACAAAGCCTTCTTGATCGCCTCATCTAACATTTTCTTTTGGTAAAAAGGCGGTATAGGAGTGTCTTCTAAATGGAACGTGTGTATCTTGCCTGCTGTGTCACCAACAAACACGTTATCACCTGAAGCGGAAAACTTTATGTATGTGAGTACTATGTTATTCGGAAACGTATACTCTGCGCATGGTATGTGAGTTTTTCTACGCAGGTCCCATATGGATAACACATTCCCGCTCACGGAGATAAGGACAGTAGCGTTAATTGGACAGAAAGCAATGCCGTAAACAGCGGCTGGACAGCTCAAGGTCATTATGACATCGTCCATGCCTTCGAGCCACAATCTTATAGAACTGTCAGCCCCACATGACACCATCAGGGTATCCATGAAAGGCGAATATTCCATTCCATAAACGGGACCTGCGTGTGCTCTGAAAACGTCAATGTGCTGATTGAGATAGTGAGTAGAACACTTGTGGATACACCCTTCGTCGGTCCCCACCAAATATACGTGGTCTATATTTGGGTGCCACTTCATACACAACGCGGCTGGATATCTGGTAATAGGGACGTCGACTTTCAGACACGTTTTCGCTATCTCCAACCCTTTCAATTTCCCTTCAACCGCTGAAATTCTCATCATAGGTGAGCAAATGAAATCATGGGTCTTGGTACTTGTGAATCGGTTAATCCTTCCGTCTTGGCAGGCCGTCATTACGTACTCTGTCTCTCGGTCGATAGCTCGCCAGTTGGTGACCCATATCGGATCGAAGCATGGGTTTGTTTCGCGTTTGCTTTTGGCAATCGTTTTTATAGTGTATGATGTAACATCTAGGATAAGCACATCGCCGTTTGCGAACCCGCACGCCAGCCAATTCGGATTCTTCTCAGAAAACGAAACTGATGTTAGTGGGTCTTCAAAGCGATAGATTCGCTCAGGTTTGCAAGGATTCTTCGTGCACCAGACGCAGACTAAACCGCTGTGATACTCCGCGTAGCCAAACTTCCCATGAGCAACCGCTAAAATATTTTCGTTTTTAGGATTGAAGGTTATGCTTGTGATTGGCCTGTTAGCTGTATCCTCACATTCAAACGACCATAGCGGTTTCATGGAGTAAATGTATACTAAGTCCAGAGCAAGTGGGTCCATCTGTATCAGGCCGCGGAACTTTTTCTGGGCATCAGAATATTCTAAAGCAGCTAAAACTCGCTCCGTCAACAGAACAGCATCGTGGAATTGTGGAGTGGGAGCTATTTCCTCAAAAGTTTTGCCTCGTTCTTCAGTATCTGCAGCGGACTTCTTTTTTTTCTTTCGCAGCAAATTGGGAGCAGCTGTTTGGTACATCACCATTTCGTCTGGTTCTTCTTCCTTTTTGATCCTCGCAAGTCTAGCATATGTGTCATGCATGTCCCACATCGAAGCGAAGGCAATCGCATTCTTCTTCTGCGGTCTGACTGCTAGAGTGTGGCGTGTCTGTGTTACGCACGCTTTCGTTTGGGTCTCTTCAACGACCATCTTACGGTTCCTGCCTTTTCCTACTGTGATGTACTGGTAGTATTCATTCTCTTCTTCTACATCGTTCGCTTCTTGGGATCCTTTATCGTACGAGAAGCATGGTAGATCGAACATGAAACATGTTTCTGTTTCTTTAAGGACAACGAATATTTCTGGTGGGTATGACATTATCGGTAATCTTTTGGGCAAGTAAAAGGCGGACGGTGCGATTTCGAGATCCGCGTCGTCAGGGATATAACCCTCCTCAGTGTTGAGTGTGTGATCGATATGGATTTCGTCAAGGGAGATTGTGGTAGCGTACACTTTCATTCCAGTATCTGTGCCTGATTTTGATGTTTTCGATTTGGATACTTTGAGCGTCATTTCGCTTTTGAAGCGGGGCTTGCTTTCGAAGGCCGCGTGAGAGAAGGTGTCCTCCATGGTGACGTAATCGAGATCTACGATGTTATCCGGCGTGACGTCGACTCCTTCCACGTTCACGCGATAGGTTTGCCGCTTCTCCATAAAGGAGAAGTTGGCCTTGCTCATCCTAGACTGGGAGTCTTCGACGAAACTGATTCGTGAAACTTCTTGCCCTGAATGAGAACTCGCCTCCGTAGAGGTGTTAGAGAAATCAACAGTTGAGCTCTCCATTTTCGTTTAGTAGAGGTGTCCGTTACCTTTGAAAACTATAAATATTTTGGATTCTAGCTCCTACAATCCTTATTTTTGGATTGTTGACAAAAAACATGAATTCTGTAAATCGACATGAAACTCCAGAAAAAACATTCTTGATATGTCAGTACTTACTTCCAAAACGACGAAAGAGTCTATTAGCTCATGAGGTTTTAGTTAATATCAAGTGAAAAAGAGGTTCTAATGTAAAGTTAGAAGAGATTCGTCAGGTACCCATTATGGAAATTGATGCTCTTCGTATAATATCTCAGTACGTACTTGTGAGACATAAAAGTATCAATAGCAATTTGGCGAAAAAAGCATTTGATTCTGCACCCGTTTGCGGTGAAGCAGCTTTTTTCTGGCTGATAGACCATAATTACGTAACTAACGTACAACCAATTATGTAGGCAAGTTCACTTACCTATGCTGTAATTACCTGCTACATAAGTGATGCCTATTTATAAGGAGTCCTACCAAGTAATAAGGGGTCCGTAGAGCGTAGAGCATATCGCACCGGTTGTGCTTTGTCGAGCGTACTTCCGTTGTGTGCTTGTTCATTGTTTTTACCTGTAGACATATGGCATGGGTTCACGGACCCGACTTTTTACCATTCAGTAGAAGCGCTGACTAAGTTGTTCTGCATATTATCTTTTTTCTTATAGGTTACCAAAAAAAACTAGCAAAGGTGTCACGAATTTGAATCTATTTTTTTCTGATTAAATTGGGACGGTCGACGCCCCGGTTAACGCGCATCTCCGCTATAATACGGCCGTTACATGCCGATACCGCTATCTCATCTGGCTTTACTTAATTCTATCAGATCTTTGGTTACATTTTGATGAGTCAGTGTATAAATTAGCTGCACTTACGTGGGCTCAAATCACTTTTTTCCAATTTTGGTCCAACCACTGGACATTCAAACTCATGCAAATAACTGGAGTGGGCGTAGACTGGACATTTAGGCAAAGTAATTTTGCTTACAGTAACTTACACAAGTATTGTTCTATTGCATAGTAAAAAAAATTTATGCAAAATATTCCCAAGTCCTAGATGTTGTCGTATCGCGAGTTGTTGGCTATTTTCTCCTAGCTTTATTAAAGCGTACCTACCTACCAGAAACCTAAATAAAAACAGATAGCTAAACTTCACCTAGCACTAGGAGTATCAAAAATATACAAGTATAACTTTATAATCTATACTAATAATAAAGATGAAGAGTTTTTTTTTATTTTTGTTTGAACGCGTTAATATCTGGTTAAAGCAGTCGCATTTAATAGCCCAATTCTTGAGGAAGGTATACGCTATTTAACGCCCTTAGGAGCCGAGCAAAATAAGTAATAGCGCGGGAGGGCGATGCCACGCGGGTGCCGAGGGCGGCCATGGCGCAGCTAGTAATAAACTAAAAGTACAACTGTCTTTTATTTTATTCGGGACATTTTTTTTTATTTTAGATAAAAGTCGGGCTTATCCCTAGAGCGATCTCTTTCAGACAAACATGATAGACATACTGCCTATAGTACTTTATACCTTGTTTTGGTCTGCATTAAGCTTGGCAGACTTCCATTAAAAATGTCCGGAAGTCCCGCCTAAGTCTTGTACAGACGTGCACTTTTAGTGGCGTCATTTTAAAACCGTTCGCTTACGATTATACATGACGTGCACAAACACGGTCACCGCGAATTTGACACCATATCGAGTAGGCAGATAGGCGCTTGAGGTAGGTATAGCAGAGTTTATCCACCCCATGACGGTACGTCGCAGGAAGCCAAGCGTGACGTCTGCCCAGTGCCCACCGTCACCGCTTTGCCGCATTAGTAGCGCGCGCGTGCCACAGGACACCGTTTGCAAGCTGCTCAGGAAGCTACAAGATGAAGAGCATCTTCAGGAAATTTAAAGAGAGTGAGTTTTTGATTACTGAAATGTTCCTTTATAGATAGATAGATAACTCTTTATTGCATACACCAGGATTAAAAAACAAACACTTTACAAAGAGTTTTAAAACTATTTGTGGTGATACAATGGGCGGTCCTATGGCTAAGAGCGATCTCTTCCAGGCAAACTTTGGATGGTCTTGATCTAAAGTATGTGAAGAAAGGCTTTATGAGGTGTTGTGAGTTTTTTCTCAGCATCCCTTGTGACACTATTAGTTCGGACTTTTGCAAAACTCATTTGATTTTTCCGTCCTGTTAGCTGTTTTAAAGTCAAGGTTTTGCAATAGCGGGTTTGATTCCTGCATCATTATTTTGTTTATGGAACACTTTATACCTAGTTGGCGGAATGGACTGGCTGCGAAAGGAGACTTAATGGGTTCTATTCCCGCATACGGGATTCAGTGCTCATAACCTGTGTTCTGATAAAAATATTATCAAAACGTAGAGGAATGCCCGCGTCTTCGTGAAAAAAAATCCTTTTTTTGTGCACCCCTACGGATAACGTTAGTTATCTAAATACCTTAGTACATATTTATAACGATGCCCCTACACGTGTCAAAAAGAACATGCCTTCCTTTGTCTCAGGGATTTACGGCAGGATGTGCGTCGATTATCAGTGAGTGACTAATGCTCGTCCGCACCAAATTTAAGCAAATATTTAAGCCTATTTAAAATCAGATTCTTATAAAAAATGCCTGTAAGATAATAATAATAATAATAATAAAGCCTTTATTTCCAAATTACATCTAATCTAATCCACATACATTATTGATTCTAAATTGTGTTCATTTTGGCACCCAAAATTGGGCGTAGGCCTCCTCCATACGGTTCCATTGTTGTCGGTCTTGTGCTAGTCTAGTCCAGGTGTTCTGCGCTACCTCTACGATGTCGTCACACCACCTTCTCCTCGGTCTGCCTCTCGTCCGTCTCGCGTCTCGAGGGTACCAGTGCAGGATTCGCTCGCTCCATCGTCCATCTTTGGTTCTAGCGACATGACCCGCCCACTTCCATTTTAGCTTGCATAGCATGCTGACTGTATCAGTGACCTTCGTAATACGTCTTATTTTTTCGCACCTGACTCTATCTTTTAATTTTAAACAAAGCATTGATCTCTCTGTTGCTCTTTGGAATGACGTTATTTTTCGGATTATATCTCTGGTCAGAGGCCAACTTTGGCAACCATACAGTACATTTAAAATCAGATTCTTATAAAAAATGCCTGTAAGAGACGCCATAATTCAGACGAACAACAGTTAGTTCTTTTTTGGTAATTTTCCAAGACGTTTTTTTTTGCCATTAACTAAAGTAGGCAAGTTAATTTAAACAGCAACATGCTGTGGTTTCTCAGAACATTAGCTTATTAACCGTTGCAAGACCGCATGCACTGATCTCAAGCATGGCGAACCACGCAAAACACGAGATTAAAAACATGCTCACTACGCATTCTGGCACGTAAAATTATATCCTCGTCAGTAGTGCGTTTCATCATCGCTCGCAAAAGGAACAAGACAGCATCAGATACTAGGGCCGGGTTATCCTTGCCAGGGTCGGAATAAGGTGAACATTTAAGCTAAGGAAAAGTTCCTACCTGATTTCTGAAGTACTTGCGAACAAATACTAGGTCTTACGAAATCGCCAATGATTTGATAAACACGTTGAAGAAAAGATTGCTTCGTTTCTTTTTAATTCAGAAACAAATCACTATTTGAACCGTGAAGTACCTACTTAGAAATTGAAATTAAAACTGAACAGATATTCGAATTTATTTAATTATTTTAATTTTATGTAACTAATGGTAGGTAATAAGATTCGAGAGTTTTGGTATGGTTCACAAATAACCATGTATATACATACGGTATTATGCAAAATAAGATACGGTTTAGTTGATAGCAATCACGAGTTTCGGATTTAAATCAACTTTTTCTATAGTTATCTCAAAAGGACTCCTAGAAAGTAGGGTTCTAGGACATGCCCTAGAATAAAAAAACGAAAACATAAAATACCAAAAAGAACATACATAAAATGATATATACATGTGCATAAAATAACCTTTTTCGAGGAGCACAAAATCTTTTCATCATTGGTCATCATTTGGCTTTTTAAGACAATAGTCCTGCTAACGACTGATGAATGGCATTTGTTTATTTTTAAGGGTTCCGTACCTCAAAAGGAAAAAATAAACCCTTAAGGATCACTTCGTTGTCCGTCCATCGGTCTGACAAACACCTTTATCTCAGGAACGTGTGGAGGTGTCAAGTTGAAATTAATATAAAATACGTAGGTCTGCGGTCCCTTGGAGCTGTAAAAATATCAAGCTTCTAAGTCAACGCAATCAAAAAATACAGCCATTTATGTCTACTAAAGAAAAAGTACGAAAATAGATATTTTGTAGATTTATCTTTCAAAAAATGCGATTACAAACTTACATACTTAGTTGGAGTTGGAGAACTGACCGTTATGTAAATCTATGTATAAGCGAAATTTTGGCAACGTTAAGTTTGTCTTTTAATCTGACTTATCCGTTAGAGCAATGTTTGTTTTTTTTCATGGTTAATGAACTTGAGTAATGCTAATTTTGGTGCACATAATAAGCTTGTACGGAAGCCTCGGTGCGCGTGTCAGACTTGCACTTGTCCGGTTTTTTTACTCCAACCAAACTATACCCGACCAGATCCTGTCTCCAACTAGTTCGGAGGGTAGAGTATTCTCGAACTGACACTCCCCACTCGTAAACCTTAAGCTTTGATAACTATATAGCAAAATGTTACTTACAAAGCAGTAGTTGTGTAAGGATATTCTAGAATTAATAGTTCGGGATAATGATGAATTAGTTATCTAAGAAAAAAATATTTTTTTACTTAGTGGTCGGTCACAGCTCACGCTTTGTATCTGAAGAGGAATGGGGTTTTGATTTTGTAATCTAGGAACACCTGGCTATAGCCCTGCCACGTTATCCTCTACGCCCACTTTTCAGCAAAGGTGTGTGTATGCGCACACACCTACCTACGAAGAGTATACAGCATTATATCGTAATTGCATCTCAAGTTTATATTAAAATGAAACGTGTGATTTCGGAATCCATAAGAACTCAGCGAAGGTACCAATACTAACCTAAAAAACAACAGAATTTTATTTGAGCCATAGGTACCACTATACAGGCGAATCACTTATCTCAGACCGAGTCGGACCACTCCCTGTGAAATATCGTCGTAGTGACTTCGGGAACGGGCACTTTTTGAAGAGTCAATTAGTGATTTTTGTTTTGACAAAAAAACACTCTACCCGCACATGTATAAATTCGCAGGGAGTGGTCTAAGTAAACATTTTAAATAAATAATAGTAAAATAGTTGAAATCGCGGTCATTAATAATAATAAGAAGTACCGCGCTGATTTCGGCTAGATGGCTTCCTTCCCTTACACTTCAGTGAAGCACTCTAAAGAGGCTTCTTTAGTTCAATCTTTTTCTTGCCGCGATCAGTGACGGTTGTCACGTCGATGACCATGTGGAATCAAAATACTTACTCAACAATTTTGTCGCGAGCGTTTTCGTTTGTTTTATGTGGTATCGCCAAGATATTGAAATCCATACAGGAAATAAACGCAGATACGTTTACTGAAATCAAGATGAACTTCGTAGCAAGTAGCGCGTTGAAGTCTTTTATGAAGGCCGTTTGGCAAAATAAACACATTAGATGAATTCTACTTTTTTTGTTTTAAATTGTATATTTCTTGTTAAAACTTATTATTTATGCCGATTGGAAGTAAAACTTCCTAGCGACGCAAAATTTTGTTTAATCTTTCGTAGATTCTTGATTGACGATCGGTGGCGTGGCGGGCGTGAATCCAGAGATTGGTGATGTGGCAAGAGCCACACCACCGGGTTCGATTCCCGCAGCGGGACATGCATGTTCTGCAGATATTTGTTTTGGGTCTGGGTGCTGCGAAACTACAGTAGTCGTACTTCCTGATACCCATAACATGGGAAATCCTAGTGAAGGGTCATAATTAGGTTATGTGTGTGACTGTTGGGTGTTTATTTATGTATTACTTTTATTGTTTTATAGGAACGACAAACAGTCATACATTAGATTATTAGTTACAAATAAAAGTGAACAATGTTAGGTAAATGTATGACCCACAGCGTCATCCACAGATCATTTTAACTGACATGATCTGTGAGTGCGTACAGTTGACGTGTTGGACTCACATGACACGATACGTAGATATTTTTTGCTCATTTTAATTACAGACTACGTAAAAAGCTTTTTCGATGACCTTTGCGCAAATTAATTTCAACGAGTTATTTTCGAGTTCGTGAAACCAGGTGAAATCGTGTCGAAGACATTAAATCTGAACACAATCTGGAATTCCTGCGCAGGCCCGTCACCGTGACGAGTGTCCGGCGCGGTACCGGCACAGACGCAGGCGCAGTGTAAACATCACTTCAGTAAGTGAAGTTCGTTAATAAAACTCTACCGCTCGGCAGTACCTAGTTAACCTTGTTTGCAATTTTATTATTGATGTTTTAACTCGTGTGTTGCCGTCCTACTTATCGCAGTAGAATTTTTGCTCTTTGCTTGTGGTACAAGTAACATAGTAGGGACTCGGAAAGTCCTGACATAAATTGACTAGTTGGTTATTCATTTTAGAAAACGGCTGCTATGCTTGTCTTTATTTAGCTGATGTTCAGAGTTACTATCATAAGTCTTCTTATTGTAATTTTCCCCCTTCTGTAGATCATTTCCGTAATGTAATTCGGTAGTAAACAATATAACAACATGATGGTTAGTTTGAAACTTTTGCAAACTCGGTGTCTACCCACATCTTAAACATCTATACAAATCCAGTTAAGAATCTAGTAAGTTTAGGACATAGTGTAGGTACCTTCCTTTTTTAAGATTGTACTATGTCTATGCGTTGGGCTTGGGCGCGGGTCGAGAGGTCGTGCGCGCCGAACGCCGACGCGCCCCGCCCCCCTAATTGCCGCGCCCCACGCAAATAAATATTTTTTATTCCAAGCGAGGAGATCACGCTCCTTCTTGACCTTAAATTACTATACGTAAAGCTCTTTTTTGTGAAATTTTAATCTTTTTCCCGCATGCCGTATGGAATGCGGCATAGGTTCGTCGTATCACTGATTATTTAATATATCTTGATGACCCGAAAGAGGTCGCAATAAAATATTTTCTCTTGGTTGACTCTGGATGTAACCTAGGGTCAATTTTACCTATGCTTAAATTTAGAATTATTTTTTTGTCCTCAATTTGCATACTGTACGAATGAATCTAAAAACATAAGGCAACCTCTGACGACCTCTGTGGCGCAGTGGGGGAAGACCCGCCTGAGACGCAGAAGGTTGCGGGTTCGATTCCCGTTGCGGGACAAATGTTTGCATCTGCAAATATTTGTCTCGGGTCTGGGTGTTTTCTATCTATAATAAGTATGTATTTAAATAAAAAAAAAAGTATATAAGTAAAGTAGTATATCAGTCATGTAGTTCCCATAACACAAGCTCTGCTTACTTTGGGGCTAGATGATGTTGTGTGAAAATGTCCAGCAATATTTATTTATTTATTTATTTAATTCCAAGGTATATACTGTATGTGAAGTATGAAGCCAAAAATACACAGCAATTCATAGGGCGCCATCTCGCTAAATCATGCTAGCTCACAAATTGTTTTCCTTTGGTGTATTTTGTTACAGTGAGGTCGTCATTACATATGCATTCTTTCAACTTCTATCAGCATGCATTAGCATCATGTAATCTGTGCTATCAGCTGTCAATTCGGTACTTACTCCTTTCTTACCCATGTCACCCTGCACACAACCCATCCCTCTTTTCTTTGGTTTACTTGTACTCTAATATTACATCTATCCACATTCATATTTAATACGTTTCTCGTAAAATGAAATATTACATCCATCCACATTCATATTTAATTCGCTTTTCGTAAAATTACTTTCTTCTTTCCTCATAATTTGCCGTTACCGCGATTCTTTAACTCCTCAACTTTTTATTCATTCAAAAAAACATGGTTTAAACATAGGACGTAAGAACACAATGGCGTCGATTCTTCTGTACACAAACTAAACTCAATTTTATCTATCGCTCTCTTTTACTAACAAAATACAGATAGCAATTTTAGTAGGTACTGTAAAAATTGACAGATTTAAGTTTTCCATGCAAGTTTAATCGTGATTTAAAAACATGCTGGCTATAAACTCGTAAAAGAACGACACGTTAAATAATTTGACAGGAGTAAAATTCTTGAAATCTCTTTCTGCGTGCACTATCAGTAAAAGAGAGCGACATTTTAGATTAAGTTTGGTTTGTGTACAAGAAAATCGGCGACAACAATAAATTTGTTTCATAGTGATTTGTGTGTATGTAATATTCCATCCTTTATGTAACATTCCGTATACATACAATATATTTTTTGTTAACGTTGGAATAAAATAAATGAATAATGAACACTAATAAGTACCACAGATATTATAACACTCCATTTTTTCCCCGAATTTGAATTGTTTAAATACTTTTTTTACAGTAAATTCGTTTTACGATAACTCTTTATTATGGTCTACACGCTCTACGGTTCCACGATAGGTATTAATCCGACCCACGCTTAACCACTACGATAATCTTAAGATAGAAATTAAACGTTACTATAATTACCAATAAAAATTATCAGGCGAAGATCATTCCTTGTTTATAGCTTGTAAAATGCCTATCATGATATGGATAAGTAAACTTTAGTTTTTGTTTTTACTTTTAATAGTAGGTACGGAGCTGTTATTTAAAACAAAGAAACGTTAAATGCGGACATGCTAATTAAATACTTTCGATAATTTTTAAAAGAACACAATATTACAACTATGTATGATGCGTTTTTTGGCAGTAAAATTGGCCAGCAATTTCATCTTACATGAGATTAGTTAAGTAGGTACCTACCTAGAGATTTATTTAGGAAGCCGAGTAGAAAGTAGATGTCAAACCTGTGAGCATTATAAGTATGTTAAATAATAAATTCATTAATTCATCTCGTTTTTATGGAATTTATCAAGAACCTTCCTAAAAAATGGACACTTTGAAAGAAAACATGCATAATCTGAGAGACGTGCAAAATGTAGCCAAGCCGATAGTCATCGTGCGATGAGTGGCGAAATTAGCGCTCATTGTAGGAAACTCGGAACAACACTCGGAACTGGTAGGAGGGCAGCGAAATTAAGGGTGCCTAAGTGTAGGCAGAGGCAGCCGATAATTGCACCGTGAGAACGCACTGCGCGCATCCTCGCCTGCCTCGTTGTGGTACAGATAACATTGTAGTTTTATTCATTTATTTAGTCAATTTCATAGAAAGTTGCTGCTTGCTGTCACTCAGCTATCCGGCAGCTTGCGGTCTGCAGCTGGCAGTCGGTCGCAGCCGCTGTCTTTGGAATGTAATGTATTTGTTCTGATCTCAGCTATTATCGACACAAAAATAAAACAGTGTTTTAATAAAAAATTTTGTGATGCCATCAGTTTTCAGCTTTCCATTTTATAGTGCATCGCCTATCATCGCCCTTGCTTGTCATGTAAGACAACAGCTGCGCGTGCGCCGACAGCACAAAAGTTAACCTAATCGCATGTAATTTTACGTTTTGCTAGATGCGGTGAAAGTAAACGTTTTGGAAAACATTCACATCGTGACTTTGATTTATAATGTTGTGTATTCCAATTAATTATCTGCATTTATTGAAGCTTAAGTAATAATCAATATTCGATAAAAGATTCGAGTAAAATATTGATCGTATTTGAAACCCCAATAAAAGATGCGTAAAAGAAAAAGTGCCCAGTCGTACAAAAGAAATCAACGCGCAACCTTTTAAAATGTACTTACGTGCATTTTTTCTGCTTTATAAACTACATACTAGGTAGTAAAATGTTCACAGCGACTCTTACGCTGTCTAATGAAAAAAGCTGATCTAATGATAAGGACAGAAAGTCTGCGTAATTTACAAGAGGCAGTAAACCATTTTTACTACTCTGTTATCTTGTTTGTCCATTTTATAACCTAGATGCATGCTTAATTTGATCTTGACTAGTTTAACAGGTTTGTAAATAACTTGACTAGCAGATTCACAACAATAGAAAGCGAAATCCAAAACTGAAGGCAAGGCTAGAACGCTTTAACATACTGTGACAAAAATAGTATGACTGTGAAGAATTGCAAATCGCAATTGCCAACATTCGTCACAGTCACCCGGAGCCCGGAGACAGTCTCTAAAGTGACGAATCGAAATATAATGGAGTTATTTTATACAATGTTATGAAAAATATGCAAAAAAGCTACAAAAGGAGACTACGACAAATATTAGGGTGCAAAAAACCGAATTAACCTCAATCAAATCATCAAGCACTCTGTTATTTCACGCAATATGTGTGTGACTGTTGAGTGTTTATTACCAAGTTTAGAACCATTGTTGAGAATTTATAATTTTTCTTTTCGAAATCAGGGACATCCAGAAAAGAACGAAAGTCAGCTCACCACCAAAGTTGCGTGAGGCATAACAAAATCAATCCTCGAAGAATGCACAACATTTTCGGAATGCGTGTATCTACAAATTTTTCTGTGACAACAATAGGTCGCGCGTGAGTATTGGCGTGACGCGTGTGCGCACGATTTCGGCAGTCGTGATCAATCAGGAATTCAGGATGGAATCCTGACGGGCGACTACACCGCATTCCTCTGTATTGTCACTAGGGCTAGGGGTGTGTTGATAGGGATGTTCAGACTCTAAAAATTTACGGCAACTTTATATGCTGGGCAAGTTTTCTTTATTTCCACGAGTGAAAACCAGCCGACTGGAATCAAGCGTCGCGTAGTTGTTTTGCAACATAGCACGTAGACTGTGTTCTTACATTATACTGCATAATGTGTAATAACAATTATTAGCACTACGAGTGTAAGAGCGCAGTAATATCCGACGCAGTAAAACCGTGAAATTGCCGAGGCAGTAAAATTCTATACGAACGAGCCGATTTCGGCTACAACATGTAGAGATGATGAGATCGAACGCTGATGTAAACTGGCACAAAGTTGATCAAATAACAAATTTGATTGATGATTTGGAGTCACCTAATCGCACCCCAGTCAATTCAACTTTATTCAGCTTAACGTAAATGACATAACAACTGACTAGCAGGACCCATAATTACGTCAAACCACAACATATAAGTCAGATGAGTCGGTGGAACAGATTGGTTTCTATATCGTGTTGTCAGTAAAATCTTATGCGAAACGCTGCAGACCTTCCAATTTCGGAGAATGTATTAAAACCCGATTAAAGAGCATAAATGTTATTACCGCTGTCGCATTTGTTTTATCGAAGCAGTAAATAAAAGGGGGTTATAAAAATTGTCACCGAAACCCATGCCGAACTAAAGTTATGCTCGTGGGTGGCGTGGTACTTTAGTGTTCGGACATTTTATGGTGGGCACGGACCAAGGGGCATTTATTCGGCAAAAAAGTTAAGATTACGTACTGCGATTTGGTAGTTGTGTCTGGAAATATTTTCTGAAGATATCGCCAACGCGTTTTCAAGAGATTCTTGGTTTCTAGATTGGAGATTCTTGGTTTGGAGATATCCTAATATACAACAATCAATTCTCTATATTTTGATAATAATAGTAAACAAGATAAAGTTTAATGCGTTAAAGTTTATGTAAATCTTACTCGTAGAATGTAAGGAACTTTTACTACGTGCAGTTACAATAAACTCCCAACACTAGGGTTAGTGGTGGATACAATCGTTTGTAGACGGAAATGTAGGTAGGTATCTAGTCTAGTTAATTTTAAGATTGATCTAGAGCATGAACAACCCAAAATTATCCAAGACAAGACAATTCCTAACAAATTGACTTTCTACTGTAACAAAAGAGCTTGTTCACGAAACAAATTGGACAAGATAGCGAAATATAAACACAGGTGTCAAAGAACAATACAAGCGTGTGAGGTGTTAAACGGGGGTTTTGTTTGACCCAACACCTGATAATTAGGGAGTGGTGGTCGTAACTCCCGAATTTATTGATCTATTTCATCCTACCATTGGAAAATAACTGAACATCAAAGTTTTTTTATCAGTGATTTAGAACGATATAGGTTTGCCACATTTTTAAAACTAATAGGGATAATTTTAGAATATTATTACGACTATACCACGTACTCTACTATTCTCCTGCTGACGTTTCGTGAGACGTTACACGACCGTCGAGCGTGGTCGCGGACGGTGCTCATGAGGAAGGACCCCTAAACGGTCAAATGATACCAAACCACGATAATTTTAATTCCATAATAAGGAGGAAAACTAGCATGTTCTAGGCCTTCCTTTTGACTTCGCATCGGCCGTACACCTAGGTATTTGCTACCAGAAAAAAAAGATATCGTCAATGAATTGGCCTGTAGTTCTGCACAAGTTAAGCAGGAATCGAACTCAAAACCTCTTCACATGCCACAACCCGCACTCCGCCAGCCTCGTAATAAATGACTCGTGACCGCGAGTGATCTGCGGATCGCGCCCACGGCGCGCACTCGTAAGAGTGCGTCGAACGACAGATAGCCGATAGTCTATCAGTGGCGGTCGAGGCGGCGACGGAACCAGCCGTACAAACCGCAGCCGTACAACGGAAGAACCCATTGTTCGTCGATCGCGCCCGACCCCATTGTTCCCCGCTCATTGTGCATTCGCGATCCGCTCCTGTTATCCTCCTAAGTTACGACCGATTGTAATTCTTAATCTTACAGAGATCGTAAAGGATCCGCCGCCTCCTTACGAAGCTAATGATAACGCAGAAAGCGATCAGCCAAATTCATCAAGTGATCAGGTAATGTGAAATTAATCGACTGTTAAAAATGTAAGATAATTAGCAGGCTTTAATATAAGGTTTATTTTACAGATTGATAATCCAGCATGCGAGGTTTTGGACTTGCTCGCAAACTGCAGAATAGATGAGGCTCCTGAATACGCAGAGATCAGAGACATGGGTCTTTGGCACTCCACGCCTTTGGCGCATCGGCACAAGTCGAAAATATCTCTCACATGGGTGCTAAAGGAAAACCTGGAAAACGCGAAAATACCAGAGAAAATAAGTGAGGAGAGAATAAAAAGTGACGTGAATAGACAAAATCAGAAATATGTGAACGAACGCTATAGAAAGTGCAAGCAAGTGAGTAGGGTTGTAGGTCGCAACGAGTATTACCATAATCTTAGGTTAAGGAGTGCGTGCGAAGAGTTTGTGAGTGGACAGTTCGCGCAGGACACGTGTTCTGACAGTAGTGAAGAGTATTCAAGGAAGAGACATAGGCATAGGCACAGGAGGAAGAAGAAATCTAGAGATCGGTTCGGATATGACATCAAGGATTTGGACAGCTTTTTGACCGAGGTGAGTTTTTAACATCCGTTGAAGTAATTATAGCGCCTGAAAAAAAGAGGGGTGTTATGTTTGAAGCTAATGTGTGCAAGGGGGTCTGTCTATGACATCGGAGCTCCCAAGCGGACCCGATTTTTTTAATTTGAGACTGATTTATTCGGATTGGTTCTCAGTTAGGTATTATTGCCACACGTCGCTAGGGGGCGCTGCAATACAGGATGGTGTTTTTAATTTAAGAAAAAACACTTGTATTTGCCGTAACCTGCGGATATGAACGCCAACACGCAAGTTTGTTCTACATTGGCCTTATCCTGTAAGATATATCGTTGTTCCAAAAACTTTCAACTAAACAGCATTGATTAATGATCGGACCATAAGACCAGATAATCCTGCCGACACGACAGCAGAATAAAACCCAGTACACAGTGCCAGCAGTTTAAAGCGCTGCATAGCATAGTCGCTTCACTTAGCTTCTATGCTATGCAGCTATGAAATCGTCACTCTTGGAGCACAAAAATAATACCTAAACTAGAAAAAGTAGCAGAACATACATAGGTGGGTAGGCCATAATGTTTTCTACCCCTCTGTCGCTTGAATCATATAGGTAAAGGCAACTTAATTTACCTACGTATAAGCGGCAACGAGCCTTACGAAAAGCTTAAAACAGCAAGTCGCAGCATTACTTCAGTGGATAGTTGGCCTTACCCAAAACACAGCGAGGATTATTATCAATCAAGATACACAAGTTAAATTGTTTCGGATAACCAGTCCCTTGAAGTTGAACGCCATTCCGAAAATCGAAAATGACGTGCAATTTATTCCTTCTCCAATTTTGCACCAATTTCTCAGCTTAAACCTCGGGGTAAGGCACAAAAACTGGACTGTGTTCCTCCATAATATCAGGAAGCCATTCAAGGAAAAAATCTACATCTTTACAAATCTTGCGTTTTATTTTACAGATAGAGAGCGGGTCTTTTAAAAATCCCCGCGACAATTAATTTATATTAGTGTTACTAATACCAATAAAACACTCAACAGACACTGCATAGTCCTGACCCCCACACTAGGGTTTCCTGTGCCATGGGTAGCAGGAACTACGAGTACCGTGGTATCACCCAGACCCGAAACAAATATCTACAGGAAATGTAAACATTTGTCCCGCAGGGGGAATCGAACCCGCACCTCTTGTTCTCAGTCGGATAATCGCCCGCCCGCGCCACCAAGGCCCTTTTCTTCTACATCGTGCAAAATTTATGAACATCAATAATCTAAAGTTACTGCGATAACTCATACATAAAATGCCGATTTGTCCAACTTGACTCGTAAATCGCACTCTCTTCGCTCGCTTGATCAACAATAAACTAATTATTGTGTTTGGGCGTTTTTCAAAAAAAATGAGCACCCAAGAAATGTGTTGTCCACTAACTTCGACAACAAATTTCTCAGCAACCTTAACACATTTCACTATTAAGAGTAATATTTCTACTACAGAAATGATTATGAGTTATGTTTAAACATAAAAAAATACTGAAACACAATGTAAAAAGTAAAATATTGTCAAAAATGTAATACAAAAAGACACAATTTTATATGTCCACCATACAGCTTGTTAACTTTACAGTTCATGAAAATACCCCAAAATTACATTTATTTAAATAAAGTTGCTTGCAATCGAAGCATAAATGTTTGTATTTTTATCACAAGTTTAATGTATTACTATAAAAAGGAATCAGAATAAACAAAACTAGTTTAAAGTTTGTCCTCAAAAAACGCAAGTGGCGGAATTTCCACCTAAGTAGCGCCAAAAACTAGGACTACAAAACATAAAAATACTACCACTCTGTGCCATTTTTTAGTAAAAGCAACATTAGTTCCATTCAAAATACCCCGTCCTCTTCTTCCCGCTTGTTTTTGACGCATTCCGTTACGTTGTGTTGTGTGGTAGCATGGTGCTAAAAAAATGTTCCACTAAGAACGGCTGATTTACTGGTAAGTAATGAGTTTATTATTATGTACTCATTCTGTAGTTGCTTTTTAATTATCCGTGAATAACTTTTATAACACAAATTAGGAATACTTATGATATCCTATATAAAATCATTGCAAGCAATAGTTTGAGGTTATGATTCGTAACATCCATTAAGCAACGTTACGTATAAGCGGACCGAGAACGTTACTTAATGGAATTATAAGGACGTGCGCATAAAGTTTTTTTAACTAGTTGCGCCCCGCGGTTTGGCCTTCTTAGAAATTAATGTGTCAAATGGAGAACAATACGGATATATTGTTAATTTTAAAATTATCTTTTGCTTCAGATCCTAGAAAAAGAGTCCGCATATTGATGCCTGGACATTCTGGACCACCAACCAAGAAAAGCAGAGAGAAAATAAGCGATAAAGAAAATAAGCGTAAAATTAAAGTATTGTTACCAACCACGAAGAGAAACTTTCGTTGCTATGTCTGCCAACTTTGTAAATGTGATTATTTATGTCTAAAAGAGATGATTAAATGTATGGTGTGTAAAAATTGGATGTGTCTAAAATGTAGTGGCACTGATTCTTTTGATTATATTTGCCCAATATGCCTTGATTAGTGATTTTAAAAGTACCTAAGTAAATGAAAAACCAAGACTAATGAATGACTGACTGGATTTTAATTATTATTATGAACATTGTACACGTAGCCTAATTATTCCTTTTAGTAACTTTGTATTCCACCTAAGTAACAGTCCTATTAAAATGTGATATAAATTTTAAGATTTCTTTAAATTGTATTTAGTTTAGAGCTATATTAGAGTAACAAATATTGTTTTACTTCTCCAAATTTCATTTTGTGTTACCTTAAAACTTTGTAAACTTACTGTTATGTTAATTATAAGATATTTTGTATGGTGTTACCGGCACAAAAGTGACGTAATGGATGTTTTTCGAAAAAAATTTGCCAATTTATTGCATAATCTTTAGTACATTGTTTTGTTTTTTTTAATATTAGTATGGTATAAGTTGAATAAAACATATTAGTTATTATAAACAAATCGTTTTATTTGTCTAAATGCCAAGTTAAAAAGTTACTTAGTGGAACGAATTGTAGATAACTTTTGAAAACAGATTGAAGTTTATTGAGCTTATTTTTATATATCTATATACATTTTATTAAATTTAGTTAATTTATTTAATAATCTATAGCTTTATAATCAATTTCATGCAGAATTCCGTTCATTAGAAATAAGGTTTCCACATAAGTAACGGGCCATTTTTTTTGAAAAACGCCCGTTTACTATTAACTCTTAAGTTTTTTTGGGTTTCCACGAAAAATACTAAAAAGCATTTTGTGTAATTTATGTAGTTGATAAGTTCTTCGAACAGGGCCCAGTAATATCATAATAACAGAAAAATGAGTGATGATTTAAAGTGCATTTAAAATTCCTTTAGGAGTGCCCGTTAATACTCGACGGATGATTAATGAGTGGATATCGTAAATTAAAATTGGCGTGCAATTTCAGAATTACGTTCCGCTTTGTGTTTTACCCTGCTCGATCGTCAAAATGTTATTAAATCTAACCTCCGGTAAAGAGTGCCTTAAATTTGCCGATCAACAATTTTTTTATAAATAAACGCCCAACAGATCTCGTATAGTATTATAATATCTGTCAACAGACACATACATAAAGAATTCTGGATGAATGTAGGCTAGGGCAGAACATGCAAACATTTGTCCCGATTGGAGAGTCGAAGTCGCACATCTTGTGTCTCAGCCGACTAAGCACCCGCCCGGCCGAGGTCGACTTTACCTGTCAGCTAAGTCATTATCATAGCACTCTATAAATTCACGCAATAGTGTCAAGATAAAATTTAACTAAATAGATCGGCAAAGGTAACATTTTTTCATGGTTTGTGAACTTGCGAACACAAATTAATTTTATTCATATAAATAAGCTAAATTTATGTGAAAGCAGAAAGGAATACTTTCGTAATTTCTCAACTATAACGGCGGCGGCGTAAAAAAACATCCAAACGTATTAATTTATTTCGCGTTTGCTAGAGATTTCTAATGTCGAGCGAACTTTAGTAAGTTGCCATTAATAATAATTATAATGCTGGACATTTTCACACTGCATCATCTCATCTAGACTCAAAGTAGCAAAGCTTGTGTTTTGGTAACTACATGAGTGATACACCTACTATATATATTACTGAAATATATAATACTATTACGCTATTAGCGTGATGTTAAATAGCCTATAATCTTCCTGCTGACAGGTAGTATCAGAGATTAGCGCGTTCAAACAAAAAAAACTCTTCTGCTTTATTATTAGTAAAGATATTACACCGGTAAGTGTCTTCAGACACCAACAATCAACTATGACGACCTTGATAGCGGCGCTGCAAAGAAAGAGGTGTAGGTTCGTTTCCCACTGCGGGACAAATAGTTGCATGTTCCCCAGGTATTTGTTCCGGGTCGGTTATGGTACCACGGTACTCTTGATATCTGATTACAATACAGGGAATCCTAGTGCGGGGTCAGGACTATGACTTTGAGACGCAGAAGGTTGTGGCTTCAATTCCCGCCGCGGGACAAATGTTTGTATGATCTGCAAATATTTGACTCAGGTCTGGGTGTTTTGTATAATATGTATGTAGGTACTAAAAATATATATATGTAGTTTATCAGTTATGTAGCTCCCATAACACAAGCTCTGCTTACTTTGGGACTAGATAATGCTGTGTGAAAAATGTCCAGCATTATTATTTATTTATTATCAAGGTGCTATGCAAACAATTAACCTCCTATGACCTCATTCCTCGAAAGCCCTATTATTGTTATTTCTTTTTCAGATTTCATTTATAATACGTAAAAAATATGTCTGATATGGTTAAAGGTAGCATCTACATATTATGTAGGTACACATGCATTATATATGTATGTAGATGTGGTCTATCCTTGCCTTTCGTTTTACGGTGTTAATTACCGATTGGTAACGCGATATTTCACGGGAGACGTTTAATAGTTGTCTTTTTTAACCACGGGTCCATTTCTCACAGACCCTGAACCATGGGTCGAAGCATAGATTATAAACGCACGATACGCCTTTCGATCTTCACAGCCCAGAATTAGTGTTGGATAATACTTATGGCGGTGCTAATAATGTACGTAAGATTAAAAAAAACACTTATCGCCTTGCTATATAAGTAGGTACCTGGTTAGAAAATTAATCTTATTTTTATATCGAAGCTATCTGCTACTGATATAGGGAGAGGACGGAAGATCAGCGCGCTACTTACCTACACCAGGTCTGCGGCGCTTTATGCTGAGTCCTACCCCAATCTGTAGTTAATTACCTCATCAGCAGTGTAACCATCTTAGTTATATAACTTATTAATAAGTAGTTGCAAATAAATGATTTAACTATCTATCTATCTAATAATGTTCGCAAGATTACAACACCTATTATAGACTGCCAAAAAAAAACAAACACGCTCGCGACTAAAATACCTATGATAGACATCCTCATATCCTAAGTACGTAGATCAAAGTAGGGATAGTCTCTGACTATCTCTACTTGGATCTAGGGATAGGGATAGCCATCGCCGTTTATTACGGCATTGGACCACTAACTTTTGGCACATACATTCGAAACTGCCATGCGGTGTACTCGCATTTTTTGCAAGTACACTGGGTTTTATGTTTGAACCCACAAGTTTCAAATCAAAAGTCGGGGTACCGCCTACTATACCAAAAAAAAAGATTCGAATCCATTTTTTTTGTGCAAATGGACCCTAAGCAGACTTAGCATAAAAGGAGTTAAAAAGAGAACATGCGTTAAATCATTTGGGATAAAGAATCCTTCATGTCCTGAAGAATTGATGCAAGGCCATCAACAAGAAAACTCATTTATTTTACAAATGTTTGACTAACTTTTTAATTGACTCTTAATAAACATGGAAGTAAAGATTTATTCATACAACTATGTACAAGTAGGTATATACAAAAAATACAGATGAAACAGCTAGCTATCTAAAGACCGTTGCAAACGATCTATAGATAGCTCAACTGATCCAGATCACTACTTGCCACGCTGAATGGCAATGCTAATGCGTTGACCCAGATAAGAGCCAGCTCTCTTGTCACGCGTCGCTTCGACCAGTCGCCCTGAAAGAATTTTGAAAACGCGAAGGGCCCCGGTTCCCCACGGACCCAGAGTCTCAACCCCAAAAGGCTCAAATAAGTAAGCTCTGTCGAGACTTCTATATTTGCGCCTCTTGAGATCCTCGGCCGAATCAGCCGCTGCACTGGCTCTAACTGAAGTCCCCGACAGATGAGATGGTGTTAGGGTATCTACGCATGTGGCGTCCCATACCAAAGGCCTTCCCTTCTCCCAAGGGACAAGAGTCATGCCGTCAGGCCGCTTACCATCGTCACGTAGTAGACCATTCGGTTCGAGAATAGCTGGAACGTTGACGCTGGTAAAAGCCCGGCGTATGATATCATTAAGGCTAGCGTGGCGAGAGATCCTACCGGCGGCTCTGGTACACGATAATCCGTGATGACCAAGCTGTTCGACCGCCGTACCGCACTGGCACTGATGAGGGGCACAGCACTGCGCACCCAACCGTAGACTAACTGCAACCCGGAATGTTAAAGGAAATAAACCAAAACTTAATAAACCAAATATAATGTTCCGAACCTCTGACTACCCAATACTTTGTATCCTCAAAGATCTACGCACTGAGTCTGAGGATCGGAGGATGTCCAACATACAGTCGTGTTTGTTTGTTTTTTTTATTCATTCCACGTTTCACTCTGAAATATAATTTGTTTTCTATTGCAGGCTTCGATCGACCGCCCCGGCAACATCCCTGTGGTGATCGCGTACCCCAGCACGCTCTACCAGACGCACCGGGGATGCCAGCGCGAGCTGCCCTTACCACTGGGCACAGTGGTGAACGCGGTCTTCAAGAGCGAGCATTGGCTGTACGCGCAGACGCCGCACGGAGCGGAGGGCTACGTGCTATATGCTGCTTGCTTGCCCCTGCCGATACTGCCTAATCGGTACGATTATAAAAACCAAGCTCTACATAAAAACCAAGCTCTACGAGCGTCTAGACAAATACCTTCTTTCACGCTTAATGCGTCAATGAAAAACTGTACTATTACGCACTATCGCAGCTCTCTTTTTTGCTGAAAAGTACAACCAATAACGGAATCCTTTTTGTACTTTAGTTCAAAATATTGTACTATATTTGGAGATATCATAACCCGAAGAAATAGAGCATCTAAAAATTGTATCTAATATTTTTCAAACTTTCGTAATTGCGATAAAGACCCGTAAAACTTATAATAAAATTGTTTCTACTTGTGTAGCTGACAGTACCGCATATTTTTTTTTGAATTGAATGAATGTGTGTATTTTAAATTAGGAATTGTACTAACACTATGACATTATGCAACTTACTAACAAATTATGGATCAAGTTATCTGAATAAATAAATACATTGCGTGTACTAAGTGCTCAATACGGGTGATGGAAAACATCGTGAGGAAAAGCGCATGCCCTCGTACCAAATATCTAAGGCAGTGCCATCAGCCATCAGGCTTTCCAAAAATCTTGAACAAATTTGTAGAAAACCATTCAGAAAGGTCCAGCTCCAACTGACGCGGTGGATGGTAGCGATGAAAAGGGGTAGTCAAGTGGTTGTGAAAGTAGGCGTGAATGTACTGATTCCGCCACCGCGTCAGTTTTAGCGGGCCTAGGCCGTAGGATTAACAGTTTGAGGAATGACCGCGGTATATCCCTCTTTATCATACGACTTCAGAATAGGAGGAGGTTCTCAATTCGCCTTATTTTTTTTGTATGTATGTTACGCTATATCTTTACGCCACTTGTATTGTACCGATTATAATGATTATTTTTTAATGAGTATAATATACTCCAAGGTGATCCCATAAAAAAATATGAAAAAATACCACCCCTAAGGTTGAAAAAATGGGAGATGAAATTTCATACTGGATTTTTATTATCAAAGTCCCGTTATTTTATGGTCGGGTTTTACTTTTTCCAGGACATCGCCCCAGAAGAAAACTCCTTGCTGGGAAAGCAGCACAGACATCTACCCGCGTCCCTGCGGCAACCTTACCGACACAGAGAAGGAACAGTTACGGGGCCGGACGCGCTCCGAGTGCCGCTACCAACGGGTTAAGAAGAAAAATACGTGCGCGGAAAAGGATTTTGACTCGCTGTACTTAAAAACCAAATCCGCATCAAACATCGACAAGTTGGTTGGTAAAAATAATGTGGACAACATTAAACTAGACATTGGTATGAATGAACGAAATCAAGTGTTTAACAACAATGGGAACTTCAAGGATATAAAGTCGAAAAGACACACGCTTTTAGTAGTGAGCAGTGATTACGTAGGCAGTGCGCACACGCTGAGTGTACAAAAGGGAGATGTCGTAGTGTTAGTGCAGAAAGAGATGGATGTAGACGCTGCCGATTGGTTCTACGTGAGGAAGCGAGATGGCAGTCAGGGGTTCATCCCGGCCAAGATAGCCGGGAATGGGTATATTTGAGTGATTAAATTATTGTTTTACATGTTTGACTTTGATTTACTCGTCCTAATGTTTCTATAGCTCACTTCGCCCGCATGTGACGCGTTGATGGACCACCCCGCTCGAGCCATACTGAGTTAAAGCAACTCGCTTTGCTCACTTATGTCAACGCAGAGAGACGCCATGATGTCTAATCGTATACTTATTTCAGTGACTCGCTTGGCTCGCCTGTAATGTTAACCCATAGACGATTCTTCACGAGCGAGGTACACTGAGTTTAAGTACTTATAATAACACCTAATCGAAAATATTGGCATCGATTCATCAAGTCATGTACCAACTAACTTAATTGTATTTATTGCTCTCTTTAACTAACAGTGACTAAATAAAGAGATAGCAATTTTAGTGCTGTCAAATTAATCAGATTTAAGTTTTCCATGTACAAGTTTTGTCGTGATTTCAAAACATGCCGATTATAACCACGAAGAGGAGCGACACGTAAACTATTTTGACAGGAGTAACATTCTTGCCATCTTATTCTTGCGTGTACTATCAGTAAAAGAGAGCGACAGTTTAAATAAAGTTTAGTTCGTATACTAGATTCGGCGCCATTAAAATATTATACTAGACTTAATTAAGCATGAAATGAATGTTTTAAAAATCCAAAGAAACTACCGTGTCAATTATCAAAACCTATATTAATTCTTATCAATTAAATTACAAAAACCTTACCGAAAATGCAGCACTTGATCCCTATAATTGAGCGACGTGCATAAATCTATCTCAGGACTCGAGCCAGCAATAGTCATGACCTTATTAGGGCTCGTCCTGAGTAACGCAGAATAGACAGTCGTAGCTGACACAGGTAATTCAACCCTCACTTCTCCAGAATAGCTGAGCTGGTACAAATGCTTGGAGGCTCCGGCCGCGAAGACACAGTCTTCGTGGAAGAACGAGACGTGGATCCCGTGGTCGGGCAAGTCGAACACAGTGACTGCGTCGAGCGAGCGCAGATGCCAGAGCGCAAGGCGAGGACCCCCGCCGCAAACCTACGACAAACACATCTCCAATTCACTACACAAGCATCTATGCGCTTCTGCATTAGATTAAAAACTTATTCCTGCATCAAGATGACGCGACTTCACTATGACGCGATCTGTGACAGGACGCAGTGATCAGTCAGTGTTCGCACACGGAATGAAGAAGATCGCCAATAAGTCATTTGCGCGGGCCTTCTCAGACATTTTTATATGAATACCTTCTAAAATGGTAAGCATCTATTACCGGCTCAATATTGTGGGAAAAATATAAACAATTCACTACAACCATAGCTTCACTAGTAACTAACATAGAATAGAATAGAAACAAATTTTATTTCAACACTATCTCGCAATTGTTTTAAACTCTTTTGTTTTTCTATAAACTTACAATCCAATCATCACCGAGGGTGGCAGAGCCGACCCACTTGCCGAGGTCTGGCCGCTTGATTTTGCTGTTACTGTGGGGCTCCAATCTGTTGTGGGATTTGCCCGTTCGTAGGTCCCAGAGCATGACCCGGCCATCTTCACCAGCTGAGACTAGTTGGTCATTTCTGTAAGGAATACTTTAATGTTTCAAATCATAGAATCACAATTACAGAATCTTGGGTTTGGGTTTAGGCATTCATTTTAAGGCAGAAGTTAGTGGTACTTACTGATGAATGAAAATACTCCATTGTACACTATCTATTGTTTGTTTATTAAGTACAATGAAGTGGTCTTGTTTCTTAGAAGGAATCTCTTGCACACATGCTTTTGCTTATGTGATATCTAAATAACAAGTTGCCTGTGTTCTTATGGGTTCAGCCATTGCATTACTAAGATTTTCGAATGAAAATCATAACAACCATATTTTCACATTTCTATAGATTTTAAGGTCTACAAGATTATCAAATGATTCACAAATTAACACTGACACTGTGTGTACAGTGTGTTTAGTTCTGAGAATAAAGGTGGAGATGCTGATCTGATATGTATTGTGTGCAATAACCTTAATGGTAACTATCAAGTAAACATAGTCCTATTCCCACACTAGGATTCCGTGTTATGAGTATTTGGAAACACTCATACAATGTTTCCACAAATACCTACAGAACATGCAAGCATCTGTCCCACCATGGGACAAATAGATCAGTGTCATAAATCATAGCATAACTTGAACTAGTATGACTTACTTTCCATGCACACTGTGGATGTAATCATTGTGTCCTTTATATGTGGACAGCAGACTGCCATCTTCCAAATTATAAACATAGACATTACTATCTCCACATCCCGCATACAACTTCTCCTGACCATCATTCAACCAGAGACTGTTCACATCACACTGTTCAACAGAAGAATGCGTAGGTATCTTGATCACCCAAGATGGCTTGCTCAGTTTTGAGGATAGGATACCCTTCCATTCCCAACCCGATATTTCATTCACAGAGGCTACAATGAGAAATTTTTCGGTGCCGGCGAGGCTGGTCACTTGAGCGCCGGATTCGAGGGTGTGAATGTATTTTGGCTTAGTGTAATCAGAAGAAATCAATTCTAAGACTGGATTTAGGATACGGTCGAGACTGAAAACAAATGCCAGATTATGTATGTTATTCAGTACAGGAAAACGTGTCTGATAAAATACTTATCCAGTTCCAATACTTACTCAAATAAAGCTATCTGTCCGTAAATGTTACCGGCAACTAAATATTTCCCACATGGTGAGAACGTCTGACAAAGAACGGTGTTATATAAAATTTTATTCAACATTTTATGTTTTGATTTCACTTCTTGATTACAGCTTTGGTAACTGTGTTTTGCTTTTGCTGTGAAATTGTGAATTGTGAATAGGCTGCGCCATAGACCATAGAGGAACTAACCACTTTCCACAGACAAGCTGCGCACAAACCTAATAGAGATGAGCTTGCGTTAGCAATGTTAGCATATCATCCATTGGCATCTCTAGTAAAGCCATGTATTCACGTTCCATCCTGCTTCCCGCTAAGGTTATGCACGATACCCGATGCAAAACGACAGTCATCAGTCAGGCGTGCGTGCTTGACAGTGTTTATACTTGCAGTGCAGCAGATTCAACATTTAGAGCTTGTGTCACAAGGAATGCTCGTCAAAATGGATAGTGAAAAAGTTTCTAGATTTATTGTGAGATTTATTAGATTATTATTATATACACAATAATGGAAGTTTAGAGGTAAGGGGGTGGATAACGTAGGATCAAGGGTTACAGCGAATAAACCTAAATAACTGTCTCTGTGTGTCACTCACACACACAAAACCGACAGAAGTCTGCACCGAGCTACGACAAGGGGGATTCACGCTGTCGCGATTCACCCAAAAGCGAGTACCAAAGCAAATTATTACGACATTTTGAAAAGTGTTTCACGTCTTCCTGAAATATTTTATTACTATTCTATCCGTTCTGAAGGATTGCTAATGATTTAATTAGATGTATTGTATTTCATGTCTGACGAGTGTTTGGTACAATTTTGTATTTTTCCTTTTGTTCTGTTTGTTTTGGGTTACAGTGAATAATTTGCATTTGGGTAGCAGTGGATAGGCAATTCACTATTCCCCATGTTCAACATGTATGGGCTACAATGAAATTTAGTTGGATCTTGATATTATTACTAAACCAATATTTTATTTTTATGTTCCAAAATGCCACGAAATAATGTTAGGAAAACATCGCTAGGGCTGCATAGTATGAAGCAGGCCCTTAAGCTGATTTCGCTCCGTCAGAAATCACAGACAGGCCAATGAAGGTGATCTTGTGCAGCAAAACGCACCAACTAGATCTTCAACACCATCCATCATCCAGGGAGTTCCTTTTGCTGGAAGACCTTTGCGCGAATATAGGCGCGAATATAAGAACGGCGCTTGCTTGATTCACCGTAAATTATGATTCTGGAACCCCACAAACTCCACCACTTCTAGAACTCCCACCCAATTAATAAATCACTCTTATCATCCGCGTGATTTTATAATTCCAAATCCGTGAATTACCTCAAGCTGGATGGACCACGCAAAAATAATAGATTACCGAGGTGTAAAGTAAATCTATTATAGTTTTGAGTCTCTTCACCGGGTGATTAAAAGGATCAATTTTCTCTCGTGACTCTAAGCCTACCTACCTATATACCTGAACTACCAAGTTATTGGTTACGCTAGGCCAGAAGTAAGGATAGAGGTATCAGAGGTACATGTAAAAGCAAACTACGAGGCCGGTCAAGTGCGTGCGCTTTAATTGAGTGCCAGTTGAAGACTGTCCGCCAAATATGAGTGAGCATAGTTTTAATATTTAGAGTTACACTAGTACTTAATTAATCTATGGTGCGATGTGGGAGCGTAACCCTACAACTGACACACCAAGCAAGGAGGAGATAGACGAACGTGAAAAGAAGAAGAGTCAAAAGAAAACCAAGCTCCTTGTAAAGAATATTAAAAAGAAAGTGTTCACAAAGTGATGATTCTAATGAAGATGAAGACGATAAAATGAGTATTTACTCAGAGGAAGGTTGCTTTGAAAATTATGGTGAACATTCAGACAACGAATAATGGACTGATTTACAAAAATTCACACTGCTTAACACATTCACTGCCAAACACTCGGATACGAGTGTTGAGCACTGAATTGAGCGGTGCCGCCCACTCGGATACGAGCGAGCGGGCCGTGTATTTTGTAGGCGTCAGTAAGCCGCCGGCGTTTGAGGCAGTTTATGTTAGTTTGCGCGGCCACTCTGACAACATATTCAACTTACGAAAACGCGTATTGGTTTCATTCTAACAGTGTAACTGCTACTATGCCCCCCTCCCCACTCGGATCCGAGTGTTGAGCTTGATAATTATGACAATTATGATTGATTTATGAATGTTTTCCTTAGTAAATAATTATTCAAATAATTTTCGGATCCGAGTGACCGGCACCGGGCGCGCTATGTGCCGAACACTCGGATCCGAAAAAGGTTATTATTTATTAAAAGAATAATAATAACAATTTACTTTTATCCATATTTTTAAACATACATATATACATAATCAAAATACGCTTTAAAAAAATTTGGCTCCTGGGTAATTATTTTAATAATATGTTAGGCAGTGAATGTGTTAAAAAAACACCAAGCGAAGGTTCATTCATTGTGGTAGAATTTGAAGCTAAAGTTATTGTTGGGAAAGTCATAAAATCCAATTTGCCAAATGAGATAGCAGTGAGCTTTCTGATTAGTAATAACACTTTAGAATGAAATAATAAATTCATAATAAAGGATATATAATATGGATTAAGTGTGTAAAAATTGCTCTAGGCATAGAATTTTAGAGTTTATTACTTTTTATGTTCTATTAATAGGAGAAAATCTAATTTTAATAAAAAATATTTTATTGAATAAAGTTTAATTTCTTTGAATCTTATAAAATTCTTTTAAAATTCACTGTAACCCTTATTTTCACCCTACATTATAATAGTTAGTATCTAAATTACCCTCTCTCCCCTACTCTGCACGTTTATTATAACAAAAAACCTCTTCCTAAATTATTTTCCTCTATTCTGCTGCTGACAAAATTTGATAAAACTGGTGGCATTAAAACACGTGTGCTTCTGTTACTCGTTCGCTTAAATCTAGCATGTTGGATGCGCACACAAATCCCACGATAGTGTGTTTGCTACAGTCCAGCCGGCGACCTTGGTGGGAGCACAAGCACCAGCAAGATGGATGCTGAATACATGGCTTTAGGGAAAAGGGTACCTATTTTGTTTACATCGCACCTCTCCTCAACTTGTCATTAGAATATACTGGTAATTTCTTATATAGATTTCATGGTTTGTTAGCTGTATTCGGGCGGACTAAAATCAAGTTTCACAATTTGTTATAAATCTTTTCTAAACAAGGTTGTTAAACATATCAAACTTTAGCTCTAAATGCGTCATAAGATTTGTTTACTGTGTGTTATATTGACGAATCAATAACAAGTTTTACTTCAACAAGTCGTGTGAAAATGAGAACAAGGTTCGATACATAAAAATAGACATGAAACAGATAGACATTATCAGATTAGATACATGTATTTTTGGAGCTTCCTTTTTTCCTGGTAGAGTTTTGTAATTTCTGAATTGTATATTGTTTAACTATATTCTAGAACTGAGAAGTTCATTCAACGTGCCCATAATGCTTGCGCTAGGTTCTGTTTTCCAATACCCCCGAGGGCACATGTCACACCTTTTATTAATAAAGCTGCTCAAAATGACTTGGAGAAGGCATCTTCATCTTGTCATTCTTCTGTTTGGAGTTATCAAGAGTAGGAAATCAGAATATCTATAATTTATTTATTAATTATTAATTTATTTATTTATTTATAATTGATGGCAATATGCACAACACCAGAGCAGCTTCTGCTCTTCTACTTGCAACACCATTACATGGTTCTGCAGCATTCAAAGGCAGCTTCCGCTATGCCGCTACCAAGTGTTGGAACATTTATGATTTTTCTAAGGGGTGGCGGCACCCCTTACAAAAATTATAAATGTTGATATTTTAAGGTTAAAACTAAATGAACATATTTTTAATCTTAAAAAAAAATATTCAAGTTAGCATAGGAAATTATTTATCTCTCCGACTCTCCCTTCTCCAAAAATCTTGCTATTTCGTTGGCGCTCGACTGCTATGTTTAATTTGTTTACTGTATCCCTAGGCTTATTTTATTTTATGTTTGTTGTAAGGATATTATCGTTTGCTGTTCTGTATAAAATCGAATTTCTCGTTTTAAGATTTCGTTCTGAATGTTTGTGTACAATTATTCTGACTTTTGTCAAAATTTTTGTGAGGTCAACACTGGTCTCAGCTGAAAACCAGCTCTGCGGCATGGCAACATGTAGTAACATGTGTAGCCTTATTTATTTTATTTTTATCACTTAACTAAACAAAACTCACAACAATAAAAGTCTGTGTTTGGATTTACTATTCAAATCCTCAGAGGTCTCACGATTCACAAATCGATTGTTGGAGTGCGTACTATTATAACATTTGTGGTGGAGTCTAGTGACTGAAGCGAGACATAACTACTTTAACTCCACAGTATTAATCCAAGAGTTTTTCCAGGCTAGCTCAGCCTGCTTCCCGATGGCGTCTGATGTGGTTAGGTTGGTCTTCACTCAAATGCACTGTATTGTTGTAATTTTTTTGTTTAATACGGCAATTTTATTTTCTAGCTAGATACGGCAACTCAGATTTTTACGATAACAACACTGGTCTGAAGCACGTATTAAAAAAAAACTGAGCAAGATGGACGTGTTAACTGTGCTGCGTATCTTTGTATAATTATAAATTTCGTGCAAATACGTGTGATGTTCTAAGTGGTGAGACATTTTTACATATCTGTAGCACTATCACACAAAGTACATATGCTTCTCATAGTACAAACGCTCGTGTAATCCATGTAGTTTCTATGAAAAAATACAAGTGCATGGTGAAAATTGCATGTCGCTTTTAGGTAAATAAACCTTCAAAATGTATAATGGCATCGGGCTTACAACGCCACGGGGCTCCGGAACAAACGGATTCGTCACCAGGAATTGGGCTTCCGTGCGCAAGACGAAAGATTCAGTCAACTATCGCACAGAAGATGAGATTGCCAAGTTGGACTCCGCTTCGAACAAACAGCCTAACCGGGAAATACTGGATCATGAGAGGAAACGAAAGATCGAAGTGAAATGCGCTGAACTGGAGGACAATTTGGAAGAGCAAGGGTAAGTTCTACTTTTTTTTTTGGTTATGAAGTCTTTTGATTGGACACTGTCTTCATCCTAGCTGTTTTCTACAATGGTCAATATCTAGAAGTATAATAAAATGAAATACATTACATATTTCTAAATAATTACTTGTGATACTAATGGATTTGTGCCAAAATGTGGGTCTTGTTATGATTCTATTAGATACTTACACAAGGTATTTTATCAAACAAGACTACTACAAAAGATTTATGATCCTTTTTGAAATGTTTAATTAGTCCAAAACGGAACACCAATAGAATATTTATGACTGACAGAACAGTTTGTGCTTAGAAAATATGGATTTGTGCTTGTTTTTTTTTAACCCAATTATCATTAACAGTTTGTCACTGCTAGGTTTTTATATAGGCTATGTTAGAACATTAGAACATCAAAATTATAATTCACATATGGTACAATCATTTAAACACTGCTGCCTTCTCATCTTTTCAAGGCTGTTTGATATCAGGTTAGAGGGGGATAATGCGCAATACACCCCAATGTGAGACGTCAATGCAGATCTTAGCTCTCCCTTAAAGAATTAGATAATTTAATCTTCATGACAATTGATAGGCCAGCTGTGTTTATGTCATTAAATGAACTTGTTTCTATTGAATCATAGAAAATTGAAGTATGGTGTTGGAGATAATAACACAGAGTGTAATAATTTATGAGTGAATAGAATAAATAGTCTGGCAGTTAGCCAAACATTAATCAATTTACCTTTTGTCTATTGTATTTGAATTAAAATGTAAGAAAACTATTATACATACTTTTACATAATTCTCCTACCAGTAATATCTATTATTGATGATGAGGTAATAAAAATAGCAAGTGGAGACAAGTGGAAAGGGTTGGAGGAGGCCTGTGCCAGTGGGCACACATATCTAGACAGTAAAATGCATAAACCAACTATATAAAAATATCTTACATAAATCTGAAAATGCTATCAATTAAATTTAAAAATTATATATCTCCACTGTCTAGTCTAGTATGTAGTCCAGCTTAAAGTGTGAATGTTTTAGATACACAGCTGCCAATGTTTGAATCTGATCTATACCAAATAAAGGATAGTTTGATACACATCCAAACATTACATTTGCTCTTGCCCACATTTTGCAAGTAGTTAGCATTCTAAAAAGCATTCATAAAATCGTCTTCGTTAAAAATAAGTTAACACTGACAAACTCGCGGGGTATTTCACTAGTATCTCCTAATGTTATCATTGGAAAATGGCGAATCAAATTTTGTTGTCAGTTCCTTCATGAGGATTATATAGTTGCATTCAATATTTCTTACTTTACGAAATGAAAGCTGGGTACCTATTGGTTTATTATTTATTATTTATAGCCTTAAATGTCCCACTGCTGGGCAAAGGCCTCCCCCCACTCCTTCCATTCATTCCTTTCCTACGCCAAAATGGGCCAATCTGCTCGGAACTTTGTGAGCTCTTTAACCTATTGGTTAAAAATCAATAAATACACAGCTTTTAACATTCATATCTATTTTTTTTCGATGTTAGGCAACTGGGTATTTCCAATATCCTTTTCATTCGCCAGTTTTGCCTTGGCTTGGGCATGTTCATTTATTATGTAAATCACCAGCTTGCCCTATGTATGGTTTTCCTGGAAAGGGACTTCTATTATTCAATTTATTCCGTGAACCCTTTATAATTCTACTGAGACAGCTACGGCTACTATATGAAATAATTTGCCTGGTTAAGTCATAAACAATCAATGGTCAGTCAAAAGGCTGAGCTTGCAAACACATTCACTGATATAAAAAAATTATTAAAGTAAAAAGTGGCATAAGTAGTTTTGTGATGAAATTACCCAGGATAGATTCGGTGGCGTCAAAGCTTTATAAACAATCAAATAAAACATTTTATTTCTTAGTTTAAAATAAACTATAAAATTTGTTATTGATGAATGAATGAAAATATTTTATTTTACACCTTATGATATAAATAAAATAAACAATAACACATTAAGAAAAGGTACAATTGGCAGTCTTATCGCTTAAAAGCTATCTCTTCCAGACAACCTTTGGATGGAGAGGATAATATATGATTTTGAAGTGGCCGGTGGTGTACTATATAACTTGTGTAAACATTAAATAATATTATTATAAAACATACTACACATACATACTGACTGCAATGATATGCCAGACTGATGTTTATTTAAGTATATTTTTGGTATTTTTAAATGTTTTTTATGCTTTCATTATATTTATATGCTAGATATTTATGTCGATCCATTAAAGTTGATTTATGAAATGATTTTAGTAAAAATTAAAATGTAATCTTAATCATCAATCACAAAATGTTTAAAGTGCACACAAGTCGATCAGACCGTCAGACAGTATGTTGGAATGATATAAATAAATATAAATTAATTAAAGAGTTATAACAAGATATTAAATTGGAAGACCACAGTATAGTTAATTGTTTAAATCTGATCCAAGCGCCTGACCATCTCGATGGTGCTCAAAGGATCTAGACTGCTGTGATTGTATCCATAAAGTTTATAGTTTGGCGGCGCATTTATCAAATTAGTTATGCCTAATCCTGTCTAAATTCAGGGCGATAAAAAAAACCTCGGCTGTATAGCTTATATCGACGATCATCTAGCTGCTACATGGTCATTGATACAAGCTATACAGAATTTGCAGATCAACTCCTAGATTACATGAGTTGGTCTGCCAATGCTGCGTTTCACTAGATACTCTTACATACCTACCATTACCATCCAAAACTATTCCATTGATATCAGGTCGCTAATGGAATTGCCTTTACTAAATTGATACATTGTATAGTGTAGTCTCCCATATCATAACATAAGTTTGAAACTTCTAAACAATCTGCTCTATTTCGCAACCTGCTAATGCCCAAACACATGTTCCATACACGTGCCGATATCGATTCGCCTATAAAATATCCCGGTTTTTTTTTTCTACCCTATTTTTGTCTATTGAACGACAGTTCAGTAGCACCCTAGCGGACACAGAATAAATAATAGTACCTACGTACAGAGCTTTCACTCGACAATACAAAGGAGAAACGCGTGGATACTTCCACTTGTTCCTGAGAAGAATCTTGACATAGACAAAAAGACGGACAACGTAGTGGTCCTATAAGGGTTCCGTTATTACAGGTACGGAACCCTAAAAAAAAAAACTTTGAAAAAGTGCTAAAAGTGCAATACTGTAGCTAAATAAAGAACGCTAAGGCCCATTTTGCATTAAATGTGTATTTTAGTGGTACTTTTTGGGTCAGGGGGCGACGAACGCAGTCCCCTGCGCAAGAGTCAAATCGATAGTCCAACAAAGCGAAACGACCCACCCTTCGTAGTTTATAAGTATTAAATATTCAACAATCCCCTTTCAGGTTCAGTTTTGTGTCGCGCGCGGAACGTTACCTATGTCTTATCGGTATTTTTATCGTTTTCGCAACACTAATTCGAATTTATAGCGTCGTGATATGCGTTGGTAGGTATTACACGGTACTGCAACCTATGAAGCCGCTTTTGATAATACAATTCTGTAAAGTTCCGTAATTTATCTGTTTCAAGGATATAAATCGCTAATTAATCGAAACGAATCTTTTTAATACAAGAAAGTACACAAATGGAAAAATATGTGCGCTGTAGCACATATTTTTTTCTAACGGAGAAATCCATCGGTGAATCACGTGCTCAAAATGGTGAAGGAAAACATTGTGTGGAAACCGATATGCCATGGAAGAAAACATTTCGAAGATACTTGTGCCATCGGTTAGTTCCAATAAAGCGGCGATAGACAACCTTTCACGTAGGATGCTTAATACTACGCAAATCGCATTATGTGTGAAATAAAGAAAGACGAAGAGAATTTAGCACGACATAAAAGCACAAATTTTGTAAGTTAGGATGGTGGGATAAGATTTGAAAATAATAGGTAGTAATATCAAAATAAGTTACTTATTATAACTGAAACATAAATGTCCCACGGTTCTTACTAATCCATCCACTTTCAGACAGTTCAATGTCGCACCAAAAAGGTATCAGCTCAGCATAATGTAGGTATAGGTGGGTAGTTACGCGCTGGTATTCTGGCTGAAATATAATGTTTGAAGGTGTCTCTAACTACCCCCATGGTATCCTCATGGATCTGCGTACTGAGTATGAATCTGGGGATGTCCATGGGAATCGAGAATTTTTTGTGACGGGATCACGTTTCATGTTTTCCATAAGGTACTTTTACCAACGTTGGCCACTAGCTATACTAACATAGTTTTGGGCAGAAATCTATTCATTTCTAGAAGTGCAGCTGTCAAAAGTAGCTGTACGCGTTTGCCGGTACCGTAAGCACGGCCTTAAGGCGGCCCGACGTATCGCTTTCTTCAGTAGTATATTTTTTCATTGTGTTCACTCGACTCGTATTATGCAGACATGTGTTGGAGGCGTTGCTTAGCAGAGTAATAATGGTTGTGTCTTTGGTGTGGTTACGCAGGTTGCCGAGGGAGGAGATCGCGGCGCGGGTAGCTGCCTTCAGAGCCAAGATATCAGAGTGCGGGGACAAGGATATCGCCAGAGACGAGTTTGGACGAGTTTCGTGAGTATTAACTTAACTATTTACGATCTTTATAGCTCGGTAGGCGAGTAAGCAAGGCTCACCTATGGGTAAGCGGTTAACGTAAGCTATGGACGCTCGCAACACCAGAGGTAACACTCGCGCGTTGATGACCCTGAGAAATAACAGGTGAAAAACCTAACGCGCCTGTAATTTTGACGGCATCTGCTTGGTGGCAGAAATAGGTATGGTAGTTCTTCCCTGGACATGCTCTTTCACAAGGATCTCTCCTAATTTTATCCTACTTCCTGAATGATTCAACTTTCGCTGCAGATGCCCTGCAAATATTCGGGTTGGCAATATCGGGTCCGGATGGGTGTTATGTCCATAGTGCTCCTAGGTCCTGGCACCACTGTTAGAACTTTGGTCATCAGTTGACAAATGTAAGGATATTTGATTCCTTTTCACGTTTTGAGGCTTAATGGATTATGGATGAGCACTTGACTGTCTTCTTATATATTAATGCCCTACATTACATTTGAACTAAATAGTACTTTTTCGACAGTTGAATGATTCAATCGAGGTACCAAATGTGGGAAAAGCCCCAGAACCCAAAAGGGCCTATTCTGGTCACTGATTTAACGCAGTGTGACTAAAGGACCAGCCAGCCACCCACGCTCTGACCATGCGTTTCTTCGCGATGTTTTACTTTACACACTCTCTTCAAAGCTATTCATCCTACATGGTAGTGGGGTCAGCTTACCTACTGCTTTTCTTTTTTCTTTCACTAAAAGCTTCAAAATGTTGTTTTTTTTCCGGATAATATGAATGAATGGATGAAAATACTTTATTGTACACCATAAGAAAAATAGATACAACTTAACACAAACTAAAAAAAAATTAAAGTACAAATGGTGGTCATATCGCTTGGAAGAGATCTAAAATGTACAAGATTTCTTCATCTTGTCTTTGTCCCACATAACGTGGAGGTGCCACATGTTTTCTTCTTCTATGAGCCGTCTTTTCACATTTAGACATATTTGATAATTATATTGCTACGACGTCATTACATTAAGTTGCTCGTTGTCGGTGTGTAAATAAATGTCTTGTTCCTACTGTACACAGGAATATGATATTAACAGATGTTTTTAAACACTTAAAACAATATTATACTAGTCTATTGTATTGTAATAGTGCTACTAAATAATGTGATATTTATTCAACCCTAAAAGAAAGGTCAGAGCATAAAATAGCGACCGAACGCTGCGTTAAAGGACTCCTGCGTTTCTGTAAACGCCTGAGACGCAGGTTGCAGAAGGGTTCGATTCCCGCTGCGGGACAAATGTTTGCATATGCAAATATTTGTCTCGGGATCTGGGTGTTTTCTATGTATAATATGTATGTATTTACAAAAAAACGTAATACGTAGTATATCAGTCATGTAGTTCCCATAACACAAGCTCTGCTTACTTTGGGGCTAGATGATGCTGTGTGAAATAAATGTCCAGCATTATTATTATAGTCCGAACCGGAACAAAGCAATGCCAGCATTACTGCTTGGCGGTAAAAATACTGGTGGTAATACTTCCCGTCACGATTTCTTCGACACCCTCGATCTATGAAGGTACGCATGTTATTTCTCGATGTATGATGATAGGTCTATTATTTGTTCGGATTACCATCTCGTTGCAAAACAATTACTTACCTAGATTGGTTTTAATTAATTTCCTCTGTTAATTATACGCGTGAAATAGCAACGCGTATCGTGATGGCTTATCGATTTTGTGAGCAGTATGGGAAATGTAACTGAAAAACTTTCAATTAAAAAGCCGTCAGGATTGCAGGACCGTGGTTTTTATACCACTCTAGATTTTGCACCAAGGAACAAAAAGTCGAAGACATTTGTCACGAATATGTAGTAGGGCTTGTGAAAGAGCCCGGGAGTTTCTACCATACCTATTTCTGCCGCCAAGCAGTAATGCTCGCATTGCTGTGTTCCAGTTTGAAAGGTTATCGGTGCCGGTGAAATTACAGGCACATTACATAATTCGTCCGTTATGTCTCAGGGTCGGCAACGCGCGAGTGATACCTCTGGTGTTGCAAGCGTCCATAGGTTACGTTAACCGCTTACCAACGGTAGAACGTATGCTTGTTTGCCAAATTAGTTGTATATTAAAAAAAAAATTATATGGTTTAAATCAATCACAATCTTAGTTTCTATATGTATAGCTATGAACAGTCAATATAATATCTAGTGCCGCCGCGCCGCTTATATTTTGGTTTTCCTATTCATAGTTTCTGTGTCAATAGTTCTTCTCAGCGTTAGAGTGTGCTTATGAGGGCAGAATTTACGAAAAATTGTTAGAAAACGTTTAGTCTAGTAATCTACCAACGGAGGAGTTTGCTAAATAAAAAAGCTAAAGGAGCTGTCTCTTATAATTCAATCTCGTAAACTTATGGCATCGTGTTTATTTTTCAACATTTCCGAACTACATGAAAGTAGGAATTGTTTGCTCTAACGAACTCAACTACGAGTAGATACATCATTTTATATAAATAAATAATGCTGGACATTTTTCACACAGCATCATCTAGCCCCAAAGTAAGCAGAGCTTGTGTTATGTGAACTACATGACTGATATACATATTTACTTATATACATATATTACTTATATACATATTTTTTTTTGTAAATACATACATAACATACATAGAAAAAACCCGGACCCGAGACAAATATTCGCAGATAAATAATATTTGTAAGCCGCGGGCAAACATTTGTCCCGCGGCGGTAATCGAACCCGCAACCTTCTGCGTCTCAGGCGGGACTTCGCCCACTGCACCACAGAGGTATTCCTTATTATATGACGTGCTACTGAATTAAAGAGCTTCGCCATTACCTCATTATTACGCTACCAAGCAATGTACAATGTACGAACCCTTTAGATAAGTTCCATTGCGCGTTATGAGAGCATTCTGCTTAAAACCAGCAGTGTATTGTATGCAGTTGAGAGTTCTCGTTTTAAAGTTGCTCGGTACGGCATTGTATATCGATCGCGATGCCTGACGTAGAAACCACCCTTGTAGGGAGGAAGGATTTAATGTTATTCGCCTTTCGTTAACCCACGATAAATTGTGTCATTTGTATTGAAAAAGGAGAAAACGTAGCCGTATCGGGTTTTGGCAGTTTGTTTGCTTTGACTTGACTTTAACTTTGAATACAATACTTTTCATTTAGGTCAGTCATTTAATTCCTTTTAAAAGATAACCATCTATTCTCATAAATGAATTCAGATCGCGTCGGATCTTATTTCAGAGAGTGACAAACGCAATTTCAAATTCCATTAATATGAATCCCCGACTGAAAATATTAAAATTCACGCCTACTCTAGATTTATGTCAATGATGCAATTTACTTCAAAATAATAAAATAACTTTTCAAGGATTATAACTAAACATCGCAAAGCAGTTTCAGGTCAGGGCTAGGGGTTGGAATGGAACGCACCAATGAACATTTTGTGTTGATAGTTCAACATAGCATTATTTTATTTTTAAGTTCATTAATGCGAGAATGTCAACCGAAAACCATGAAAATATCATGGTTTTCGGTTGCCATTCTCACAGATATTTGCAGAAATGAATATCCAATATAATTGTAACTTATAACTGTATATGTAAGTTTTATACATTTTCGAATAGAAAACAGTTTCAATGATATTTAATTTTGGGCAGACATGACAGTTTCACTTAAATTAGAAGTTTAAAATCATCGTCATATTTAATTTAACTTATATGTCACAAAACATGTTATACTTGCGGTTCTTATTAATTAATATCACATCAATTGTACATTTATATTTTAAACTGTCATTCCCAATCACGCTAGCTTGATAAATTATATGAAATGGACTAAAATGCTAGTTGTTAATTAAAATCGGGCCCTGAGCCTACAGCCGCACCTGACAGGTATACTGATTGCGAATAAACATAGCAATATCATGAACTTTTGGCACGAAACCCTGAGTGACGTACCAGGTTCAACACAACACGAAAGCTAGCGTGGAAAGCTATATTTCATATCGCGTGAGATTTTAGCTCAGCTAGGTACTTATTATCGAATAAACAAGCCAGATAGATACGCATGAAAAAACCCAGACCGTCCTACATCTATACATACAATTCTTCCAGACAACTACTCTGTGCGTCCTGTGACCAAAAACAGAAAAACCAAATTTCGATTCGCGGGTTATTAACGCTCGCATCTTAAAAAATAAATAAGATCAAGTTTATATAAGGTTCACCGTCGACGTCTCCGTCGACTGTGAACCGTAACCATCATCGTCATTACGACCAAATAAAATAAAATGTGTTAGGTACTATTTTGATTTTTGTAAGGCTTTTGACCTTGTCCACTATAAGAAACTGAGATGCATAAATATGATTAACGTGACTGTAAACAACTCGCCTGTAGTTACCTAGTACTTGTTGTAGTAACATAAGTTAACTAAGAAAGGAATTACGAAGTTAAGTTTATTCGAATACTATATACCTGATTTGGGTCAAACCATTATGGTGTCCTACTGGGACGCACCCTCGGGCCTACGTTATTTTCACTAGACTCCTTATATTTCAAAGTTTTTATGTATAATAAAATTTCAGTTTCTACGTAATCGCTCTCATTTTTTTGCGAATTGCATGCAAATATTTACAGAACTACTTTTCATCTGTACTAATTTTTTGTTCTGTTTACTATTAACATGTAAATAAATCTAGTAATAAATCTATGCCCACTCAAAATACATCACTCAAACACTACAAAATAGTTTAACATTGTTCGCTCCGACGATATATCGAGTGCTTCAATATTGCAAACCCATATTGGCACGTACCTACAGTTTTCAAAATGAAAACTTGCTCTACAATACAGTAATAAATAACAATACAGTGCTTAGCACAAGAAGCCTTGTAAAAACACTGCAGTTCAATGCGTTTTCTTTGTAATTTTCAGGCTTATTACACGTAAATCGGTCACACACCGCAAACATACCCTAATCTTTAACAACGCCCTAAAATAAATCACAGACAGCTATGTTCATAAAATTCGTTAACCTTCAAGAAAATATAAATTTAAAAAATATCATAATGCCTCAACAATTCCTTCAAAATACCTACTTCCGAAATTATCTCGCCGAGCTAACTCATTATTCTTGCAAACGAAGGATCCCTTTGTGTTGGGGGATCCGCGTCGGGGCGGAGTTCCGTTGTTGACGCAAAGAGGCTGCGCGCGCCGTTTATTTCCTGTCTTCGGGTACTGCCTCAGTAGCGCCGCCGGCCCGCAGCCGGCCACACTACCATGTAGTCGCCTAGCCAAAACAAATCACAAAAGTCTTCCAGCGGTTTTACCGCATAGTTTTAAGTAATCAAGTCTTCCACTAGAATAAGTTAGGTTAAGATGCAAAGAGGTAGGGCGCCGCGTCGCGAGTTAAACCATAGAGTAGTGTTTGAACGTCTCTGGCGTGGCACATTCCAAGCCGTGCTCGCCGGAACGCACGGACGACCGCACGCTTCGTCACACGAACCCAATCCAGACACACCCACGCCACCAACCGCCATTAGCATGCCTCAAAGCCCCGCAAACATGGCAGACCTCGAGCCAGCTTTACGAACTATCATAGAAGGGCTCAGAAACTCGTGCTTTTGCCGATGCAATTGCTCCGCAGATCGATATAACGATAACTTGCAGGTCTGTCTCTCCAACGACGAGGAGAGGAAATCCATGCGGTCCGTCATAAGGTGTGCATAGCTTTATTTTCATGTGTCTGTCGGTAGGTAGGCATAAGTATCGATTTGTTCTCCCCTTCGTTAGGTAGTGGGGTCGCTCGTCACTCATGGATGTACGACGCCAACTTTTAATTAAAAGCTGTTTTCAACCGTGCTAATTGGAGATTTACACGTACCTTCTTGCAAATTAACATTTACGTTCATTACTATGTAGAGAATATTAGTAATATGTAAGAGAAATGTCCGCAATGAGACGATTACTTAATTATTTGAATGTTTCCCCATTTTAGCGCACTTAGGTGCTCTTCAGGTAAATATCTGTCAGTCTTTCAAGCTTCATTACTCAGGCTTTTCATCACCAAGTCATATAGATTGCACTGAAGGTAACACAACAAATATGTTTCACAGTGTCTCTTACAATTTCACAATAAAGGTGTATTAGTCCACGCCAATACAACAATGCTTGTGTGCTAATAGCCTTTGAATGTTGTCCAAGCAGTTACTGATCTTTATTTCGTCATTGCATTATAATGTTTGTTCTGTAAAGCACACTATCTTCTGCAAATGATTGAGGGTATACGTATATACCCGTGCGTGATAAAACAATCATTACATGTTCGGCATACCTTTCCTACAGCGTTCGCGAAACGCACGCGGTTGCAGAGGCTCAGCAGGAGAAGAACGCTCGCCTTCGTGATGCGTTCAACATCGCGCCCGAATTCGTTGAGGGCACGAGCTTTGATCCTGAGAGACGAGCGCGAGATCAGGCCGCCAAATACCCGCTCGTGAGGACTCCGAGCCACGAGCGTGAGAGGGTACATGGAGTAAAGAAGAAAAAGAAACGGAGGTCAGTACTTTTATCACGAGTCGATAAAAACAAGTATTGGGTCCTAGTATAATTGCTAGTTCCTGAATGATTTTGCTTTAATTTAATTGTAAAATGTCGGTTATTCTGACCTTATTTATTTCTACTGCAGCACATCACCAGACTCTAAGAAGTTGAAAAAGAAGAAGTCCAAGAAAAATAAAAAAGACAAGTAAGTTCCAGAATTTTGTTCATGTTACTTGAACTTTTGTGTTATTCTGCGTACTTTATTTCATAGAATTGAATTATTTGTTTGAACCCAGACAGGTTACCCTTCGACTGTCGAAGAGGCAAGTACATCTTAACTCAATTTGTGAAATTGAATTGAAATTAATTACTTAACAGTCATTTTATTTACTTGAAATAACTTGCATTTCAGCGAAAAAAAATTGCTGTGGCAACTTATCCATAGGTAACGATGCGTTATTTCAATTTGCTTTTTAAACTGCAAGATAAAGTGAGATTTAAAAATAAATTTTATAGACCATGCTTTCGTATAGGTACATTATTCTAGACTCTACTACTCCAAACTATCTGTAACATGAAACCATAAATCATCAGTATAAGGCAAACCTACTTTATAACAAGTAGATCGCTACGCCTGTATCGCGCTTGATTAAGTTTCTACGTTTTGTAACAACTATTAACGTCCGAGGGTGACAAATGCGATTCCTTAGGCGATAAACACATACCTAGGAGGCTATATTTTTGACAGTGTAGATAAGCTCGTATTTCAAGTTGGTTTAAGTTACAGAAAAGTAGGGTTCATTGATACAATTAAGCTTATCAAAAAGTTGTACAGTTTTAGAAATAAAAATCAAGTGGTTTGCACACAACTGACACATTCTATGATTTTCATAGGAAAGATACTAGCAAAAAGAAAAAGCGTTCCAAATCCGTGGACTCTGATAGCTCCAGTAGTCCAGACCAGGACAGCGATTCGGCCAGCTCAGAGGATGAACGACAGAAAAAAAAGAAAAAGGTATCATCCATTCCATCTAACATCTGTTGCAACAATTACTTGAGTTTTAGCAGTGATTCGATGCAAAGAATATGTTTTATTTTGGTTAATTTGGTACCACTTTTAGTATAGGTATTACTCATTAGGTTGGGTTAAAACCCACAAATATAATTGTTTCGTACAAAAAAAGAAACCAGGTGCTAATTATTTTTGCTTAGGCATTTGTTTGTGTTGATTCTTTTGAATAATACGTATTATTAACATGAATGAAATATAATCTTTGCATTACAAAGGTCTAACTTACTACTTGTGTTGGGTTTTTTGGGGCAAGACTTAGATCAGTTTAATCAACACCATCAATTATTTCCCGGAATATAAAAACACAGTTCCTTGACGATTCCTTTTCAATCTTAAAAATAATAGCTGGTTAGCACTGCGCTTTCTTTGATTTACGCTCAACCAAGGAAAAACCCCATTCGAATTTGGCTTCATTCAATTTTCTTTTGTCTTGTTACATCTCCCCCCCCCCTTCATCCCCCCCTGCTACTTTGAAAATTATTTCTATCAAACAATTTGTTTAACAATAGTGCCTAAACACATTTCTCATGGTAATTTCCATTAAGATCCAGCTAAGAGCAATTCACGATTCGCTGTCGGTAATAGCAAAATAATATAAACTTTATTGCATTTCTGGTGTTGTGGATAACTTTCGGAAATAGCCGTAAGAAACGACAGTACAGTTTCACTGTTGATTGAGAACAAGTTATTGTTGCGTCTTGGATTAAAAAGGATGAATGTTGTTTACCTGTTACCTTCCTAGAAAATTGTCTTGAGTGTTGCAGGGGGGGGGGGTGATATTAGTGTGTATTCTACCATTTTATTTTTCTTGTAAATAAAAAAGAATAGCGAGTTAAAAAATTATCTGTTTAACTTTGCATCATTCCTTAGGATAGCCATCATTATCTGAAGAAATAACGTATACTGTAAGTATATAATTGAACAATAACACTCAATAAACACTGATAGGTTACGGTAACATGGTATGCATCTGACTAACTGATATGTGGGTATATGATATGTGGGTTTTGTGAGCTGCACTTTAGACATGTGTCCATCAAAGCGTAATATGCTAAGCAAAAATTTATATTGACCTCGACGATTATGTGAATTATATCAATTCTATTCGGCTTTCATATTACGCTAACACTTGATCAGGACGCTCGGCTAAAGGGCTGTTTGCATGGTGTTGTGTAGTATTAAAAACAGATGGTGGTTTTATATTGTTTGAAGCTGAAGCGATATTGCCTGACGTGTTTTGGGAGAACGTGACATAACTAATGTATTACGAACTGACAGTTTTCGTTAACTGAAATTTTAACGAATAGATAATACAATTTTGTACGAACTTGGTGTATAATTGACATGCTTTTCTATAGATAATACAATTTTGTAATTGACACGTTTTTCTATAGCACGTGGGTGAATATCAAGTATGTCTGAACTTTGTGTTAAAATATAACTAATCCATAACATTCTCCCTCTTCTGATTTACCCAAAACTAATTAAGGATGCACCAATTAAATGGTACAATACCACCACCGTTTGTTAACTAAGGTACGTTCCCCAAAGTGTTATATTAAATATTACATACATATTGGTTTTTGTGTAATGTATTTATGTAATTATGTTCGATCGTAATGTGTTACTAATATAGTATAAATAAGATGAACACTCGTGCCAACCAATTTCAAATAAATAATATTTGTATAAAGTTATAAACCCCTTCTATATCTATGTTTTTTTTTTCAAGGAGAATGTTACGGATAAATAAAATAACATTCTCCAATAATATTATATTTTATTTCTAGCTTCCTCGAAAGCTTTGACTATTTATGATTTATTTTTATATTTATTATATTATTTTACGCCTCTTTATTTACTTATTCCTTGTTAGATTGCATGTTGTAAACGTGATTTCTTTTCTCTATTTAATTGGGATTTTTCACTACGCAAACCTTCTTGGAGGTTTATTTGAAGAATTTCAGGTTTTTAGAAGTAAATATTATAGTTGCAATATCACTATAGTTATATTGTATTGGCACTGGTGTTTTATCGTATTTTTTTTTTATTTGTTAATACTTTTTTAAATTTTGACAGAAGAAATCGAGCTCAAGACGCCGCGCCAGTAGCGAGCCTACGAGCCGCGAAAGGTAAGAATCCTATTGAATTATTATTTGAAGATTTTTCAAATTATATAGTTTTCAAATTGGTACTTACTGATATAATTTTTAATTCCAGTTCTCCAGTGAAAGTAGCAAAGGACAAACAGAGAGACCGCACCATTGAGAAAAATAACGACGTTGAATTTAGAAAGGCCGACCGCGACCGCAACCTCAAGATTGACAAACACGCTGAAAAAGAGAACGACGACAGAAGAGAGAGAAACAACCCTCAGCGACACGAGCCAAGGAGACGTGATCGCAGCCCTTCGATCGAAGAACGTGACTCGTCACCAGAATACAGGCAGAGATCTTATATTACTAAAATAGAAAATAAAAAACGCGAGCCACGAGAGCCGTCGCAAGAACACGATAGATCAGAGAAACGCTCAAAACGCGACCGTCGGTCCTACTCGGAATCCGATACAGAACCGCCACACAAAAAACAAGATAAACGAAACAAGAAATATGAGAGAGAAGTTAGCGCCTCCCCGGAAAAACGACGGCAAAAGAGTCCTTCACCAGAACCTAGAAGGAAAGAAGATTATAACAAAAAAGATGCCAGAGGCAAGCGAGAAAGCCTAGTTCGAGAAGAGATAAGGCATAACAGACGAAGCGTTTCACTCGAAAGAAACAAACGAACAGAAAGAGAGGCTAGGGATTCTTACAGAAATGAGAGGGACGATAGATATGAGAAGAGTAACAGATATGAACGTTACGAAAACGCTCCTAGGCGCAATGAAAGCGATGATAGACGCCGAAAAAATAGAAGTCCGTCTAACGAAAGACACTCGTCTATAGACTACATAGAACGTTCCACTGTTCAAGCTTATAAAGAAAAGGCGATGCGCAAAGAAGCAGATAAAACTTACAAGAAAAGGCAAGAGAGAAGATCTCCGTCCGAATCGGAACCCGAATCTCCGAAACGGAAAGAAAAAGCTCCGCCTCGGTATTACAAAGAAAGAAGTGTGTCCTTGCCGAAGGAACGTAGACGTCGAAGCTCATCCACAGATCATAAACGCAGAGAGTCACCACTCCGTAACAATAAACCTGGCAAATATAGGAGGTCGCCGGATAGACGTGAAGACAGCCGACCAAGGAATAAATCTCCAACATCTGATGATAGACAACATCAGAGGTCGGTAGAACGCGATGATAGACGGAAACGATCCCTTAGCCCTGATGAACGGCAAAAACGTTTAAAGTCTGCAGATGCCAAGAATGACAGTAAGTCCAGGAATAGATCGCCGTCACCTGATAACAGACAAAGAAAATCATTTGATAAGAGGGATAAAAACAAGCCAAAGAAATCTCCTTCACCAGGTGAAATAAAGACGCGGAAGAAATCTGTAGAAAACAAACGAGATCGAAAAAGATCTCCAACACTTGAAGAGAATCATCGCCAAAGAAAGAGGTCCCCGACACCCGATGAGAAAAAGAGACGTAAGAAATCTGCAGATAATGATAGAGAGGAAAAAGAAAGGACACCAACACCAGATCGACAAAGACGGGATAGATCGGTCGAAGAACGGGATATCAAACTTGAAGATAGATCACCCTCACCTGATGATAGACAGAAACAGCTCAAAGTAGCTGAAGACAACCATCGTGCAGCCAAAAGATCCTCCTCTCCTGATGAAAGACAGAGGCGTGATAATAAACCAAGAAATAGATCTCCATCTCCAGATGAGAGACAAAAACGACTAAAAGCAGCTGAAACTAACCGTCGGGCCAAGAGATCTCCAATACCAGATGACAATGAGAAACGATCAGTGAAAAACAACTGTGAAAAAAGGAGATCCTTATCTCCTGATGGAGGACAGAGACGGGATGATAAACCAAAAAATAGATCTCCATCTCCAGATGCGAGACAAAAACGACAAAAAGCAGCTGAAACCAACCGTCGGGCAAAGAGATCTCCAATACCAGATGACAATGAGAAACGAACAGTGGAAAACAACCGTGAAAAAAGGAGATCCGTAGCTCCTGATGAAGGACAGAAGCGGGATGATAAATCAAAAAATAGATCTCCTTCCCCAGATGAAAGACAAAAACGACTCAGAGCTGTTGAAGTCGATCGTCGGGCCAAGATATCCCCAATACCAGATGCGAAACGATCAGTAGAAAACAACCGTGAAGGAAAGAGATCGCAGTCACCTGATGAAAAACTGGTGCAGGATGACAAACCAAAAAATAGATCTCCATCCCCTGATAACAGGCAGAAACGTCTGAAAGCTGCCGAAAACAAACTTCAAGACCGCAGGCGGTCTCCATTGCCAGATAAAAGGAGATCTAGGTCAATAAACCGTGACGGCAGCAAACCTAGGTCACCGTCCTTAGAAGACAGACAGACTCACAAGCGATCCGTGGACAAGGAAAGCCAAAAGAAGTCACCAATACCTGATAAAAAGCGTCGCAGAACCTCTTCAAGCCACTCCAAATCACCTCCTCGCAAGACCTCCAAAAAGCAAAGCGCTTCCCCTAAAACATCGTCAAAAAAGTCAAAACGCTCGCCGTCTAAAGAAAAACAAAAGGATAAAAAGGAATCTCGAGACAAAAACAGCAGGAGTTCGTCCAGTCTGTCCTATTCCCCAGCCCAACGCAGCCCCGAGCGTTACAAAGAAATCATCGAAAAGATGCCTGAAAAAGAGCAACGGAAATACATAAACTCCCCGTCTGATTGGCAGCGGAAGACAAAGGAAATCAACCTTATCTGCTGTTCTGACAGTTCATCCGACGTCGATGATAATGTAGAGATAAAGTTTAAGCTCAGAGCAGAAGACCCAATCGACAGCCGGGAATTCAACGTTCTGAAAGTAAGACTGGAGAGAATGGCTAGAGTTGCGATAGATTCTAGCAATGAAAGCATGGAAAGGGATAGTCCGCCTCGTCCAATGGCTAGAGTTGCGATAGAATCTAGCAATGAAAACGTGGAAAGGGAAAGTCCGCCTCGTCCGTTAGAGGGCCCAGCGCCGACTGCTGGGCCGTCTAACCCACAACCAGAAGTCAGCACAAGCGATCTGCCAACCAAAGAAACAGCTAGTAAGGAAAAGTCTAAAAGCCCGATCGCTTTAGATCAATCTCCAGACAAAAGAGATGTGGTAGTCGGCATCGGGCCGGATACGAGAAAGTCACGCAGGCGTCGCCGCAGCGAGTCGCATCGCAGCTCGTCGCGTTCATCGTCACGACATTCGAGGTCGCGGTCGCGGGGAAAGTCGTCGAGGTCGCGAGGAAAGTCGTCGAGGTCGAGGTCGAGGTCAAGGTCGTCGCGGTCAAGATCTTATTCGTCGTCAGGGTAAGATTTTTTTAATTTTGATTATCAAAATCTACTTAATTATCATAGAGGCAACGTTTTCGAGTGATTAATAAATGGCGGACACTCAATATTCCGATTATTTTTATGACTAAGAATTTCGAGTAATTTGGGAATGATGGATTTAATACTGGGGCGTGTTGTGGTACCTCGGTACTCATAGTTCCTGATACCCACGACGCAGGCAATCCTAGTGTGGTGTAAGGGAAGACTATTGAGTGTTATTCAATTGTTTTCTAGTATGCTAACTACTATGAAAAACGTGGGCATGTTCCAAATATTTTGTTGGGAAGGGATTTCTCTGATTACGTGGAAGTAAGAGTAATTCCTCACAGATCTGCGTACTAAGTGATCTGAGAATGCCAACCTCGTGAACGCCTGTGACTTCGCCCGCTTCTAATTGATATCCATACAATGTTTTATCTCCCGTTGCGCTCTTTAGCAGACTTAAGTGCTTGAGCACTTAAAACAACTATCATCTACGGAAGACAAAAGTTACTTATCTTTTTCCGTCAGAATAAATCGTAGTCTTTGGTAATGCTGCTTGTGTAGCAGGTTTCGGATGATAATTTCTTAAAAAAACATAACCTCCAAACTGTCCAACACTACTTGAATCTGGAATAGCGTTTCAGTATTTTGCATCAGCCCGGAACCGGATCGGCATCGCCTTCATTCAGATTAGAATAAATATAGATTAATGCCCTTACTTAAACATTGCATTAATTAAACATTGCTTTGTCTCATTCTGTAACGTGCCGTTTCATATAAAGTGTTCATTGTTTATTTCAGCCGTTCGCGGTCTAGCCGTTCTAGTTCATACAGCAGCCGGTCTTCGTCTAGGTCTTCACGCAGTTCCTCACGTTCCACGCGCTCTTCAAGGTGAATGTCACATTTGATTAGATTCACATTTAGAAACTGATATGTTGCCGCCACGAGAGGTGAGCATTCGCGTTAGTCAGTTAGATGACTAGTTAGCGGGTGTGGCTATTTACGAGAGCAAATTCATTGGACTCGAAAATTTGAATAGAGTGTGCATAGCCAATCGTCGACAACGTTATATTGACACTGACCAATCATGCGTCGCTACGTAACGCGCCGTACCCCGCGCCCCGCGCCCCGCTTAAACCGCCAAACACTTTTAAATATACTGCTGAGTACTGTCATTTCGTGCTCACGACTCGTGGCGGCAACTATACCCATTTATTTATACAGGACGTAAAGAGACTGGTACTCATTAAAGTCAAAGATGTTGATGATGTTCAAAGTAGTGACAAACAAGGCTAGTTTTTAAGCAATGCTGTGTAAACAGCCTTTTAAGGCCAGAAAGGCTCTAGTTAAGACGTGTTAACAAAAAAAGTCTGTTTACGCCTTGTATTATCCATTGTAGAAATAAAATGAGGCGCTCAAAATTTTAATATTTTTTAAATTGGCAGTTTAAAAGCGCTGAGCTAATTCAATCTAGAATGTTTAAGTTGTTTATTTGAAGACTGAGTTTGAAATTATTTGATATGCTAAATAAATGTTAATTGCAACGAAAGCGTAACACGGAAACGCTAAAGAATTGTAAAGATTGTTTCCAATTCTTGAGTTGGTCGATCGGTTTAAATAATTTCCGAACATAGCGCTTTCGTATTGCGCTTAACGTACACACCGCTCCTTCTTAAATATAAAAAATAACACGTTTGATTTTCTTTCCACCAATCAATACTCAATCTTTGAAACGAAAAATGGGTACCTCATGAAACGAAACGATAAAATGAATATTCACGGAACGAAACTTTGAAACGAAAAACCTAATGCATGCGAAATGAAACGCATTTCACCTTTGTGAAACGGAGTAACTGTTGAAACGAAAACGAAATGCATGCTGAACCTTTGAAACGAAAATGTAATGCATGATGCGAAAATGCCATGAGAACAGAACAATGACAGGCGTATACGCCGATTACCGTAGATCGAGCGTGAGTCGCGTGCGTATGCGCAGCCGCTCGCCTTCCATCCCGCGCCGCGCCGGCTCGCCGAGCTTCCTCGATAGGAGGCGCATCACGAGGTATACTAACACCGATAGCATGAGCAATGAGCACACAAGACAACTGTTTTGTCTTCGGAAGAGAAGACCTGAATTATTTATATCTCTCCCTTATGTTTGACGAGAAACAAAAGTAATTTTCGTCTTCTCTTCTGTAAAAAGGAACTCATTTAAGCCTGCAGTTGCTGGTTCATGATTGCAGTGCCTTTAAATACGTATTTTTTTATTTTCCACCTGGCCTAGCTCCTCTTTTTCGCGCAATCTCATTAGCTGAATATAGAGGATTACGATTTAACGCTGTAAGTATAACACATTCTAAAGAAAGACGAACACCTAATTTTGTTGTAATCGTATCAGTAGTTTATATACGAAAGTACGTACATACATACTTCCACAGCTTGTAAGACGTTGGAACCCTTATTTTTAGAAGTAGTGTAAAAACATTATCCATGGGCTGGACATCTCTGTCGCTCGCGTTGAACTATGCAATATTACTGTCCCGCGCAATTGGGCATGGTCTCCGCGACACGTCACAAAACTTGAATTTACAAAAATCGTTTAGCAAAACATGCCCTAACTCTCAGTGACTTTTTAACAAAATATTATTTAAGTCCTTAACTAGACGCTACATCAAATAAAAATGTTTACTATTAAAAGCACTGCAGTCATTTTTGAACCACTGTTAGTGGTATTTTCAAACAAAATTTTCTTTGAAAATGCTACTAAGTATGCATTATGCTAGGTGTTAATATTATGTTTTCGTGTGTTGCTTGTTATTTTTATTATTCTAATTGTGTGCTATTTACTTTATTTTGCCAACTTGTCGCATCACAATTTCCCTGACTATTTGGTTTATTCTAGAAGCTATGGCAAATAAGAACCTTCCTATACCTTAGATAAAAAAAGAAAAGCCGGTAATGAATAATTTGCCTGAGATCCTACATTGCCTGGGCCCCAAATTGTCGTGCCAATTAGAATTGGTATGTCGAAATAGACACGTATATATAGTTTTGTCAAAAAATTATGAAATCGTCTAATTCGACTATTGACACGAGAATTGGGAAAACCTACTGTCAGTTAATCGTAATGTGACGTGTTTATGTTTTTTTTTTCGTTTTTATCTATTTTTCTTTGTTTTTCTTTTATAGAAAAAGGTCTCGAAAGTCACGAAAATATAGTACGAGTGAAGATTCGAGCAGTAGAAGCTCTGTTTAGTGAAAGTGACTGATGGTGTATAGTTTAAGTTAAACCTAACTTAAAATTATGAAATTGCCTTTAGATTCTCGTATAAGTTCAATTTCTCATAACTAACTTCTGTCACATTTTGTCGCATAGTTTATTTTAGCGCTTTTATAAATATATCCATGTATTGTATGAGTGTGTTGTGCTTAACATCTATAAAATATGTAAGGGCCTCTTCCAACATATCTTAAAATGGGGATAAGGGTGAAGATTTCAGTAAGAAGATGTTGTTTTATATATTATCTGTAATCTCACCAACAGCATTTACCATTCCCAATATTCGATCCCCCATCCAACACTATGGTGACTTTGAATCTCCCACACAGTGACTTAAGCCATCGACTGCTTGTAACACATAATATCAAATGCTGGGAACTGCAGTTAGAGGCCCTGAAGTATGTTTTGAGTGCTAACCGGGTGTGCTACTTTTCTACTACCAATAACTCAATTTTCGTTGTATAGTTCAAATGTATTTTTTTTTATCCGTAGCGCACCCACTATAGATTACGCAAACAAATACAAATACCGAAGGAGATAGTTGAATTATGAAAGTGAACGATTTCGGAAATCACGAATGGACTCCTATTAATGACGAAGCTAATTGAATACCTTTGCTATGTGTGTGTATAGAGGACATTATTATTTCAAGTTTGGTTTTTGTTTCAATTTCATTAAAGTGGTATTGTATATTTTTAGTTGTTTTTATTTTAGTTTTTACTTTTGCATGGTAGAACGCTAGTCCAGTAGATCTTTAGGCAGGTACACATTGATGTGAATGCTACACGAATCAGTTTTAATGATTTTTTATTTTATTTTGCTACTGTGATCTTTGTAACGAACGGAGGTAAGTTTACTTTTTTACAACTTTATCTTGCACTCAAATCATAAAAATACATAATTTTGATTATTTGTTTTAAAAGACTATGAATTCAATGTAAAAACTGCATGATAATACTATTATCTTAAATCATAGCAATTAACATTCATGCCATCAAACTAACACTATTAACCGCTATAACAGCGCGCGCAAGCGTCCGATCCCGTACCGGAGGCCTACGCCCTCGCCTCGATCCTCGGCCAGTGACTACAGCAGCCGATCATCTCCCAGAAGCTGGTCTAGATCTCCGAAGGTTGAGAGACCGGAATAAAGGCAAGACGTCGTGCCTGGATGGTCATTCAAGCTGGATACTTTACTGAATTGGTCAAGGCCCGATTGAGCAACGATATGGCGGTATAGAGATTTATTGGGGATTCGATGTTAAAATAACAAAGGCGAAGTGAAGTCCATATTAATAACTATTGAAGGGAGTTTATTTATAGAAATCAATACCAAGTTCTAGTCAACTCTATTTATTTGAGGAATTGTTACGAACCTAGTCATATTTATGTGTTTCGATATGATCTGAATCTTTTTTATTTGTAATCAATGTTTACATCTAGTCGAACGAAATCTAAGTCAAAAGAAGTTAGCGACGTGCGTAGCCTTTACTATTTTGAGGTTGTTTATTAGTATAGCTAAAATATTTATTACGTATTTAAAAGAATAGGATGAAAACGCTTATAGCAGTTGTGAGATAGTCGTTTTCTTAGAAGAGTAACGAATGAATACTCAAATTGTAGTTATATTACGCATGTAGATTATAATTTAATGTGTAGGTGCTTAGTTTTAAGTATTATTGATCTCTTTTCTGGTTTATACTTATTATTTGTGATAAAATTCTATTTTAATTTGTTGATAATTTTATTCTAATAACTTATTCATGATATACTAAAAAAAAACAATATTTTATAATCTAGTGCAATTTATTTACAAATTCTAATAATTTCCTTGAATATTATTTTTGTAATTTATTCTTTTAGAAAAGTAAGTACCTCGGTACTTTTAAGATATGTAATTTATTCTTAGTAATATGTTTGTCAAAAATACTCGAGTTTAATCTATCAGTTAAACCAAAGACAATATAATATAGATATTTTAGGTAATTCTCAAGTTAATACCTAGTGGGCATGTCGCTCTATTCCATTCTAAATAAATAATACTCACGTTATAACAGTAACAATTTATTATAAAAGTATACAAACTTTATTTCGTAAAATAAAATTATACCTACCTAACTTATCACGATGCACCACCGCATATGAAAAAAAAATATGCAGACATCGATTGGATATCAAAGCTATATAAATGCAAGTAAATATACTTAATTAGACAAATTTAACATGTCCTTAGTTTATCTAAAGCTGTTCCCGATTTGAAAATTTTGAAATATACCATAAAACTATAATTATCTACTTATTTCTTGATTTTCTTTATTTTATCCTTATCTACATAAATATAAGCTAAATCGCCGTTTGGCTTACTTCACTTAATAAATTCAAGGAATGTTTTTTGTTTAAATTAATGATCGAGCCCAACCTGATTCCTTGTGGAAAATATTTCCCTCGAATAATCTACTTTATAAAGCCACTGATAATTTAATGACCTTATTTTTTACGACACAGAAATTACATAAGTAGGAAAAGATAATGAATCCATCACAGCATAAGGTAGGTACCTAATATCGATAACATCCTCCACCAAGTTTGAAGACTTGTTTAGTTTCCCTTCTTCTGGCTTTGCTGACGACGCTTGCTGGCCAGAAACATCGCCCATCCAAAGCCGACCATGTTCATGAAGAGAACACGGAGCTGGAAGAAAATTTAAAAAATAATGATTCCTGTGAAACCTTAATTATAAGTACTTACTACTAATTATAAGTACTTACTACTAACTTTTATCCGGCTCGAAGGACCAATTGCTATAATTTGCGACGCAAAACTTCAGCGAAATTGGATTAAAATTAAAATTGATAGAAACGGTGATGTGTAGGTAAAATACCTACATTACTTACATGATTTAAGCCATAGTCTAGACAATATCCAGTAAATTTTTCGGCGGATTTGTCACTTCCTAGCAACCGCTCTATCCATAACCAAATCGGTCAAGACTACTGTTAACTCCACTGATTTGGGTCACATTCAAATTCAACGTAGATAAGTTACTCACAATTGGAGGCACAAACGCCAGATTGATCACTTGGAAAAGCGTTAACCACTTCCAATTCGCCTGCAGAATTGGAAGATATAGCGCCAACAGCTGTTTTACAGCAGCTGCGTGGTTTTTCCCCTCAAACCTTGCCAAGGTGTACAGTGAGAAGGCTTGCATGATAGGCGCGAATATCAGTCTTTCGAATAGGAGCTTCTTGGCAAGCGGGAACGCAACAAGGTCTTCGGGAAAAACATTTTCGATAAAATTGTAGAAGTGGTGAGGTATCGTGCCGCCGAATATCAATCTGGAAGTAAAAATAGTAAGTACTTACCTATATATAGTACCTATTACAAAACCAATTAGATGGAGGTGGCTATCTTCGGAAATTATATTTGCAATCTTCCGTTGTAATGAACAACCGAAGTTATTTTACCTGTTACGATTGTTCGTTTTTTAGAGATATATATTTTAAGACTTCAGTCTTACTATTTATCTGTAGTAGATTTGCCTTACCCATATAATCCAAAAGCTAAGATGGGGTCTATTCTCAGGGACTCTCCAGCAACCAACTGTGAAGCAATGCTGCCCGCAGTTCCAACTACACAACTGAAAAAAAATATTCATAGAATATTAATAAGACAGGAGATGAATCCAGTAGGAAGGGAAGTATGGGACAAAATCACCGAGGTTGCAAATTTCAAGATTAGTTTTATGACGAAAAATATTAAAGCTGTATGATAATTATTGTCACTGTCACTAAATGCAATTTATGGCATGGAATTTATTATTTTTTGTATTATTGATTTGGAACAGAGCATTCACTAAGAACGTTAACGAAATTACGATGTGCCATCTAAGGCGCGGTTAATGTAAAATGTTTAAAGTACACAACAAGTACATAATATCCAAAAACTACTCGTAGATTAAGGATAAGACCGTCCATTGTACAACATTGTCAAAGTTTTTGGTAACTACCTACTTATCTAAACTGAAATATTATCTGGTTTTGCAATATATATAAGTCTTATCTATCTAATTGAAGTAGACGTAAATAACCTTACAAGTTAGTTTGAATCGGCAACCAATTTTTTTTAATTGAGAGAATTTTCATCGGAACAAGTTTTTGCTTTGAAGGATTTACCTAAATGTCTTAAAGCTAAGTTTCATGTGTAGGTAGATATCCAGATCGCTGAACTAAACATCACCAAATCAGCGACGGTCTCATAACATCGCTGTTAATTTTTAATTGTCTTCGTTCGCTAACTTTCGCCCTTTATTTTTTTCCTAGAAATGAATAGACAATAACTCAAGTAGATTGGTAAAGCAACAAAAAAAGTTTTGGACTTTGATATTCACTTTAGACCTTTGAAACTTAAGTGATAGGATTAGGTAGGTATGAACCTACATAAGCAAAATGTAATAAGTTAGTTAAAACATTGCTTACCTTGTTATTGATTTCGTTCTGATGGGGTGCAAATACAAATTTTGCAAATACGAGCCAACTAAATTCATAATCGGTTTAGATAAAGCCATATTTGTGGTTATCTAGAGTTATTTACTTGCGAAAAATGTTATATTTCCGAGCTGCGTCACATATAAGCACTCGTATATCAAATACCTATAAAAGTTCATAAATAGATATGATAAAGGCGCTAGTGTAGCGTCTCAATAATAAGAGTTTTTGTTTTCGTCATCTAACACAGATCACATAGGTAGGTAGTAGGTATCTATGTACAGATCACACAACACACATTCAATAATAAACAACTCAACATCTGACACACTGACATCACACAGATTATAAAACTACAGATGAACATGTTAGTCTATGTTGGTAACAAGTACTAGCGTCGTCGATTAAAAAAATATCGAAAGCAGCGCGCCGTGAAAACAAAATCGGCGGCGGCGTGACCCCCTGCGGCGCGAGTAATGCATACGTCATACAAATGTGTGGTCTCTGTACCGCTCCGGGAACAGGGGTGATATAAAACAGTCGAAATAAATCTAAAAATATCTCCGCAAGCCCATAAAATTAACCCTCTAGCTACCGCCCTATGAATCTCCTCAGCTCCCTGGGGAATATTTACGAACAACTCCTTCTGTATCATCTTTGGTCCCACGTAAATGGTTTTGTGTCTCTTCACCGCTTAGGTGATTAAGAGGATCAATTGTCTCTCGTGACTCTAAGCCTACCTACCTATATGCCTGAACTACCAAGTTATTGGTTTAGTTATGCCGGAGGTAAGGATAGAGGTATCAGAGGTACGTGTAAAAGTAAACTACGAGGCCGGTCAAGTGCGTGCGATTTAATTGAGCGCCAGTTGAAGACTGTCCGCCAAACATGAGTGAGCACAGTTTTATTATTTAGAGTTACAACTAGTTCTTATCTATGGTGCGATGTGGGAGAGTAACCCTACATCTACATCCCCCTTAAAATAAAAATGAAAGGTACACATAGGTAAACATTTGTTAAAAATTGAAACATATAAACGATTTATAATTAAACAAAATGTTGACATTGTTTGTGATGTGACATGATGTGCGTCGCCGCGTTGTCATCGGTGGTGGTCGCAGTGTGCGCGCCGCTGGCTGCGATGTTCTGGGCGACGGTGATAGTCTTTGACGGCGGTTGACCCATGTTGCGATATAGATGTGGTGTGGTCTGTGCTGTGTCGGTGCGAAAGGTGAAGTCCGGCTTTGTGTGTTCCCCTTGCGATGATGACGCGATGTGGAGTGACACTGAGCGTGGAAATGTAAACCGCTCAAATGTCAAAGCGCACAGTTCTCTTAATTGTGCGACCTGATCTGGTTGTAACAATGGGGCTCTGTTGTTTAGATGTGTTTATGTTATTGCCGGACGGTTCATATGACTCGTTTGATGATAACCGCTCGGCGGATATTGATGGTGTCGACTCGGCTGGTTTGATGTCGGTGTCGGCTTCACCGTGGGACTCGTCCTGTGATGAAATCACGGCGTAAGCTGGTTTGAGCCTGTCAAGCGATATGGTGACGTTCCGAGAACCCATTTGTAATTTATAGAACTTAGGATGTCTACTAACTACTTTAAAGGGGCCCTCGTAAGGTGGAGTGAGTGACCTCCGCGATTCCCGCCTGACAAAAACATAATTAGAAATTGCAAGATCGCGGTGTATGAAAATTTTCCTATCGCTATGATTATGCTTACAAGATGTTGGTTGAATCGAAGCTAGAGTTTCCATGAGTTTGGTAGTATATTCGGCTTGATTGATGTAATGGTCGGACGGAACGAAAAAATCTCCTGGCAATCGGATTGATTTTCCGAACGTTAATTGTGCGGGACTGTACCCTATGTCCTTTTTGATTGCCGATCTTAGGCCTAATAATATTAATGGCAGTTCCCGTGCCCATTGGTTGGTGTTTTCGCAGCGTGCCATGATAGCTGCTTTTAGTGTTCGATGAGCACGTTCTACTTGGCCGTTAGCCTTTGGGTTGTACGCGGTGGTGTGTATTTTCTCAATTCCTAATTTTCTTGAAAGTTGCGAAAACAGCTGCGATTCAAATTGTCTTCCTTGATCTGTGGTGATCTTGATGGGGCAACCAAACCTCGATATCCAGTGATCGACGAATTTGGTAGCCACGGTTTCCGCTGTTATGTCTTTCGTTGGTGCTACTTCTAACCATTTGGTGACACGATCTATCATCATTACGCAGTATGTAAAATCATCTGATGTTGGTAATGGTCCCACGATGTCTATATGCACATGCGCAAATCGATCAGATTTTTCAAATTCTCCCAGTGGAGTAATAGTATGTAGTTGAACTTTTGCTTTTTGACACGGTATGCAGCTTTTGACAAACGCTGTGGCATCGCGATTCATACCAGGCCAAAAATATCTTTGCGCAATGAAACGTCGTGTAGCGGCGGCGCCTGGGTGGCTGAGCGCATGAGTACTTGATAACGCCCGTTTGCGGAATTGCGCAGGTAGGTAGAGTCGGGCTTGATTTGTTGACGTCTCGAAAATAAGTTCGTTTTTGGAATATGGCACCATGAATGATTTGAATTGCAGATTATCTTTATGACGTAGTGTGTCCAACTCCGGGTCTTCGATTTGGCTTTTGTATAACTGCTCATAATCGAAAATTTGCGGAAGTTCGATCTCTTCCAATCTTGAAAGGAAGTCTGCTGCGTTGTTGAGTTCACCTTCTATGTATTCTATTTTATCGCAAAATTGGGCAATAAAATCTAGTTGGCGTAAGCGTCTAGGTGAATCCGATTTTGATTCTTTTTTCGAGAGCGCGAAAGTGAGTGGTTTATGGTCGGTCATTACCACAAGACATCTTCCCTCTATTATATAACGGAAGTGCTTTATTGACATATATATTGCGAGTAGCTCTCTGTCGTAAGTACTATATTTGATTTGTGCGTCGGTGAGTTTCTTAGAGTAGAACGCGAGTGGTTGTAATTGCTTGTTTACGAGTTGATGTAGAGCTGCACCGATGCAAGTGTTCGAAGCGTCCGTAATTAAAACAAGTTTGGCGGTTGGGTCCGGGTGCGCGAGCATAGTGGCTTCGCTTATCATTTGTTTACACTTGTTGAACGCTTGAATGGCTTCGTTAGTCCATAGTATTTTTGTTTTGTCTTTCCTTTTTGAGTTGTGTAAATATTTGTCGAGTATAGATTGCGTTGTTGCTGCCTTAGGAATGTTGTTTCGATAAAAGTTGATGAGACCGACAAAACGACGTAATTCCTCAATTGTTTCAGGCTGCTGGAATTCGGTGATGTTCTTGACCTTCTCTTGTTCCGGTGTAATACCATCGCAGGTGACGTGGTAGCCTTGGAACTTCAGTTCAGTTTTTCCAAACTCGCATTTGCTGGTGTTGATTGTGATACCATACTCGTTGAGTCGTTTGAATACGGCTTCTAGGTCTTGAAGATGGCGTTCTTGATTTTCTGAGGCGACCAGGATGTCGTCGATGTACGTAAATGTGTTTTCCATGGTTTTTAACACCTCGTTGATGAAACGTTGAAAACTTTGAGCTGCGTTGCGCATTCCAAAATTTAGCTTTAAAAATTCGAAACTTCCAAATGGCGTGATTATTGATGTTTTTGGAATGTCCTCTGGCGCGATGGATATATGATGGTAAGCGCGACGAATATCGATTTTTGAAAGTATAGTCTTACCTTTTAGAATGTAAGTAAAATCTAATAGTCTTGGAATTGGGTAGCGATCTGGTTCTGTTATGGCGTTAAGACGCCGGTAATCGCCACAGGGTCTTAATTCCCCGTTTTTCTTCTTCACTACATGGAGTGGGTTGGCCCAAGGACTGGTTGAGGGTCTGCAAATGCCGAGCTCCATCATCCGCTCGAACTCTTGTTTTGCTGCTTTGTACTTTTCTGGGTTGAGTGCGCGCGGTTTTTCATATATTGGTGATCCGCGAGTACAAATGTAGTGAACGACGTTATGTTTTGACGTCTCCTTGAATGATTCGGGCTTTGTTATGTCCGGGTACTTTGCTAAGACTTTATGGTAAGGATCCGTGATGTTAATCGCTCTAATTGTGTCGTTGGCATCTTTTGAAAATTGAGTTTTTTTAAATAATTTGGTGATATTATCGACTAACTTGCGACCGTGTAGATCAACCATTAGTTGATTTTTGGCCAGAAAGTCAGCTCCGATGATCGATCGTTGAACGTCCGCTAATATGAAAGTCCAATGCAATGGGCGTCTGAGACCTAGATCCAATGTTAATGTTTTCTCGCCGTAAGTTTTGATGGGTGTGCCGTTTGCTGCGTAAAGTGTGTAGTCTGCCGGTGTCTGATTAAACCTTTTACAGGCTAACACTGAAACATCTGCACCTGTGTCTATGAGAAAACGCATTCCCGTAGGGTTATCTGTAACGCATAGGCGAAATGAATTGCCGGCGCCAACGTTCGCCACCGCTGGAGCCGTGTTTAGTTTAACGCCTTCTTAGAGCATTTATCATCCCCGCATTTGTTTGCGGTGTCGCCGTAAATATAATGGTAGAAGCATTTGTAGTTGTGATCGCCGGGCCGTGCCTTTTGTGCTCTGAATTTGTCTTGATTGTCTAGTTTTGCGGCCCTATAACGCGAATGCGATCGCGAGCGATAACGTGATTGACCATGATTTGGCCGTGCTTGTTGGTGCCGCGACAAAAGGGGTTCGTATCGCTTGTTCATCGCGGCGACTTCAAGTGTTAATTTGCGAAGTTGTTCGTCTACCGAATTTGAAATACTGAAGGTTTCAGCAGTTGAAGTTCTCGATGTTTCTATGATTTTGTCGGCGATTTGTGCAATGTCATCGAGATCTACTTGTTTGCATGCTGCAATGACTGCTCTTACCGTGTTAGGCAGTCGTTTGAGCCACAACAGCTTGATTGTGTCTTCCTGAATTTTGTTCCTCCCAAGCTCCTTCATTTTTCGGAGTAGTTGAGAGGGGCGTTGATCACCTAGCTCGACCTCGGTTAATAGCTTGTGTAGCTGGATTGTTTCCGACTCCTCGTAAGCATTTATTAATCTATTCTTAAGTGCTAAATACCTATCGGAAACGGGTGGGTTCTCGAGAATGTCACTAACCTGGCTTAACTCGTCTCTCCCCAACTTCGCTATGACCAGTTGAAACTTGCAGAGGTCTCCGGTTTTCTGTGGTGCGATGATGGCCTCGAATTGATGAAACCATAGCCGCGGCTGCGTGGTCCAGAAACTTGACAAGCGCGATTGTATGGTGACCGCGCTGGCAGCCAATTCCGCTGTGGTACGGCTGGTAGTTGTGGTGGGTTGCTGTGCCGCCGCGGCGTCGTCTGCGCCTACGAGCATCTTATACTGCTCCTCGGTGATTGGGTCGGCGGGTTGAGTCATCACTGACTGTATGTCACTTCGGCACTCGTAGATCACGTCGGGGTCACCACTTTTGTGTCTCTTCACCGCTTAGGTGATTAAGAGGATCAATTGTCTCTCGTGACTCTAAGCCTACCTACCTATATGCCTGAACTACCAAGTTATTGGTTTAGTTATGCCGGAGGTAAGGATAGAGGTATCAGAGGTACGTGTAAAAGTAAACTACGAGGCCGGTCAAGTGCGTGCGATTTAATTGAGCGCCAGTTGAAGACTGTCCGCCAAACATGAGTGAGCACAGTTTTATTATTTAGAGTTACAACTAGTTCTTATCTATGGTGCGATGTGGGAGAGTAACCCTACAATGGGTTCAGGCTCCACCCGGACGAGCAGATCAGTTTTCGAGCTCGAGATAAGTAATAAGTATATAAAAATATACTTATTACTTATCTGGCCGGCAGACACAGGTGCAACCTTCCTCGATGTAGCGAAAGCCTTCGATAAAGTCTGGAACAACGACTTGATATACAAGCTAATATCTCAACTCGGAGTGGCAGACAGACTCTTGTTCATCTTCCGAGACTTCCGCTATCTCCACAATCGAAGCTTCCGCTACCGCGTGGAAGGTACTCTTTCAGACCCCAGGCCCATCAGAGCTGGTGGCTTTATACGCATCCGATAAAAACTCAGATCGAGTGCGCATAGAGGTAAATCTAATGAAAAGTGGAGCAGTGCTCTTTTCTCGGAGAAAGCCCCTGCACACGGTCTCTCTCTTTGGCAAACCCATCCCATGAGTTAAGTTTAATTGGGAGTGATCCTTGATAGAAGTCTATTCTTCTTCACTTATATTACCAAAGGGAGTAACCGCTCCAAGTTCATCCTTGGACGCTTTACCCCTCTAATCTGTGCGGAGAGTAGGTATGTCCCTTAGAAATAAGGTGCTTATTAAGAGCTACGGAAAATACCCTCTCACTGGGTGTACATGTTGCTGGGATGCTAGGTACAGCCTGCGCTGAAACTGACAACTCTGGAAAGGTATTTTTTCGTTCTTTCCAATAAGCTAGGATATCTTCATTCTCTAAGTCTGCGGGATATATATTTGCTTCCAGATATGTATTGATTTCTCTCTGTCCCATAAACCGACAATCTAACAAAGCTGCAGGAACAACTGCTTTTATTGTGGGGAACCTTTTGTCGAGGTTAGCCAACATGTAGTCGGGTCGGGTACACTCGGTTCGCTAGACTTGGATTTTTGAGCTGGGGGCGCTACTCTCAAACGGCGTGGCGCGCGTAAATACATACATCAAATCTACTCTCTACTAGCTGTGCCCTTGACTTTTTTTATTTTTGCTCGGCTCCTAAGTTGCCTAAGGGTCGTAGCATGATGTTAATAAATAGCCTATAACCTTGCCTGTAGCTTATAATCAAATGTGCTTATAACGGCTCACTTTGATCCCATCTGATCTACCTACGGCTATTTTGGTACAAGGTGCGAGTTTTTTTATTTTTTAGCATAATACACATCGAATAGTAGGTACTTTTTAATATAGGAAATTGCACATCAATACCAAATATCACGTTGAAGCATTAGTTTAAATACATTTTATGATATTTTTTAATGACTTGTCGGAAAGGTGGTTGGTTACCAATATGGTTAGCCATGTAATACACCTAAGTAGTAGGGTACCTAAAGAATAACAAATGTACTTGACTCACATATTAATTTATTAAACCATATAAGTTATATTAATAATTGTTTTAAAAATCCTATTTCAACTGCATTAATAAATAATAATAATAAATAATGCTGGACATTTTTCACACATCATCATCTAGCCCCAAACTAAGCAGAGCAGTCCCATGCGGATTACGTGGCCCGTCCACTCCCATTTCAGACCCACGTTTTTGAGTGCAGTGTGGTGTTTCGGACTACTATTTACACCTAAAATGCTGCGGCCCATCAATTTCGGCAAACCTCAAGCTTGGTCTTCTGAGACTTGGTCAGTCAGTGACCATGTTTGGGCACCGTGGGTTGAGGTTAGATCAGGCTGATTACACATGTTAATGAGTTGACAATGGAAGGTCCCCCTTCATTAGCTCTTCCACTTCTTCCAGGCCTTGCTGTCAAGCCGGCCGACTTCTTTGTTTTGACTATTGCCGAAGGATGCTATCTATAATATTCTAATTTAATTATTTACATTTAATTATCTTATCAGAAGAAATAATACAAGTTATGTACAAGAAAAGGGTGAAGACAAGAGGCCTGTCTGCACTAAGCTTAGTCAAGGATTAGACAGATTAGCAGAGCTTGTGTTATGGGAACTATGACTGATAGATTACTTATATATTTTTTTTTGTAAATACTTACATATTTTGTACATAGAGAACACCCAGACCTGAGACAAACATTTTGCCCCACGGCGGGAATCGAACCAGCCTTCTGCGTCTCAAGCGGGACTTCGCTCATTGCCCCACAACACGGAATCTTAGTGTGGGGTTAAGACTATTTAGGTATGTGTTGGCTGTTAATATAAAAGATAGGTAGGATATAAGCATATCTTAGTGACGTATTTCTACAGCTCCTCCACACAGTTGTGTGCCTAAGTCTTTGTCTAAGCTAATTGCAGAATGGCATAAAGTGAGTAAAGGATAGATAGTCTTAAACATAAAATTATTATATTAAGATTTAATTACAGCGAAACAAAATGCAACATTTCCTATATAATCTAGCTTTATAATCAGCCTTCACCATAAAGTTTGTCCAACTGCTGTTGCAAGTTATGTGATGTTATTGCAGGGGTGTCGGGTATCTCTGTAGGCCTGTGTTTGGCAATAGGGGTGTTTAAATAGTTATGCCGTTCCTTCATCTTCATGTACATACTAAGAGCCCTTGCACCCATATCTTTCTGTGGTGTCACAGCCGTTGAAATGTTTGGCATTGATTTGTAAACCACCGTCTTTCTCATACAAGTATACTTTTTAGGTACTTTATAAGACGGAGATTTGAGAATTGTTTTGATTACAGAACTAGATTTACTGAGACTCTGGTTTAATTTAGTGGCCTTTGGTGATTCTTTGGTTGCTAAAACAGTGTTTCCTTTGTTACTTTCACATGCCTGTTGACTTTTCTCCTGTATTTGTTTGTTTATGTACTGCAAAGATTTTAATTGTGACTCTTTGATATTATACAGTATTTGGATGCCATTTTCTATCATTTTAATATTATTCTCTGTCTCTTTCTGTACTTTTATTATTTCATCTAATTCTGTGCTGTGATTTTCTGTTGAAACTGTCGCTTTGTTGAGCATATTGCAAAGTGAAAGTATGACACTGTCCTCCCGCTTGCCATTCTCATTAGAAATTGTGCTGTCAAAGCACATGATTGTATTATCATGGTAAGTATTCTGTGCGACATCATTTGAGTTGTTAAAAAAGTCTTTCACATTTCTATAGTCTGCAAAAGGTGTGGACACAGGTGGGGATATTTCAGCTATGTCATCATGAGTGTAATCATCTGTCCGGGCTTTAGTTTTACTTTCATTGCACTCAATGTCCTGCTCATTTTGTAAGAAGCTGGCATCGCAGCTAGACTTCCAGGATTCATTCGAGAGTGGTGTGTCTGGTTTTGATATGGTTGATACAATTTCAGGCATCCGTGAAGCCAAAACTCTTTTGTGTAGAGTATATTTTGGAGTGGCCATAAGTTTCTTGGAGACATTGGGTTGAGTGGAAATGTTTTCCTTGTTGGCTATTGTGATTGTATTCTTGATTGGTTTGTTTGTCACAATTGGAGTCTCAGGTATATTGCAAATACCACTTATGCGGACTGTATTGTGAGCTATAAACAGAAAAATAATGATTAGGTAAGTTTTACCTTTTTTGGTTTGTGTGTATACACAGCCTGTTTCTTTGTAATCAGGTACAAAGAATCTTAAATGCCAAAACCTGCAATGGTCTGAGAAAAGTGGTAATCACAAAAGCAGGCCAACACTGATGGTAATGTTATAAGTGGGCATGTGTCAGATAAACAATGTTTAGACTATCTTTTGACGACTCCCTACATGACATCCTCTCAGATTGAGATAATACTTATTTGCCACGCGATTGTACTCATATTTTTTTTTATTTATTGTTCTTTAAAAAAAATTACATAGCAAACCTTACCTTGAAGATGTAAAGATTTCTTTGCTTTTGTCTCAGGTTTTGGAAACTTTGGTGTTTCTGAATTTATCATGGTCATTCTTGAATATGCAAATGCCTGTAAAAAAAAACTTTGATATGGACAATTAGCTCTAAACATAATTATATTTTTACCATGTAGTATGAGTAAAAACTTTTAGTTAAACAACATAAAAAAAAAATATAAAAAAATCTGACCTTAGACATTTTGGGGGCTGGTTTGGGCTGCTGAAAGTTTAGTACTTTTCTAACCGAGTTGTGTTTCATTTGGCCGTTAGCCGTGTGACTCACTGTCTTGTTCTCGAGTTTGCTGGATGAGTTCCACTTTTTCCTAGCAGAAGCTGTTACCTGAACTTTATTTCTCGGTTTTGGTTGCAGTGCTGAAAAAAATAACTGTTCTCTTTAAAACTTTTAAAAGTGTAGCATAGTATTTTTGTGATTACCCACACTTGATCACAAACCAAGGCATTTAAATTCATAAAAAATTGCCTTATTCTAGTTACAACTATGACTAATAAGCCATAGCAATGGAGGGAACATAGTGATTTAAATTGGAATATACATTACATTGTAGTCTTAAATCTTGTTAGATAAATTTTTCATTATTTACTTAATTATAGATGAGCAGCTTTCACTGATATGTCTATGTCATACAGTGTTGGATTAAACGCATTAGCAGGAGCTATAGAATTTTACATTGTGAGGATTGTGCATACTAAGATTGGTTCAAGACATAGATTTTTAGCTTCCAAATGCAGACTTTTAGTGAATATTCACTAAAAGTATGCATTAGGAAGCTAAAAATCTATGGAATGGAATGGAATGTTCATATTACATAGTTCTGTGTAACTGATGCCAAAAATCATGTCTTCATCCATATAGCATGCAATCATCCTCACCCTGCCTATAGTGATACTTATTCCTAACTTTAAGGTTGATTGGTTTGAATACATACATCCGAAATCAGCTAACATTTCAGCAATAGTTAATGGTTTCATGGCTTTTTCAGTGGTGCAATTGTTTGCAATCGCTGGACGAGGCTTCTTCGTAGCAGTGTGGGTGATGGTTTTTAAGGCGTCTTCTGATATTAATCCTGGAAATTAGTAGGTAAGATACAGTTAGGTTCGTAAGAAGCGCTTGTAAACATTATTGATGAAGTTTTTCCCCGTATGTAGTAATTGTACGAACTGGCACCAGTAGAAAATAAAATTGTATGAAAATGATCCACATTAACACATTACCAGCAAGCCCTGGTTCGGCCATCAGCAGTTCAGCCATCGTCTTCGGTTTTTTCTTAGCTGTTGTATCCATTTTGTTTTTAATATCTCACTAATTAAATAAGAAACAATAGGAAACAGGTTTAATTTAGACGACAAAAACTTTCAATAACATTCAAAGTTTTGAACTTTTGTTTTTATCCAACTGAACAAAGTGTCAAAAAATTTTCTGTCACATTAGACAGATCCTAGTAGTCTGTGGTAGACAGACAGAGAATTCTGAAATCAAAGTCTGCATCTAAAGAATCTTTGAAAGTCTGAAAAAGAATCTTTGAGAGGAAATTACCAATCACTCAAATATTTTTTTAATTAATTAGTAATTTCCTCTTCGGCTACCAAGCGGTTAGAGGACAGGGATATGCATGCATCCTAGTGAGTCTGGTCTGTGACGTAAAGATGTGACTAATATAATCATATAGGTACAGAGAGATGTAATATTATACAAAAATATTTTCATAACAAGTAGACGAATCTAAGGTATTATGTCCTTTAATAACAGCTAAAATATTAGTTTTGTGACGCGCATCGTTTTATACAATAGGTACGGGCGCTGTGGCCGCTCTGTCTATCTCAGTTGTCCGTCAGTGACGTCGGTCTGGCCTGCAAACTCAGCGATTAGGCGAGTGACTGACACGGCTTTAAAGAACCAAATATCCATTACTGAATGAGCAAACAGCAAGATTTTTAAATATGTAATCGTTGACAGTCCTAAGCCTAATACTTTTACCTACGCTAGGTATGAAGTGATTCACTATTAAAACCGTTTCATACATAATGTGATCTCTAAGTAGTCTGTGGTACGAACTTTTTTTTTAACCTGTGATACGCACGTCGCAAATTTATTTAATTATTTTGTTTGTACTTACCAAGTTTGAAAACTGACTAATTGCTTTAGGTACCGATCCCGGCGTGATAAATAATGGCTTCTTTCTTAGAAATAAAGGGTTACGATGAGTTTGACAAATACACACAAAATATCGGCGATAATGACACTCCAGTTCTATTCTACTTCAGCGGTGCAAAGCTACCAGATGGAAATAGTTGGTGCCCGGACTGTGTTTTAGGTAAGTTTTTTATTTTTTTTAGTATGAAAGGGGCGGATTCGATAAATACATTGATTTTTTTAACCCCTGCTGGGAATTGCTCTAATTAGTAGGTTTAAGTACATTTATGTAGATAGCTTGTTTCTAACCAGAAATTGCAAGATGTATCTGTAAACAAATTGTTTAATTCTACGTTGTTCTGATGATTATTTGCACTGAATTGTACCTACTCCCATTTAATCCTAATATACTATTAATTGTTTCTATGTATTATTAGAATATCTGAAAGGACTTCAGAATCAGTGTTCATGTTTAGATATTAGTTAAGTACATATTGGGGTGGAGAGGGGCGTGAGTGAGGGAGAATGTTCCTCCTGTATTGGTGTTTGTTACTTCAAGAAAGTAACAAAAATAATATAAAAAATCTGCTTAAACTCATGTTAAAATATTTGTTCTCGGCTTATGACAAACTTCATCTGTGCTGGGAAAACTGTTCAAACAACCCAATGATCTTTTATATTTATTTTTTTGGTCTCAACAAACCTTGTTACTAGTAAAATTTGTTTGAATGTACCTAAGAACATTAATATGAACTAAAATAGTGAACTAAAAACCCTCAACTTTATGCTTCAATGTAAAGAGTGGTAGGAGTAGGAGGTGGAATATTGTAATTTCATGAATCTTTAAAATATATCTTTATTCTGCCTGCCCACAAAATATTTGAGAGTTTCACAAAAGAGGAAAGGGTTCAGGAACTACAACCCCTAAAAGTTTCACATTCATAAAACTTCAAATACTTACAGCTCTTCTTTGTCACATAGACATAGTTCTAGAATAGGCTTCTTTTTATCTGTCACAGTATAAAAAGGATAGTAAGCCAAAGGCAGAGGCTAGTAAAGTTTGGAAGTTTGTTGCTAACAATCCCTATAACATTGTATAGACAAACCTCTTTATCAAATACCTAATAAGTAGGTTTCCTGTCAGAAAAATCTAACAAAATTGACAGTTCTGTCATATATACATCTAAAATGGTGAAAATTAAATTAGCCTATATAAATAACTACGAAGAGTTCACAGAATATGCTGATAAGCTAACAGAAAAGAAAAAGCATGTTTACTTCATGTTCACTGGCAAGAAGAAAGATAATGGTAGAAGCTGGTGTATCTATTGTCAAATGGGTTGGTTAGGTTTCTTTTATTTGTAGACATGTGACATTTGTGTTGGGAGTACACCCTGAAACAATGTTCTCAGATAAACTGACTGCTGGCCATGTGATGGCTGGAGACTTTTACTGCCTGATTGGTTTCAAGTTTTTTTTTTAATTCACAGAACTGACGATTATTATAAACAAAGTAAGGGAAATTACAAGAAGCATTTTCCACTAGCTTATAACATACATCTGAAGTAAAGGGGTATTTGTTTCATGAAATGACTGAATTAATTTTCATTTGGCAGGAACAAATGGTTTAAGACAAATATTTATTAGAATAGCTTACTTAAAACTGAAAAAAAAAATAGCTCACATACCTTCCTAGACCTAGACAGTTCAATGTTGCACCAAAAAGGTGGGTACAATTTTTTTAATACCACAATGGTGACAAACTAGCATGTGGCCCATCTGTTGGCAAGCCGTTACTGTAGTTATAGCCGTTACTGTCACAAGGATCACTTTGAAACATTGGTTTTATCTACTGCCTGTTCCTCTGTGACCAAGCCAGGAAAGAAAGGGAAGAAAACAAGGCTGGTTGTTTATCTTTATTTCTGGTATTAACATTGTGACTATCACTTTTTTTTCTTAAAGAAATTAATATTTTTGTGAACATAAATCAGATTTTCATAGATGTATTTACAAGGAAATGTAATTATATTTATTTCTTTAAACTTCTGACGAAGTGATTCTCTGGGACCCATATTATAAATTGCTCAAACAGCCCTCTTGTGCAGCACAAAAATGTTATTTATATCTGCAGCACTCCCCCACAGCAGTATACCGTACTACATAATGCTGTGGAATACTTTCATATTTATAATATTAGTGGATACATGGGACTGATTGATTTCTATGTTTTAAATAATGTTCTCTCCTATTTCAGCGGAGCCTGTTGTGAAGGCCTATTTGGGTGAACTACAGAAAAATGTCATTTTCGCCTATGTGGATGTTGGAGACAGAGATTAGTGAGTTTGAACCAACAGATGTTTTGCTTTGTTCTCATGCTTATTAACGCTTTCACTTTCAACTTGTATTGCATTTTAACAAGGACATGCCTTAAAACTAGTGGGCCTCTAGCGCAAGCCGGTTCCAACTTCATTTAATAAAAAAAAATACCCTGGTCGGCGTGGTTGTCTGCATCTAGCCAGAAAAAAAAAAAAAAAGAAAAAAACTATGTTTGTAAAAGGGTTAAAATGGGTAAAGGTGGTAAAAGACGCATTCAAAAACGCATGCCCTAGACGCAATGTATATTAAAACTTGAATGAGGCAAGTTTAAGGCGCTGATCCATGTACAGGAGGGGGATATTACTCCAAATAATATCGCTGATGTCTTCGTTCTTAGGAATGTTGACGCAGATTATACGCGGTTCGTTCTATTCTCCGGTTAATTCAACCTCTGTGCCGCACGTAAAACAAAATATATTCTCGGCCTAGCTTTCAGAATAAGGAAGGTAAAGTAATGGTTGTAATCCCAGGGCAGGCAAACGTTGGTTGCGGGATTAAGTTCTCGAATGGCGACTACGAATTGCCCGCTTAGCATGAGCACCCAAGACAACGTTTTGTCTACGAAAGAGAAGACAAAAACTATTTCTGTCGCCTATTCTGTCAAACAAAAGCGAGGGACAAATTATTTTTTGTCTTCTCAGCGGTAGAGAAAACCGTTGTTTAGGGTCTTCATGGTAAGCAGGCAGGGCTAGACGCAGCATAGCAAAGCCCACCCGATAGACCCATCGTTAAGGTTTTTCTTTAAAACCCAGTGGCAAACAAGCATTCGACCCACCTGTTGGTAAGCGGTGACCGTAACCAATAAACGCTTGAAACACCAGAGGCGTCACTCGCGCGTTGCCGACCCTGAGACATAAGTTGCGATAAGGGTGGACGTAAGACCATGTCCAGCTTGGACTTATTGAGCCTGATTTCGATGATGTTTTCAGCTGGAAAGACAAAGCCTGCCCGTTCCGTACGGACACGCGCACCCGTCTCATGGTGATTCCTACGATCATCAAATGGAAGGGGGTGCAGCGTCTCGAGGGATCCCAGTGTAACAACAGGGACCTACTGCAAATGCTGTTTGAGGAAGAAGATTAGACAGAGACTAGAAGACTAGACATAACTAAAACGTGCGTAGAATTGAAATTAGCGTGGTTTGGTATCATTTTAGGATATTATTACGACGAACGTGGTCGCGGACGGTGCTCATGATGAAGAACCTCTGAACGATCAACGAAACGTCAGCAAGAGAATAGTAAAGTATGTGGTATAGTCGTAATAATATCCTAAAATAAAACGTATGCATTTCGACATTTACGTATATTTATTATTTATATCGTATAATTTAAGGGTAATCGGCAGTTAAGTTTTCATTAAAATTGGTGTAAAATTAATTGTATTTTTTATTTTAAATTAGTGAGTTTTAAACGCCGATTATTCTTTCGAATGACGAATGTCTTTCGACGGAAGACGGAAAATCCCGTATAATCACTATTCTGATAAACTGAGCGAGTAATTGGACCGTGACTTGCATTACGAATCTATAAGGGTTCCGTTTTTGCCATTTGGCATTGGAACCCTGAACATTGATAAGTAAACGAAAAAAAATAGTGCGAACGACGGTCGCAGAAAACGATAGGATGTGAAGTAAGTACCTACCCAGTTTTGTTACCTATCTAAATAAATACTGCCTGATAAGCATTCTCATGCGACGTTAACAAAGGACTTTATCACAGTGATAAGAAGATAGGTAGATACATGCTTAATGCATTAAAACTACACAATATGTTTAGTTCTTCTGCAAAATAATTTCAGAAGACTACCTATGTCTGCTGGTTTAATACTGCGTTTACACATGTTTGCGATGCGAGTGACGAGGCGAATCACGAATGTTGACTACGTACTAAGTAGTCAACATTAGTACATACACTCGCCTCGTTCGTTTCAAGAAACGCGAGGCAAATAACAATAGTCTCTGGCTTTAAAATCAATCTTCAGTCCGAGATTGTTTAAACTGATTCGCGTGACCGTTAAAAATTAAATTTATTGTATTAAGCGGTCACCTTTTTGACATGTTATAAACTCAGCATAGACCCTCTGTTGCTCGAATTGAAAAAAAGGAAAAGAAGTCAATGCGTACAAACCCCTTATTTTTTTATCGTTTCACTGATTGATTTAAAAACAACGAAGGGTTGACCATATTAATATATTTTTTGGGTTCCGTACTTCAAAAAATAAAAACGGAACCCTGTCTGATACCTTTTTTCTCAGGAACGCGTGGAGGTATCAAGTTGAAATTAATATTATATACTTAGGTCTACGGTACCTTGGAGCTCTAAAAAGCTTCTAAGTCAAAGTACTGAAAAAATACGGCCGTTTATGTGACATATATTAACACTCGCAAATAATTAAAAACCTGTTACTACAGGGTACTTCCCAGTGACCTTGAATCATAAAATTTAGCAAGAAGCCAAGCCTACATCATGTTTTCCTAATAAATAATTTTTTTACGTATTTTTAATTCCGACTTATCTTTTCTTTAGAGCAATGTTTGGTGATTTCATATTTTATGAAATTGAGTTATGGTAATTATTTTGGTGAATATACAAGCTTGTACACCCGGTATGAGAGTTAGACTCGCACTTGTCCGGCTTTTTGGAAAATTTGTCGATTATTTAGGTTTCCGAATGTTCCTTCTCATTCGACCGATCACATTCTTATTTAGCACGAAATCACTGCCATAGAGTATAAATACACAACTAGTAGTTTGCCACAAACAGATCGCGCGATGTACCATTTTACCCGAGAACCGAAAGGAGGGTTATGAGGTTAGCGGTCGCATTTTTGTTAAATGTAACTTGCCAAGAAATAAAATAACGTGATTAATTCCTGTATATTTTTATTTACAACCGTGAAATACAAAAACAATATTTACACAACAAATTAAAAAACACTTAACTAAAAGAGCGAAATCGCACAAAAGGTATGTCATACTTAAAGGGAGGTTTCAACTAGCTACGGTTAAAACTATGCAACATTCGTTGATAAAATTAAACATTTGCATTGTAAAACATTGCAACAAAAACTGTGTCCGATCCAATAAAGCCGTAAATGAACTTCAATAAGAGTCCCTGAACAAAAAAAAGTTGAAAGTTTAAACGTATTATGCGTTTTCCCGACAAAATTGGGATTTTTTAATCAACAAAAAGGTCTGCGCAATTTGGCGTGGTGGCGGTCAAATAGAAAATGACAAAGTTCGCTTATGTGTACTCGAAAGATAAATTGACAACACTCAGCACCATTTCGACATGAGAAAATAATTTTAAATATTTAATTTCACGTAGTTTTTAAGTTGCATTTTCACTAAATTGAAGTGAGGTGGGAAATGATGTTAGTAATGTATATTTTGCGTTTACTCAGAGGTATGGTGCACAATCCGCGGGTGTTGATGTTTGTCGGTTTGTTCGTGCCGGACAACTATGTGGGCGCGTAATTGTAATTTTAAATTATAATCCTTATGATTTAAACCGGCTAAAAGGCAATTCAAGGTTTATGAAATTCACTGAAAAAAACCGTTAAACCGTTTAATTTCCGTAAAAGGACACCCTACCTACCTCATACATCATCAGCATCACATATCGATACCTTAGAATAAATACCCTATTGATCGAACGGGGTTATTATTAAAAACTGTAATTAACATATACCTTCATGTAAATATCAGAGTATGCATACAATTCCTAGCTAAATAAGAACCTTCTAACAGTACTTATAGAATACCATATTTCCCACATATACGATTGCTAGATAGATAGATTTTTATTCAACACATACGGATACAGCACAGACAAGTACAAATTACAAGAAAGACAAACGATTAAAAACACAGTAAATTATAGTAGAATACAATACGTGGGTGATAACCAGTGTTATCGAGAGCAGTCTATGCTGCAGTGGTAAGTATAGATATCTCAACTTATTGCTGCTCCGTTAAGGCGAAGCAGCGATGATTTTCAGATAGGATCTAGGAAGTGAGGGGTAACCTCATGATCGCAGTGTTGCAGAAGGAAAACAGTGAAGACAAAGTGAGTGTGTGATGAACTGATGAGAAATGAATAGACATAGATAACTATCCATTCACTAATAAAACAACAATACAATTAAACTTAACTAAGTTTAATTGTACATTAATCAGTGTGAGAAGGAAATGTAAAAGTTGTGCTGCACATCGGTAATTAAAGTACCGATGTGTAGCAATTTAAGTATTAAATCACAGGCTTTTTCGTATAATTAGAAGCCACACATTTATTATTCCATCCTCATTGGAAATGGATTTAGAATGTTCTTTTTTATTCAACTAAAGTGGCCACTAAAGTGGTTAGTTTGCCAAAACTAAAACCTACCCACCTGTTGGTAAGCGGTAACCGTAAAAAAATGTTAATAAATCTAAGATGATTTCATATTTTAGTCTGCACTAGTGTAACGGCCCGACTTCGTCCGCGAACTAAGTCTTCCCGATCCACCCTCTGTGGGTGAAATATATTTTTTAATACCTAACCAAAAGGAACATACCCTCCATTTTGGGTTTCTAGGAGTTATGGTTAGGCTGTGCGCTAATTGTGGGTCAGTCAGTCACACAACGATTTGATATATTTAGATTCAACATCTACCTATAAAGATAGATCTTGCCATCATTTCGCTACGCTAATCTTCATAATCCAGCTTCAGGAACTAAACTAACGAACTGATCTAATTTCACAGTGGCCATAATTCATTGCGCGAGTTTCTTAAAAGTTTTTCAGCGTCAATCCAAGCCATCCCGCAAAATGGACCTTTCGTTCTTTTTCATCTGTGGCAGGCCGGGTCAGTTCCTTGACTTTAACTAGATGGCACTTATGCCCTAAGGACCCCTTAGTAAGGGCCCTACATCCCCTCATCTACAACAAATGGTTCCAACGGAAAAACGGTTTTTATCCCAACGGTTTTGTAATATTTTATATGGAATTTTAAGAATTATTTTGTTGTAGAATCTGTCATATGCTTTCTATTTTCAAACGTAACCCCAAAAAGGGCACTAGGAGTTCAAACATTTGCATTTTTGACAGCCTTTCTTTCTTCTGGCACAGCCACGGCTCAGCGTTATTTGTGTGACTTTGAAAAACTATATTTTCCACATCTATAAACTTCTTGGACCAGCTGCAGACCTTCCTCGAATGGAACTACCCGCATAATGAACCTTTATCAAACTACGTTATTTGGCCAATAGCCCGTTTATGAAATGAACTAACGTAACTAAACGTATATTTTTGCCTTGCATTAGGCCTTAATGGTCATTTTCGCCATAGCGCTCGTGGCGGCCGGCATCTGGTTCTCATCCGGCTCGTTTATGATGGAGAGGTCCCGGGCGGGCACGGAGATGAGAACGTCGTAGAACACCTTCTTACTTCGCAGGAACGCGCTTTTGTTGTCGAAGATTACAGAGTCTGGAAAAAGTTTATAGTTGACAGTGACAGTGACAAGCGGGTATATTTTAAAACATCATCGATCATCATCAATCAATTTTATCGCTCAAATGATGTAGACTCCGTGTAGAAACGAGTTCATCATTATTGGTGCGTGGGGCATTCATGTTTTAGTTATACTTATAAATTATTTAGATATTTTTGCTACCTATTATTAATATTATTTTTCATAACTTATCCATACTAACTTACAAAATTTGTGTTTTTATATCGTGCTAAATAAATGTTTTTCTTTCTTTCTTTCTTTATCATCATGTACAGCCTGTCTCATCCCACTGCTGGGCATAGGCTTCTTTGTTCATGCCATCCACTTCGATCTAATAAGTTATGTTTAATACATTTAAGAAATGTATTATAAAAACTTAACTGATTACTTGGATGATACATATTTCTAGCTCTATGACTTCGCAAACGTTGACTGACAAAGCCTCTGTACAGCTGTCACTATTTGACATGTTATAATATTTGATTGACAAGGCTTCTGTAAATACCGCCGCTACATATTTAATATCTACATATTAAGATGATTATTAAGATATTATATATATAATTAAGATTTCATATTATTTTACATGTATTTTTTTGACAAAGCTCCTATACAGCTGCCTCATAATTATCTCGTTTTGTATCTGTTTTTAAATTGTCACCAACTGTAAACTGACGTAATCAAGTGTTCTATAGGTCCCTAAGGTCCTAAGTTTGAAATAAATGAATACTGAATCGGCATGTACGACCTGCGGTTTTTACTATGCCGACTTACTAGTGCGAGTGAGAACGACATACTTTGTTTGTTATGAACGCATCGCCATCGACAGCGAGTTTTAGGCCCTTAGTAGAGGTACTTACAGGTGGCAGGTCCGCTGACAGCCAGGATGCCCACATCCACGGCGCCTTCGTGTATCTTTCGCGGTCCGTGGACCACCTCTACGTTGCCGTCCTCATCGCGCCGCTTGATCACGAACTTTATATCGTGGTTGTCCACTCCGAAATCCCATCTAGAATGTGAAAGAAAGGCTTAGGCACGTTTGTACTAAACTTTGACAGCTTATTGTTGAAGCTGATACATAATGATAAGTTTCTATTGAAAAACTGTCAGTCTGTCACTAAGACATGCCCAACTCCTTGCTGACTTTATGTCGGGTCTGTCTCCTACGAAATCCCACCAATGTTAGAGAAAGACTGAAACTTCTAGCGCAGATTTTTGGCTGACACTGACCGATCTATAAATGCAAATTAAAGATCTGGTTCTTATATGGACACATTGACATCATTATCAACAGCTGAGACGCGAGAGGTGCAGGTTTGATTAACGCTATTAGTCCTCAGTCTGAATGTTGTGGCAAGCCGTGAAGGCCATCATCATAATTCCTTTTTTTTGTGTTTCGTTCTTTTAAACCTTTATAATGAGACTTCGGCGTCTGCAGATTACATTTTTTTCTCTTACAGAGTCGTATGTCTGTATGTCCACAATACATGACATCTATGTGAACAACATTCGACATAAAATTTGGCAGAGCATATAAATTGCACACACATAATCCAGGAAAAAGTAACTCCTTTATTTTAATCAAAAAAGGATTCAAATCAGATTTCAAAGATTTGGATTTCAAAGTGTGAAAACCTAATAATATTTCATATGAAAGATCTGGGTTAAAATAATAATAATAATGCTGGACATTTTCACACAGCATCATCTAGAGCTCTTGTTATGGGAACAGCATGACTGATATACTTCTTTTTGTTAATACATACCTATACATTATACATAGACAACACCCAGACCCGAGATAAATATTTACAGATCATAGAAACATTTGTCCCGCGGCGGGAATCGAACCCGCAACCTTCAAGCGGGTGGCACTTTTCAACACCTTTTATTTATGCAGCAAATACGCTAAAGCAAATACGCTAAAGCAAATAATTAAGTATGTAAAATACTTGGGTACTTATAGAAAAGAAGAAACTAACTTCAAAACACTATCAGTATCAGCACAGAGCAGATCCACCGTATGCTTCTCTCCAGTCTTGATAGTAACGCGTTTGTATTCCTTTTCGGAATCGTTCGCGTTCTTTGAGTAGTACTGTTTGGGCACTTTTCCTCCGGGCTTCACCTGAAAAGAAAAAAAAAATAAGTTGAGTTAACCTAATGCCGAAATCAATAAAGTAAAAAGTTGAATGACCTATTCGAAACCGCACTCATTTCGGATTTTGAACGAAATGCCAAATCATATAGTTTTAGAAAGTAAATGATAATTTGCCCCATGTTGTGAAATTAATGTTCTGGGCCAATAACCTGTTTTTGGCAATAAAAGTATTGATTGGTTCAGAAGCGTTTAAGTAAAGGCCAAGGAACTCGTTTCATGTTTAGGGGTCATCAATAAAATACATCACACTAACTTCGTGATTTTTTGACCCCTCCCCCGTTCTTGTCATAGTTGGTCACATTTGTGATCCCCCCCCCCCCCTCCCGAGTGTGACGTCACATATTTTGTAATTTTACATCTAGAAATAATTTTTAACACGTAGATGTATAAGATTGGCGAAGGAATAATGTCTTAGACCGGGAGGTCATATTCGTGAATCCTATCTATCGATTTTATAAATGGGACGCCCCATTAAGTATACTTACGATTAAACTGCACCTAGGATCGCCATTCTCATCCACCATTGTGCCTCCATAATGCTCCGGCAGTTGGTCCGCGTCAATAATGCTCAGTAACTGTGCTTGCCATTTCTTGGGATCGCTGCCGTAAATCTTTATCTTGGATATCGTGTATTCGTGCATGAACTTCTTTACTACGGAGAATGCGAGGGCAAATACTTTTGGGGCTGGAATTAAGAAAAAGCATCAATGGTCAATAGTAAATTATTGGTAAAAAACATAAATCTTTACAGGTCACCTACAATTGTAGGTGTTATTTATAGATGTAGGTACGTACATATAGGTACACTAATATTTAAGCACATTAAAATATATTCAATAAAATAAACGCATTTCATTTAAAAAAAAAATAATTCAATAACAAAAATTTTATAATTTGAAAAACAGCTAGGTAGATTATTCGTACCTAGGACTCAATACATTCCTCGTATCTGTAGAAGGTCTGGTCGACGAGCCAACGCTTTAGGCTGTTTTTAAAACAAGTATCGTTAGAGAGTTCGTGGCTAGTCGGAATTTTTGGTTGATATATTAGGTTGGGGAAAAAGTCTTTTCGCATTATTGTATGTATGAACTTGTAATAAAATCTCTTTGGCTATACTATTTGTATCTGGCTGGTTTTGGTATCATTAAAAGTTTAAATTTTAAAGAAGATAATTCCAAATTCAAATTAGGAAAATGTGTGATTTTTATTTGTTTTTCGTACTGTCAAGATGAGTGAATCTAATGAAGAAATTCGATACATTTTAAAATTTTACTACAAAAAAGGTAAAAATGCAACGCAAGCCGCGAAAAAAATTTGCGATGTTTATGGACCTAGTGCAGTGTCTGTGAGAGTAGCACAAATTTGGTTTAAGCGTTTTCAATCCGGAAATTTTGATGTCAAAGATGCACGTCGCTCTGGTCGCCCTATTACGGATAAAATGGATGCCATTTTTGAAAAAGTGGAGCAAGATCGGCATATCAGTAGTTACGACGTAGCTGAAGAACTGGGAATTGACCACAAAACAGTTTTGGCGCATTTGAAAAAAACTGGGTACACAAAAAAGCTCGATATTTGGGTACCTCACGAGCTCACTGAAAGAAACCTAATGAACCGTGTTCTCATTTGTGATTCTTTATTACGACGTAATGAAACCGAACCATTTTTGAAGAAGCTAATAACTGGTGATGAAAAGTGGATCACGTACGACAAGAACGTGCGAAAAAGGTCGTGGTCAAAGGCCGGTCAGGCTTCACAGACTGTGGCGAAACCCGGGTTAACTCGCAACAAGGTGATGCTGTGTGTGTGGTGGGATTGGAAGGGCATTATTCATTATGAGCTGTTACCACCAGGCAGGACCATCGATTCTGAACTCTACTGCGAACAACTGATGAGATTAAAACAAGAAGTTGAGAGAAAGCGGCCGGAGTTAATCAACAGAAGGGGTGTGGTTTTTCATCATGATAACGCTAGACCTCACACATCTTTAGCCACTCAGCAAAAATTAAGAGAGTTTGGCTGGGATGTGTTAATGCATCCGCCGTATAGTCCTGACCTTGCACCTTCAGATTTCCACCTGTTTCGGTCTCTTCAGAATTCTTTAGGCAGTGTCAGGTTAACATCACGAGAGGACTGCCAAAACCACTTGTCGCGGTATTTTGAACAGAAGCCCCAAAGTTTTTATAGCAATGGGATCATGTCCCTGCCTACAAAATGGCAAAAAGTTATCGAACAAAATGGTACCTACATACTTTAGTTAAATGTAAATAAACTATATTAAAAAATGTTTTGAATTTTCTTAAAAAATGCGAAGAAACTTTTTCCCCAACCTATTATATAAAAATGCCGTTATCTCACGCAGGGGCCGAGCAGGACATACAGTAATCGCCATCTACACCAGACTGCGGACACTAGTTTAATTGCAAAACTAGTGTCCGCAGTCGGCGTCCCTTATCCCAGAATAAAAATGTTCTGGGATAAGGGACGACGATCATGAAAACGAGGTCCATTATGAAATTAAAGATGAAGAAAATTCGTTCCGTTCGTTTTATTCCGTTCTCGCAGAGGCCGAACAAAGACAACGGGAATATCCCGACATTTAAGCGTGTCCTACGAAGCACAGAAACTTCTCTATTGGAACATTTTTGGAAAATCTTCGCACGTATACAGGGGTTTAGCCTTAACCACCCAGGTTAGTGCATCTTGGATCTGGAGGGTGCACCACGTACCGGGGAAGTAGGCTTAGGGGGGCAAGATTAGCCCCCAAAATTTGGAAGGGCTGTGGGAACGCACTGGGTTCGATTGCCGCAGAACCGGAAAGAGTGGCGTGTTAGAGAAGAGATCTAATACCCAGCAGTGGGTGATTGTAAGCTGATTAGATAGATGTACAGAGTACCTATATCAACATCCCGTAAGTACATGTGTGTTTTTCTTACCGTTGACAATAAAGCAGATCTTCAGGATCTCAGGGTAGTTGGCTTCGTACAGTTGCAGCAATGAGAACACCATCTCCGCCGCTGGCTTCCACGCATACTGTCTGATGTTGAAGCCTTCCAGGTCAAACACTACTGTCACCTACGAAACATTGATCAGTTTAGTGAAACTGTATATGCTTGATCAGAAGATCGTAAATTGAAAGAAATTTAAATAATTGTTATTTCTAGCTAAAGTATCTATCCTACCGATAAAGAATACATCTTTTCCGAAGCAAATGTCACTATTAAAAAAATCGTCAAAAGAACAAAAGCCTTACTTAAATATTTTAAACGGTGGCTTAGCTAAATAGTTTTTTTTTCTGTTGAATTTGAGGCCCTTAGTAGAGTATTTTTTATACTTAACACTAAAGTGGCAAACAATACGGCCCGCCTGTTAGTAAGCAGTTAGCGTATCCTATGGACGCTTAACAGACCAGGCAGAGGTATCACTCGCTTTTGCGACCCTGAGACATCGGGTGAAAAGTCATGAGACTTTTCTTTTAGCCTGTAATTTCACCGTCACTCATACCAGCCACCCCCCTTTAAACCGGAACACAGCTATGCGAGCATTACTGCTTGGCGGTAGAAATTTATGGTAATTGTAATTACTTTTCGGTAATAGGTGTAATTAGGCGGTAGAAATAGGTGTGCCAGAGAGAAAGAGAGAGTTTCTTGCCGTCATATACCTTCAACGCCGCAGGTCCGTGCGTTTGCGCCTGTTTCCTGGCAATAGCGAGATAGTTCTCTAAATGTTTAAGCACCATCCGTATAACGTCTGTTCTGCTGATGCTGTGCAGCAGTCCCCAAACGTCCAGACCAACGAAAGGTATCACTATCACTGGAAACAATAGTTGGATTTAGAATAGGAGTTATCAAATCAAATCAATGGATTGTATTGTCTGAAATCAGTAAGTTCAGACAATACAATCCATTTTGTTAGTAGATACTTAAGGCTACTCCCGCAGTGGGACAAATGTTTCCATGTTCTGCAGATATTTATTCTGGGTCTGGGTGTTGTGGTACCACGATACTCATAGTTTCTGATATCCATGATACAGGGAATCCTATTGTGGGGCCAAGACTATTGTGTCTGTTAGTCTGCCAAAACTTAAGCAGAGTCAAGTCGCCACGATTATTTCTAGTTGGTATATACTACCTATCTATTACTTACCTACTTTAAAGATGATAATTTACTTTGTAGATGTGTGCTAGGAATAACCTAACCAACAAATTATTAACGGAGGTAGGTAATTTCGTTTGAATATAATTACTCTGTTATTATAAAATAAGCCTTGGCCTCTAGGTGCCTTGATGCGTGCTTTTGTTGACTTTATGATAATCACCCAAATTATGACTACGCTTCTTTGTAATTTTCCAACTAATTTAACCTTTTGATCCATGGTAGGTACACTAATATTGTAGAGGTAATATCCGAAATTATTCATCCGATTTAAAAAAATATCTCACCAATATTTAGAATGGACGTTCGTGTTGGACATATGGTACTCGTTAAAATAAAAGGGATATTCGTGGAGACCAATTTTGCAACGTAAATCGAAGAAAAAATGTTCGAGCGCGCAGCGTTTGTAGAGCTACCGAAGGTCGTGGCTTTGAACCCGGTAGTGCAACAATGTATTTTTTAAACATAAAAAAAATATGTGTGTATTATTAACATGTGCTAAAACGGTGAAGGAAAACGTCGCGCGTAAATCGATATGACCTTGAACCAAAAACTCAAAGGTATAATGCGCCATCGGTTAATGTTCTAAATAGAGGCGATGGCTTGAAACCTATCACGTGGACTGCTAACTACTATGCAAAATAATGTTTGGATATGTATCTGACTAACCCCTACTTTATATCATCACCAGATCTGCGTACTACTGAGTAAGGATCTGAGGATGTCCATCAAGGGGATTACATCATTAAGTCATAATTAAGCTTGATTTTTATAGACATAGCTAGTTTAAAAACAGATTATGATTTGATTCAGAAACGGTCTGCTTACCAGGAGAGCCTTCCTTGTCAAATCCAGGACTGCCGCTGGGGAAGTGTTTCTCGAGGATTTCGGGCGCCTGCCAGGAGTGCAACGTTGTGTCCACGCCCCACTTCTCTCGCCATTTCATAGACTGGGAACAGTCATTAGAATTGAATTTATCGTGGTTTGGTATTATTTCATAACCTACAATTAGAACTACACAACGAACTTTGGTATTCTACTATTCACATGCAGATTTCGAAACTTAGTGGATATTTCCTTTGTGCCGTTAAATATGGTCGCGGACGGTGCTCATAAGGAAGGACTTCTTCACCGGATAACAGTTTTATTTAAAATAAAATCATATATTGGAATAGCATAAAAAAATAATCAATTGGCTTTATCGCGTTTACCTATTTTATTATTTTCCCGACGTTTCGACTGTATTGCAACAGTGGTTTGGAAGGTGCTATCTAGTGAACGCCAATATTATAAGAGAATGGTTCGTGAAACGATTGAAATCAAGAAGTATCCAAAATTTAATCGTGAAGATGGCTATAGACGATCTGCGCACTGCAATCCCGTGATAAACAGGTGTTCGCTTCGCGATCCGATTGTGCAGTGCGGTGAAACGGTTAGTGTAGGGTGCCGTAATGTGAACATGGACTTTTCTGATTTCGAAGATGAAATGAGGGTAGTTTCGGCTACTGCCTTTATTTCTCGACGATAGCTCCGTATACTCCAGTCATCCCGTGACTACGGCTGTTGCAATACAGTCGAAACTTCGGGATAATAATAAAAAAAGTAAAAGGGATAAAGACTTATAATTATGTTATCTAATCGCGAAAATTTCGTCCGCAACCACGCTCGACTCTCTTAAGATGGGAACTGTAATATCCTAGTATAAAGAAATAGTTGGAAACTTGTAGCAAAACACACCGGTGGCGAAACCACTGAAGTAGGAAGGAAGCTAATGGACGGAAGTGGTGATTAGAAAGATATAGGTACGGTTAATTATAGCTGACAGAAGTTAGGTATAGACATAGAATAAGTAATACCACTACGTATAGTCCGCTCCAGCATAATAATAATGGACGGCATAACTATCGTAGGCGCTCAAGACGAGAACCTTTTTATAGTTATTTCTTGTCTTTTAACTTTGGGTTCGTTGGAATGTGACAAAATTCCGGACATAATATCTAAAATACTAGAATAAAAAATCTGCGTTCCCATTAAAACGTTTCCGGACGATGATCTTAATACAGGTAATTGTTGTGCAGTGTAAACACGTTGATGTCTTTTGTATGCACTAGTAGTGTTTGTAGCAAGTTTTTTTTTATTTATCAGCCGTGATTATTCCACTCCCAGGACAAAGGTCTCCTTCCTTCTATTCTTCATCAGGCCACAATCCCAGAGTACCTAAAAATCTTATAAAAGTCTTATTTTGAGATGCTTTGCGCAATTCATTTTCATACAATTCGCTCTAGTTTTTAGCGGTTATTTATTTTCACTTCTTCGATCACACATCGCGTGGATATAGGTATTATTACCTATGGATATATGGATGGCTTAGTATCGTCGTGGAACAGTTTTTTCTCGATCTACCAAATACATTTTGCACAGTACAACCCAGGATAGACTATGCGGCATTAGGTTAGACCAACATGTAAAAAAATATATTTTTTTAACATTCAAGAAATACTTGCAATTTTTGTTTGTTCAAGGGCGCTGTACTTAATACAATAGTACACATCTAGCTAAGTACTAGGTCATTTACGGGAAAATAATGGTCGTTATTGTCACGGTACCGAATCACGTGTACCTAAATAAGTACATAGTTGTATTACTAGCTGGCAATTACGGTCGGATGTTTGTTAAGTGTGTTTATTGTCTTTATGTTCGTTGTTTTGAAAAGTACTTACTACAAATCAGTGTGAAATGATTTCGGTACTTAAGCAATACAGTTTTCTATGTATAATACACATTATATTTACAAAAAAAAACATATAATAAGTATATCGGTCATCTAGTTCCCATAACACAAGCTCTGTTTAGTTTGGGACTAGATGATGTTGTGTGAAAAATGACCAGCATTATTTATTTATATATACACTAGAAGCCTACGGTCGGGAACGAAGAAATAGTCGACAATTGAGTGTTATCTAGAAATCGTTCTAAAATTAAAAACAAGCAATTAGTAATAAAAACTCGTTTGTAATTTAAACCGTTAGTTGTAACTTACGACACGGTTTAATTTTTATATACGAGTTAGGTTTCATCTGTAATCGTTGTAAGTATTTATTTTCTACAATCTTGCATTCTTCATTATGTAACACAGCGGATGTATGCAACAGATTATGAACTCACATTTTGTTGCGAATCGAATGCACATTCACTTATTATTTCTAGTGCCAGTGACTCTTCCGTCATTCTCTGTCTGGTAGATGTCTGTGATAAATTAGAATGTGAATTTCCAATTACATTTAACTAGCTTCTGCCCACGGCTTCGCGCGCGTTGTACCCGGATAAAAAGTAGCTTATGTGTTATTCAGATGTATAAGCTATATTACTGTTAATTTTCATCAAAATCCGTTCAGTAGTTTTTGCGTGAAAGAGTAACAAACATCCATCTTCACAAACTTTCGCGTTTATAATAGTAGTAGGATGGTTCGTTAGTCAACTGAGGCCGCTCGAACTTATCCCGCGGGATCAGTGATATTAGTAGGATTATACTGATTACAAAACTTCTGAGAATGTACCCTAAATGCAGCTAAGCTGATTCTTTTCATTATAAAATATCTTAACCTTTACACCACGTACATAATAATTAAGGAGAGGAAGATAAGGAAGGTCTAGTCTCTAGCCATATTCAAAACTCGTGTGAAGCTGTTTTATCTGACAGGAACATCATAGGCTCGCACAGTCTTGTCTTGCTTTTTTACCGAAGTCTTTTAATGTCTTTATATATGTATGTATGTATGTATATATATATATATATATATAGTAAATCAGTAGGTATGTATTTTAACATATTTATTATAGATATAAATTATTTTGTACACCCGCCACTCTCATAATCTCTTATTATTCTCTCCATCCAAAGGTTGTCTGGAAGAGATCGCTTCTAAGCGATAAGACCGCCTATTGTACCTTCTTAATAAGATTTTGTTTACTATGTTATTTGTTTAAGGTGTGCAATTAAGTATTTTCATTCAATTATTTTAATGAGGTTTCGCTTACTCAAATACTGGTTGAGGTGAAAAAATTGTTCTCGCTACATAAAAATGCATGCCGTGGTATTAGAACAATAGACCCGGAGCAAATATGCGCAGCGCTTGCAAGCATTTGTCCCGCAGCAGGAATCGAATCCGCACCTCTTGCATTACAGCCGGCTATTCGCCCACCAACGCTACCGAGATGTCAAATTTATACAAAGCATTTACATCATTAAAATACACACCAGTTTAATACTAAATGCATATCCTCGATCGCATTTTGTAGTTACGATTCTTAATAAGATTTCCTTTGTTCAGCGTAGGGTTGTAATATAAACTCTTATACAAAGGTCATGTAAGCACAGTAACTGGTTCTTTCCTTTCATAATCTATATTTTTTTTGTTATTTTTTCCGTTTTAAATCATTCGATAATGGCAATTCTGGTTTCAAGTATGTGGCCTTAACACAAGAATAACACCCGCTCCACGATGACCAAGAACGTGATTTTTAATTGCGTGTTTAAATTACCTACATACCTAGACTTCGATAAACCGAACTATGATTGATCGTTGTTTGTAAGAGTGCACTAATTTATATCCACTAATAATAAAGCTGAAGATTATTTTGTTTGAACGCGCTACTCTCTGGAACTTTCCAGTAGGATTGGAAAAAAATATTTTTGCATTTGATAGCCCAATTCTTGAGGAAGGTTATAGGCTATTATGCTATTAAAATTACGCTACGACAAGAGAAAAAGAAGTGATAGCGCGGGCGGGTTATGCGACGCGGTGGATAGCGGTGGCCAAGGCGTACATTATACTAGGAAATATTATTTAGCGTGCAATAAAGTATTTTGTATATATTTAGGATGAAGTTATAAATGTGAAACTTCCCATTATACAATTGTGAGTTTTCTTTTACGTGTGCACTTTTTATAAAAAAACGTCTGTCCTAAAGTTTGCAGCGGGAAAATAAAGTTCGTATGGAGAAAAAATAAGCGAGCAATGTCAATGGGCGTTCCGATAGTATTTTATATTTTTCAATTAGGCTAGGTAGGTACCTGTCAGGGTGGTACCTAGGTAAAGTTGTAGAAATAAATTTTAACATAGTACGAGTATCTAAAGGTACAGAACGAAATAATTGCGTTGTTGTTCAGTTGTTTCTGATGTTGGATACTTACATCTCGGAGCATCTTCTCAGCTGCTTCCGGATCCCACTGTCTTGCTGGAAATAAAGCAAGGTACCTTTTAAAATTGGTAATCTTTGCTAAAATCTTGAGCCCCAGAGTGAACTGTTAACAGTGACCTGTTACGAGTATAAATATAATTATTTAATCAAAAAAATTCAATTTTGAACTCAAATTTGTAACAAAAAATTGTCTAATTTTACTTGTCTAAAAATAACTTGCATAATTTAATACACGTATAATTTAAAAAGGTTGCTTACATAATAAAGTTATCAAAATAATACGCAAATGCAAGGACTTTTATTTAAATACAACAATGAATAGTAAAGGATAGGAGGAACTGCGACAGAAGTTTCATACATACACCCTTATGTTTGTTCTTCTGACTTATCACCAGTTGACTTTTTTACATATGGACTTACAAGCCTAGTGTATGACTGACTTTGAAAACCAGAAGAACTCTAACTCACCTCTAAGCCATCTCAGAAGAAAATGGTCGTTGTGTTCCGGTCTCATAACATCTTTTACGCTTCTTCGAAACTGTAACAAGATAAAAATAATATGCAGTTTTTATTTAATATAGGGATTTACTATGTAGGTAGGTGAAATGTAGAATTGTATTCGTACCTACCTCATCTCTAGGTTCTACTTATGATACTACGCAAGCATACATTTTGAACTACAACCTTTTGTAGTGTTCTTAGTTATTTTTACTCAGACTGCAAACATTAATGGAAACAAAACAAATAAAAGAATTAAATGCTTTTTGCGCAACTATACAAAACAAGGAGGCTAAATGCAAGTACTGTATGGTACTGTGACTTAGGATGCCATTCACAGAAATTATGATGTCATCCGGTTGCCAAGCAACTCTATTGAAAAGACAACCTGCAAAACATAAATAGTTTTTTGTTACATTTTATTTATCTAGGCAAACAGTTTATAATTATAATTTAGAATCATGGCAGAAGGTGGTGATAATATTTCCATGTTTAGCGCCGATGGCGGACAGGACACCGTTGGGTTACCGCGAATAGTGATGGTGACTGAAGGATCAGATACATCTGCATCGTCTGCCTCTTCGACATCGTCTTCTGAAGACAACTGGGCGGACCTCATCAAGTCCTCCGAAATCCCGCCAGAATACTGGCACATACAGAAACTAGTGAAATATATGAAAGCTGGTAACCAGACCGCTACAATGGTCGCGCTATCCTGTCTCAAAGACCACGATCTGACAATAGAAGTGAACCAGAGAGCGATTCAAGAAATAGGAGGCTTAGAGCTGCTCGTCAATTTATTAGAAACGAGGGACCTGTGTTGTATTCTTGGTGGTTTAGCAGTTCTAAAGGATATCACTCCAAACATGGAAATCAGGAAGAAAGTAACGGATTTAGGTGCTATTCCGTTGCTGGTTGGCCTTTTGTCAGATCCAGCAAGAGACGTCACGATACTTGCTGCTGAAACTATAGCCAATCTAGGGAGGATAAGGAAAAGCAGGAAGTTTTGCAGGAAATTCGGAGGCATACCAAAATTAATCGACTTACTGGATATAAAAGAAAGGTAAATATTACCCTGTTTACTTAATCTATAGCTAATATACTTTAATAAATTAGCACTTTGAATTTTTAGGTACTTAGTGACAGCTCGCGAAGAGTTGAATCAAGATGAATTGCAGTTCTTGGATATTTCGAGAGCCGGGGCCAAAGCCCTATGGTCTATGTCAGCTTCTCAGCGGAACCGAGAAGCTATGAGAAAATATGGCATGATCCCCCTTATTGCAAGGATGCTGAAGACGATTCATCTGGACGTAGCAGTTCCGGCTGTGGGTTTGCTTCAAATGTGCGCTACCGAAACCTCGTTCCAACTGGCTATTCAAACGGAAAAGATGGTTACCGACTTGATAACGCACTTGGCGAATGAAGATAAAGATTTAAAGGTCGGTGTACCAATTGCATATCCAGTTACAAGGTCGGCCACTTTGGGCAGTGCAGAACTTTTTTCAACAGTGTTGCATCTGTGTAGATTTAAAATTACATGATACTTTCAGACGTACTGCAGTCTGGCGATATACAAATGTGCAAGCGACCCTATTACAAGAGACATGATCAGGGAAGGTGGTGGCTTGGAACTATTGGTCGAAGCTGCTCAGGACTCTACCAATCGTCCAAATAAGCCTCTTCTAGCTGCAGTCACTGGGGCTCTATGGAAATGTGCTAATAGTGATGCCAGTGTCAAGAAATTGGACAATCTTGGAGCTGTTCCAACACTAGTCCGGTTATTGGATGATGAGAATGACGGAGTGCTGACGAATGTAGCTGGAGCTTTAGCGGAATGTGCTAAGTATCCACCAAATCGGGACAAAATCAGAAGTGCTGGTGGTATGCCTATGCTCAGTAAGTAACTACCAATGATATTTATTAGTTACTCACCAACACAACTCAAATACTTTGACAAGATGCGATTGCATTTATATCTGATAAAGATACCTAAGATACATAAAAAAATGTTGATGAATCTTTCTTGTCTTTTCCAGTTCATCACCTAAACAACACATATAAGCCACTGTTAGAAAACGTTCCCCTGGTGTTGATGGAGTGTGCAAAAGAACAGAACTGCATGCATGAGATAGATGAACTTGATGGTGTCAGACTCGTCTGGTCTTTACTCAAAAATGACTCGAAAAAAGTTCAGACTAACGCTGCCCTAGCTTTGAGCCCTTGTGTGCAGAATGCTGCCGACTCTGGAGAGATGGTCAGATCATTTGTTGGCGCGTTAGAACTGACCGTTGACCTGCTAGATTCTGAAGACCACAATGTCTTGTCGGCGGTTTGCGCTGCGATTGCTACTATAGCTCGCGACCATGAGAACTTGGCTGTTATTTCTGATCACGGAGTTGTGGGGAAGCTATCTAAGCTCGGTAAGTGACAAGAGATGAAATTAAGTTTTTGAGACGCACTGTATTCTTTAGCCACACTAATTCACAATGACATATTGCACCATATCATAAATATGATGAAATTTCAGGTTCATCATATTTATGATATGGTGATCACGATAACCACAGTGACAATTATATGCTTTAGGAGATTACGAGGTTGCAGATAATGCCACAGCTGCAATTATATGGCATATAGAATTAATTACTTACATAACTTTAAATATGCTTGGTACTTTGGTACAAAATGCCAAGCATATCGAAATATAGGTATTGGGAAAATGTTATGCGTTGCTAGGTACTAATTGAAGCCTTCGATTTCTCACTTGATCATTGTAATGTCAGCATTACGCTGTTGATGAATATAACATAACTGCTGCGACAGTAGATAATTGCAAAAGTTGCTTTTATGTTGGAAGATCAAGCGGAACTTCGATTTCATAATCGCAAGTTCTCGTAACTGGCAACTGGCGACATCATGCGCTTTTTCTTATTAAACTTCACATGGTTTGAATTAGCGCCAAGTACGTACCTACGTTAATTTGGCTTACTTAATATTCTGTTGCGAATAAGTGAACCAATTTTAAGCTTGGGGGTTGGGTTTTGATATTATTGGGGTGTACCAGGGACCTTTGTTTTTTTTTATAATCCTCTAGACTTCCAAATCCCAATTCAAAAGTTAATATAATAGTGACTAGGTACCTGCATACCTGTGTTCCTATATGCACACACCTAAGTAACCTTTGAGACGACCTCTGTGGCACAGTGAGCGAAGGCCCGCCTGAGACGCAGAAGGTTCGATTACCACCGCGGGCGAATGTTTGTAATATCTGCAAATATTTTTCTCGGGTCTGGGTGTTTTCTATGTAAAATATGAATGTATTTTCAATATAAATACGTAGGTGTTTCCCATAGCACAAACTCTGTTTAGTTTAGGGTTAGATGTTGCTGTGTGAAAATTTCCAGCATTGCCCAGCATTATAACCCTTGAGCGAATGCTACCCTGAGCACAGTGTACACAGAACTGCCGTTTACAAAGAATAAAACAGGAGTTTTGCTCTAACTGAAATTGGCTATCATTTCATCTCTAAAGATGGGAAGCAATGCCATTTGATGGCATAATTAAATCACTACAATCTTCACAGTGAGCACAACGGACGACCACTTGCGAGCTAATCTCGGAGTGGCAATAGCATACTGCTGCGACTGGGCGCAGAACCGGCAGGAGTTTGGCAAGCGCGGTGCGATCACCCCTCTGGTCAACTATATGACGTCGCGCGATCCCAACGTGCACCGCGCCACAGCGCTAGCTCTCTACCATCTATCTTTCTTCTCCATCAACTGCGTTACTATGCATGCTGTAAGTATTCTATTGCGTTCTGCTTATATTCTATATACTGGAGAGAGACCTACGTTCATGTGTTCACTTGTGTTTCTAACTGTTGAAAACAGAAAAGAAGAGAAGGGGTTCCCTTTTTTACTTTTTTCAGCTATAGGTAGCAAAAGGTATTTCACTCGTGCGTGTGTTGGAGTGTCTCGTAGAGAATATTTAAGGTGATTCCTTGGGCTAGATCTAAACATCAGAAACACAATTTTCAAACGCAACTTATTTAAAGTTTATTTGATTGTGCCGCAGCCACCGAGAATACGCCTCCCAGGTGTGGAATTCTCGATATGATTGATGTATATTTTGCATGAATAGTCAATTCAAAAGAGTTTTTTACGTTACCTGCAATATCGAGCTCGTATTTTTTTACCAGGCTTAGAGTAGATGCCGCTAATATCACTTTCTCCCCTTACACAAACTCAGAGAAATGACTGATTTGACTTACCTAATTAGCATAGTAAACGACACCGTTGATTACCAGGAACTCCTTGAGCATATAGAACTTCGCACAAGCATGGTTGCACTGAGAAAATCTAACACCCTTTACGTCCCCTTAGTCAGGACAAAATATAACCCTCTAGTAAACAAAAACAGTGAGGTAGACTTATTCAGCACCAGTACAAGTAAGCTTAAACGCTTACTTAGTGATCAATTTTTTCAAGTGGCTAACTTTAAACTATTTTTTTTTCTCTATTATTTTATGTATAAGTTCTTTTGCACTAAGTCGTCAACTTACTTTGTATCTTTGTATATTGTGCAGACAAGTACTATTTAAGTACTTGTCTGCGGTAACTTTTAACTAGCCGTCAGCAAATGTGCACTTGTCTATCCAGGCATACTCTACACTTATCTGTTCTTGTTGTAACTAGCTGTAAGTTTTATCAAGATTTTGTAAATGAAGTAAAATAGCATGGCACATGCGCAAGACTGAAGCGCTCACGACACCATCGCTCATAAAAAAGTGTAAATACATACATATTATGTATAGAAAACACTCAGGCCCGAGATAAACATTAGCTAATCATACGAACATTTGTGCCGCAGCGGGAATCGAACCCGCAACCTTCTGCGTCTCAGCAGGCGGGCCATCGCCCACTGCGCCACAGAGGTCGTTACAGAGGTTTTCTTTTGATTATTTTTTACATTGAAGTTAAATTTGTGTAAAATGATATAGAATGAACAGTTTATGGATAAAATATCTAAACTAAAATATTTTATACTTATTCCAAACATTTATACCGACTCTACTTAGAGAAGAATTAATCAAAAGATAACAAATCAGCCCATGTAAAAGTTTATTCAAAAATATTAGAAATCACTTTTATTGATGTCACATTCTCTGCTCGTAAAGTAACTGTTTCTTGTAGGTGTTTGTTAATGAAGTTATCTGACTAGTTTTTGGTACGTAATTATGCTAACATAACTCAATTTCTGGTTTTGCTCACTGCCATAGATGAACCGGAGGCAGGGTCGCTTCTAGGGCGTTACAAAAGATAATATTTCAACCAAACTGTATGAGTTTTCTCTGATATCCATTAAAATAACACTTGGACAACAACTCTGACGAATGCTTATAACTTCCATTTGGTCAACGTTCATTACTTTCAGGGATTTTTGAACGTATTTTAGAATGGCTTTTGCAATAATCATTAGATTAGTTCTTATAAGCATTGTTTGTCTATCTTTCGGACCTTGATAATTCGTAAATAAAGCTCTTCGTATAATCATTCTGAATTTAGGATTTGAAATTGTAAGAAAATACCTATTTATCCTTGTCAATTTTTATTTCATTTATTCATGCTTAATGTCCTACATACAATGGTTAAGCTTAAATGTAGTGTAGCTCCAGGTAGGTTGGTAGGTACATCGGCCCTGTCAGAGCGTTGCAGAGGTAGGTATTATTTTTAAAATTAATTATTATTCTCGGTACGAGAATAATAATTAATACATCGTTAAAAATACATCGTTAATAAATCATATTCATCGTCCGCTTTCAGTCACGTGGTCTATCCTAAATCACTTTGTATAAGGAAGAAATCTGGTAGTCATATTTACTTTTATTAACTTTGGTCACTCGTTGCTCCGATACACGGTCGCCCTCTAATTGATTCTTCGTCAAACAATTAGAGCTTGCTCATTAACTCCAGCTACTGAGAAGAACGGCAAGTTCGCTTGCGTAGTTACGAAACGACGTTTTTTTAGTACGCAACAAAAACGTCGCCCCACGCTAGGTTAAATATCATTATGAATTACCTAAGCGATGCGATGACAAATATTACTTTTGAATTTGTTATATTAATTTATGCATCATTTAGCATTTTTTTTTTATTGGTCGTTCTTATTTGGTTTCTTGGAAGTCTAGTCAAAATGTTGAAAAGTCAGATGATCCAAGTTTAAAAATTTTAATAAAAATCGTGCGTTAAATTTATCCATATAACAATTTTATTGGCCGTTCTTATTCGGTTTGTTGATATTTTGCGAAATTAAACATACCTACCTACTTTCCCCACTTACTTTTCCAACTGATCCTATAGAGGAACCGTCGGCAGAAGCTACTTGAACTGTGATAAACTCAAATTATACCTGTGTAAGAAATCGCAAGAGTTAATATTTAGAAACTTTCAAGTCAGGTTTGTCTCGTACGTCGGTTAGGATGATTTCCATAGGACGTATGGAAATCATTCATAATTCGAGTTATTACTTTACCTAAGTAAATAGTAGTAATAGTAGTAAAAATTGGTACTTAAGTGAAATTGGTCTCCAGTAGGTAAACACTCCCAGGTAAGGCATGCTGCCACCCAAAGAGAGACTGCCTAGGGATTTATGCAAGAGTAATCTAAAGTACTAAATTAATCCTCATAGGATCACTCCGAAAACAAAAATGTTAGCTATTACCATAGAAAAGACCTATGAGTTTACGCAAAATGACAATTTCTTCATGTCAAGGTCACTCACCTTAATCAAGTATTTGTCAATTTGATTTCAGGCTGGAGTAGTCCAGTTCCTGCTAGAAACCATCGGTTCCAAGGACCCTATCCTGCAAGAGGCATCAGCTGGGTGCCTCTGCAACATTCGCAAGCTTGCACTCGCAACTGAGAAGATCAAACTGAAACAGTAGGTTCTTTCTATCTCTCTCTTATTCTCACTGGGTCTTTATCAGTCACCTTGGTTTAGGTCAGCGATCAGTTGTGAGGTGACTGTTAATGAACGAATCAGTGTATGTTTGAAGTATTTATGGTTATGCAAACTATTTATTAGTATGAAGTAAAGTCAATAAAGAGTAACGGTTATTTATGTATTTTATTGTTGGAAACTGGAAACGTGGATAGATGAAAAGATCTTTAGCGATTTAATAAGATTATTCAGATGTTTTGAGTTTATAATTCGGAACATGCTAATCAGGAACATACTTTAAGAAAAAAAATACACGTTTGAGAGGATACATAATTTTAATGTGGGTAGAGTTATAATTGTAAAAAAGTGCACGACGCATTCAATGATGCAGGCTTGTGCTACCTAGGTATTTATTGTTATTACATTTTGAATGAAATAATAGTGCAGACAGTGTAGATAATTATGCCAAATGAATCCGCCAGACGTTTTAACCTGATATTCACTCGTGACTGTACCCGTGTGTATTTTTGTTTACTAGGACTTTAATATTCCTTTCAATATGATGATAATGACATAATAAAAAAATATATTAAAATATGGAATTTAATTTGAGTCAGCTATTAGGCAGTAGATACCTAAATCATTTCAAAAACGTTATAAAGTAATGTTGCACTTGTCTTGCAACGTTGATCTGATTTACTTAGCAACTAGTTGTTTCTAGAATATTGAAAGGATAACATTATACCTATTTACATTCACCTAGTAAAATTATGTTTAAAGCACATACATGGAGGTATTTGCTTGAAACACGAACCGCAAATATTATGAAATATGCAATGAGTAAGCATCACTTTTAAATAAATTGGAAACCACTGGTGATTCATATCTTAGCACCAGAAGTCTCTAGTAGCTATCTACTAGGCATGCTATGAAGCATGCCACCCAAAGAGAGAGTAATTTTAAGGGTTTCACAAAGGGAAAAAACGCAAATGTCATAGGATCACTTCGTTGTTCGTCCGTCAATCCGTCTGTCTGTCTGTCAAGACCCTTTTTCTCAGGAACGCGTGGAGGTATCAAGTTGAAATTAATCTAAGTTTGAAAAACTGTTCCGTTACTGACTGATCGATCAACGCACAGCCTAAACCGTAAGTCCTAGAAGTATGTTTATTTTTTTAAATATTTTTCATTAGAAATGATAAAAGACAAATACATGTATTTTTACAAACTACCTCTCAAAGGGGGTAGGAGGGTGTGTTAAATAATAATAATGTTATATATATATGATATTGATGCGAACATCGGCTAGTAACAAATAAACCAAGCTTCAGAGTCAACGCAATCAAAAAAATATGCGACGGATATTTATGCGACATATTTTGATACTTTCAAATAAATAAAAACCTCCCGTCGTCGTAATAAAAAAATCATGAAATGTGGCAAGAAGCAAGGTCTCACAGCATAAATTAAGGAATAAGTCCATAAATCTTCATTTGTTTATTTATTTCATTTTTTTTACGAGAATTGACCGTGATGTATATCGATGTATGGGAGGTATTTTTTTCAATAACAAAGTTAAGTTTGTCTTTGACTTATATTTTTGTTTGGGCAATGTTTGGTGCTACCCTAGGTTATAAGATTGAGTAATGTAAATTATTTTGGTGAACATAAACGCTTATATGTCAGACTTGACTCGTTTATTTAAACGATGCTATAAATGCAACATGCATGAATGGCATGCATTATTGCACAAACATATTTTTTTTCACTAGTGTGGCATTTGCATTCTTAACCTTAACTTACATCGATCTTGCAACAGATCCGCAATGAACCCTGACCGATTTCAAGTTATATGAATGTCATTCACGTCTTTGGATTCACGTTAGCATACAAATTAAAGTCAAGTTTGAGTAACTTATGCGTTGTAGAACATTTCATTCGATCTAGTCATTTATTCAATAACAATTTACAAATGTGCCTGAACTGAAGACAATAAAAGACTGCCTCCATTTATAGAATCTAAACGATGGTGACTATTTAGTAACGGCGGAAAAATAATGTATAGAAATGCCCTGCCAGCAGGAACAATGAAATGAAAATAGCAGGAACCTACATTAATGAAATGGGAATTTAATATATCCCGTGGAAACCTATACGTTTTGAGCATTATTTGGATAAACACATATGCGCACATAAACACTTATCGAGATTGCGTCAAAGTAGCGGGTTCCTGACCTTGACCCATGGAGTTAGGCAACCGGTTACTGATGGTAAATAATACACGGTCACCGTTCAATGTTAGGGATTGTCAGATGCGGTCGGCAAGCTGAAATAATATTTGAGGTTCCCTTGGGTCTGAACTGGAATTGGATATACGGACATCCGGTTTAATTCCTTAGCTAACGCGCAATGGCTGCATATTTTGATGTTGTAACTTTAATTAATAATAATTTTGGTTCGCTTTTTGTCCGCAAATATGCACCAGTTTTGCCAAATTGATGGAACATAATAGGAAATTGTGATTTGCCCTTATGCTACGCCGCGCCGTAGCAGTAGGAACTGCCTGACTTCTACAGCCTGTAGAAATCCAATGAAAACAATCAAAAAATACCTACTTCCTGTCTAGATTTTATGAAAGCAGAGATTGTAAACTACATAGCAATTAGAAACAAGTTAACTCTTACGAAATAATCTGAAGCGTAATACGATAAGACTGGTTAAAATGGAATGTTACGCGCAGGTACCTATGTGTAACAAGTTATAAAATAGATGATTAGTTTCTATTTGAGGATGCTTCTGTACAAACTAACTCGGAGACAGCTTGACGAAACTGATTTACAAATCACTAAATTGTAATCAGCAAAAAGGCACTTAATTTTAATGTATTCAAAAGCAAAATTTTTGCTAATAATATTTATAGTATAAATGCGAAAGTTTGGATGTTTGCTACTAAATACCTCCAAAACGACTGAACTGAAAATGATTTGGAACTGGTATAGTTCGTGACCAAAAATATGCCACTTTGTATCCCGGTACCATACGGACAAAGCCTTGGGCAGAGGCTAGTATATTATATATATTTTTAGTTAGAAACAACTATTTTTAAATATAAAAATAACAAAGTACTTTTTAGGAATCTAGTGTAAGCGCTCTCTCTTTCTAGTAGGATACACCTAACCCGTATTAGTAGATACTCCTTTGTTAATGTAGTAGATCTTACCGCCTTGTTTGCTAATCATCATCATCAGCCCACGGCTGGGCATGGACCTCTCCCAATATGCGCCACTAAGCCCAGTATTCGGCTCTTCTTATCAACTTTCTCCCAGCTGCCAGCGCGCCGGCGGCGGCCGCCCCGCCTTTGGACAAACCTGGACAAACTTAGTGTGGAAACGTGTGGAACACTACGTTTGTCCAGACGCGGTCTTCACTCCCGACCTTTGACGGAAAGCAAGGTCAGCGGTGCGACAAGCTGTGCCCTGCGATCGCCAACCCGCAAGCCCAACGTGGTGTTTGTGGGGAAAAACCCTCCCAATGGTATTGTTTGCTAATGCCGAATAGTAAATAATGTACCAACCCTACGTCACTTGTAAACAAAGCATACCGAAAAGGATCGGGTTTCCTGCGATGATAGTCATATATGGGTGTCTAAATAAGACATCCTTTTGGCTTTAATTTATTGGAATAAGTAAACAATTGTACAAATGTTGAAAATGAACAAGGATGCAAAAATCAGGTAAGTACATAGATTATGAAGAACAAGGTTAACCTTAAGAGCATTAATAAACGTCACATCCTGTATTTCTGAGTTTTCTTAAGGTATTATTATGTACCTATGTGTATTTTGTTGAAGATGTGGACTGTAAAGATTTCTGATTATTAGATGCTTATCATAAAAATACCAACATCAAAGTAATTCCTAAGACGAATGCAGTTTCAAACAAATTTTACGGTTACTTTACTTTTTAAGAAAATTCTAATATCTGTATATTTCGCTTATGTCCATTCTATCATCAATTATGCCTCACAAGTTGAAAGAGTCCTTATTTGTCAGAAAAGATCCATTAGAATTATTCAAGGTCTGGGCAGATTGACGTCGGCTAAAGCCTATTTAAAAAAAAACTAAAATACTTAGTGATATCCTTATTTATTTACCGTTCTCTTCTAGAAGTACATTTGAAAAAACATAATCATCCCAACGAAACTACATATCCAAAAATACAACACAAGAAATAAAGAAAAATTGTTTGTTCCAAGAAAACGACTTGGACTTACCTACAATCATGGTATCTGCTTGAAAATTGTCATGTACAATCAATTGCCCTTACAAGTAACGCGGCTTCCCTTCAACCAATTTAAAACATTTTTTTTTTCTTTTCGAAAATCACCCATATTACAGTGTATCTGAATATTTAAACTGTTCATTTTCTGATTTGCATGTGTAGATTTAAGTGAATGTGTATACTCATCTCATGCCAATGTTATATGTTATAACAAAATGGTCAATAAAATAATCTGAAACTGAATCTGTATCTTCTTATTTACCATTTTACAACAAAACAGTTTCTATTCCACTCCCACTGCATTAGAAAGTTACATCATTGCAAACTTGTGGTAGACTATTTGCTATTTTTTGTCGCTCAGTCTTGACCAATCTTTATTGTGTCTGTGAAAGGTAAATATAATAGGTAGCTTAGTAAATACGTTCATACCATTTAGCTCTTGGTTGCATTTCTGTCTGGGGATAATGATGTTCATCTCTACGTAACATGCTGAAAGCACTTAGTCGTAATGTTGCTTTTAAATATAAAGAAAAACATGCAATGGTAGGTAGGTAAAGTGAGTAATCTAGTAAAAGTATCTTTATAGATACTTTTATACTTTTTATACTTTACTTTTTAGACAGTACGAAGTTCCTCGGCCATTAAGCTGAGCCTGTGCCTATGCTTTATTGCACAAGATAAAACAAGTACATAGGCGAACTTAATGCTAATTAGCATTTTCTTCCAGCTAACTTCCAGCGGTAGTGCATTAGGCTGATTACGAAAATAAAAGAAAAAAATATTAAATAAAATAACTAGCTACTTAAAATAGAAAAACTACATACATAAAACTAAAAATAATTCACACTTAAATATATACCTACATCCAAATATATATTTAGATACATACAAATATAATATAAATGCTCGTAGTTCGTTATACCCACGACATAGGGAACCCTAGTGTGGCCTCTAGACTATGTATGCCTCTGTTGGCATTATTATTAATTAGAAACCAACCAATCTTACTAACTACACAGTTTGCTATCATAATCCAGTTTAACTCTATCGCAATATTATGTAGATAAATAGGTACAAATTACGCGGCTCATGATTACCGCACGTATTGAGGTGATCGCAAGTAATGACAATTGCAGTATCACATGCATGCATGTGATTGCCTTGCAACTTTCTATTTTACCGTCGGCGCTTGTAACTGCTGTTACCTAAAGCAAGTGTCATTCAAATAAGTATAGAATGGTATATGTGTCTTTAAGACTGTCTGTATCAATGATTAACATAAATGAGGCACCTAACAGAATATCTTAAAGACTGTCTGTACCTACTGTGTCTGTACAACAGAATATGTCTAAATATTTGAATATGAAACGGGATAAGAAAGCGCTTTGTCGAGGTACCAGGGTCGTATTGATCGGTAATATTATCAATATTATTTTATTATTATAAGCCTTTGGTGTCCCACTGCAGGGCAAATGCCTCCTTTCCCTCCTATTCGTTTTTATTTAGGGATAATCCTTTAGTAGAAGTCTAGCTCAATATCCTGACATCCAATGGGCAAAATCTTTATTTTTATTTCGACATGTTAGTTGATTCTCATTCAATCACGGCCCAGCTTGTTATTTGAAGTGTTATTTGTGAAATTTAATGTGCTTGTAAGTGATTATAGCACTGTAATAAAACAGTCAATTTTTATGACCATTGCAATATTAACTTTACTTTTAAAATGTTAGATCTATCATTAAGCCAAAGCTTACAACCGTGAATCATTTTAAGCACTTGCGAAATTATAAAGGAAACGAGTTATCTTTACTTGCTATGCATGCAATACAGCCTTCGAATAGAAGCTTTTACTATTTCTTTAAAAGAAATATACTTGTCTCACTAGTTTTCTAAACATTGTAGAGAAAAACTAATAAAATAGTATGATTTTCAGTTTGAATACAACCTTAACTATAAATTTTACGGATCTTTATCGCGTTTATCTTTTTTATTTATTTTCTTACGGATGTTGCAATACAGTTGAAACGTCGGAATTAAAAAAAAGGTAAACGCGATAAAGACCCGTGAAACTTATAATTAAGTTATCTAATCGATACAATCTCTCCAGAGTCGAGTTCAATTCTATGGACATACCTGTATTTACAGTATCTGCAAACTATTATAATAGTAAGGAATGTAGTATTAAGTAGTTACAAAAAAACCTGTAATGTTGTTATTCTGAATAAATAAATAAATAGCTGTGGCATGGTACACTGATTTTGATAAGCAGGTACGAAAGCTTGAAAACTATGAGGGTTTAAGTCTGTCACCAGCGACAAGCGACCTTAATTAATCAGTGGCTGCGCGACAGCAACTTACAAAGAAAAAGTGTTTATGAAAGTCAATAGATTAGATAATCTACTTCAGGTTCGGTGCCTTCAGAGTATGGTATACGCACCCAACTCGAACTTGACACGAATGCAATTCAATCAACTTTACAAAATCTATTCTTATAATTAAGCTAAGTTTGTTTTTTTTGTTTGAACTTTCAAAGTTATAACAAAACATTATCTTAGAATCCATATTGTGTTGGATACTCGTAAAATTGATGATTTGCAAGTTATGGACTGCCCACGGAAGATTTCTTTATGAGGAGATTATTTACAGAAAACGTTACTTTGTTATTGCATTTGCTCTAGAACTTAAAATAAAAATATTTTTGCATTTGATAGCCCGCAATTCAAGAGGTCCTTAGGAGTCGAGCAAAAGAAGTAATAGCACGGCTGGCGATGCGACTCGACGCGACGGGTCGGCGGGCTAAGGGGCCTAGCTAGTGATTAATAACCTACTTTTTCACCTTATAATATGCAAATATTTGAAGTAAATTCAGCTGTAGTTCGTCGTGTTTCGCAACATCTCAGTGAATGTTGTAGCTGATGGCTCAGACAGTTTGTAAAAGTTAAACGCGAGACTGTCCGGTTTGGCCAGGGTAAATAACCAGTTATTTCAGTAAATGCTAATCTTATTTTCTCACAATAAGTCATAAGGTTTGCTTGCATGCATACCTAGTAGTTATTTGATAGGCAAATTGAGCAAAATTTACAACGATTGGTATCCGCGAGATGGCAAGAGGAGCCGAGGTGGCTAGTACCGGAGAAGAGTATGGATACCGGAGAAGATCAAACTCAAAGCGTGCCCTAACTGGAGGAGAGTTGCCCAAGACAGATCTCAATGGAGAATGCTGGATGAGGCCTATGCCATGAGGCATACTGAACTGAGACATACTTAAATGAGAGTCAGGCTTCAATAATAATAATAATAAGAACTGCGGAGGTTTATGTAACTATATAGAAGACCAAACTAGAAGGTTGTACTTTGATTAATACTTTACATGTTTTCCCAAGTCATTTGTATCGTGCATTTCTACTCAAAGTCAAGGACAGTACGGTTTAATTATTTAAATCACAAAGATCATAAAGAAATATCAAATTGTAAACTACGTGAATTTTAAAGAGAATTTACCCGCGCGACCAATCCTAGAAAAAACAGAAATCAGTACATTTATTATTTTATTGCATGAATTTAGATCAGATTACGAACCCGCAACCTTCTGCGTCTCAGGCGGGCCTTCGCCTACTGCGCCACAGAGGTCGTCATTACTTATAGGTACAAAATCCATTTGATCTCTAGCTCTCTTTACTAACAGTAACAAAATAAAGGGATCGCAACAATTGTAGTGTTGTCAAATTAGTCAGATTTAAGTTTTACATACAAGTTACTTAAGTCGTGATTTCAAAACATGCTGACAATAAACACAAAGAAGAGCGACACGTAAACTTATTTGATAGGAGTAAAATTGTGCACTATCAGCACTACTGCTAGTATAGCATTAAAATATCAGTGCTATCAGTAAAAGAGAGTGACAGTTTAAATTAAAGTTTAGTTGGCGTACTAGATAATCGGCGCCAATACCTAATTGCACGAGAGGAGCCTTCCTTTTCTTGATGCTTATGTCAAGAAAACCATCAGAAACCGAGACACTTTTGTTTCTCCTCTCCCTGAGACAAAAGAAAGAGACAGACATCGTTTCTGTCATCTGTTCTGTAGATAATGCCGTAGTCTTGGGTGACCATGCATCAGGCGAAACCCCTGACTGATTTGAATAAACTGGTACCAACTTAAGCTTGAGTTCACCAACAAAATCAACGGACGGTCAAGTCTGACCACTGATTATGATGACAGATTCCTATGAAAACATGTGTCAAAAAGCTTTGGTTAGGACCTAACCACCCGTTATTGTGTTGGTAAACTCGAGCCTTAGTACTGACTCTAGTGTCGGAGTTTTAGGCCATCTGAAGGCTTTCGACATGGTTTAGTATAGAATAGAGTCTTGCGGACAACCTCTGTGGCGCAGTGGGCTAAGGCCCGCCTGTTGCGGGTTCGTTTCCCGTCGCGGGACAAATGTTTGTTAAATCTGCAAATATTTGTCTCGGGTTTGGATGTTTTCTATGTAGTTCCCATTGCACCAAGCTCTGGTTACTTTGGGGCTACATGATGATTTGTGTAAATGTCCAGCATTATTATTATTATTGTTTTTATTGAAGAAGCTATTAGGCTGCCCAAGTGACGTTGGGTATTGATCTGGTTCTATCAAGTGATAATGGTACAACCCATCACTCAACCATTATTTATGGTAACATCAAGAGAGCATCTCATGATGGAAATTGAACCGATTAAGTAAATAAACAACAAGTGCGATTTTGTTATCTTCGTGATAAACAAATTAGTAAGAACACTAAAGGACGAAAAACAAATACGATTTTATTTATGTTTTAGGGGATACAAACAGGAGGGGTCTAGAAAAATATTACTTTCTGTTGGCGTTAAAGCCTGCGGAAAGATTGTATTGTATGGGAATGATATTATCTGTGGAAATGTCACGTTTTACCTTGACACACCTTTTGGAAAAGTAAGCGTGAGGTATTTGTTTAGCCCCTGGTCTATTTGATCACTGTTATAATTTTATAATTGTAGGCAGGTAGTTTGACTATGACTGACTATGACAATGGGGGTCGTACGAGCTTTGAATTATTTGAGGCCGCAGAAAGGTCGCGTCAAACAGCCTCGTCTTGTCATTTTGAATCCTCGACATTACTTCATTCTATTGTATTGTAATGATTACAGGTGGCTGGTATCGTCTTTGTATAATTTAGGTACTATTGGTACCTACCTTAGGTTATATTGTAATATTATGTAGGTAGCTGCTTCTTACTCTACCTAGCGCGGTTGCGCGGCGGGTCTAGAGTAGGTAGGTACTTACCTACCCTACCTTATTTAAGTCTAGAGTAGTCGCAAACGCAAAGCCTAGTAAATTGGCAGATCGAGGCTACTTTGACAACTCATAATGTTGATGCATGCATAATACCTATGATGATGATGAAGATTGGGATTCACCAAACGTTGATTGTGCCATCCTATTATAACACACAATTAAAACAGAACTGATGTAGGTAGTACCTAGGTAACTGCTTTTAGGGGAAATGATGAATAATCCAGTAATTTCCACTAACAATTGTATTCCGAGCAATATTAAAAGTGATTACCTAGATAGGCTTTTTGCATACCAAACGGTACTTGCTGCATACGCTATAGTAGGTAAATTCCATCTACAACGTAAACAAAAGCCAATCTTGATTTCTCTATTTTTCCGTTTACTAAGAATCTACAGTTCGAAATGAAAACAGGAGATTGTTAACGTTAACGTACCTTCATCAAAGCGAATCGCTGGTCATCATCTATCCCCACAACGTTGTTGGAAACAGGAGCCATTTCACAATCGAAACAGTTTTGGTTGAGAGCGCGCCCGTGCGTTTGCGGCAAGAGACCGCTCGCAAATGATTGGACCTGACTCAGCTGCTGGCTGAGCGAAATTTGCGCCTGCTGTGCGTGAATCGAAAGGCGTTATCGTCACATAAAGCGAGACCTTAATATACGATAATTCATCTACGAGCTTCAGATTTGTTATCGAAGTGGTACCTACAAGCTACCTAGGTACTAAATTTGTTTTTCGTATTCTGTAAGCTCATGCCGGTTTTACACGAAGCCAGACAGACGGTAAGATGCGCGCACAACTTATCTAACTTGATTTCAGTTAGATCTACTTGATTAGTAGGTATCTACTTATCGAGTATCGATTTTATTATAATTGACTATTTAAGAAAATCGATAACATGTGGGTTGTTGACACAGGCAGACAGCTAATATGATTCGCGCGCAACTTACCAGCTTTGTTGTCTCAAGTTTATTTCATGCGTGGTTTACGTAAGCCAACAGTCTTAAGTAGGTACCAGGTATTTAAATCAATAAGTAGTTTATCGCGCGAGCGCGACTTACCAACTGTCTCTCTGGCTTTGTGTAAATAGGTTTGCAACTTTTCTTTGTTGTCTACAATTGTGCAATTGCACAAAAGACTAGAGATTTTCTTTTAAATTCAAAAGAGCTAATTCTAAGTAGATAGGTAGGTCAATGGACTATGTTTTAATAATAGCATTTTTTGCCATATTCTTGTCTTCCAGCTTTGGTTTAATAACCTAGAACTTTAAAACAAAATATTGTAAATGGGTAAATTCATACCGCCAATCCACCAATGATTCATTGCTTGAACAAAGTAGGTATAGGTACAGTGCACTACCTGTTACCATCATATACATAGACATGCTAAATCACTACCTATTTTTAAATCTTTGGTCACGGAACACTACTTTTCCTCGAGTCGTTAACTGTTGCCTACTTCTAGTCTATCTATGTTTTGGATCATACAATAGTTTTTGTAGCTTCGTAGGTATATTGTGTATTATATTGTATATTGCGTATATTATAGTATATTCATAGTATGTAAGTACACCAATTAAACCCCTTGTAAACTTTCTTACAGTCCGTTCCATCCAAAGGTTGTCTGTTAGAGATATTTAGCGATAAGACTGCCCATTGTACAACATCCAAAGTTTTTAGTAACTAAGCTGATGTGTTTAATGTGCAATAAATTAGGTATTTTCTATTCTATTCTACAGTACAGCAGTTATAAATGGTAATATTTTAGAAAATCAATCAGTAAAATCAACTATACAAATTCAATTAAAATTAAGGAAATACATGTAAATTATTAAATAATAAAAACTTTTGATCGTATCATTTTTTTTCCAAAATTCATTCTTCTTAATCTTTACATATAAAATAAAAGAATCTCTGTGTATCCTGATCTGATGCTGATTCTATAAGAATCTTCAAAGTCACTATCCATGGTCCTATTACTTCATAACTGTGAACACAACTCCCCCTTTCTCTGGCTCTTCATCATGAACCTCCTTATCACTACCTTCAGAGTCTGTATCGTCCGAATCACTTGCAACATCCCTGTAATTTCCAAACCTCGAGACATCATCAGGTAAATCTCCAATCTTAAACTTAGCTAGTAATTTCTCTGCAGCATGTAAAGCTTCTACCTCCTTCAAATGCTTGTTTTGATCTTTCTGGAGTTTAAGGGATTCTTCTATTGATATAACTTTAGCTGGACCATGGATTATAAGAGGAGGTGTGGCAGCAGTATTTTCCCAGTATTTATTCTTTTTTCTAAGCATTTCTTTATCTGGATCATGGACATTGGTTATGGTTGTTTTGTAAGGCTTGAATCGTCCAGAAGCCGTAGGGTTTGGTTCCACTTCAGTTTTTCCTACAATGTACTTTATGTGGGGGGTTTCGCCTATCTTTATCAAGTCATCAGTTGTGACTAAAAGTTTTGCTGGTTGTAAAACTTTAACTTGCTTTTCTTGAGCGGTACTTTGGCTAAGGATTTGTAATACATCTTCTGGGTCACTGTCATCATCAGAGTCTAAGTATGTGTCCTTTTTAATTTTTATTTTACCCTCCCACTCCATTTGTTTCACTGATTCCTCGTCAACATTCAGGTTTAATTTCTCAAGTAAACAATGTGTTTCCTGTGCTGCCTGCTTCAATTTTAACTCAGACACAATCTTATCATAAAAAGCTTGTATTTTCGCACCTTTATCTGCTAATCTATTGATGAAACCCTTGTTGATTAGCAGTTTGAGCTGCCTGTCCTTTAGTTCCAATAGTTCTGGAATTGTTTTGGACGGTAATTTAGAAGCTCCATCGACTTCTGTCCTGGGAGAAACTGGCAATATTAGCCCAGGGATTTTTTTGTTCATGGCTTTAGAAACAGTCATTGAAAAGATAATTAGAAAACTGCTTCAAAGCTCAATTCAAAATAGAAGACTGAGTTAATATTCTTTATTTCTTTGTAAATATTAAAGGTTTTGATAACAATAACAACAACAAACAAGTTTTTCACAGATAAAAAAAACCTGCTCAGACTGACTGAGGTTTCTCTACCTGTTTACGTGCCTGTTTTTTTGACAGTTGAGTTTTGTTGTCTACAGACAACAAAACTCAACTGTCTACGGAATGCAACCATTACCATACTAGACAAACGAGGGCGTTTGAAGAAAACTTCTAAACTTTTTGTTTTATTTTGCATTAATTCCATGGAAGTACGGTGATGAAACATTTTACATCGATTTATTTGCAAAAGACAAAAAATGTGTAGCAAGATTCGTAGGCGAATGACGCCTCTATAGGTAAATGTCTATATAAGAACACTACATTACAATTTATCAATAGGTACTCTTCTGTAGATATATTATTTTTTAATATGTCTTCCTTTGTTCCTCGAATAAACGTTTTTCGTTACCTACTAGGTAACGAAAAACAGCTAAACATAGCTCCATACGGCTTAATCAATCTGAATTAAGCAATATGTTATAATATATAAAGATATATAGTATAGACGCAAAATGATTGCGGGATTCCCGCCGCGGGAAAAATGTTTGTATTAAAAAACAAATATTTGTCTCGGGTCTGGGTATTTTCTATTTACAATATGTATGTATTTACAAATAAAAGGATATAAATATTATATCAGTTATGTAGTTCTCATAGTATGTACAAGCTACGCTTAGTTTGGGTCTAGATGACGTTGTGTGAAAAAATATCCAGCATTATTTAATAACAGTATCAAATCACGCGAGCCACAGATGTAATAGCTCTTTACTTATGATAAATATTTTCTATAACTAGTTCGGGAGTTACACTACTTTAGTAGTAAGAGCAAACAATTTTTTATCTGTGATCGTAGTGGCCGAACCTATTGATTTTGTTGTAATTAAATCGCGAAATTCTTTGTGAAAATGCTCTAATTACTGCTCATGTTTTAGAGAAATAGTGAAGAATTCACAAGAACTAAAATACCATTATTTGATTATAAGACAACACGGCTATCACTATGGAAGACGCTACGGTATGATTTTAGTTCCAGAATCCCTAATGGGAGAGCACGAATCAAATATCGTAATTGTATTGTTTATGTTCTGTAAAGGTACCACTGCACTTGGAGCCCATTCAACCAAGCGAATTATCAGAGAAAAGGCTTTGGATCGGCAACCTAGATACCAGGGTCAATGAGTATGTACACATGATTTAATTAGAACTAACATTCATGTTTTGACATTCTACAATCTATGTTTAATATACACATTGAGCTGTACATGTAAAATAATCCATACCATTTCTCCTTACCGGTATCAATTACTGAAAATGGTCCGCGTGTATGGGAACATCGAGAAGTTTGACATGCTGTTTCACCGTAGTGGGCCAATCGCGGGACAGCCTCGGGGCTTCGCCTTCGTCACGTACAAGCTGAGACAAGATGCTATCAAGGCGATGAACTCGCTGCATGGACAACTGCTTGGCTCTAAAAAGATCTGTGTCAAGTTTGCGAAGAACATGGTATGTTTTCATCGAATAGAGCCTATTTTGTTTGTTTGGCACATAATAATGTGGCAGTTTGATTTCTAAAATAACAAAAGAATTATGTATATTACTAGAATTTTTCAGCTGAATGAAAAATCATTTACTAAATTATGTAAATCTATGGTGTTGCAAATAATTTTAAAATAGTCCGTTCGAAATTTCTAATATCTTAATTTAAAAAAAATATCAATATTGCTTTAAATTTTATACATCCAAGCTAAATTCCCGATTTATTTTATCATTTAATAAATTTCAGGAGGATCATGACAAACCAAAACCAGAGCTAGGAATACCTGCCCTGGCAGGTGCCAAACCTGAGATGAAACTCAGCAAAAAAACTGCCATCCAATCCATAGAGGCCAAACTCAAGATGATGGAAAATATGAAAGCTGGTGATGACTTCATTGTCAATAAACTAGCAGCAAACGAACCACCAGTCATCACTCAGTACCAAACTAACAAGCACCAACCACCAAATAAGACTGTTAGCATGTTTAGACGGCGACACCCATACCATAAAAAAAGATAAATCCTGCAATCTCAGTCCACATTTACCCACCTAAATGTGGTGTTGATTTATACCTCTATCTGGTTAAAACATTTTTGTAATACCCCAAAATATCTATTGAGAATTGAAACTGCATACTGGATGCCATATGGTCTGGTCCAGATTCTTGGTTAAACTTTATTTTAATTTGAGGAGTAAAATAACACCATGTTTTGTAGAAAGAGGGTTGAACTTTATCAGTATTCAAATTAGTTAGTAAGATTAGTTTTATTATTTACCATCAGTGTGTTCATTAATAATGTTTTGTATCATTGTATTTTTGCTTATGATATGCAGTGGTACTTAAATTATGAGCTTTCCCTAATGTGGGCCCAAATATAGCCAAGAAACGAGCTATTTTTCTTCTGTCCCTTCTATTGAAAGCAGCAGGCCCGCCCGCCTAGACAGCCGCTTTGACTATAGAAAAAGAAAGCAAAAATGTTGCCTTATTTTTTCCATAGACTAATGGAAAAAAAGTTTTCCTGTTTCTCCTTTCCACCCTCACTAAAAAAAAAAGATAAAATAGTATGATAAAAATATTTCAATTAATTATTGTATACACAAATTAAAACAGAATGATAAGACATGTAAAATTTATTTATTGAACCAACAATTTGCCCTTTGCGGACATACAATATTAACTATGTACCAAAGTACATAAAGTACAATCTGCTATATTTTTTGTCTTCTCTTCCATCAACAAAAGCATTGTCTTGAGTGCTCGCTAATGCTACTGACGGCGCTGTAAACACACGCAATTTGTACCTACTAACCTGCATAAAGATTTATTCATACATAAATATTCTATTTAACTATCTCAATGTGTAGAAATGCTTAGATGTTCCTGTCTGTTTCTTCTGTACAACTAGGATAGAAAAGATATCCATATTGTAAAAATGGGTATTTTCACGTACCGTACTATCGGTGAAGGCACCATCCGTTTTTATAATATGCATAATCAAATTTTGGAGAAAAGATATCCTTATATTATTGAATTCGAGATTTTTCTATTTATGATCAGAGACCCAAGCACCAACGATTTTCGTAAACTTAACCAAAGTATACAATACAAATTTCAGATTTTACCCAATCTCATCAACGTTACTGGAAAACTTTAATTAAGGCTAAGTTTACGCGATTTGTTCGTGCTTGGGCATCTGCTTAATTCAACATTATTGATGCAAAAATAAAAGGATCCTTTTAGAATGAATTTACGATTCTCTTAAAATAATACTCAATCAATTAAATTATTTATAGATTTAGCTATGTGATATGTGTTGTGAAAATTGTGAATAAATGTTTGAAAATATGCATGCTTTCAATAAAAAAAACAAACCCATAATAAATAACGGTTTATTTAAAATAACATCTTCGGAATTGCTAGAATTTATCAAAGACTTCTTATTGATAAAACACATTAGCAGCTTTTTAAATCATTTACATTAATGTATCTACTTGGTTTTAAGTAGATACAATATAATTATACTTCAATAGAATCTGTACGAAAATCTGATACTTTGTAGTCACAAATACTCATAAGGACGAATATAATTTTAGTATGCAACAAATATGTAACATTGCTTACTTTACAACTTTATAACAGGAAATGGAGGGCAAGTATATTTTGTATTATTTTACCCTCTTATTCATAATCACTTTCTAACTTTAACAAGACGATAACTATGCCCTGTCCTTTTCTAACACTAAACAAACAATAGAGGCAAACATCTTTTATCAAGTTGATTGTTATGGTTTGACTATGAATAAGGAGCTCAACTTTGACTTTTATTCCCACTAGTTCCCATTATATAGTCTCTTATTATAATCGAATCTACCAAAACTATATACAATAGTTCTGCAGGTATTTGCAAAAATATTTGCAATTGCAAACAAATTACTGGGCTAACTAAAAATATGCAATCTTTTGTTTCACAAGTTTGTTATCACATAACCTATTTTTATAAGCTTGAAATAATGTTTGAATATTAAGTTATTTACAAGATTAATTGTTTTACGCTACAAACAAACAAGTACTTATTTCAGAGATTGAAATGTAGGTATATAGAAGGTAGGTACTACCGAAACTTGGTAGCGATTGCATGTATTAAAACAATCAAATAAATTATGCTAAACTTAAAATCTTACACATCAATAATAAAAAGATCTTGTACCTATGCTACCATTTTTACTCCATACAACTAAAGAAACAAGTGCTTCATACAATTTTGCCAATAAACGAGTTCATTGCGTCATTTCAACATTAAGACGACACAATCCATAGATATAAAAAATATTGACTCAAAAGCATCAACACACTGTATTTATAACTATACTGTCGTTATAGAGTAAGCAGATATTTGATCCTTGAAGAAGCAGCAACTCAATTCATGTGTATGCTCTCGCTAGTACGAAACCCTGCCGAGATGCCATTGGAAAGCCTGGCTATTCTCTGGTTGGGGCTGGCGGACATGAGGAAATCATCGTCTTCCTCCAGTTTCCTTTTCATGCCGGAGTATTGCGTGGAGTCTCCATCTTTGCCCCAGTCTTTGTACTCTATGCAGAGGGGCCAAATTATTTTACCGGATCTGAAAATAATAATACATAATTTCAGTAAGTCTGTTGGAGGACCCAAGGTATGCATTATAATCCCATAATCAATACACTGCTCCCCCTATTCACACTTTTATTTCGAATGGACTTTCAGGGTGGACAAAGGCTGTATATTAGCGTCGATTCTCTTGTAAACCAACTAAACTTACTTTAAACTGTCGCTGTCTTTTACTGATAGTGCACGCAAGAATGAGATGGCAAGAATATTACTCCCTATATAATTAGGTTACGTATTTTGCATCGTAAATCGACGAAAAAATATGCAGTTCTTACGAACGCTGCCTTACTGCCCACGCTGTCGAAGCCGTGAGCAGTAGTTAGTGATGAATAAACTCAAGCCTCCATCTACCGACTTTTCTCATGATGACATATCATGACATCATGTAGCACTAATTTGAAATGGGAAATTTTTGGCTGAGTTCCAAATGTAATGTGTGTCATTGGTCTTTACCAGGTTGCATGCCAGTATGCGACCTGGCAATGACGTACGTACTTTGTCAGGATATCAGGGTCGTAACGTACATTGACAGGGTGTAAGGGTCGTACGTAGATTGACAGGGTGTAAGGGCAGTAAGTACCTTGGCAGGCTGCAAGGGTTGTACGTACATTGACAGTGTGTGAGGGTAGTACATACCTTGGCAGGGTTTAAGGGTCGTTCGTACATTGACAGGGTGTAAGAGTAGTACGTACCTTGGCAGGGAGTAAGGGTCGTACGGGAACCACTCGTCGTATTGCTGCGCCTGGGGGTTCCGCAAGGTGTGCCGCTGGTTCCTCTCCACGATGGCCTGGCAGTAGGCGACCTGGTGAGCGCGGGTCACGGAAGCGAAGGCGCGCGTCACCTGCGGCGGGCTCGAGCGGAGCGGGTTAAGCGCGCACGTCACTAGCCGGGGCAGGTTCAGGGACTCGATGAACAATAGGCCTGCAGACAGAAAATATCCAGTTACTGTAAAAGTTGGTTCTGAATATTACTATTCCAATTAATTATTTTATTTTATTATTTAACTCGCGGTGCAGGTGCAGGAATGGGTTGCCGTAAGAGGTTGTTGGTATGTTATCTCCAAAACGGCTCATTAGGTTAAAATCGTTTTGTATATTTGACTGCAAAGGTGGGCCTTAACAGGTTTTATCAGTACATGTGATTATATGGAATGTTGAAATGGACGAAATAATGCGAAACGGCGTAACTGATCATCATCCAGTTTTGTAATCGTTTTGTTTGACAAGAAGACGGTAAGAAGTAGCGGGTACTGCAATACGCAATTGAAAACTATAAAAAAAACTTTTGTTATTAATAGAATGTCTGTGCACAAAATTGATCTCATAATATTGATTACAAAGAGCACCAAAATATCCTAAACGAATTCTGAATGTACCTTATTCAATGCAGTACCTATACTCAAACCAGAACTCCAGCTACACACTTAAAAAACCTTTCATCTGGGCTGATCATAGATAATCCAAATCAACAAAAGAAAACATTATAAAAAACTCTCTTTGCTGTTGAATTCAAATTATTTATTTTTTAGTAAATGTTACATAATGGGTAGACCAAATCGTGATATCTAAAAGGTGATGCTTAAAAAATATTTCAACCGGCTGATCGTAGATAATCCAAACCAACTGAAGAAACTTATACAAAAAACTTACTTTCTTTGCTGTTGAAGAGGTGATGATGCTTGAAAGCGATGAGGTAGAACACGGAATGGCAGACCGCGTGGAAAGCGCCGTGTGCCTTCTGATTATCATTGTTCGTGATCGACTCTTGCGTAGCCGTGATGTAGGCGTGGCACCATTCCGTCATGCTTTTCAAATAGTGAATTAATCTACTGTTCGGGATTCGGACACAGCGCGCTAGTAATCCTGAAAGGCAAAATAAATTACTGTAGAAATTATATCACAATTTTAAGTTTTTTTTTAAGGAAACAAAAACAAACCCTGTTTTATCCTATTGATAAAATATGATAAATTTATTATTTTTAACAAAGATATTGTTGAAATGGTAGAAGTCATATTTGTTATTATTACAAAAGGTTGGTTTTATTACAAAAGGTTAGGTATTCCCCATTGGGTCCCAAATTAGGAATGGTCTGTATCTTGGCGACCCTGTGTTTATTACGGATCTGAGTTAGTTTTAATAGAAATATAAAGTTTAATTATTATTATTGTGAACAAATCTCGAACTCTAATTGAACTTGATAGCTGTTAGTAATGAAGTTTGTATTGTCCTGACACCTTTTTTCAATTTCACAAACAAAACAAATAATGTATGATTTTTTAATGAAAATTTTGATAAAATTATTTTTGCTTGAACATTAATTTATAGAAAATTTATGAGAGTTTGAAATAGACATCAGTTATTTCGTGTATTAAAATAAGTCACAGCCTCATGTTATCTACTCATCACAGACCGGTGTCTGTGATCACAATTAATGATTGTAGACTACTACGGTTAGTAGTCTACAATCATTAATTGTGCTATGATGACATGTATTATGGCAATAAGAAATGATATCTAATTACTGACAGGCCTAAGCTCAAGGTCATAGAGAGCTATGGTCGGAGTCGTACTAAGCTGATATTATTATGGTACTAGGAAATTCGTAGAACTCTCACCGACAGACTCTTAGAATTATTCTTAGTAAGCTAAAGGCGCTTAGTGGGCCTGCCATATAGCTCAAAGGGATGGTTGATGAATGATGGACCTGGAATGGGCCTAGTGACCATTAGTGACCGAGGGTGGTGAAAGGATTCAGTGGACCTTAGCTAGCTGTGCCACAGCCGCTCTCGGCCCCCGAGCCACCGCGTCTAGCCCGCCCGCTATACTACTTCTTTTGCTCGGCTCCTACCGATCGTAGCGTGATGTTAAATAGCCTATAACCTTCCTCAAGAATTGAGGATTTGCAAAAATAATCTTTCTTATAATGTTAGGCTTTTTTCATGCATGTGTCACATGTCTTCGAATTAATGATTCTAGGACATGTAGGTTACCTCACGATGATATTTACCTTCACTGTTTAAGAGCTGGTTTGAACTACTAGTTATTAATCTCGACCTAGGATCTAAAGTTTACCTGCTAAATGGCTGGCGGCTGTTCGTCTCGTGGCCAGAGCGCCGGGCCCCAGCCCATGCAGGCCGGCTGCCACCGTCCATAGGTTAGTGAGTATGCGATCCGCGCATTGCTGGTTTATTGAAATCGTGTACAGAAGCAGGAATTGAACGTGTCTGAAAAAAATATTTTTATTTGAGTATGTGATGAAACAACCAATTTTTCGTCATTTTTCACACAGCATCATCTATTCCCAAAGTAAGCAGAGCTTGTGGTATGGAAACTACATGACTGATATACTACTTATATACATTTTTGTAACTACATACATTCTATACATAGAAACACCCAGATCCGAGACAAATGTTTGTCCCGCGGCGGGAATCGAACTCTGTGTCTCAGGCGGGCCTTCGCTCACTGCGCCACAGAGGTCGTTATTTCCCATGTTAAGCGGCAGCTGAATAAATATTATTTAATTATGCAATTTGATGATGATGCAAATGAATTTGAGGTGATCCTCAAAGACCACAATCCACTAGGACGTTTCCTACGTAGTATTGTATTGTGCCCGTCATCCTGAGACATAATGGCGAAGATTCTCATGATCCTGTTATGTGCCGGCACCCATTCCTTTCAGATCGGAACACAGTTCTGCCACTAAGCGTTACTGCTTAGTGGCAGAAATATGTAAGGTAATTTCCCTGGACGAGCTCTTTCACAATGAGCTCCGCTACAACTATCATAAAGTTTTCTCCTTTTTCATCGAAAACACGACTTTATTAAGTTACTAGATATGCATAGAACAGGCCCTTTAGACAAATAACACTTTCTGTTGGCGTTAACGTCTGCGGAACGATGAAATAAACATTACGATATAATAAACATTACAGAATATCAATAATTATCAATTGATTTGTATGAAAATGATATTAGCATTTGAGAGGTCACGTACTGCTGTCATGTTTTGTCTAGACAAATTTGCGCTAGCGTGAAAGGAAAACTAAGTGTGAGGTATTTGTCTGGACTCTCTATCTATATATTTATATCAGTCATGTTCCCATATTACAAGCTATGCTTAGTTTGGGTCTAGATGTAGATCATCATTCAACGATCATTTGCAACGATCTTTAGATAGCTAGCTGTTTCATCTGTATTTTTTGTATATACCTAGTTGTATGCATAAAATGGTAACGGCTTATCGGGTAATGCGGTAATGCGGAATAAATGACTATCTGAATATACTGAGGTTAGGATCTAAACTCATGATGATAAATAATAGCTGTCGAGGGATTGATCATAAACCATACCTGATTCCGTATGTAGGCAATACGACCCTTTCGAAAACATTACACAGTATGTGTAAGATCGGGTCTCGTTCCTCCTGTAGCCAGATTAGTACTTCTAGCATACTGTAGTCCAAGGACTGTGCGACTTCGTCGGGATCATCTAAGTCCGGTTCGAACTGTGTGTCTGCCTTGTTGGTGTTCTTTTCGCGTTCGACCACGTTCACGTCCATTACTATCATTCTGTAAAAAGTAGAGACAATAAAAATAAATGCATAACAGAATTAAGTTGAAGCAGACAATTTTATCTTAACACGCACGCAAAAGGGTGAAGAGAAAGATCGTGAGTGACTCTAGAACCAAAAATTCGGAGACATCTGACATGTTCCACTTAGCGTCGATAGGCTTGCAACCTGTCACGTGGAAAACTAACTACTATGCAAAGCGCGGGCTTATGCTAAATATTGGTACTCGTCTCTCTGAATAACCCGTACTTGGTATTACAGATCTGCATACTAAGTATGGATCTGAGATTATACATCATGGGGGATATAAAGTCGTGAGGGTGTTTGTTTTTTCTTGTAGATTATTTTTCTGATTCAAATGGGATAGGCAGCGACTATGGTGTCTATAGTCTGTCAAACTAATTTTGCAAAAACAGCTACGTCCACTGCTGGAAATAGACTTCGCCAAAAATACTCTGTTTAACTAATGCAATCTCAACGATGTCATTGGTCTATCGGATATTACTGCGTCGTCCGGTTCAAAGACAAAGTCAAAAGGTTTTTTTTTTTATTAAATTCACAAGGATATAGAAACGTCAGCTTTTAAGCTGATGTTTCGGGAATTTTAAATGTTATAAAGTGGATTTACGCCGATTCCTGGCGCGCGACCAAGCCTAGATGAATCAGGCAACAAACTCTGCATGTTTTTTTCCTTTATTCAGCTATAGTGTGTGCCAATCGAACAAGTATTAACAACAACAATTTATCTAAAATGAGTATTCGCCAATAAATTAAAGAAAGGTCGCCATTGAGAGCCCTCCCGGCGGTTGTCGGTTCTTTTATGACCAAAGAGCTTATCGTTGTATATTTATTTTATGTAAGTTTTTTGACTGTAGTTTCTGTGTGTACTTGGGATAAATAATAATTTTGTGTAACGAGTTTTCTATTCAAAATTAGAAATCCCTGTATTTCCATCATCGAATACAGCGCCCTCTAGTGACTTGTAGCAATAAAACCTATGTAAAAACCATCCTTGAAGACATTAAAATCTCTTGCAAAAGAACCGTACTACAATCCCCAAACAAGCGACCACATATTACAATCGCATATACGGGCTCATGTCGTCTCGGGTAAATTCAGGCACCGACCTGTTTATAATGGCCATCATGAGCTGCTCTCTCAGCGCTGGTAAATACTTGCTCATCCAGATAAGATTGTGGATGTAGGATCGGTTTGCGTGACAGCCGGCTTTGTAGTATGGGAATGATTCTATTACAATCTGCAATAAGAGATCACTGGTCCTGGAAAACAAGAAAAAAAAAAGGTTATTTAATGCGGAAGCACTCAAGTTCTAAATGCTACGTGGAGCCAAGTGGTGACCTGGCGGAACATCGCTTTACCTGCCTCTGATTACACAAGCGAAATGGCTATGGAAATAAGACAATGGTATTTTGCATTTTGCTCAGCTTAGCAATATCCATAGCTTAAAAATTAAAAATGGCTGTTCCTCTCAATGCCTTCCTACTTATAACTCATGTTTTTATAGTGCACTTTTATTTCGTACACTTTATAAGATTAATACAATTTCGAGAAATTAGAAAAAGTCTAATCTAGTTTTCAACATTTAAAAGATTGCATTACTAAGCCTGTCTTAATTAGGGGCTGGCCAAAAATTACAATCAATCAAAAATGTAAAATCGAAAATATACAATATTTTCTGTCTTTCCATTTCTTGGAATATTCATACATTTCAATTGATAATTATTGATATTCTGTAATGTTTATTATATCTGATGATTAGATAACATGGAACTTACTTTATTCGCCATGTTACTGTTTTTTAGGGTTCCATACCTCCAAAGGAAAACACAGAACCCTTATAGGATCACTTTGTTGTTTGTCTGTCAAGACCCTTTTTCTTAGGAACGCGTGGATGTATCAAATTATCAAACAAGTCTACGGTTCCTTGGAGCTTTAAAAAGTCAAGCGACATTTGGCAAGAAGCAAGATCTCACACAACCACAAGTAAAGGAAAACGACCGTGACGTATATCGATGTATGGGAGATTGTTTTAATTAAATATATCAGGCTTTATTTAAGTTTTAATTGTATTTTAAATGACTAATTATTATTATTAATTTGGTTATGTTTAATATTGTTATGTAAAAATTTATATAAAATTATTTTTTTATGTTACTCACTCAATAATATTTGCATGCTGCCTTCACCTATAATTATAAGCGCTCGGTTTCTGTTTTGCAACTTGATTTAAATTGATTTTGGTGTACATTATATTGGTGATCGTTGTAATAAATAAGTTTTTTTCTGATCTTTTCTTATCTATGAACATTCATTATTTTGGTGGACATACAAACTTGTACGGTACCCTCGGTGCGCGAGTCAGACTTGCACTTGTCCGGTTTTTTTATGGTGTCACAGATTTAGGACAATAACTAGCATGGTATGTTGATGGTGGCTCTGAAAAGAGCTTTACGGCCCATGGTAAAAGGATTAAGTGAACTTTATAGAGGCTCCTTCATGAATAAATAAGTCCTACTGTTTGCTACCTATCTTTAGTTATCGTAGTTGCATGTATCATATACCTATCATAGTTGCAATATTTTATTTTTATTCACTGCTTTGATTAATTTTTATAACAATATGATATCTCTGAAATACTGAGTTATTCAGTTAAGTGAAATAATTCAAGAATTAGATCTCCCAAAAAATCAACTCCTACCACAGGTCCGGCATGATCATAGCCAAGTTGAAATTAATAGAATGAAATGTGTCGGCTCAAAGCGCCAGGGTTGATATTTTTGCGATCTTTAGAAGTTAGGTTGACAGTTCAAAAACCAAATGACCACTGTAGCTTACCTTTGGGTTGTTGATGAACTTCTGAGTTCAACAACAATTCAAATTTTCTCCATGCCTGGTATTTACAGTATGCATTAACTGTCAAAGACCATACAATCATGAATTCATGATTATGCAAACATTCAAAGTTTGCTCAGTCATCTAATGCATATCTGCTAAGAGAAAGCCATGCACCATGCTTTCTCTAATGCAGTGTATTATTTTCAGTGAATGGTTGATCAGCAATGTTCAGTTGCTATCATAAGAACATAAAGCTTTGCAGATTTTCATATGCTAGTGCTACTAGCAAGTGCTGATAATACAGATAATAATAATTATTTTAAAGTAAGTTACAGATCCATTAAGATTATTAATAGATCCACTGTTTCAACACACCTAAGCTACCTATATATGGCAGCTATGGACTGGATGAAACAGACTCATATATAAAGGACAACTGCTTAAAGATTGTAAATTGTTGCACTCTTTAGAGGCTTTTATCCAGCAGTGTACTTCTTCAGAGTAAGGGTGTTATGTATATTGTGTGGACTCCCTTTTCTGCACTCAAACTCGAAATTGGTTCATTGTGTGTGGAGTTTTGGCTAGTGAGTTAGCCAGCCCAACTCCGCCCAGAAGCACAGAAGCTTCCTGGGGTCTTCACAGGCTTCGCGGAGTGACCTTGGGTTGCCAAGGATTTGTGCGCGGTGATTTGCTACTTCCACGCATTCCAGGATTAATCGTTGGAGCTTGGCGATTACGGTACCCGAGTAATGGTGATGAAAGTTTGACCCAACCACTCCTGGTTCTTGCCCCGGGTTATAACTTTGGACTTGACTGAAGTGATCAATGCTGGCTTAAGCATACTGGATCATTGTAAGCCATGGCTTCCACTGCTGCTTGGCTCTCCTATGTTTTAAAAAAACTTATGCAAGTTTATACTGTTAAGTAATTGATAGTCCCAGTCCATATCCTCCTAAAACCGAGAGGAGTTTAAGGTTCACAGGTAAATATGGCCATCATCCAGTGTGAATGTATAGTCACATGCACCATAAAGTTGTATATGTGGATTTTGTGGTACCTATTTATCATCACCTCAATTCCTTAGATTGTTTTATGTATATACCATGAGGCAAATTAGTTTGGTATATATTTCATCTTTAATTCGGCAAGTTTCCCAGCAAAAATTGAATTACAGTTTCTGCTTTGCATGACTATTTTCAATTTTGCACACAATATGTTTTCCATATGTGTTGGAGATCACAAATTATATGTGCTGTATTCTGATCATACAACACAGTAGTTTGTGTTTTGCATTATAAATGTAAAATATGTTCACATCAGTGTTCCCCATGTTGGACATCCTCATATAGATACATACTCAGTGCATATGTATGTGTCAATTCACACATAAATATATTGAATACAAAATAACACTGCTGGATGACTGGGCTCAACCCACATCAAATATTATATATGAAATATTTGCATTATGACTAAAATGTTAATGAAATTTCAAATGTAAATATAAGGAAAGAAGCAAGGCTGTACTTACATGGGCATAACAGCAACGATTTGTGCAATAATTGAGTGTATGTTAGACCAGCTTTTTACTTGTTTTGGAGATGGTCCATTTTCTTGCCAATTTTCACCTTTAGCTGAAAATACACCAATACTAATATAAATATTAATTCATGATAATATTTATGCAATATAATTATCATGAATGAAACATAATTTCCTGTAATACATACATTTAATTTTTCTACATTCATAATGATAATTCATAGTGACAACCTCTGTGGCGCAGTGGGCGCCTGAGACACAGAAGGTTGCGGGTTTGATTCCTGCTGTGGGACAAATGTTTGTATAATTAGCTAATGTTTATCTCTTGCCTGGGTGTTTTCTATGTATAATATGTATGTATTTTAATAATAAAGTATATAAGTAGTATATCAGTCATGTAGTTCCCATAATACAGGCTCGTCTTAGTTTGGGGATAGATGGTACTGTGTGAAAAATCTCCAGCATTTAGTATTATTATTATAAATATCTTAATAGACACCCAACAGTCCTGACCCTACACTAGGATTTCTGGAGTTGTTTGTGGGCAAGGGTGATAGATAGATTGATATAACTACAGCACACTTATTTTCATACACTGTTATTTATTTTTAATTCCTTTAAAAATAAATAACAGGTACAGGTAGTCTTATCACTATAAGCAAACTCTTCCAGACAACCAAGACAGTAAAGCTGTAATTACACAATATTTTTTAATGGTGCATTTATTTGTTTACATTTGTTTTTCACTAATGGATAATTATGTGCAATAATGAATTGAAGGCATTAATAAGTGAAAATTACCTGATGCAATTATTTTTCTTTGCTTTTGTTTTACACAAATGTATAACTATTGTGCAACAATGAATTCTAGACATTAATGAGTGAAAAATACCTTGTGCAATTATATTTGTTTTTACACAAATGGATAATTATGTGGTCCAATGAATTCAAGCCATTAAATAAATGTAAATTACCTTGAAATAATTTAACGAGGCATCTCATGACACTGGGACAGTGGTAAGTATGTGCAGTAACTAGGCCAATCAGGAAGGTGCTATACAAGTCCACAAGCATGTCATCTCGTTGCACCCAATCTAGTGAGAGCACTGCATTCACAAAAGGAATAAAATTTCGTCCCAACAGTACGACACACGACAGACAGTCATCAACGACAAACTTGAAGTTATCATCATTCAATGGGTACTCTCTCAGAATCTTGATCAGCTCGTTGTATTGCACAACATTGTTATGTTCCACTTGAGCCACAAGAGCATTCTCCACTTGCTTCGGCTTGAGCTTCAGTCTTGCGTGGGCTAGCGCGGTTTGACGCTCTAATGACTTCTGCAGCAGCTGAGCAGCGATGCTTTTACGAGCAACGAGAGCCATTTTACTTTTTGAGATCGGACGCAATCACTTTCAAGTACTCTACGATTTCCGGCTGTCTAAGCAGCTGTGCCTTCTTGTGATTTAGGACTTCTCTCAGAATACAGCTGTTGTCGTCGGGAACGTATTGAGGGGTCGGCTCGAAGCTGGTGCCCGGCTTGCTGTAATTGAGGCTCTGCTCCGCGGCCTCCGAACTCCGCTTATCTTTCAAAAATAACTGCAATCTCTCCAAAACCACTTTGTTATCGCCTTCTTTCTTTTCCGGACTATAACCTTCTTTGGACATAGCTCACTGCCCAATTTACATTGTTACTTATGAATGTTGTACTTCTCTATGAAACAAGCTTACACTTTAGTAAGTGAGTTACAAATATGAGTTATTTGTAGGCGATAAATGAAGAAAAATATCGAGCGAAACACGTGCGCACTTTCACACCGAACAACACCGAGGCAGGAAAATATTTTTTCATAGTTTCGCGATTTCTGTCACACTTACAAGTCAGTCACAGACGTCACGTCTACGTTAGCGTCAGTCATTCATAAATGTTTGATAGATGTTGATTTGTCTATGGTACAAAGCAAGCAGAAAACGGAAATGCAAATAAAGGCGCCCATTCGATAGCTTAAACTAAAAGCACGATTAAATAATTGTTATTTCACGTTTTTCTATCTAACCGAGCGAGGGTTGAAAACCCGTTGAGGGACTTCTTAAGGGTTTGGTTCTTGCTAATGCAAAGTTCAAAACAGCTTTCTATAGCAAGTGGATTTGAGAAATTAAGATTTAATTAGTGCTTTCATTCACCTGTCAAGAAGTCGTTGAACCCCATTCAATAGAATTGTTTTGTCTGTGGACTTTCATTTCTCAATGAAGTTTGGGAGGGGTAGAGAATGCGTGTGTATTTCTAAATTCCGGATTTTTGGTAAATTTTATTGTACATAGATTTTATCAGTGCGTACGTAGTGTTATTGTGAAAAGTGTCTCATAATGAACCTTTTATAAATCGTGTAGATCTAATAGTTTATTTTCTATGGGCGTCGATAATCATGCAAAATGGCCAACGATTTGTGGTCATGTACCTGTTGTACCGAGGCTCTGACATGCTGGCTGCGATTGAAGCTGTCTCCGGAGGAGATAGAGCAGCGCTCGAGGAGCAAGGAGATCGACCGCATCCTCGAAAAGGACCGACAGACGCTACGGCGGCAAGTGAAGTTGCTGCTGCTAGGCGCGGGTGAAAGCGGAAAGTCAACATTCCTGAAACAGATGAGGATTATACACAAAGTGAAGTTCGAGCCGGAACTAGTGCGGGAGTATCAGCACGTGATATACCAGAACATAGTGAAAGGGATACAGGTGTTGGTTGACGCAAGGGATAAGCTCGCGATCCCCTGGGAGAACCCTCGGAATCTGGACGTGGGTCAGCAGGCTTTGCATTTCAACAGCTCGGCGTCGCTCGACAGCCGGCTGTTCATGCATTACGCCCCCCATATCCACTCCCTCTGGCTGGACAGAGCCATCAAAAGGGCATATGATAGACGGCGTGAATTTCAATTGGTAAGTAAATGTTTGTCAAGTAAACAATACTAGTGTCTTTGTATTGGAGTTTGGGAATGTGTCATGTGCAGTTGATGACTTGTTTTTCATCTAATTGCCTTTAATGTGTGGTAATTAATTTAGTATTTTTTGAATGATGTAAGTCTTATCAATTAAATGTAAGAATTTTCCACATGGAGTTGATCATACTGTTATAAAATTTATAACAGTACTAGCCTCTGCCCACGGGTTCACCTGGATGATATAAAGTAGCCTATGTCTTATTCTGATGTATATATATATTTATATTACTGTAAAGTTTCAGTAGTTTTTGTGTGAAAGAGTGACAAACATCCATCCTCACAAACTTTTGTCATAATAGTTGTAGGATGTTCAACTATATTATGTTAGTTCTATCATAATTTGGTATGTAGGTTGGTAATATTAAAAAAAAAAATTGTTGTGCATGTCTATTCTGCATTGGTAGGTATTAAAATTCCTTGTTGTTTCATACTGACAAGGAAAACTGTTTATTTTCATTACAAAGGATTTGCATGTTTTTGATTTAATCTATTTGGTTTTCCATGATTTGGATCAAGGTCTTCTGACTAATAACATCAACTAGCCCCAAAGTAAGCAGAGCTTGTGTTATGGGAACTACATGACTGATATACTACTTATATACTTTTTTTTTGTAAATACATTCATATTATACATAAAAAACACCCAGACTCGAAACAAATATTTGCAGGTCATACATACATTTGTTCCGCAGCAGAAATTGAACCCGTAACCTTCTGCGTCTCAGGCGGGTTTTCACCCACAGCACCACAGAGGTTGTCAATATATGGCCTTACAATAATTGAATCTTGACACTCTTGTGCAGAATTTAGTTATAATGTCTGAGATACCTTCAGTGAATAGCTAGTAATGATCCAATGGTATGGCATGTCCTAGAGGCCTTGGGGAAATGTTTATTACAGTGACCTCATTTATCAAATTTATGGAAAGTGAATGGTAATGAACCATTACCAATGATTGCTTAGATTAACTTGATGTTTTTGATTATACCTGCTTCATTAAGAGCTGGTATATATATGTTTTGGGGTAAAGTTTGTTTTGTCTTTTTATGTTTCTCAGCTTTATCAATTGTTATGGCAATTTTTGCAAATGTTTTATATAAGTTCAAGGGTGGCATTTAGGTGAGATCATGTCACCAGAAGGGGTGCTGCATTACATCATCTATTCACATAAGTCAGGAGGGAAACGTTTTGTAATTATTTACTTGTTGGAATGGTTGGTAAAAGCAGAAAGTACTTGTTAATGTAGTATGACACAAATTGGCATTTTGTGTTAATTAATTTTGTTCTTATTTTGTTGTCCAGTATTCAATTACGTATGTAATGATATTATTACCACTATACCATTTAAGTACTTTACTATTCTCCTGCTGACGTTAACCGCTTAGAGGTCCTTCCTCATGAACACATGAGGTTTGGGAACACTACCAAACCATGATAATTTCAATGTTATAATTATTCAATTATCATCACAGAACATATTGTAAGAAGGTATATTGATTATTCTTAGTTTCTCAATGCTGGAAGTAGGTGGGTTTTATCATTGCAATTAGAAAACTGGTGTTTCACAAAAGAAACACTGATGTGTCACCATACTGACTGATTATATTTACGTCTATGACATTATCGGTGCTTGTGGTAACATACTATTTTTTATTCTGTGGTTTTGGTGTCTGTTTTGCTGTTTCAGTAGCCACTTTGTTTCTTGCTATGTTTTATTAAGTTCTCATTTGTTGATGCCTCAAAGAGTATCATTAAGTGTATGTTATGTTATGTGTGTGGACTCCCTTTTCCACACTCAAACTCCAAATTGGTTCATTGTGCGTGGGAGTTTGGCTAGTGGGTTAGCCAGCCCAACTCCGCCCAGAAGCACAGAAGCTTCCTAGGGTCATCATTTAGTGTATATTTTATGCCAATACTGCTTCATAGCTTTATTCATGGTGTGAAAACCACCAAGACCCCCTTTAAAATTTGTTTATACATATTTTTTGTTAGTTTGACCAAGCAACAAAGAAATATTAGCTCCAGATTATGTTTTTAAACCTACTACAATAATGGCATAGTCAATCAATAGTAAATAAATAATGCTGGACATCTTTTACACGGTATCATCTAGCCCCAAAGTAAGCAGAGCTTGTGTAATGGGAATACATGATTGATATACTACTTATATACTTTTTTTTGGAAATACATACATATTATACATATAAAACACTCAGACCCGAGACAAATATCTGCAGATCATACAAACATTTGTCCCGCGGCGGGAATCGAACCTTCTGCGTTTCAGGCTGGCCTTCGCCCACTGCGCCACAGAGGTCGTCTAGTAATAATAATAATATTTTTTTACCATAAGTTGCTTCGAGTAACAATCCATGTGCTACATGCCAAGTAGGTAGGTACTAAGTACCACATTAAGTATGTCTTGATAGCTTGGCTCATACAGATGATAGGTAGCTAGGTAACTGCGATCACAGTCATGATACTATAATAACGAGTACATGGCCGAGCTCTAACTCCTAACTAGGTTTCCCTGTCTTTAGGATATCAGTTCCCCAGTGGATTATAAGGAAGGCCATTTCGTAAATGGGATGCTCCGATAATCCAAACTGCAGGAATAACCCGGACATGAGTATCATGAGATTGAGATAGGAAAGGAGGAGGAGGCCTTTGCCAGTGGGCACATAGATTAACTAATCGTTGGTTAAAAAGCCGGCAGCCTTAAGTGGAACTGACACGGCTGCTGGATGTCGAGCGATTTGCGGGCTAAAACCACCACCAATGCAAGATTGAATCCTAACCTTGGGATTCAATCTTGCGACTTGGAAGGCCTAGGATGAGATGGCGGTACTAGCTGGACGCGCATCTGAACTCTTGGCCTGTGACAGCGTTAAAACGCGAGGAGTGGGAAGAAGGATAGGAGGACAGAAATGGCTGATTAATAATAATCATTAATTATAATAACTAATAAAGTGTATTTGAATATGTCAGCTATACTGCCAAGACATGTGTTCATATTGAATTCAAATGCATCGCCATATTGTTGCACACAACAATGCCAATTAGACTTTGGACTCGAGGCACAGAATATATATTATCCTCAAGAGCAGGTGGAACAACTGGTTTTATACTGACAGCTAATTGCCGCCAACAAAGCTTAACTGTAATCCACAGAGACATAATTATATAAAGTTATTCTGATTCTCGATTTATAAAATATGTCTGTATTTCGGTTAAGGCTCAATAATGATCGGCCTCAATACATTTTGGTCTGTAAATAGTTTAAAACTGAGGATTTGATGAAATATCAGGCTTTAGCCAAGTTATACAATAATTAACATTGTTAACGAAACATTCCCATATTCACACCTACCCTGAGCATTTATAATATATATTGGTTAGCTGGAAGAAAATGCTAATGAACATTAAGTTGGCATCTATCCTGGAATTTTTACAGAGCATTTCCAGTTTACCACTAACCCTGGAACATTTAAGATTGTTTACTCCTACATACTGATCATATGTACTTAATTATGATCTAAACGATTATTCATAACTTATTTTATTTAAAAAAAACCGTGTGGGAAAAGTAATGCGTAAAAGCTACCTATCCTAGCATAAAAAGGAATCAGATACTTACACCAGTTAATTCTTTCAAAGAAGTCTTGTGGACTTGAATAAAATAATCGTAATTGCATACGTTATCTTATTTTGATTAGTCAGTCCGTTGCGTCATGGCATGCCTGTGGCTGGATAGATTGGTACAGTCAGCGGTAAAATGAGGGATCAATAGAAAAACTAACATAAAAACATGTTTGAGTCATCTCAACGTAAACAACGATTTAAATAAGCAAAAATACAATTTGCGGTACCAATACTTTTGAGGAATCCTGAAGGGAGTCAAGTACAAGCCGACAGATCAGTTCCACCATCCTCAACCTGGGACCTTCGTATCGAAAGTCGGGACTCACTATTAAAATAAGTCCAAATGCGGCATGTCAATTATTTATGAGTTATGTGGTTCACTCTCTTCAGCAGCAGAATCGGGACTTTCTAAATTTCAGTCATCCATAACAAATAAAAGCATTGGTCCAAATTACACCGCAATATCAGGATGGGAAAAGTTGAAGAAACACACGTGATTGTTTATATAAAAAACACTGCATCAATAACTCTCGTCGCTCATTGTACTAAGTAGCCACATGTGTTTGGTGCCCATTCGCCCATCGTGCGTAATCGACACTACAAGATGATTTGCCGCAGTAACGAATCGTGCTGAAAAAAGAATACCCTCCTTCATCTGATAAGTAAAAAGTGGTTAACTATGAATATCAGCATACTCGTAGGATGACTACGCTTCCCATATAGTTACAACGCACAAATTGTTGTCTCTGATTAGTCTTTTTATAGACAATCACGGTTTATAATGTCTCTCTGTTTCTACATGTTAACGGTTGATGTAATGCAGATCTCTGAGCAAATCATCGTAGGTATGCAAAGTGCATCTTTACTAAAACTAGCGACTCCGACTTTCGATTCGAAGGCCGTAGGTTCGAATCCCGTCGTTCAATAATGTATAATTCCACTCAAAAAGTATATGTGCGCATGCGCAGTGCTCTGGAACGGTGAGGTTAAACATCGTGGGGAAACCCGCTTGTAATTAACAAAATAAAAGACAAAGAAGTGCTTCTGCAAGGTGCACTGAATTCTTTCACACTGGAACTGATCCCGCGACTTTTCGGTCAAAGATCCGGGTCACTAGCCACCACCATCAGTGAGTGCTTTCAAATACAGAGTAGGCTTTAAGAACCCTCGTCAGTAGACATTTCACGCATTGCAGACATACAAAATAATAGTCTGGAAGAAAACTTGACTTAGCTTACTAAAAATCACTGCATTTTGACTTAAACTCATGCCCGTATTCTAAGTAATTTCTTGCCAACTGTCAAAACGTAGTGTTCGTGTTTTCAGATTAGCCATGAACAGGCTAATATAACCCTGGAATCATATTTTTTGGCTAAAGACCTCTTTCGCTTTTGCCAGCTTCTTCAATCTAGCATTGCAGTCTTGATAAGACGCAACATCTAAAAGATAAGTAGAGCAGGCATAATCTTGCCTAGATTATTTGAGTAATACCTAATTAAGAGTATTATGCATAACGTCCGGCCGGCCGCATTGGAAAATAGGACGCTCCAATCGTCCAGTGGTATCTAGGTAAAGCATTTTATTATGAACTTTTCGCGCTCATTTCAGTAGCTAAATCAGCCATCAGCCCCCCTTTTATGTATCTAAATATCACTGACAAGTCAAATAATTTTCACTAACACATAGTTAATATTAATATGGCCAGAATACGGGCTTGTGATGATCATTTGACTACCTTTGTGCCGCAGTGGTCAAAGGCGCGCCTGAGACGCAGAAGGGTTCGATTCCCGCTGCGGGACAAATGTTTGATTAGCTAATGTTTGTATCGGGTCTGGGTGTTTTCTATGTATAATATGTATGTATTTACAAAATAAAGTATATAAGTAGTATATCAGTCATGTAGTTCCCATAATACCAGCTCTGCTTAGTTTGAGGCTAGATGATTTTGTGTGAAAATGTCCAGCATTATTTATAAACGTCCGTCACCCAGTGACTTTCAGATACATAATAAGGAGGCATTCTGCTTCTCTCCACTGAGAATCATTGCGTGAATAGATTTCGCAATCTATTTGGGGTTGGTAATCATGATACTTTTGAGAATTGTAGGTTCAAGTAGAATCCAATTAGTTTTTTGTTATGCTACGCTCTTTATAACAAAAGTCAAAGGGTAATTTCCAGCAATGGTTAAATCATGGTTTATGTTAGGTTTTAATATTGAAAATTTGTTTAAACACCTGTATATTTCTTAACTGATGTTAAGAAATATACAGGTGTTTGCAATACATACGTGAGCTATCGCGGCATTGATGAATTCCGTATCTGGCATTGTCTGAAGTTTTATCTATTAATGAATTAATAGATAAAACTTCAGACTTGAAACACATCATTGTCTAAGGCGGTCTTGTTTTCTTTCTCATAGATGCTGGGGTGTGAAATGGTAAAACCATTGTACCGTTTATAAAGGGTATAATTGCCATTGAAACATGCCAACAATGGCCTCTGAGTATAACCACTGAGCAAATTGCCCTCATTTCGTAAATGATTCCTTGGCTTCATTCACGTGCACCTAACCAAAAATGTTTATAAATATGTAGCGAATTATCTTCCTTGTCTTGTTAACTTGTATTTCCTCTACTCCAATTAATTCGGCCTGCTCTCAGGTTGAATACTCGTAGTAAACACCGAACCATGTGATATTCTGAGTAACAGAAAAAGCTATGTTCATAATTCCATAATGGAACGTTTTATCGTTGTGGAATGCGTATTGTGTCATTGGTCAGTACATACTGGTATTGGATTGTTTTATGTTATTTCGTCAGAATAATGTTGGTGTTTCTAACTTTTACTGGTGATTTGACTATTGCATATTGTCTTGGGCGCGTGCCGGCCGGCCGGTGCGTGCACGCTTTGCCCTTGAGAATATTGAAATGTATCAGACAAAACACCGAAATAGCGTTTTTGCACGAATTCAGGTAGATTCGAGATTGTTCGCATAATTTAGGAAATTATAGGATCGCTCTGTATCTTATTAGTCACATTTGCGTCAGCATGACGATTACATTTTGTTGAAATCACATCTGTACGTGCTTGGTTTGTAACTAATGAAAATATTTATTGGACCTAGGTACTTTTTTATTTATATGCAATATACACTAACGTGTAACCATGCGCTATGCTAACGCGCATGGTTTTGGGTAAATATTCTGTTAGCCTACAGTTGCCAATCATATAATAAAAAAAAATAAGAATTATAAAGTCTAAGTTATCAGTTTTTATTCATTGAAATAACAAGGATAATATAGAATCTTATATAGAAACTCATGAAGACAACTCGATATTGCGTTTTTCCAGAAGGATTTGTCCTTCTCGTTTGCATTGTCTCCAAACCATTGGTATGGTCTGGCAAACCAGATTATGGTACGAGGTCTTCCTAAAAGATATGCTTGGTAAACGAAGCACACTTCAATCGGGGTTTGTGGTTGAATCTTTTATTGTATGCGTATAAGGTGTAGCATTTAATACGTTTACTCATTGTTCCACAATCGTGTCACTCCTTTGTATGCGTTTATATTTCACAGACTGGAGGCGTGACTCGGAAAACTTGTTAACTCAGTGAACCGTTAGACAGGATCCTTGATTTGTTTCTTTCAAATTCGTCAATTACGATTTTACGGAAATATTCTTTGTCTTATTGACAATAACATCTTATTGATATCACATGAAGTCATATACATTGTGTTATTGAAATCATTTTCCTATACGCCAGCTGTGATTTTAGCTGCAAATATCTAGTTACTTTCCTGCGTAGTGACAATTCAGCAAAATCACTCACTGCTTAACTTTCTATCATGTTACCATATAGGTTATTTCAGAATATATATGTTTAACTTTAGCATTTCTTAAAACTAAAGTAAGTATGGCCTGACTGCCTTCTGATTATGAGATGAGTAAATAATTCCTCATTCTATGTTTACGTGTGTCGGATTCTAATCATGTAAATTAAATTGAATAATCTTAGCGGTCCATTCATTCGTTTCATTATCATACGTAACATTTACATAACATTATCTCAGTTCTATAATCTCCTTTGTCAAATGGTAAAATGTTTATTCTTATCACTTCGTAATAAAGTCTTACCATCCTTTGTTTATCCAACATCTGTGTGGTTTGTAGGGATTAAGGATGTCCGATGCCCCCATAGATGTTATCTGTAGAACACTTGCCCTATCTAGTTTACTAATCTTAGATTTGCTCATACACGTGCTGATAACGATGACCACACACCGATGTTTCCCTTTTCGAGATATGTTCTATTTCCAACATAAAAATATCGTCTTTATCTCATTGTGATGTTACTTCATAGGGTTCATTGATGTGCGTGTAATAATTAACGTCTACCTCACTCAAGATCTTTGGAAATTTCGGTTGTAACTTTTAAGTGTTATTTATTTATTAATCTATTCTAGAGACTCTGATTTTGTTAGCCTCGATTTCGTATTTACCATTTCCATTCTGAAATTCAACTTTGTTACGTTCCAGAGTGACTCAGTCAGCTACTTCTTCGACGAGCTGGAGCGGATCGCGCGGCCCGACTACATACCTTCCCACCAAGATATCCTTCACTGCCGGAAGGCCACCAAGGGCATCTCCGAGTGTACCATCAACATTAACAATGTACCTTTCGTCTTCGTCGACGTGGGAGGGCAGCGGACGCAGCGGCAGAAGTGGACGCAGTGCTTCGACTCTGTTACGTCGATACTGTTTCTAGTTTCTTCTTCGGAGTTCGACCAGGTGTTGTCCGAAGACAGGTAAGCTTGGGTTCGCTTTAGACTTAAAGCTATGTTATGTAATAACATGGTTCTATGGAATTAAAATTATCGTGGTCTTGTATCATTTTAGAATATTATTACGACTATACCACGTACTTTACTATTCTCCTGCTGACGTTCCCATCTCACGACCGTCGAGCGAGGTCGCGGACGGTGCTCATGAGGAAAGACCTCTAAACGGTCAACGAAACGTCAGCAGAAGAATAGTAAAGTACGTGGTATAGTCGTACTAATATTCTAAAACATGGTTCTAATACTAGGGGCCTAAAAACCCTTAAAGGGGGGCCTAAAAACACCGTATCTGATTAGTATGATATGTTTTAACACCAATCTCCTAGTTTCTAAATTGTGTCCCGATTCATCATTATGTTGTTAATGCGCCATGAAACTCTCACTTTTCCATCATAATGATAGACGTATAGACATCACTTTCTATTTAATTATGTACACGGTATTGACAACCATCGTTTACAACTTTGAATGATCAGTCATGTTTGTTTTTGACTTTAGTTCTAACATGGAATTAAGCTTTTTTACGTAGCCGCAAGCAGCTTGTACCGATTGTCACGTACCATTCAAACAGTTGATTAGTAGGCTTTACCGTAAACTGATAGTTACCGATGTTATACCAATGTCATGGCAACAATTTCTCTCATGTCGTTTATTGCCATACTCGGCTCGACCACATGCCATACGGCGACGATGGCGACTTCTAATTCGATACAACTGCATTTATAATGTATTACCATCGGTAATGAGCGTTTGCGCAAATAATTGGCTTTATAAACAACTTGGGACATATTTACTGAGCCGGGTTCTTGATTTCAATGTGTTTCATTAATATATAAATAAACATCCCACGAACACATAATAGTCCTGGTCCCACACTAGGTTTTTTCTATGTAGGTGTGAACTACGAGTACCTACCGTAGTACCATAATAGCTAGAAAAAAATATTTGCAGAATATTTGTCCCGCTGCGGGAATCGAACCCGCACCTATTGCGTCTCTAGCTTCTCGCCCGCCGCGCTATCGAGGTCGGAGTAATTCTGCAGAACATGCGAACTTTTGTCCCGATGAGGCTTCTCGCTAACTCCGCCATAATCACAATAAAAAGCGATTATCACAATGTTAATACCATTGTAAAAAATAAATAAACATAAACTCGCTGTTGCCTCTTGTAGACACCATAAAGTTAGTAAATCATTTCAAGGGCAAGGTGTACGCTTTTATAACAAACTCCTAAGAGATATACAAAACAAATTTAAAAACGTTATTAAAAAAAACTTTATAAAAAGGCATACAGTAAAATATCTGAAAATTTACATTATAAAAACTCTTGGGATTGAGAATGCTCCAACTCGATAAAAAATTTAGGTACCTATTGTTTTGTAAACGGATCATTAAAATTAATAACCAGCCTTGTTTTCTTGCCTTTAATTCCTTACTTGGTCGCGGAGGAACAGGCAGTAGATGAATCCGACGTTACAAAGTGATCCTTGTGATTTTAATGAATCAATGAATTTTGACTTTGAATTTGATTAAAAAAAACAAAGCAGTGTGTTGCCTGATTCTTCGCGCCTTGGTCGTTCGTGAGGTTTCGCATTAAATTTCATAGTTTTTAAGCTGATTTTTCCATATGATCCTTGTGATAATAACCTATTTTCTTTGTCTTTGCTTTGACTATGGATTTCCTCGTTCCGGATTCGGAAATCACTATTTGTTATTCGGATAACAAAAAGTGCGTGCGGAATGATAGATGCTTAGCTTAAGATAATCGCAATGAAATTAAGCCCGGAGGTGAAACGTGTATCAATGAGTCAACCAATGCAAGGACTTATCTTAAACGATGACGGAAGGGATTTAAGGGGAAGACACTTTGTTCGTATATTCTTTATAGGTAGTACTTACATATTATTTACACTATACTAACTCAAAAGGTTTTTGGTGTCTTCATAGTTCTCACTATATCCGTCGAGTAGCTGAATTGCCTCGACGTTCTCATGATGATAAAGTCTACGCTCATGAGTTTCTGCATATTTGAATATTGACTTGAATATTTTATGAATGTATAGAATGAGATGGATCCTCATATTTAGGAGCGTTGAATTGCGTTCGGAGAAAAAGTTCTCTGCTCTGGTACAAACCAATATATTACACATCACTTCTTTGTGCCGGCACTCAGGCCACCACTGTGCTGATAAATTTATAGAATAGTTCATGCAAAATTACGCCACTCATGTTAATTACCGTGACGTCATAGGTAATTCATGGTAACGATTCTAAGAACGAGTGGTATTTTTAAATTTTTGTACAAATTAAAACATTATGCACTGTGGGAAAGGTGGCTCTTTGACTTAAAATTTGAATGGACTAAACTCCATTGAGCGTTTGCTCTTCTTAGAAAAGTTCTAGTCGGAATGATGAAACCTTGCGTCAGAAAGGAATGCAAGCTTGAAGCTTCAGACTATTCGCTTGCTTATCTTAGAACAAGTAGTGTTAAAAAAAATTGCTTAAATAAACTATGTACAAGTAGTACAAAAAATACAGATGAAACATCTAGCTATTTAAAGACCGTTGCAAACGATCTATACATAGCTCAACTGATCCAGATCACTACCAGACGGAAGCGTTCCCATAATACTGGCCGCATTGCCACGCTGAATGGCAATGCTAATGCATTGACCCAGTTAAGTGCCAGCTCTCTTTGTAATAGAAAATTGATTTGTAATAGAAAAATAAATACTGATGTGATGACTTTTCACCCGCAGACAAAATTAAAATGTGACGTAAGATTGTTTGTTAGTTACGTAGCTCTGTCACCAATTATCTCCAAAACTGGCCTCACGTTATGGAATGTGAAACGGCTTCACAGACTGTCATGCAGATTTTGCAATCGTGTTTAATGAATCACAAGTCAGGGGTTTTTTAAATTGCAGGATGTTGACAATATGATTATCTCTTTGCAGTTTTTATCTCTTTCTCTCTGGTTCACGGTAATCCCAATTGACATAAACTCTCCCTTGGTAGGGATTTCTGAATCATTCTGGTGGTGAATAATAGTCACTCTAAGTGTCCACTTATCTCCAAGTCTTGATGACTAAGACACACTTACATAATTAAGTTACACTTACATTATTGATTCGAGTTGCTATTTTCTAAAGACAAAAATACTTATACTGATTATATACTAAATTTGTAAGTACCTATCTAAAGCTTATTGTCAGTGATATCATAGAATACTAATGGTAATGTAAACTAACTGATAATCTTTATCATTAGATTTTACGTAACAGCTGATCTGATTGATGAACTTTGGCAGTGATTTAGATAAGATTTTATAATATACAAAAATAAAAACCTCGGCGGGACTTAAACCCGCGACCCCCCCACTTGGTACGCGGGGCTATACTAACTAAGCCTCGAGATAGATAGAAGATAGAAAATACTATACTGCACACCAAAGAACACGGCTTAGTTACTACAAACTTTGATAATGTTGTACTATGGACGGTGTTATCGTCTTATCGAGATATATAGTTAGACTTGGATTCACAAATGGGATAATTTTACCCATACACCGCCCGAGCGAAGACGTGGGCAATAAATTATGCGTGTGTTTGTAGGAAGTCCTTGCCAGTACAGCAAACATAATTTGGAATTATTTAACAATCTGTGAGTTGGCTCTACATTCGGATTTATGGTGATTTTTATATCCCTCAGTATTACGTACGTTACAAACTTGTTGCTTAAAATAAGCCCATGTTTATTGATCTCCAAGGGAAAGATTTATCAACCGTAAAAATTTTAAACGTAATAAAATTTTGCTAAGTTATAAAAAAATGTGATGTGATCTGGTTCTGGTTTCGAGCATGCGGCTTGCGGCTTTGGTAAATGCTTATTCGGTTAAATGTTTGTTTGTGCGGATTTTCATAATAATTTTATTACATGTCTTTAGGGGTTCCGTACCTAAAGGACGTCAACACTAAGCCTATGATATGCGCTTGTCTGACACTGTATCTTTTTAATCGTTATTATGTAGAAAGTTAAATTTTTCACAAAAACGTCACTTCTATGGCCTCTATCAAGATAAATCCCAAGGGGGTCTGCGTCGATCACAATAGGCCTAACGGCCGCAGTGATACCAAAGCCACTAAAAACTAATAAATAAGGGGCAGACCCCCATACAAGTAAACGTTTAAAAAATGTAAGTATCTTGATATTCACCAAAAAATAGTCTTAATATTGTTTGGAGGTACGGAACCCCTTCGTGCGTCAGGTCTTATTGCATTTGGCCGGTTTTATTGATCGTTTCCGCTTGTTATTAGTATATTCACGCACGATTTATATGGGCAGAGATAAAATATAATATTAGATAATGAATGAAATGAATTAAGTCGTGTTTTAGGATAATCAGCTTTAGGTCCATTAATGAGATGATGATGATTATTTTAATAGTAATAACCATTCGAATGCGGTAAAGTATGGTGATAACATAAGCAGATACACAAGCTCTGTCCCTTGTCCTGATAAGCATTGAATGAATGAAAATAATTTATTGTACACGACAAAGAACAAAGCGTTGAGCGTTTTCATTGAGTTTTCGTTTTCGTTAGAGCATTACCATGCTTGGGCTAAAACGTATGTCTTAAAGGGGCTGGGTATTTAATCGAATCCTCACACTTGCTTGAAATCACGTACAACCTAAGAATAGGAATAGGTATTGGTTACTATACTAATAACTAACTCAATGATTTGACCTTTCTGCTGGCTATTAATCATTCACTGTTGTAACAAAGTAGGTTTAATTATAGGCTCTAAAATAGAAATCAACTTGTATTCTGAAAAGTGTACGTTTAGTTTGACTAATCTTTCCATGAATAATAATAAAATAATGCTGGACATTTTTCACACAGCATCATCTAGCCCCAAACTAAGCAGAGCTTGTATTATGGGAACTACATAATTGATATACTACTTAGATACTTTTTTTTTTACGTTTTTGTTATAAGTACATACGTTACTACATAGAAAATACAGACCTGAGACAAATATTTGCAGATCATACAAACATTAGTCCCGCGTCGGAAATCGAACCCGCAATCTTCTGCGTCACAGGCGGGCTTTCGCCCACTGCACCACAGAGGTCTTCCATGGGTTACATCATCTGATAATGATGCATTTAGAAGTCCACTTCTGCCCGATTAGCATGAGCACCCAAGACGACGTTTTGTCTACGAAAGAGAAGACAAAAACTATTACTGTCGCCTAATCTGTCAAACAAAAGAGAGGGAGAATCTTGGTCTTCATGCTAAGCAGGCAGGACATAGACCTCCCCAATAACTCCTACGAGGTCAGGGATACTGCTGCTGTCATTAACCCAGACTCCTTCTTTTCAAGGAGTTGGGCTGGTTGGGGTCAGGTTAGAAGGGGATTATGCACAATACACCCGAATGGGACGTCAGTGCAGACCGCTTCTTCGCTCAGAATTAGAATCAGGCGCCTCCTCCATTGTGCAATGATGTACGCTTTTTGTCCACCTCCAGTTCGTGGTGTCCATTCGAAAATCATCATTCCCAGCTTTTTTACAACTAAACTGACAAACAAGCATACGGCCTACCTCTTGGTAAGCGGTTACCGTAACCTATGGACGCTTGCAACACCAGAGGTATCGCGCGTTTGCGACCCTGTGGAAAAGTTTCGTGTACCGAAAATTTCACCGGCACTATTCAAACTGGAACACAGCAATGCGAGCGTTACTGCTTGGCGGCAGAAATAGGCTTCTCCGGAGGAGCTCTCACAAGAAGCACTACTATTGAAGTATATTGCTGGTTGTCGCTTCTGCGAGCTATATAGCCTGCCGTTAGCAACTTCAACTTGCTAAGTCTGAGAGCTACAAGAATGCTATGAATGGTTTAGAACGAATATAGTAATATTCTTATCTATTTCACAGGCATGTACTTAATGGTTGAATACTAGCTGATAGGAAACGTATATTTGTAACTAATTTAGGGTCATGTATGTCATCGTCTCAATTATAAAACAGCCGATAAGGATGTTCTTTTCTGTATTAAAAAAAAAACAATGTTGTGATGTTAAATTTAAAGAACAACACATGTCGAAATGTGACCAAAACAAATGTTCCCAGTCTAAATCTGCTGGTTATGTCGCCATGTGTATTTTTTTTTTTATTTTTTTGTATGAGCTTAGCCGGTCGTGATTTTAGTACTCCCAAAAAGCCTCCCAACTGTTGTACTTGTCTAAACGACTGTTATAACCGGGGCCGTCATCCTTCCGTGCTCCCTGATGAATGTGCAATTTATTATATTAATTTACATGCCACTACCGATCACCCATCCAAATGTGGACCTGACTGTCCTGAAGGTAGCAAGAACGCTTCATTTCTCTTATTAACTGTGGAATGAACTGCCTTCTGTGCTGTTTTCAAAGAACTATCACTTGACCAGCTTAAAAAAAAAAAGTCCTTTAGAACAGGCAACGCATCAGCAATGCTCCGGATGTTAATAGGCGACGGTAACCGCTTTCCATTAGGTGGGCCGTTTGCCTGTTTGCCTCGATTAAAAAAACGCTCGCGACTATTATTCCCCCACTTAATTTATAATACTATATATTAACTAATTGTACTCTCTCCTGTAACTAATTGTAGTCTGTGGAGTGCACGAGTAAGAGAGCGGTCCACAGACTATGCCACATCTCCAAGCGATTCGATTTTTATGGACACGATTGTTCGGAAGAGGCTAACAGCTTATCCTAGGATGGGAGTTAGCGTACATACAAATTGTTTTGTCAATTATTGTACGTTATAAAGCATGTAATTTGTAATTCTGTTTCGCCATACACATACAAACATACATATAGTCACGCCTGGTTCCCGGAGGGATAGGTAGAGACCAAGGATTTCCACTTGCTACGATCCTGGCATACTTTCGCTTCGTTCATCCTCATCAAATTTTTCATACAAGCTCGGCGATTAAGTGTACTTCTGACCTGGCCTTTCTCTAGAATGCCTCCAATTTGGTCAGAGTACGTTCGCCGAGGCCTTCCTCTTCCAACAATCCCATTCACGCTCGCCTTGTATACTTGTTTGTAACAAATGAATAAACATTACTTTACTTTACTTTAAAGAAGATATTTTCTGTTCCAGAAAAACGAATCGCCTAGAAGAGGCGCTTAATATCTTCGACACAATCGTCAACAATGTGAACTTCAAAGGCATATCCATTATACTGTTCCTGAATAAATCGGATCTTCTCGCAAGGAAGGTCGCTAGCGCGGAAACTGACATTCGCTGGTACTACCCACAGTTCACGGGGGACGCGCACAACCTCAGAGAGGTCCAAATATACCTGCTCAATATGTTCGCGAACGTACGGAGGGAACCAAAAACGACTTTATACCACCACTTCACAACTGCCATAGATACGAAAAACATTGAAGTGGTGTTTAATTCCGTCAAAGACACTATACTGAACAGGAATCTGGAATCTCTGATGCTGCAGTGATTGAGACATTATTGTGATAATTATAGCAATATTTAGGTATGAGCATGTTTCCATTTGCGGAGTTCGCCTAGCCAATGCTGGTTAGACAATCGGATCCAAAAGCCGAGCCCGGCAAAGCCCTCTGGAAAGTTCATTAATTGTAAACTTATTCAAATTCATTTAACATTTAATTAATTTGTATGAAAAAGTTATTTAAATTCATTAAAAGGTCTTAATTGATGTGGGCTGGAAGCAGGACTTATAGTTTCTTCATGCCCGTCTCTATGTTTGTCTGTCTGTTCGTCCGTGTGTAACACGTCGATTTCTCGCTTAGTTAAAAGCGCATCGAGCTATAATTTGGTGTGCAGACGAACACGAAAATCAAAAAATAAAATTGAGAGCAAATTTTTCGCATATCCTTCCTAGACCTGTATATGTATATCTCAAGTTAGGGGATTATTTACAGGACGCTCCTTTATAAGAATGAACTGATGAGGTTTACCGGTCAGTCCAATTGGATAAACCAACATTGGCCGAGTGCGGAACTAGCATTAGTGGTGTTAAAAGACAGCTGGGCCTTATATGTGGCCTATTTAGTGTACAATTAAATTTTAATAATTATGGAACGTATTTATTAACCAAATTGTAGATTATTGTACGCACATAACATTTATATCTATATACATGTTTGTAAAAGCACTATGTAATATTATATAAATGGGTATTTGACACATACACTGATAATTTTTTAATAATTTTACTTGCCAACATTTTATTTGAATGTTGCCATTGCAAAAAAAAACTATAAACACGCTCATTATAGTATTTACCATGATTGTCATCATCAGATACTCAGTGCGTAGATCTTTGACGATACCAAGTAGTCAGAGGCACGTCCGAACATTACATTTGGCATGTGCCCGCGTTTTGCAAGTAGTTCGCGTTCCACGAGACACGTGATGATTTTACATTTAGCCAATACAACATTGCGAAAATGTTGCTTCATTATCCTTTTTTTTATCCTTTTTCGTTAGGAAAAATATATTTACTCTGTGCCAGTATTATCTAAGCCAACATGGCGAATCTAGCATTACCGATATATAGCTGAGAATATTTTGTTTAATGCGACTATGTAAAAAAAAGTGGTCATTGAAGTAATGTTTGGACTTGCCTTTATATAGTATCCTGATGGATTTTCGCTCCTGGGAATTATAAAGTCGTGAGCGTGTTTGTTTTTGGTTTTATAATTTCTGGGCACTTCAATTCTATACTTATATTTTTTATTTTGTTATTAATTGATTCATTATTATTATTTTCCTATAATTTATATCAAATATGAACTTTAAACTGATGCGCAAAAAATTGTCAAATACCCTCAATGCATTAAAAATGAAATTGTTATACCAACGCGGGCTTGTAATGTTAATCGACGGTAGAGTCGAAATAAATAGTTAAATGCTATTAGTTAGTTATTTATTAAATGCAAAGTTGATTGCGAAAGGTCCTTAATATTGCAGTGCCAAGTTGAGACTAGATGAATTGTTGGTATGTACAGTTCGATTCATAAGTTACTTCGGATTCATAAGTCGCGATGCGAAGCTAAGCATCTTAGTATTTATTATTCAGCAGATCCTGAACTTTCGTACCAACTGCCTATTTTTAGTTACTAAGTACCTTCGAAGATCTCTTGCGTTCTTGCTTGAAGCAAATTATTAAATAAATAGGTACCTTCGAAGACCTATTGCGTTCTTGCTTGAATCAAATTATTAAATAAACCTAACCTAACCTAACAGTCATATACATAGTCCTGACACACTATGATTCCATTTCCTATGTTATAAGGAGCTACTAGTACCGTGGTACTACAACACCCAGAACCGGAACAAATATTTGCAGAATATGCAAAAATTTGTCCCGTGGTTTCTAAAACATCGGTAATATCGAATACTGCGTGCTTAACTTTAAATTCTACTATGAAACTGCCGATTTAACTTATGAACCAAACTGTACATGAAATGATCGTTGAAAATATTAAACGTTATAAATTAGAAGTAGTCACAAATTGCTCTTGCGATGTGCCACGTCGGCGTGTCCTTCATTTTGGGAAGGATTTTTATACATAATCCCCCGTGGGAGTAAAAATGTACATAAAAACTTAACTGTGATGAAATTTGTATAAAATATTTGGCTGTAAACAGCAACGAAGCTAACTTTTTGATTTCGACACCGCGTGTACCTTGAAACGTGTCACAACTCTATTGGCTCAATGGAATACTGTCCTGCAGTTTACTGTTGCTAGATTTATTGAAAGTGAGCACAGCATTGGAACGCATTATTAAGTATACAATATAAATTTATCAGGGTGTCTAGACAAATACCACTTTCTGTTGGCGTTAACGCCTGCGGAAAGATTTAATTGTATGGAAATGTCACGTGATATCTGCCAAGATTTTTCCTTGACAAATTTACGTTAGCGTGATAGGAAATCTAAGTGTGTGGTATTTGTCTAGAACCCCTGTTGTTTATCAAGTTTGTCCACACCTGAGTGTCATTTTTAACTAGCCTCTTATTCCGGCGCTAGAAGTATGTCTCAAAAAATCATGCTTCGGGCCAAAAGAAACTGGTTGTAAAAAAGTTATAAAATACCATAAATGCAAAAAACGGTGATCTACATGCGCCGAGCGTCGTTGTGAATAGTTTAAGACATTTAAAAATGCATGCCCTAGATGCAAGATGGAATGAAAGTAAAAGGACTAGCAGTTAGGTATGGATACGCCTATAGGTAAATGCGTTAGATCTTTTTGAATCCCTACGAAATCGACTATTCGCATTATATTTAAAATTAATAATTTGTATTTTGTTGTTTTTTTATACGCAGTGAAAATTGTATGGAGTGGTGCTTGCTTCCAATAGATCTCATCTAATACTATGTAATCCGTCCCTTGGCACAACTTAAAGCAAAGACGTTTAATCTCAGACTCTTTTATCTAATCTTTTATAAGTACAATGTTTATTTTTTATTTTTACAAAGATTAAAACTAGACTTGATTTAGTTACGAATAGGGAATCGTCAAAAGACTTGATAAGGGCATTGGGGTTGGTTCTATGCAGCATTCTCTATTATGAAACAGCCTTTTTTTTTTTCGGATAAATTATAATTATAACTGACCACGATAATTTAAAATCTACAGCAATTTAGCTGTTTCTTTAATTTCAGAATATCGCGGCTTTAGATAATGTTGCACAGAATAGGTACCATACATAGGTACATTTATATAATGCATAAATGATCACTTGTATACAAATTAAATGATATAGATCTTTGAAAATATTTATGATATTTCAGAAAAATACGCACAAACTGCGCGTCAAAATGTATCTTTCCAGGTGTGACATTGAAAATGATTCCATGTTTTTATTCAGCTGCCAATAAATTGCGATATCATTGTAACCATATTCACAACTGCAAAGATAGCTGGCGCGTATTGAACACTTCTTGATTTTGACGAATGCTATTTGATAACCGTATTGTATGAATGTGCATGGGAAATAATCTGATTTTAAGTGATTCGAGGCATAATAAGCATACATAATAGTTATGTACTCATTTAGTTTTTTTTTTAAGCTTTAGTTTATTTATTTACATTAAAATTAAGGATAGTCTTTTTTTACTATTATTAAATAGATATTTCTATTTATTTGTCTACTGTAATATACTTTTGGTCTTTTGAGGCTATATTGTACATACCTCGTAATTTTATTTTATAGGTTTTTAGGAGATATTGTTAGTTTTTTTTTAAATTATAAATCAAGTATTTATAATAATCGTGCAGCCTTAACTTCTTTCTTTTCGTGATAAATTTGCATTTAAGAGTGCCATTGACACACATTAACATTTTCCGCTGTGTAAAATAAATGTTAGTTGTTAAAACTACTCAATATCTTTGCTCAAACATAATTGTATTGGACGTCCTAATTTTTTATTCAAATATACATAAAACTTTTTTCTTTGACATTTAAACTCATATGAACGGCAATAGATAGTAGATAGTATATACAAATTATTCATATATAATGAATAATTTGTATATACTATCTAGTAGATATATCATATTTATGAACCAAAACTTTTGAGCTGACTTCAACATGCCCGTAAAATTGTAAAACCGGGATTCCACTTGCGCAGCCTCGAGGCGAGCTGCATCATCCTGAGCGTGCCTCAAATTCATGTCTCCACTTGAGCAAGTTGCACGTTAAACGAGGCAGCCGGCCGCACTCGCGCCCGATTTTATGATCCAGACAGTGTGGAAATTAAAGTATTTGGAATTTATCGATCTATATTTTCCACGTGTCTTTTAAAATGTATTGTATTACGAGTACCATGGTACCACAACACCCAAAACCAAAATTGTTTGACACATTTTCATTGAGAACTATCAACAATAATATTCTTGAGTCTAGATTCCGTTTGAGATTCGATCTGAAATACGGACTTAACAAATTAACTAGGCTTAGGCCGCGACTAAAATAGACGGCCACCTGACTAAATTGCGCCCATTTAGATAAAATGTATTGCTAACTTATCAGTTACCATAACACAGTAAGGTGCGTATTTCTTAATACATTTTTTTATAAAACTGTTTTATAAAAAAATGAAATAAAAAAAATATAAAAAAAAAATATGTGACTCTGAACATGATAAGTACATATTTTTCAGGATAACAAATTTCGCGTCAAAACTAACTCGTGTTATCCTTACCATAAAATTGTCTTTGAGACTTCGTTCGCTCAATATTTTTTCAGCTCAAAACTACTTTTATGGTACTATTGCTACTTATTCCTGTAACTATAGATATTAAAATGGACTCCTATGCGTATCTTTAGCTTTTGATACTTGAAATTTAACATAATATCTCAAAGAATACCATTATTTGAGTATCTGTTTAAAACCGGCGCTACGTGATTGCAAACGTTGATTATGATTAATGAATTAATAACAAAATTTAATATCTTTCCAACGCAAAGCTTTAAGTCACCTGAATAATCTATGATATAGCGCACAGAAATGGCTAGAATGTAAATAAATGTGCCATCTTGGTAAATTTACAAGACATAATGATATATGAATCGAATTATAAAACAACGTGTAAAAGTATGTACCTACATATAAATGATTATGGTTTTTTTATGCCGACCTACAACTGTGTCTTATGCCGTTTATTAACGTGCTAAATCTATTACCATAGTTTTTGAGTGAATTCGATAAAGACGCTATAGTTTTAGCGGCTTTATACGCAGGTGTAGCAACGGCATTAGTACACTGAAAACTTGTAAGGGCTAAAATGGCCAAGTGGATATCCTGTAAAACTGCTATTTACTTTGAAATGACTTCTATTTCGTAGTTAGGATTACTACGAATTTGGCACATTGGGTCATATAAACTCGTATTGTACGTATATCTTGTAGAATGTGGACAATATATTTTGGAACAACTATATATTTTATAAACTACAATAACTATAATATTATTGTACAGTGTAATAAATTATCCTGCATGTAAAGACATCAGTTATCATTAAATCCTTGATAGGTACCCCTATGGATCCTTCCAATAGAAGATTTTAGCAGACGAACTTAAAATAAATAAATAAATAATGCTGGACACTTTCACACAGTATCATCTAGCCCCAAACTAAGCAGAGCTTGTATTATGGGAACTAATTGACTGATAAACTACTTAATACATACATATTATACATAGAACACCCAGACCCGAGACAAATATTTGCAGATCATAAGTACAACTACAACAACTACGGTGAAAAAAAACTACAGTCAAGCTAGAAATTGGTTTGCAGAAGACTCATTCAAATTGATTCAGCACATCCTTCACGTAAACATACATTATCCATACAAATTAATAGGAACAATAAATAAATAAACACCAAACAATTATTCATAGTCTTGAACCCACACTAGGATTCCCTGAGTCGCGGGTATCAGGAACAGCAAGTACCGAGGTACCTCAGCACTCAAACCCGGAAGAAATATCTACACAAACAAACAGCGGGAGTAAAACCTGGGTATTACTTGGGATAGGAATTGACCACATACTCAGTGTACCTATTATGCATTGCAATTTGTATTTTTATAAATCTGTCTTAAAAGATGGCTCAGAGATATAGATGTTAGCACTAATTCTACTATCAAATTGCATTCCATTTCGAGGATTCGCCCTAGACTGTTAGCAAATTGGACTCATTACTAATTAGCTTCATAGGAAGCGCCAGATGTGGCATATTAATCAGACGAGCAATTTCGAATCCATTCTGTTTTAGAGATTTAAGTTTCTCGCAGTAGAGTTCACTGCTATTTTTTTATGTCTGCGTTTTTTTCAAATCGTAGAGTTTCTGCTGCACTCTTTTAACTGTGGAATTTTGGACAATCCTTAGTGCACTCTACACACGAAAAAAGGCATTTAATTCTTAAGTTTATGGAGTACCTTCTCCAAAAAATTTACTTTAATAAAAAATCGCGATTTGCATACGTGTTTGTCTCGACAAATACCACTTTCTTTTAGCGTTAACGCCTGCGGAATTATTGAATTTGTAGCGACATCTATCGCCACATAATTGAGCTAAGTTACACCGCATCAACGAAGAGCCAACACATTCAATACATAGATGGCATTCATGTTTTCACTCAACTTGAACATATACCTCCGACATACAACTGTCGGTCCCAGGGAAAGTGGATCAGATGGATCAACGCGGTGGAAGATCTTCCCCTTTGCAAATGGAGGACACAATATCAACCTTGTTCTCCATAAATTGGAAATGACATTAGCTGTGGTAATGTCACCTGACTGCTGCTAAGTTTTACCTTGTCAAATTTGCGTTATCGTGAAAGGAAAATTTTTGGCTTAGTTCCAACAGTAGATACGTACCTTTCTTTTTGTTTGCCGATGAATGTATTATGTTCTACCGTACAGAACTACGAAATACCTAGTATGAAATTAACTTTTACGTAAAAACCGTAGAGACTAAGGAATCGCCAGAAACACTTTTTTGAAATGAATGCCATTACATGTCTAACACCAGCGATAATTCAAATCCAAAGACAGCAACAGTTATTTTCATTAATCTACGATCGATCTGTAGATACCTATGTACATTAGTATTTTCTATCCAGTCCAAAGTCTAACCGCGCTGGAACGTTCCACGTAGAGTTGTTACACATTGGCTTTAGCCGGATTGAGGCTTTTGAAAAAGGCAAGAACATAGTGGCTTATAATGACGCATAAACTTTTATGTTAATTTAAAAATTGATTTCGTTATAATAAAAAAGAACAATACCTACCTACCAACCTTTTTGATTTCTGAAGGGCGCTGGTAGCAGAACACTGTCCACGTTGGATTTATCATCATTTAGGGCTATTTTATGAAGTTATGATACTCATATGTCAGAAATGCGTGGGTTAAATCCATTCTCTTTCACACCTTGCTATCGAACTCAGTTAAACTTTAAAGTGCAAGAATAAATTTAGTTAATACATTTCTGTACCTACCAAAATTAAACTTGTTATATGTTTGTAGGGCTCGGGTGCAAAATCGCTTCTCACCTTGTTAGCGAACTCGGGTAAACATTTATCTAAACTGCTTATTTGATCAATGCTCGAGATAATTGCCTATATTACCGACCTTCTGGGAACCCTAGTTGCGCGGAGGCGGCAAATCGCCAAATAGCGGCAAGATTGCAGTAAATTGACTCCCATTCAGCGTGAGTTAGGGGGAAACTAATTTACGTGGAGCAGATTGAGTGGGCACTGTGGCGGGATATTTATGGTACAGGTGTAGTTTTATGTAGGTAGGTTTTCTCAGTAAAGAGTTAGGTACAGGTTAGGTTAGACCTACAAAAAATCATACTTAAAAACAGTAAAATCAATCAGATGTAGACAGACATAAACTAGTTAAAAAAGCCTGTTTCCGACTGTAGTAATAGAAAACAGAATAGTATTTTTCGTTAAGAGGTAGAAAACAAAGCTCAAGTCATCCACACACGTAGGATCTCTATAAGGCTGGCAACATTATTTCGATAAATAGCAATGCTTATTTTCTGACCGAAGTAAGCCGCAGCCCTTTCGTCATTTGTTTCGTTCATCCCAGGTAAACTAAATTGGCTGAATTCAGCTTGAATTGGATGAATGATTCATGTTGTGTCTTTTGATTATCAACTTAAGTAAGTAGGTAGATGTTTTTTCAGCCAGGAAGAGTAGGTATACCTACCAGTTGGGTAGACTTGATCGTAGGATAATAAGTACCTACCTACTTAAATAACCATCCTGTGACGCCCTTTATTTTTATGGGGCCTGTGTTACACATACACCTGATACTCCTCTAAAATAATAGACATCCATTGAGCAAAGACCCAATCAGTTCAGACAAAGAAAAAGTTTTTTTTATATAATTCGTGGTCACAATAAGTTTGCAGTAGGTTTATTTTCTTTTGTACTTGTAAATCTAAGGCTTTTATGCCCTTCGTAAATAACTAAAAACAGACTTTGAGAGTTTTTTTTCTATCAATTTATATCAAAGTGTTATAGGAGGACTTAATGCTAAAGCATATTTCTTTAAAACCTAGTGTTATGACTATGTGTTTTTCGGTTAGATGTTAATTTATTAATATCACTACTAACAGAATTGTTCCTACATAACCAAATCGGTTATGTGCTCGTAAAATTACCTAAACGCCTCTACTTATAGAAAATAAATTCTATTTTTCACTCCAACTTTCCTTTCAAGTTATTATTTAGTTTTCCAAAATATGGAATCTTCCCAAGACTCTTCAATTAGCAGCGAGTTAAGTTTATTCGGGTGTCATTAGTACGAAGACCGAGGTTGCGCTTGGACCAGCCTTCTAATTACACTAGGAAAAATGGCTATGGGAATTAGGCAACGCCACTTATCAGCGCTTGGACCAGCCTTCTAATTACACTAGGAAAAATGGCTATGGGAATTAGGCAACGCCACTTATCGCCAGTCTTAGCAATTCCCATAACTTAGTATTGTAACTTATATTTAATACATAACTTGTGAAATACAAGTTTATTCTTTTAATTACCTAAAATTCTAATTTTAATTATATATTAGCTTTATTAAGAAAACTTACAGCTAGGTACACTAAACATAATTAACTATAATAAATATACATGCTGGGTACATGTCAGCTGAAGGCCAATTAAAATTTTCCACTGATAAGTTCATATTAGATGAAAAACAACCCCATCACTAGACCCTACATTGTCATTGGTGCGCAATGAGGAATAAAAACTAAACATTTATACCTACTGAATGAAGCGCACCAAAACGGGTGCGCTACGTGGAATGCCTCCCTGAAGCGACCCTTTGATTGTTGATGTCAATATGAATATGAATATGAATATGAATATGAATTTATTGTTTGAAATCACAAGGATCATTTAGAATCGTCGACTTTATTTTTCTGATATATCCAGAATTTACGAATTGACGACCTCAATTGCGTGGGGAGTTACCGGCTAAGACGCAAAAGATGAGGAATAAGCGGCTACCGCTTCATTACGGCAAATTTAAAACATAGGAAAAACAACAGACCTGAAAGTACAACTGATTTCAGGATGCACACAGTTTGGCAGTATCCAACATTTGTTTCGTTTTCCATTCCACCCGTTTTGGGAACAAATCAAAGCCCTATATAAGGATTGCCCGGAAATTGGAGACCAGATCGGACGTTTGTAGTTCCAGCCTTACGACCAAGTGCTCGTTTAGCTATACCAAATTCACAATGAGACGCATTGCGGCACAATCAAGTCGTGACCTACGAACCGTGTCGAATCAACTACCTGCAGTTTTATTTGGTAGTAAACTCACATATACTCAAAGTAGGTATAGTCGCGACCACAGCGTTCAATAACGTCTGAAACAGTGGCAGATACAAATGATTACGAGCTACGATTAATGAGTACACTCACCGACATAATTTGTGTCAGCATCTGTGAATGTCGGCCTGTGATTATCTGCCCTCCTGTCATGCGTTGTAATTTCAAATTACCCATGTCATTGAATGACGGATCGTTACACACAGGATTAGGTTCATCCTTGGACACCTTCGGTTAATATATTTTCTGAGGATTATACACTTAATAATAATAATTGAGAAGTCCCCTTAAGTACCATTCAAACCAGAAAACTGGTTAGTTCTGCATGGCAACAAAAAATATATATGGTAGTAGGTACTTACCCGAACAAACACATTCACAAAAGACCTCTAGTTTATAAGCGCTAAGGTGGTGGCTGAGTTGGTATGGCCCCCGCGTACCAAGCTGCAGAAGTTGCGGGTTCGAGACACGCCAAGTTTGGTATTTTTAGGATATTACCTACTAAAACCTTCTTCAAGTAGGTACTGTTTTATATCATGCCGTCCAAATTTACATTGGTTGTAAGGCATTTAATAGAATTAACACTGATGTTTCCTAACAAGTTTAGAAGCGACACGGAGGGAAAGCTTCGCGCTACCTTGATGAAGACTCTCGGAATAAGTCGAAACTTATCGGTGTTTTAGCCGATAGTTACGGTACGTGAAAATTCCCGGTTTACTATAGGAATGTTAAAATTCACGATAGTTTTACGAATATGATGTTTTCAGTATTCATATATTTTTCGGTTCGATTCCCGCTGCGGGACAAATGTTTGATATTTGTTCCGAGTCTGGGTGTTGTGGTACCGTGGTACTCGTAATTCCTGATACCTACGACACAGGGAATCTTAGTGTGGGTTTAGAACTATGTATTATGTGACTGTTGGGTGTACATACACATATATTTCAAATTAAAAGGCGCGCAAGTAGAACTTAGTTATGGTTCATTGGCATTTAACCAGCAGTCAAAACAAAGCCCCGTCTTTATTCCGCTTAGTTCCATTAAGTACATTACTTTTGCCGGTTCTTCAGAGCTATTAGTATTTAGTTAGCGTAAAGGGCGGACATTTGCATAAAAATACTTTAAATTTGGAAAACAGTGTAGCCAACTGTCGGCAATTAGTTGTGGCTTAGTTAGATTTCGTTGTGGTTACGTTTAGTTGAAGAATGTGATTAGTATAAATGAAGCAAGAGATCCTGGTATACCAGGATCGTAGCAAGTGGAAATTCATGGTATCTACCTACCTCTCCGGGAAACACGCGTATTATGCCTTATCTTACAAATAGCCTTGACACATTTCTTTTGAACTTTAAAAACCTTTTCCTTATCAGTTAAATTGCCCCAGAACAGAACGCCGTACCATAAAATGGATGCCGCATAACTGTGATATGCAGTGACACTCTTGAGATGCTTGTAACTTTAGAAAGCATATAAAGTGCATACGATTGGTGATTTTGTCAGGTGACGCGTCAATCAAACACGAGCATAAGATGTAGACTGCTTTATTCAATAAGCACGCACACATGTATAGATTGCATTAACATACATAGACATCTTCCTTACAAAAACAAAAAAAAAAAACAGTGAAATAAACTAGGTACTAATCACGTACAATTTGCGGCATGTTGTATGTAGGTAAGATACTCATTAAACAATTTGGGCGTGTGGCTGGCAGCGTGAAGCATCTATCCATAGCCCCATCTAACTGGAGGCCTCACTATCCTGCCGGAACGAGTGACATAGTAATTATTGTTGTCAAGATTTGCTTGACCTTGACCGCCACTGGAATGGCCAGGAGCCGAGCTCAACGTATTACCGGCCGGCATGACGTCATCGTAATCTACATTATCATTTACAACTGAGTCACTTGTTGATTCGGAATCGATTATAATGAACTTTCTGTTTCTTACTATTTTATTACCAGTACACAACAATAATTCATAAGTTCTGTCTCTTAACATACGTATGATTACACCAGACACCCACTTTTTTGCAATGTGGTCCCTCGCTTTAACTTTTTGTCCTATGTAAAGAGGTTTTAAATTTCTCGCTCCACAGTCGTAGTAAGCCTTGTATGTATTTTGCCTGCGCTGGAGCTCCTGCCTAACCGGTGTGATTGGCAAATTCTCAAAGTACTTTGGGTCTGGCAAAATACTACGAATTTTCCTAGAAAGTAATATTTCTGACGGCGAGGGAAGATTTTTACTGATTGGCGTATTTAAATACTCAATAAGCGCTAAACGGTAATCAGAGCCAGAATAAAAACATTTCTTTAATATATTTTTAATAGTCTGTACTGCTCGTTCCGCTTGCCCGTTCGACATAGAATTATAAGGCGATGTAGTCACGTGCGAAAAACACCACTCGCGTGAAAAGTTTGCAAATTCTCTTGACGAATATTGGGGACCACCGTCAGACACTAAAGTGGCAGGGATACCATGACGACTAAATATGCATTTTAAGTGATTTATAATTGAGATTGATAGGGTGCTAGTTAACATAACAATCTCAATGAATTTACTATAGTAATCAATTACTAATAAATAATTATTTCCATTAAAAAAAAATAGGTCTGTACCTACTCTTACCCAAGGTTTATCAGGTATTTCATGCGGACACAACTCTTCTTTTGTATTACCTTTTCTATAGGTTAGGCAGGCTTGACAGTTATTTACAACGTTTTTTAGTTGGTTGTTCAACTCGGGCCAAAAATATAATTCTTTCGCTCTGAGTAAACACTTATCGTATCCTAAATGACTAATGTGAAGCATGCCTAATATATTTTTTCTTAATGTTTTAGGTACAATAATTCTATGGTTTTTCCACAATAAACCATATCGCTCTGTTATTTCTTCCTTGTCTTTCCAATATTGCAACATTTTGTCGTTCACTAAATTCTTATTATTAGGCCAACCTTTTTTTACATATTTCATTAAAACTTTCATCTCATTATCTATTTCTGTTTCTTTTTGTAATTCTTGGAACTGTTTATCTAATAACGATTGTGCAGATGCCATGAAATGTATAGCCTCAGTTCCATCGTCGTTCCACTCATCACATTGACCTTGCTCCAATGGTAAGTATGCCCGCGACAGCGCGTCCGCTACCAGCAGCTGGCTACCTGGTTTATACACTAACTTGAACGTAAACGGTTGCAGTCGCAACAACAACCTCTGCAATCTTGATGGCGTGTCTACAATGGATTTTTTCACTATTGTGATTAGCGGTTTATGATCCGTCTCAATTATAACATCTGTTCGGCCATATATATAGGCATAAAATCTCTCACATGCGAACACGCACGCATAGAGCTCTTTTTCAATTTGTGCGTATCTCTGTTCAGTTTTCGTTAGCGCTTTTGACGCATAACATACAGGTTGATTATTTTGTAGAAGTACAGCACCTAAACCACTTTTGCTTGCATCAACTGATATTATTATAGGCTCTCGCATACTGTAATATTTTAAAACAGGCTTTTCTGATAAACACTTTTTTAATTTTTTAAATGCTTTTTCATGAACATCTAGCCAGTGCCACTCTGTTTCTTTTCTTAACAACTCCCTAAGAGACTCAGTTTTGTCTGACAAGTTAGGAACAAAATTTCCTAAATAAGTTACAAGTCCTAAAAATCTTTCAACATCCTTTATATTCTGGGGCGTTGGCATATTGATCATCGCTAAAACATGACTGTCATCTGGATAAAGCCCGTTTTTAGTGATCTTGTGGCCTAAGTATTTAATTTCCTCTAGGCCAAATTTACATTTACTCAAATTTAATTTCAAGTTTATTTTGCGACATCTATCCATTACTTCTTTTAATCTTTTATCATGAATTTCTTTTGTAGGACCATAAACCAACAGGTCATCAACATACAAACACACACCATCTATATCATCAAAATTCTCAGAAAGCTTTCTATGAAAAACTTCACTAGCTGAGCTTATTCCGTAGGGTAATCGCAAGTACTTAAACCTACCAAATGGAGTGTTAAATGTACAATAATCTGTGCTGTCCTCATGTAATTTTAGCTGCCAAAACGAACTAGAAGCATCTAATGTACTAAAGTATTTCGCACCTGAAAGCTCCACCAAGATTTCCTCTAAAGTAGGGAGCCTAAAATGTTCACGTTTAATCGCTAGGTTTAGCTCTTTCGGATCTAGACAAATTCGCAAATCACCATTTGGTTTCTTGACTATAGTTATACTACTCACCCAGTCTGTTGGCCCTTCCACTTTTTCTATGACTCCCTGTGACACCATTTCGTCAAGCTTCTTTTTGACCTGGTCCTTGATAGGAATTGGAATTTTACGGGGTGCGTGCACGACTGGCTTAAAACCTGGATCTAAAGTAATCTTATAAGTACCTGGTAGACACCCTATGCCTTCAAATACATCTCGATATTCATTCAACATGCTAGGTTGAGAAACTGGTGCAATCATACATATTCTTTTTATCAGATTTAGCTGTTCACATGAATGTTTACCTAGAATTGGGGTGGAATTTACATCCGCGACCTTAAATTCCAAAATAAAAATGTCTCCTCTCCAACTTACTTTTAGAAAACATTTTCCTAGAACCTTTATCGAAGCTCCCGAATATTCGTGTAGTTTAGTGCCGGTAATCAACAAGCGCTCGCGACTCAAACCTAACTGCGTCAAATAACGCTCCGGCAAAACATTGACATCAGCCCCCGTATCCATCTTAAAACGTACATCAGAACCACTAACATTTAAAACAATAGACCAATCATCTTTACTATTACTCAAACTAAAAATTACCTGTTCGTCTGACTCTTCAATACAAAATACGCCACACATACGTGAGTAGTGATTCATTCCGGTACACCGCAAACATCTTTTTCCATACGCGGGACATGAATATCTTTGATGCGATAACCCACACTTATTACACCCAATTGCACGTTCACGTTCCGATGACACCGGAGCCGACCATCCGGGTCCCGCACGGTTCTCGTCTGCTCTCATGCCACCTGACGGCAGAGCTGGTGCCGCACCAGCGCCACGACCGGCCGTCATCGGCGCTCCGCCCCAGCTGCCCTGTCGGGACGCCCACGATGACGCTGGTGCTATACGCCCGCGTCCCTGCGTTCCACCTCGAGTCAGCCCGCTCCAAGAACCGCGTTTTCCACGATTTTGTATTCGCCATACACGCTCTGCACCTTCAGTATTATGTTCAATGTTGTTTACATTACACGACGGCTCGTTGCCATTTGGTTTTATTACATTTTTCGCAAATGTTTTTGACACAATGACCGCACGGCATATGTTTATAGCCTTCTCCAACGTTAGGTCTGCCTCCCTCAGTAAACGTTCTCGTATGCCCGTGTTTGTCACGCCACAAACCACACGATCTCTGATTAAGGAGTCGCTCAAATCTCCAAACTCACACGTAGATGATAATTTCTTCAAGTCGTAAACATATTGCTCAATGGATTCGCCGCCATGTTGATTTCTCGAGAAAAACTTGTATCTTTCAACCGTTATATTTTTTTTCTGATCAAAATGCTCTTTGAACTTCTCCAAAACTTGATCGATCGTGGTACATTTCGCATCTAACTGTTCATAAAGCTCCCTGCATTGTTCACCGACGACATGAAGTAGAATGTTCACTTGTATTGTCGAAGATTTCTTCGACAACTCGCAAGCTTCGAAATAAGTTTTAAACCCTTTGCTCCATTTATTCCAGCTTTCACTCAGATTTCCGGACGTTATATTATAACGTTATAATATAACGTCCGGACGTTATGGTGATAACACTGACTCCATTTTGTCGTGTATTCCGTCACTTTTACTAGGTTACTTCGGCTGCGCCATGTCAGGTGACGCGTCAATCAAACACGAGCATAAGATGTAGACTGCTTTATTCAATAAGCACGCACACATGTATAGATTGCATTAACATACATAGACAATTTAGTTTCGTACATAGGTGTTCAACATGCGAGTTCCAGCTTAAATTGCAGTCAATGCTTATTTCTAAAAATGTAGTCGTGTCAATGGGAAGAACTTTTTGTCCTAGGTAATCTATGTTAATGTCACTTCTAAATATCATTGCATTCGTTTTTGTTAAGTTAATTTTTAAATTTATTGAATTAAGCCATTGGATTATGTTACTAAGGGTATGATTGATGTCGTTTTCCAGCAATGATTTACTAGTACCAGAAAACATAACTGTACTGTCATCAGCAAACATGATTGTTTGATGTTTAGCAATTTTAGGTAACTCGTTAATATATTTTATAAAAAGAAGAGGCCCAAGAACGCTACCTTGTGGTACTCCAACATTTACACCTCTTATTGCAGATGCATATTTTGTCTGTATTCTTGACTTTGGACATATTCTTGTTATTTCTGTCATTTGCTTCCTGTTACTAAGGAACGATTCTAATAGGTTAGACATATTGCCTCTGACTCCATAAGAATTAAGCTTTTGAATTAATATGATCCACATAATCAAACGCCTTTATTATATCCATGTAAAGATCACATGCTGTATTGTTATTATTGACATTGGACATTGCTGTTTCTAAGAATTTGGAAATTGCTAAATTAATAGATTTATTTCTCCTAAAGCCTACCTGCTCAATAGCGTAAACGTTATTCGATTCAAAAAACTCATTAAGCCTATCATAAATAACCTTTACAAATATTTTTGAAATTACTGGGACTAGTGCTATAGGATAGCAAGCCATATCGTTTTTATTTAAAAAAAAGAAGTTTTATTATAGTGAATTTCAATTTATCCGGGAAAAGTGTTTTCCCGGATAAATTGAAAATCACTCAAATTGTACAGGTTTATTATATGGGATAAAACAGGTGATAATTTCATAGCTACTTGTTTAACCATTTTGGTTGCATTATCACATGTCTATGTGATATCCGGTGCTATTAGTATTTTTAAAATTAATAATTATTTTGAAAATGTCACTAGGTAGAAGTCATAAACAGGGAACCACAATTGTTTGTTGCGTTAATTTTTATGTCATATTTGTCCTTATTTGATATATTATCAATAAAAAAGTCATTGAAATTCGCTATCTGTTTAGGATCATTAATAACACTCCCATTTACTTGAATTTGGTTTATTTCTTATTTAGGAAGATGATGTTTTGCGCGATTAATGATATCCCAGGTAGCTTTAAATTTGTTACTGGCTATGCGTATGTAATGTACGTTTTGGGACTTCTGTGTAAGTCCGATAATGCGACTAAGTCGTGATTGTAGGGCCACAAAGGAGTTTTTATTACTTTTAGTGCGTCTTGTCCGATATTTCCACAATAACTGCCGTTTACGCCTGCAGCAATTGCGTATGTCTTTGCTGATCCAGCTTGGACGCCTCTGTACTGGTATTTTTATTTGTATAACGGTCTTGTGGCTTCCTTCAACGCTAAATTAAGATTGTAGGATGTCAAAACAGTCATAAAAGTATTTGATTCTTTAGATTTTTACAATTATCTTATTTTTTTCACGCGCAAATCTGTCAAGAAAGGATTTAACAACCCTTCCCCATATTGAAGATGTTCAAGATCCCCATGTCTCTTAAGAGGCCAGCGGAAGATGAATTGCCCATACAAACGTAATACCCAAATCATTTTTATTATTTTTAGTATTAATCAAGGTATATATTTTTTTATCCAAAATGAAATGTAAACGAATAGCAATTTGCATATTTTTAACATCATATTATATGACATGTTTTCATCTTATTTGTTTCGTATTAAAATCAACAATATCTTACGTATTGTTTGATTAGGTACATAGCTTAAAATGTCTTGTTACATAATAGCAACACGATGTAAAATACAACAAAATTGCAGTCATCATATTTGGTATTACCAAATTCTGAACGGCTAATATTGCTATCGCGCAAGCACGGGCGGGCCTGTATCAGCCAAAAAGAGATATTCGGGCCGATTTTTGTACGCGCTTCGAATTTAAGTTGCGAGCGGTGGCTCAAGATTGAAGTGATAAGAGGTCTTTAGCTATGGCGCCCTAACAAAGCGTAGCTTGCGCCAGTTTTATATAAAAAAAAGCCTTTAAATCCTATTTCTATATGGTGAGGTACAAAATCTTAGTTATGAAACGTAACAAAAAATTACTGCAAACTAGAATTGTTACTATAAATGCTCACTGACTATCTCCTAAAGTGGCTAAGTTTAGTTAGTTAAGTTGGCAACATTGCCAGGGACTTTCAGGGGCTTTAGTAATGAGGCATTTTCAGCCAGTTTGCGTTGAATGCGGCGATTCTGCGAGTTTAAATGGAGGTGTAGATTTACAGAAAAACGATTTGATTTTAGTTAGTACCAAAACTTGACTTTTCCAGGTTTTTCGCGAGGTGCTTTGGCGGCGAGAAAAATTGTTTAATTTACTTTTTCCTTGCTTCGTTTTCTTTCAAATGCCTACTCGTATTTTGAGATATCTTACTGGTGGTTTGATATGTTTAGCTTTAGTTATTTCAAGGTTAAATCAAGGTTCAATTATAATCAGAATAGTCTTGATTGTTAACTGTTCTAACATAATATGTGAGAATCTCAAACATTCTCGGGCAAATTTAATTTTGTATTTCAGTCAGTTAATCCTATCCCACTATTATACAACAAATACGATAGTCTGTGTGTGTGAATGTTTTTTACCACGTATCTCCGTAGCTACTAAACCGGCTATGATGAAATTCAGAATGTAGGTAGTTTAGGTTCTGTTATAACCAGTGATCGGAATTAGGTGAGCTAAAATACCTAAAGTTCGAAAAATAACAGAGACTAAGTGGAGACGCCTTGCGACTAAATATTTTTCCGGGAAAATTTTCCCGGGTTTCGAGAAATTACTTAGGTCCATCTAAAATTAATACAGTAAAATAACAATCGAATTAATTTCCTCTTCTTATTATTGATAACAAGAAGAGGAAACGAATTCGATTGTTGTAAAAAACGGTAAGCACGATTTTTATTGTTTTCAACAAATAAAATGAACGATGTAAGTAAGCGCGGAAGCTAATGTGATTTATAAACCAGCTTTAGTAAATAGCTATAGTAATAAAAACATTTTTTTAAGCAAGGGAATAAAAAAGCCATTTTATAGTTTTTGTACCATTTATTCATTTTGTACAGATAATGGAACTCAAAATCAATAATTAAGAAAGTAACCAGTCCTACCTAAGATACACAGTCGGAACTCTAAACATTATTTCCATTGATGTTGAATTTGTCCCTTAATCTGAATCGCTAACGTTTTCATCATGGACGGAGTATAAAGAAATATCTTCGTCCGGAGAATTAAAGAAAATCATTAGGAGTTTTTCCATATTATCTATTTTCAAACGATTTCTTTTTGTACTTAAAATCCATTTATACGTAGAGAAGGACCTTTCAACATCAACTGAAGTTACAGGTACATATTTATAGAATGACAACAATTCATTTTCATTATCTAATCCTTTATCTATATTTTCACAAATGTCTCTTAATGCATCTAGATCGGGATTTCTGTCCATAACGTTTTCTAATTTTTGTTTTACTGGTTCAGAAGAACACCAGCTTAGAACAATTCTTGCTTCATCAAAAATATGGAAAGTTTCCGTCAACAATAAGTTAGACTTTTGCAATTTTTTTAATGAAATTTGAATTATTTTAAAATATTCGTCAATGTAATCTAAATCAGTTTTTAAACTTTCTTTTCCTAGGACAGTTTTAGCATGCCTGATAGACAAAGAATCAGAACTTCTTAGAAGTCTTACAATAGTTTTTATTTCTTCGTAATATTCAGCATAATACGAAGCTGCTTCTAGCCATGTACCCCACCTTGTTATGACAGGTTCAGATACACACGCTGCCGAGGTAACTATAGAAGTGATGCACGCACGCATACAAGTTATGACGCCGTTTGGATGCAAAACACCCTCACCCTTCAACCCTTTTGTCATTGTTTACTTAAACAATGATTCGTTTCCCAGAATAGCCAAAGCATGCTGTCCCTTTCTTAGCGTTTGTTGTTGTTGTTTATCACTGGTTTGCAGTGTATTGCTACAAACACTTAAAGGGACAGCATGATTTGGCTATTCTGGGAAACGAAAACATAGGCGAATCCAGTTTTTTACCTGAGTTAATAACAAAATAAATCTTATTGAAGTTTGTTAAAAAGGAAAATTAATTCAGTTAGTTTTCTGTATGAATAACATTAATATTAAATGTACTTAACTGATATCCTAAAACTTGGAACAAATTCCCAATTTCCGGGAAAGATTTCCCGGAAAAAAATGTTAATGGTAAGGAAGTCTCCATTTTTTTTGACTCTGTTCTTTGAACTTTAGGTAAATTAGCTCACCTAATTCCGATCACTGGTTATAACACATATATTTTTTTTTCGAAAATCAACCTCTAAGAGAATTTAACAGGGTACAAAAGTTTCTATAGAAATTTTTATTCCTTATATTCGCTCAAAACTCTTAAAATAAATAATAAACATGTATTTTTTTTTATGCAAAACTGTCCCCTATAAAATGTGCAATAAAGTTCTGAAATTTGTATGGAAAATAAATATTCCCTGGTTTGATACACACAAAAGTTGGTGGTTTATTAACATAACACGCGGGCGAAGCCGCGGGCAGAAGCTAGTAAGGTTATAAAAAGTAAAGTGATAAAATACTTATCAAAGGCCACAACAATCTTTCCCAACAATATGGAAATTGTTGGGAAAGATTCCTACTTTTTTGTACCTACTTAAGTTTCTGTCAGCAACATGTATGAGAAACAATTTATTTCAGCAACATAAATATTTTCAGGCACCTACATGTTAACTACCCTTTCGTATGCATTCCACAGACAAATCTCTCTAATAGGCGTCAGTACACGATAGGTGTCATCCTGAATAAAAAGTACACGACTTGCCCGTTCCACGGCGAATACGCTTGATCGTGACTGGGCTACTAATATAACCAAGGTATGACGCAGCAAAAATTAGTATAACCTACCCCATTGCTTGGAATACTTCACCCGATAAAAGAAAATGCAGAGTGTGACGAGCATTGGTTAGAATATTAGAATTTGTTTCGGAGTGGCATAAACTCTATGTATGACCATCTATGGCGATGATGGCTTAAACTCTCAACCATTGCGTATATAAAATCGGAATCTTGTTGGAAACTGCTATGTTGCTATCTGGCGCCAACTCAGATGTTTTGCTGTCACGTTTGTCAGTAAACAAAGATTTCTGTCCTATTTGCAATCTTGAGTTACAAAGCCAACTATATCGATAATTAGTCTTGTTTCGTAAAAATAGCCATTTCCGAACGAGCCTTTGTCTACTACCTACATTTATTACAATACCCTTAACTTATTATCATCTTTCTGTCCAAAATCCTGGGAGGAAAATACAAGAAAATACGCTCTCTCCGAACTCAAACTTGTTTGTTACAAAATCCCGGAAAATCAGCACCAAATCACCACGTAAATCTGTCAGCGCCTTCCGCCACCCTCAGTGAACCAATCGGAGTCTGGAGAAAGGACGCCTTACCAACGAGAAGGTGTACCTACCCATCACCTACGCGCGAGGAACCAGCATGAACTTCAAGGACATCCTTTCATCCTTTTTTTGCAAACCCTCCAATCCTTTTTTTATGTTCTCTGTAAATTGTCATATCTTTAGCTCTAAAACGTTTTGGCCCTTAGCTGTAAGTTTAAGAGTTTTAATAAATAAATAAACCAAGGCTATTTCAGAATAATTTGTACAAATCTGCGCATGGTTACTGTTCGTGCAGTCACGAACAAAGCTTTCTTTCCGGTTAAAACGTCGCTTTTCGGGCATCAAAATTCTTTTGACATCACGCTTCATTAGCACCCAGAACTGTTTTCCTCTTTGAAAAGTTTAGAATCTAAAGTTTAAAAACTGTTAAGAGCAACGTACGCTGAGGAGTAAAGTAGATAGGGAATGTTTGTAGGAGCGAGTTCTCGGGTACGTTAGCACTTGTAGAATAACCTAGTTTAGCGTTTCTCTAACGTAGTAAAACTTGGCTGGGTGAGTTCGTACAGGATTACGATGTATGCATGCAAACAGTACAAAATACATCCAGAGTTGGCAGCAATCTGGGCACTAATCTTAAAACAATAAAATAAAATAATGGGACATATTTTTAGTTTGGTGTTACGCGGGTGCTGTCCCCGAGTGGGTGAGTAGCAGGTTTTTAATATGCATTAATAAACAGTACAAATGCATCCAGAGTTGGCAGCAATCTGACCACCAATCTTAAAACAATAAAATAAAATAATGGGACATATTTATAGTTTGGTGTTACGCGGTTGCTGTCCCCCCGAGTGGGTGAGAAGCAGGTTTTGAAATTCCAACGGTGTCTAGGGAATTATTAATTCTCAGTCGATCTATTGCAACTGTTCAAGATATCGCTACGCTGTACTCATTTCGACTGTAAAAATATAAGTCGTACTTACTGTTTTTTTTTTAACAAAACAGCAGCTGACTAACATGTGCGCTCATAAATAGAAAATGTCTGTACAGTCATAAATTTGAATTCCTATAGTACGCGTCTCACAGTGCTGAAGGATGCTCAGCAAAAAAGGTATTATTTTCTTAGAAGTTATTTATGTTATTTGTCTTGTATATTGTTTTTTAGTAAGTCACATAGTCAAGAAAATACTTTGCTTTGTGTTAGAAAAGGAAAAGGCCAAAGATATGAAATTAATAACGTTACCGTGAAAATCGTCAATCAAAAATTTGAACAACTCAAATTCATGATCTTATTGTAATATTATAAATGCGAATTTTGGGATATCTGTTGCCAATAACTTTCGTAACGGCTGAGCCGATTAGGATGAAATTTGGAACAAGTACAGGTACATGTTCGTGGCCTAGAATAACGCATAGGCTATTTTTTATTCGGGAAGCACGCGGGCGAATACTGAGGATAGTTCAGTATAAAAGAGAAAGCGATCTGATCTGATGATGGATGACGAGATGGATGGTGGATGGACTTCCACCTTTCATTTGAAGAGGTTTCAATAAAAATATTTTTCTACAAAAAACATATTTGTCTCCCTCATAACTAGATTTAAAAAAAAAAGTGTGACGAAGGTAAAAAGCTATTACTGCTGGTCCCCGATACTACCAAAGATTGGGGGATTGGGGGAATAACCCAAGCTATCGCCGTCACATCAAGTGCGTACCAGAACTAATGAGTACTATATTTTGTAGGTATATTACATATTTTGTAGGTTACAATTTCGCTTTCTTCCCGCCTTTGTGTCTCAGGCCGTGGGAGGATTTCAGCACGAGTCCAGTTTAATAAAGAAGCTATAATGCGCAATGGCGTGACGGTGTCCATTGTCCATCCGCTGCATCGAACCCGACGATTTAATTAAACTACAGAGGACAGGGACGTAATCAAGGGGGAAAATTGTGAGGAGCATCGAAAAAGGTTGCACTAAAAACAGAATTAAGGAGTACCGCAGACGGAGTAATTTTTTTTTAATTTAAATCAAATCTAATGTTTTACTGCGAATAGAAAAGATGTAAAAGTTGTAATATAGGATCACCATAAACAAATCAACAGCATTCGATATTCTCTTAAAATATAACCATTTTTTGCAAGTTAAAAACTTTAACAATTGTCCTGTTTTTCATGTCCTAGTAGATATAAGGGCTTTTTATTTGGATGTTGATAATAAACTCCGTAGCGTCTGGACAAATTTAAATAAATTTAGGAACAGGTATAACAACACTTAAGGTACCAGGCGGACGAAGCCTTTGGCAGAGGCTAGCTCCTATCCTCGATAGCCGGAGAGGGGTTTGATTCTTCGCTGCGGGACACATGCATGCATGTTCTGTAGATATAATTTCTGGGTCTTCCATACTCCATTGCCCTCCTTAAAATGCGAAAATCCAAAAAAACATGTCAATATTTATTTTATGATGAGTGTTACAATTCCAATTTTCAAGTACCTTTAAAAAAACGGTACTCCCATACAAACTTTTAGCCTCCATTCCAAGCCATAAAAGCAAAAATATTTTTTCAAATCTGACTGGTACTTCCAGAGAGTAGCGTGTTCAAAGAAAAAAAAAACAAATAATCATGTAAGCTTTATTATTAGTATATTAAGTAAAAAAAAAAAGTTTACAAAGCTAGTTTCAAAATAGGTTCTTTACCCATTGCGTAATATTTTTTTTTTTACTTTTTAAAGAATGTAGAATTATTTATACTGAACGATTATTGAGAGTATGAGATTTGCGATACCCGTACCGACTCTGCATTTACGAATACTTACTTTGGAATCTCTAGGGATACGCCTAGCTCCGCCCACCTCCTTATGATCTCGCTTGGAATCCTGCGCTGATGCTCCAGAGCTCCGGCGTAATGAAAGCCTGATATACGATTATAGCTGTCCCGTGTCCACAAAACTCGTCTTAGATTAGACTCGTTCATTTACATAAATGCTGGACATTTTCACACAGCATCATCTAGCCCCAAAGTAAGCAGAGCTTGTGTTATGGGAACTACATGACTGATATACTACTTGTATACATATTTTTTTGTAAATACATACATATTTTACCAGATCCCGAAAATACCCAGATCCCGATACAAATATTTGCAGATACAAACATTGGTCCCGCGGCGGGAATCGAACCCGCAACCTTCTGCGTCTCAAGCGGGCCTTCGTCCACTGCGCCATAGAGGTCGTCGAGTCTAGTACAAATAGGGCTTCTTATTATCCCTAAAACCAAAAAGTAAGAGGACAAACATTTAGGCATGTCTATTTTTTTAAGATTTCTATGCAACGTTCATTATCATCAGTCCACTGTTGGACGTAGGCCTCGCATAATACGCGCGACTGCCCGGTGTTCGGCTCTTCTCATCCATTCTGCCCGCCTTTCAATAAGTAATTTTTTACCAAATTTAAATAAAAATAAACTTAATTTTTGAAAGTAGTGTTTGCTTACCCTACGCAGTGGCGTCTGTGACGTCACTGCGTAGGGTCAGCAGAATAGGGCTAAGTATGTAGCCACCTACCTAGCATTATGCTGAGCTGATGTTGTTACCTTTTTGGTGCGACATTGAACTGTCTAGTTAGATGGATTAGTAAGGTACGTGGGGCATTTCTGTTTCAGTTATACTTTTAATTAGGCTTTTACTTTCATTACTGATCCTACATTGTTGCAATTTTTTTTATGTCATTCTAAATAGCGGCGATGGGCTTGCAACCTGTCACGTGGAATGCTTACTACTTGCAAAACGCGGGCATGTACCAAATGTAATGTTAGGACGTGCTTCTGACTACCTCCTACTTGGTATCCTCAAAGATCTACACACTGAGTATGTGTCTGAGGATGTCCACCATGGGGAAGACAGTCGTGAGCGTGTCTGTCTGTCTAAATAGTAGTTTTTTTTTCTTTCTTTTTTCTTTAATACCCAGCGTGTATTGCAGCGCCCCCTAGCGACTTGTGGTGATAAAACCTAGTTACATAGATGTAATTACTCATATAGCAGGCATTCTGACCGCATTTGACAATAAATGTGACGCAATGCTATGCAATAAACGCTGCTAATATCGCCGTGTGACATTACCTACCTACTGTCTGCGAAAACCCTTTCTTTGCTATTATTATGCAAATTAGTCATCTAATTTTGCAAATGAGCAGCGATAGCCTTTCAACCTATCACTTGGAATGTTTAGTACTATGCAAAACGTTGGCATTTACCAAATATAATGTTTGGTAAATGCCAACGTTTTCTACTTGGTATCCTCAAGGTTCTGTATACTCGTAGATCTGAGGACGTTAATTACGGGGAATAAAGACGAGAAAAAATGGTTTTACGAGTTCTACGGCATGTTCTGCTTATGCATGTTGTTGTAATGATAGGACGTATCACGGCCAAATGTAGACAATTTTTGATAACACATATTTTGGTAAAAAAACAATATTTTTTTGTTGTTTTTATTATGATTTTGCATGTGTACTGTAAAATGGTTTATTAATAGTTTATCTATCTCGTTTCGCGCATTTTCAAATATCTATCATAAAGTAGTTACAAGTTAAAACGGAACGTGGCGCGGATAACTTTTATGTTGTTTGTTTTATGGAAAATAATGTAATGGTTTTGATAATTTAAGAGATAAATGAAATCTGCGTTATCCGATACCTATGCTAAATTTCATTATATCATGTTCAGATTATACAATGGCGCAGGTTTATTGATAATTTTACAGGTATGTTTTCATACTATAGATATAAACATTCACTTATTTATTTATTTGGTCTACCTGTGTGTGTTATAATAATACAATCTAAAAATAACAAGCATATTATGGTGAGTTATTGCACAATTAAAGTTATATGTGTACACTGCATGCTTAAAAATAACAACAAGAAATACAACTAAAGTAATAATAACGAAAAAGACAATCGATGTGAAAATTTCACCACCTACAAGCAATATATTGTGTAGGTAGATATTCACCAACAGTGAATAAAAAATACAAAGTGACTTCACTTGCATACAGTATAGTTTTGATTAAAATTTATAAAACAAAACAGTCGTAAACCTTTGGCTTCAGTAGTAAGGTTACAAGATCGCCTATTAGCGCATCTGCGGGGTAACGTATGAATATTACACACGATATCTTTCAGCACAAGCCCGAAGTAATCCCCACTGAGGGCCTTTACGGACTCAGCTTTTACACAAATAGCTGGAACACTACTAAAGACTCTCCTCAACTGTACAGACGCTTGAGGTATTTTAATAACCAATACTTTTTCACTGCTGCATAAAGGCACCTTTGTTATATTTAGAACAAATTACTGGGATTTTTAAACCGACTTAAAAAAAAATGAGGAGCTTCTCAATTCTACTGTGTGTTTTTTTTCGTCTTTGTTTGTTATCTGATTCCTTCGCCAATTGTTAACCGATTTTGATGATTATTTTGTTGTTGTATAGAGAATGATCCCGAGGTGGTCCCATAAAAATTTTATTCCTGAGATATTGCTATTTTGTCCGTAAAACTAAAAAACATCATCAGCTCATGGAATCACGACTAGCCGAAACATTTTTCTCGGACCAAAGTCGTTGATCAGAACTTAGTAAACGCCATAGTGAATTACAGACTCTGCCTTGCCTAACAGTTTTGCACACAATTTTACATGCAATGTCCTAAAAAAACCTATCGACCGTTTCTGACAAATGGTTTATAAAGATTGAACCAGCCACCTCCTTCGGACTACGCTAAGGGCCTTAAAGAGCCATAATCATTATACTACAAAATGTGCCATGCGTAATCTTCTCTATAGATACCTACATACTACAGAAACGTCTAATACGGCAATTTAGCTTTAGCTATCTAGAATATATAGATGGTCGTCTCACTAATTTTATAAGAGGCGCGGGTTCGATTCTCGCTGCTAGACCAATGTTGCATAAAATCGTCAAAACCCAGAGCCGCACTACTGTACTCGTAGTTCCTGATACCTACGACACAGTGAATCCTAGTGTAGGGTTGGACATTGTATTTATCTATACTTATAATAAAACTGTAACAGGTCTAATTCTGTACATTAAAACGAATTTTTGGAGGGCACTCAATTAATCGATTCTGATGCCAAAACTGTATTTTTTTCATTTTTGGATGTCTGTCTGTCTGTATTATGGCCGCGCACGCAAGTGTTCAGAGGCGCTTTCTCTTCGATGTCTCATGGCGATAATCTGGCCAGAAAGGTATCCGGTTACAACAACAGATTTTATCACATGAACCATCTTTTTTTTTTAGAACTATGCTAGATCTAATTTATTTAGCACAAACTTTTTAACGGCGATATCGATTTCACTGAATTCATCGGGTTATTAGAAAATCACGCTCGTCCTCGTTTGCCCAGTAAAAATGCCTTCAACCTTTTCTCCACTCAATATTCCAGAACGAATCTAGGAAAACACTCTTCCTTGCCAAGACTTTTGGAGCATTATAATACGCTTTCTAAAAGCAATGACATTGATATCACTAAGTTTTAAAAACTTCTTCTTATGTTCTGATAACAAACTATATAAGTAGTTTATCAGTCATGTAGTTCCCATAATATAAGCTCTGTTATGTGAGAAGTTCATATTTTTTCAGTTAGCATTGATACATTTAACCGTGATTGCTTGTCGACGTAGTGATATTAATTATTGCACGCTCGAATTAACTAGCCTATTTATGCTAAGTAATCATTATTAGGTAGAGAGGAGTAATTTGCATGATAAACAGGCGGTGTCACGTGCAAACGTCAAAATAATGACGTTTATCATAACAGCATTTTTAAAAAATATACATTAACAAGCATGTTCATAGTCCTGACCCCACACTTGGATTCCCGTCGTAGTTTTGGGGAACTACGAGTACTATGGAACTAGAAAAACCAGATCCGGCATACATATCTGCAAAACATGTAAATGTTTATCCCGTAGCATTGAACCCGCATTTTTACCGTCCCAGCCGGCTTGCCCGCCGCTCCACATGGGTCGTCAAATCCATTATCCGTTAGCTGTAAGAAATCAGACGACGAATGATCCATGTTATTTCAATGAATAAAAACCTTTGACTTTCGATATTACTCATAACAAGAAATCTTTCTGTTTACGCAATAGATGCTGTTAATCTTATTTTGTCACTGACTGTACCACAATCACTATGTTGTCTAGTTTTAATTGAAATGAAATTAACACAAAATAATTAAACAGAACCAAACGGTTTTTGACGTTACTAAAATAGAAATGTCGGGGCAAAAGTAAGCCTGTTATTTACAAAGTCGAAACTGCAACGTTGTACTTGGCATAGCCTTGGAAAAACGTTCTCTTTATTTTGTTTCTTTTTTTCCAACTCTACATTAGGATTCTCTGTGTCCTGGATATTAGGAACTACGTGTACGAGCACCATGGTATTACAACACCCAGATGCGGCACAAATATCTGCAGGAAATGCATACATGTTTCCTCTAGTGGATATCTAACACGCACCTCTGGAGTCTTAGCCGGCTACTCTACCGCCACTCCATCAAGGTCGAGGTCAAATAACAGCCAATTAACTATTTTTTGTTTATGTTTTAAAAAATGCTAGTGAAAGATATTGTATAAATATTGTAATTAATAATTAATAAAATAAACTTAAAGAAATACAAGAAAGTCTGTAATAGTTAATCAGTAAGTAATGTTTTCGTTATATTCTTTCAACGTCATAGATGTGAAGGCAATCTGGGTAATGGTCGCTCGAACAGCTCATACGTCAGGGTGCCAGATGGCGCCCGCCCTACAACCTGGGGCAGTTTAGCTTCTGGACGAAAAAAAAACAACTGTAATACATTAAGTCTAGAATAAACTAATGAAGAAGTGTTTTATTATTTTCCCGACATTTCGAAAGAGTTAAACGCGATACAAAGCGTTAAAAGTTATTATTATATTATTTTATTGCGAAACTTTGAAAAATTAGCAAGTTAAAGACCTACCTGCTTGAGTCATTACTGATTCATTAGGTTTTATAGCCCTAAAATTCAATTTGTACGTACCTACCTAGACATTTAGAACCTTATTTACTCTTGGAATATACTAGCCATCCACAATACGGGGAATTACATTGTGGAGCTAGTAAACCTATTTTATTTGCCAAGTAGGTGGTGAAAACGACTTATCACCTACTAACCTGCCACCTACTTATTACGTGATTGATTTACGTTGTTTTTTATATTAAATAAAATAATGCCTATTAATAATATAAGGTCTATTATTATCGCGGTATAGGATGGCCTCCCACCGATAGACCGAAGACATCTTAAAGGCTGTGGGAAGACGGTGGATGAAGGTGGCCCAAGATCGTTCGCGATAGCTTTATTTTAGGGAGTCCTATGTCCAGAAGCAATGAGCTTCTAAAGGCAGTTAATAATGATGATGTAACAGGCTGCGATAAATCCTGCCTATTTTACTTGAGACATAGTAACTGCCTCCAACTGTATGCTGAAGCAGAGATCCCTCGCGTCTAAATTTAAGTAAAACCTTGTTGATAATGTTTTTTTATATTTTTAGTTATTATTATTTAACAAAGAAGCTTGACGTGTTATTAAAGAAGATCTACTGATTGATCTATGTTTATAGGCTAGGTAAAGTAGTGGTATTCACCGGTTGAAACCAAATCCTCAATAGCTCAATAGCCAGCTCCTTTCGCTACAAGCTCAATGGTCACAAAACGACTCACCGTCCGTAGGCGATGGCTCTACGAGGGCTCTACGACGGCTCTACGACGCTGCTATAGCTACGAAACTCGTAGCTCCAGTAATTTGACTAGATGACATGATGTCGAGTAGGGCTTTGTTTGCAAAGTGCTTCCTTCATAAAGCTTCCGAAATTGACTTGTTGTTTTTGAGAAAACTGAGCGAGAATGCCTTTTAGGATAATGATGACTGCGGAAACTGGTAAGTGAAGGCAGGGTTTTCTATGAAATTTATAGTTTCTTTTAATAGATTCCAAGATCCAAATCATTTTCCACATCTTCGCTTTAAAACGTCCAATGATGAACAAAATAAAAAAATACTAATCTATTACTTTACAAATCATGGTTTGTTTAAATGAAAATGTTAAAGCAAAATAGAAATATTTGTCAGACAAACAATGCTGTATTGTCATCCCCCACTGAATAATGACAAATAGGGAGAGAGCTAATTTTAAACGATGTTTAATTTTGAACAGCGTTAAGTACCAAGTTAGCACAAAACACATTACTTCGTCGCGTCGATTTCGCCTAAACGTGAATAGCGTTCAAGAATTTCTCGTTTTGTTGTTGGAAACAGCTTCATGTAACATAAAATACTTGAAAACAAACTTCTGTTGAACTTTGAGTCGTATTTATGACGAGGAAAGGTTGGTATTAGCATGTATATCACGTATATACCCATGTGGCTAGCAGTTGGTGGCCAGAGCTTTTGAAAAATGAATGCGTGGCGCGTGATCTGGAAAAAAATTCTGTGGTTTTGGAAAAACTAGCTCGTTTACCTTTAGCCAAGTTCGCAATAATTCTCATTGATTCTGGCCCATAATCGTTTAAAGGGCAAGGTGTACGCTTTTATAACAAACTACCAAGAGATATACAAACATTGGCAATTAACAATTTTAAAAACATAATTAAAAAAACTTTATAGAAATATTAAAATAGCTTTAGATGATAAAAACTCTTGGTATTGAAAATGCTTCAACTCGTTGTTTTGTAAAAGGATCATAAAAAAATATAACCAGCCTTGTTTTCTTGTCTTTCTTTCCTGGCTTGATCGCGGAGGAACAGGCAGTAGATAAAACCGACCGATATTGACTTTGAAATTCTCAATACGAGTCAAATGATTATCTCGTCCTCTATGTGCGATTCTATTTTCACTCTTTGTTACGCGTAAGTGGATTAAGGCTTTTACGGTTAGGTGGTTCATGCGTTTCAAAGGAAAAATATTGTATCTATACTCTCACAAAATACTAGACTTTTTGAATTACATAAAGAACTTTTATTCATTGTTTTATCATTATTTCCTACAAAAACGAATAATGCGAAAATATACATGTTTAGTTGTTTGTTGCTGATAGTTTTCGTAATGGCTGTACAGGTTTGGATATATTTGAAATAGATATAATTCGTGACCTAGAAAAACATATAGGTCTTTTACTTGGGTACCACGTGAGTGAAGCTGACGGCAGATCCTCCTCAAAAAATCTTGATTGCTTAAAACATTTTTCCTTATAGCAGCATACGGTAATTTCAGACCGACTTCAAAAAAAGGAAGGGGTTCTGGATTCTAGCGTATTTTATTTTACAGTCTCCCATCTGTACTCCAATTTATAAATGATCTATTCTTCTCAATTACTTCGTCACCCGACTTTGGAATTGACATCTTAAGTACAAGGTTGTAAAGTTTATAGTAGCCTGTATGGGTATAGATAAAAATCCTTGATTTCGCGGTCTAGTGGCTTGATGTCCAAGAATGGGTATCGGACATGTGTCTGCGGTCGACGCAATATTCATAAACTCAGGGTTTTCTGTCAATATCATTAAATTTTATATAGAGTCTCTAGCTTAAGTGGAATAACATTGGAGCTATTTAATGGAATCTTGAATCTTGTTTATTATCGATTGAATTGTGTTTTATAACTATGTATAGAAAGTTTTAAACCGTCACTACAGTTTGTGTTGATCTACTCACACACATTCGATTATAGATAGCAAATATGGAAATCCTCACTTGTGTTTGTGTCGTTATTCGAAGGCCATCATTTAATGTTCCAATAATCGAAGATGAGATTGATCGTTTTCAAAATTCTTTCAAGGCGACTGGAAGAAGCGACGCGTGACATGAGAGCTGGCTCTTATCGGGACAACGCATTAGCATTGCCATTCAGCGTGACAATGCGGCCAGTATTTTAGAAATCCTTCCATCTGGTAGTGATCTGGATCTGGAGCTACCTATAGGTCTTTAGATAGCTAGCTGTTTCATCTGTATTGTTTTGTATAAATCTACTTGTACATAGTTGTATAAATAAATATTTGAATGTTTGTTATAAACAAAAACTAGATTAGATTCGATTTAGTTATATGTATTTTACAAACTGAGTTGTACAATAGTTATTTAGTCGTTAGCACATTATGTTTATCTCACAGAAGGTAGAAGATTCGAAATGTCAGAAATATAATAATGTATGACATAATGTACCAGTCTCCATTAGAATAGCTTAGCAGAGTGTATTACCAATTAAACCTGCACGCTTAAAAGCAATTACAAAACGTTCTGAGCACCCCGCGCGTCCAAATGATGAAACCATTTGGACACAAAACTTATATACATATTATATATTATATTATATATATACTACTATATCATTAAAAAAAATAAGTTTTTGTTTTCCTTCAAATGTTTGTTTAAATTTATTCACATTAGTTTCTATTATTGTTGTTAGTAGAGACTTCATAATAAATAGACCATGTTACAAAATTAGCATGTAATAAAAATAACTTACTCATTACTATTTAGCATTAAATGACATGACAGCACATGCGTCTTGGACCTTAATAATGAACCCACTGCGAATTAATCAAAATACATAATTTGCAAGAAAACCTTCATAAATGACCGAACTGTTTTCAAACCATGTCAAATGTTGTGTCTAACAGTTGTTGATGGTAGCTGTAAGATACTTGTACCCATGTTGTAGGTGATAATAGTAATTATGTACATACCCTGTTTCAGTATTCACCAGAGGTAACACAGGTAATTTGCTGTCTAGGATTACCATAAGTATTAGCATTTATATTCTGTGTTGTAAGAAAATAATTGGAATAGACCTTGGTGATATTGCGGAAAATTGGACATTGCCTTGGGCTGGAATAATAATATTCAAAGTGATTTTCGTCAGTTTGATGTAAAATATATATAAATATGTAAGAAAGCTTCTAAAAACAGTATTGTATTTATTTTTTGTAACTTACTAGCATAGTAGGATAACCATAAAGCGAGAACTACGACTAAGTTCAACTTGAGCCACGTTTTTCCATCTGGACGCGACTTCGGCGCTCATTTTTTTTATACGATGACTTAGTAGTTTTTAAGAGCTACATTAGTTTCACGCCACGCGACGCCGATCCAGCGATCCCAGGTTTTTGTCCGATGCTTAAGGGCTTTTTAACCTCCGCAGTCGGGTAAAAGCACGCACTTTTTTCACATTAGATTATAATACGAACGTTATACTTGTTTACATTAATAGGAGCCACTTGACTAGATTTAGAAATATTAATAAACTTTGGGATTTGATTCATGGTTCAAACAACATACCGTCTTTTTCATTAGCTCATAGACATAGAATACGTCATAGGACAAGACCTCTGTTATTTGATCCCCGTCACGTAACACATTTGTTTTAAGATACGTTACCGTAATAACCGTTCACCTGTGACCATAACTAGTTAATGGGCCACATCTCAGCCTAATTACCGATATGCACGGACAAACTCAATTATGGTCAAGCCTGCCCCGCTAATTCAGTTACAGCCTGCTAAGTCTTGCTTGGTTAGAGAAGGATTTAATACCTACTGTACATTGTCTCTACTTTTGTATCTATTCAACATGTTCACTAAAAGGAATTAACAAAGGCATTCATTTCAAAGTCAAAGTCAAAATTCATTTATTCATTAAAATCACAAGGATCACTTTGAAATGTCGGTTTTATCTACTGCCTGTTCTTCCGAGACCAAGCCAGGAAAGAAAGGCAAGAAAACAAGGTACAAAACAACGAGTTGGAGCATTTTCAATCCCAAGAGTTTTTATCATCTACATAATCAGATATTTTATAGTATGCCTTTTTATAAAGTTGTTTTTTAAATACGTTTTTAAATTTGTTAATCAATTTTTGTATATCTCTTGGGATTTTGTTATAAAAGCGTACACCTTGCCCTTTAAACGATTCACTAACTTTATGGAGTCTACAAGTGGCAACAGCGAGTTTAACTTTATTTCTGGTATTAACATTGTGATCATCGCTTTTTTCTTAAAGAAATTGAATTAATTTGCTTTGGATTGGTTTTATTTTGCTAAGGTAAGGCTCGTCGTAATCCTGCCAGATGAGACTCTGATCTGAAAATACCCTACCCATAAAATTTTACTGTGAAAACCGGTAGTGACAATTTGAGAATGCGATACGCCTCTTTGCCTATCTATCACTCAACACACCTCTACAAATTTTGAACCGTTATTCATTTCATATTCATAAGACCCAACCATCCGAATTTACATCCACTCCATCCGCTACTATTCTATTTCAAATCTATTGTCATAGTGCGAGTGAGGATAAGAACAAAGAGACCAACAGTGGGGGTTCGACCGTAGATTTATACTAATATTTGTGTAAATCATATAGTTGTGGATCAAATGAAATCAATCGAGTGATTCAAATGAAAATCAAATATTTTTATGAAAAAAAGAACTCACAGACCAAAATATAAAAACTATAGGTTAACCTAAAGCTAAACGACCTGACTGGAATCTGAAAGTAAGGTTAGGTTAGCATATTGCATGATACAATAATATGCAAATTCTAATGCACACGCAGTTTTTGTATGTCACCCATCGTTGTTAAGCGCACCCAAGTAAACAAGAAAGCTTATTACAAAGCTGGTGCTAACCTCGGTAATTAAGATAAAACTGGCTTTGCTCACTCCGTACCTATCTATGTACGCAAGTTGATAGCCTTGCTAATTTTGATAGGGAATCATTTTATTTGTATCGCACGTTAGGGTGTTCTAGTCTCGTTTTATCCCCGTCACGGTATGCACGGGTATGAACGCTACCTACTTAGAAATCACTCTTTATAACATATCAAATATCTCAAGTCTAGCCTTTTATACGTAAAGCTTCATAAACTGGCTTTGCAGAAGGGTTTTTATGGAGCCTCCCATCTGATATAAAATATCTATCTAATATAAATTGACTTTGAAAAGGCTTCTTTTGTAGGACCAGATTGTTACGATATTTGGTTCTAGTGCCCTATACTACATATTCAGCTGTCATAAAAATACCAAAAATCTGTGGACATAGCAAGCAAGTTTGAGAAGGAAGGTTTTCTTTGGATCAGTGCGAGAATTAGTGATCAATATTTTTCAGCAGTGTAATCTCGCATTGTTCATAATGATCGTGCGATTTGTAGATATAGAATTCACGATGGTTAAGTAGCGATATTCCTTCTAAATTCAAGCTTCCAAGCTCTATAATGCCTTGCAAATTACTTTCCCTCTAATATCGTAGCTTAAGTACCGAGTCCCTATTAAAAGTAGGAAGAAACAATGAACACAAGAACCAAGTTTTTGATAGGTAGTACATTTTCGCAAAAACTGACTCTAATGAAAAAAGTTTGCACGTAATAAAGTGAAAGTACCATGATATTGTTTCAAATAATTCTGTAGCCACCTACTGAAGTCGTGTCTTCACGCTTATAATTTATACGCTTCTGTGTTTTTTATATCATAAGAAAAAAGTACGTTTTTATTATAATAAATATTTGCAAGAAAAGAACTTACAAACATGACCGAATAACAAACAAATACGAAAGAGCGGGTCTAGAAAAAACCTACTAGCTAATTGATATAGAAAAAAGTTGCGCGAATGAATAATAAAATTCAATGTTTAGAATAATTTTTGGTACCATATATATCAATGTACTGTACTCGTAGTTTTTGATATCCACAAAAAAGGAAATATCTGAGGTCAGGCAGACATGGTGACAAAGCTTAAGACTGTTTTCAAAGGATTCTATTGTTCTATACAAAATGTTTACAACTTCTAAGAATTCCCTGCTTTCAAAGGTGCTTTTGCGGTTCTGTTTTTGAGGCTTTCAAATCATTTCGTTTGATTATTTAAAAGCTTGTAATAGATTAACCTTCCTATTTGTTAGCAAAAAAACTGCTTCTATAGCTAATTTGTGAAAGAGCTCGTCCGGGGAAGGACTACCACCATACCTATTTTTGGTCGCCAAGCAGTAGTACTCGCATTGCTGTGTTCCAGTTTGAAGGGTATAGGTACCAGTAAAATGACAGGCACATAACTTGTTATATCGCATAAGCCAAGGTTTCTGGAGACAGTGCGAAGAAGATCGAACTTGAGATTGAAAATGGCCCGACTGATGCAATATTATAATATATCGAAACTTGGTTGTGAGAGAATTAGAGATTTTGGGCCGCTGTTCTTAAGAGCTCTTAGAAGGCCCGCTCTAGATTATTATACTTTTATTCACTAACTTATCATGGGAGAAATAAATAAATAATGCTGAACATTTTCACACAGCACCATAGCCCCAAAGTAAGCAGAGCTTGTGTTATGGGAACTGCATGACTGAAATACTACATAAAGTATACATAGAAAACCCCGATAAACCCAGACCCGAGATAAATAAATATATTGAAATATAATTAATATCTCCCATGCTCGATCTCTGCGCTCTCATTTAACTCTCCAACTTTTGACTTGTCTTCATCAGGGTGAGTGATCACGACGCTCTCCCTCCGCTTCGCGGTGTGCCTTCACCGATGGTGCTGTACGTGAAAAATCCCGTTTTTACAATATGAATAAGCTGAAATGTTTGGTGTGCAATAAAGTATCTATCGTATCTAATATTAGCAAGACGGTAACTCTAGCCCTGTCCTATTCTAACACTAAACAAAGGATAGACAACTTTTTACGCAGTTAAGTGAGTCATTATAGATATGAGTGTTAGTGGTTGTTTTTATTCGAGTCTTAAGCGATGTGATACGGTTAAATTAATAATCAGTGATGCAGTTGAAAATAACAGTCACCGCTAAATAACGGATGTCGCTTTTTTACAAAGTTCTGGTTCTGATAACAGGATAAAAATATAAAATACATCCCTGGACCTATCCAATAATAACGTGGAAACTGTGGTAACACATTCCCGTAATTGTGGTATATCCCGTTGGTATTTAGGCCGGAAGGGTAACACACGTCAAAACAAGTTTGCAATCATATTAAAAAGTTGAAATAATTTTATTTACATTTTAATCGCTTTTCCATAGGAATTTATTTAAATAAATTTTATATATAAAACGATAAAAATGTTTTGTTTTTATTCAAAATGATGTATTTTTAATCAGGAAAGAATTCGTTATATAATTTTTAATAATATTGTATCAAAAAGTAGTTAAGTTATAAAATTTATCGCAAACTTTTTTTTTATGTGTGTATGTTATAGTGGTAAATCGGAAAACATAATAATGTGGGTTCATATCCTTGCTACGTAATTATAATCTTGGTCTCACCAAACATTAGATAATTCTCGATCAAAAAAACGCGTTATACAGACCTTTAGTTTTTGCTCATATTTTCCAGGCGCAATGAAAGGTTTTTCTTTAATTTGTGACTCTGGATTAGTTCCCTAACGTTCCCTAAACTAGATTGCGCTGTATTTTGAGGGCCCTGTTGTCAAATGTTAATTCAAAGAAACCTGCAGGCCTAGACTTTTACGGTCTCATTACGAAACAAGAAAAAAAAATAGAAAATATATTTAAAAAAAAAATCTCTGGTTTTAGAAAATTTACGTTACGAAACGAGGTTTAAGCCGTTTTTTGGCTTAAACCTCGTTTTGTAGGTAATCTGTGGTTTATAATTAAATTATACCAGCCAGTTTATCTCTGATCTTAGCTCAATCTGTCATGTCATGTCAGATTTAAATGTGATTGCTTGTTGTAGAAAAGAGGTTGTGCACCTTCGTTGTAAATTCGTACTTATCTGATATTATTTTTGTATTTCCTAAACGACTAAGCTTAAAAATGGACTTTAATTTGATTGACGATTGATTATATGGATTTGATTGTTGTAATTTTTGTCGTTTCGTTTCAAGTAAATAAACGTAACCTGTAACTTCTCAGTATATGGTTTTCAAAAATATATTTGAATTTATTTTCAGAGAATGTTACTGCTTATTTTAATCAACTCTGACTGGGTATCGAGGCAAATAAATAATCAAATGTTTCAATAACTGTTTAATAATATAACTAATTAAAGTCGTGACGAAAATAATACAGCAAATCATTTTATTCAAGGTTCTAGAAGGAATCACGTTTCTCGTTGTTTGAGGCATGCAAAATCCAAGATCTTTGGCTGTTGTCAGTGAATGATTCAATGATACATGTGAACCTAAGTTCTAGTTCGGATTAGTAAGACGTCGGAAAAATCTGCTTTTGTAATAAAGTGAAACATAAATAAGAGGTCTATATTTAGGCCTGGACTTAGTAGTCTTGGCCTAAACTCGAGTTTAGACCACCTTTTGTAATGAGTCCGATTATATTTACTTCATAAGGACAAAGCGGAGGCCGGTTTACAATGTGACAATGAAAACCATCGATGGACTCCAACGCGATTTCGTGCGATCGATGTTGTAGGCTGAGTTCGTTTACAACTTCGATCGCACTCATTATATGATATTTCGTATGACAAAATTGCAGGAATTAGCCGCAAAATGAAACAAAAACTAAACATTAATATCATACGATTTTTTTTAAACAATTTTAACATGATTTTGTTTTTTTTAAATATTTTCCTATTTGCTTTTGTCCGTTTTTGTTGACGCGGCAGCGTATACGTTAAACGTTTTTGTTTTTTAAAATCATCCAGATTGCAACGGTTTATTAGGTTTATAAACCTATTAGCAAAACTTACTACAAAGTTTATATTTTCGAACGCATCTTGATTAGGATCAATTAGATGCTTTTAAAAGAAAGCCTCTCTACCAGTAGAACTAATACTACATAATTTACAAAAAAAACAACCTTAACATTTTGAGATCGATTCAAACTAATCATCCTTATATAACTATTCAGAAGTGCTAAGAGATTATGACTGATTTGGCAGGCCTTTATCGCTGACGTAGATGATAGATAGCAGCTTTATCTTTACAAATAGAGATCTCATTGAGCGAGAGCAGCACAGAAGCATGCGAAATGCTATTCATCTCGCGCATTTGGTATTTACGTAAAAATGCGGACAAATGGATGGAATAAATTATAGACCAGATACAAGGATCCTGTGTTATTTAGAAAAACGGATATCAATTCATAACTTTCTGAAACCGTAAATTAAAAATTCTAATCCTTTTTTATATAAAGAAATAAGATATAAATATGACTCATAAATATTTTACCGTTTGCGAACAACCATTTCAACAAAACAAATAATACCGACTACTCTTTCACCGTGTTTCGTGCGTCTCACTTCCGCCATTACGCCTAGGGAACAATTTATACCGCTCTAGATAAAAAACATAAAAGAAACGATATTCCGATTGCCGGTTTCATATGTCCCGGGGAACGGCATCTGCATTACAAAAATAACCAAAAGTGTTTATCGTGTCAGGTGTCTCGGTATTTTTTAGCTTGTAGTCATAAAAGTAGGAACATGAACAAAGCCTCCTCAAAATATGTATCCATTTTGGGACTGTCCTTTGAAATAAAATAATAAAAATGCTGGACATTTTTCACATATCATCTAGCCCCAAAGTAAGCAGAGCTTGTATTATGGTAACTATAATATGACTGATATACTACTTAAATACATTTTTTTTGTAAATAAATACATATTATAAATAAAAAGCACAGACCCAAAACAAATAACTGCTGATCTAACATTTATCCCGCGGCGGGAATCGCAATCTTCTGCGTCTCAGATGGGTCTTCGCCCACTGCGCCACAGAGGTCGTTTAAATAGTAATAAATAGTTTAAATTCGGTTTTAATTCGTAATAGGGGTCGTTTACAACAATTCATCTCAAGTACCATGGTGCTCCAATGTGTAGGATCACCATGGTATTTGTAACATTCAAAAGCCCGAAAAATCAAATAACAAAATAAATAAGTTTGGTAAAATCGTCGTAGCCACGTAAAAATGATTTTAGAGATTTTTTTCACTCTTTCTCTTTTTCGTTTATTGGATTGTCAATCAAGTTATCCCTCACACGTCAAACGTCTCCTTTGTCGTCGCCGTTAAGAAACAGTTACTGTAAAGGGTTCTGTATGTTATATGTATATTTTCGACAATTTTGTTAGCTAGTGCTACTCCCACAAATATAAATTAATTTAGACCTACGTACCATGAATAAGCTAACGTAAATATATGTTGTAATGAAATTGCATGCTACGTATCAAGTCAATTGTAGAAAAAAACTCCGTCAAGATACCTGCAATAAGAAATATTATTTTTTGTCTCACAGGAAACTTAAAAAGCTACCGAAATGTTTACGAAAGTTTTAACTTCTCTGTGGTGAGTTGAGCTGCGGATAAGAAATTCTCGAGTTGAAGTAGGTAAAAGTAAAAAAAGGAGTTGAGTAAAATATGAGATTTTTCAAAAGTTTCTTCAAGTTGATCAATAAAACTCCTATAAAATGTGACCAATAATTCTTGGGGATCTCGCTATAAAACACGATGAAAGTCTCCGTTGTATGTGGTGATTTATTTTTCACATACCTGTGGAAACTTCCTAAAGTGTAATATATGAGTTCAGTAGGTATGCATGCATACCCCAGACTATTACAATTTTGTACCTTTCTGAACATTTTCTCATAGGTGTTCCAAAACGTAATTATTAGGAAATACGATACGAATATCGTCTACGATAATTAGCTAAAACAAAAAACTTTATGATAAAGTATTTTATTATACTAAAATCAGTTTGGGTGTCTGAGTTTTTGCGTTATTACTCAAGATCCTGTTTAATAAGTACAAAATAAACTAAATTTAGATTCTATACTGTGTCTTACTTCTTTGATACTAGGTACTTTAAGTTACAATGTCATTCTCCCGGCCTGAAACTAAAATGATATCGTTTTATCAAGAAAATGCCTTACCCAAGTGTCGTTTAAGAAAGGTTGTTCGTTCATTTTTCTCTCCACGTGTTAACGTATATTAATCCTTGCAAATAGTCATTTTTAGAAGGTGGTGTTCACTTTTAGAAAGGTCTACGAAATATAGTCTTCGAAAACTAAAAATGTCGAAAAAAGAACATTTTTAAACTTTTTTTTACAACATTTTAAAGCTTCTGACGTATTTTTACACCATGGATTGTAACGCCCCCTAGTGACTTGTAGCAATAAAACCGATATAATCTGAGGACCATCATTGAATACAAATTTAATCGATTTTAAAAAAACCCGCATTACAAAACGAAAATCAGTTCGGGTAACAAACAAATGAACAAACTAACAACCTCTCAGTCTAGTGGAATCTGCATAAACGGGTTCCTGTCATTGTGGGTAAAGACAAATTGATTGCATAAAACAGCATTATAATCGGATTAGCCATTTCAAAGATAAATTGAAATTGTCGTTCTGGAAATTTAGACTACGATTATACATCGGACATGGTTGATATTTTTGGTACACTATACAATCTTCAAAATATATTTTTCGAAAAGGCAAGAAAATTTTGATTTGAGTGATCTCTCAGTTGACATATGTTTCACGAAGAATTGACTAAGTAAGTTATTTCGTATGGATGCTGCCTAAAAAATAGGAATGTGCTGAAACGAAGAACGTTTCGGATCGATGCTCCATGATGACACCTATAAAGGATTATGACGGTATTTACAGCATCCGTTGGTAATTCCATACGTTTTGAATAAGCGGTAACGAACTAGAACCATGTTACAATAAATTATAATTTAAGCACATAGAAACGCAGCTCATTTCTTTTGCTGGGTTTCATCTGCAGTCACTTTTTAGCAGAATGCAGATGTTTGTTTCTTAAATATCAAACAAGTGACTGGCAGAAATGGCTTTGTATTTGACAACAAGAGCTCATAGTAATAGTTCAATGTCGAACAGGGATCGACTTATTGCTGAATGGTTCAGCAAGTTAAAAAAACATAATTACTGCGTGTAATTTTAAATATTTTAATACGGTGTTTGAGTGCCACTTCTATGTAAATTACCTATTTAAAGCCTTTAGAGCGCGAGCGAGAAAAACGTGACATGCATTCAAACTTCCACAAATTCATGAAGTAGGTAATTTTTTTGCATACGTGTGATATAACGAGATACCTACCTAGCTATTAAATTTCACAAGATCAGTTATTCAATCTTTTGGTCGCGACTCTTAGGGGAGTCGCGAAGCCTTACGCGGGGGATCGCCGGCGGAATGAAAAAGGAATGGTTTTACACTACAATAAAAACACAATTTCAGTAAAAAGGATGACGTTTAGTTTTCAAAAAAAAAATACAAATCGTGGTGCTCTTTTTGAAACGTTAATAATCAAATCATTTTCTAATTGAAGTCTATTTCTCATTTTAGTTTTAATGTCCACTATTGAAGAGAACGTCAGTTTACATTAGTATGAAGTGGCGAATGGCACTAATAATTTTAGAGCTTCCCTTGCCAGCTCTGAATATTCTTGTTTTCTTTTCATCCAAAACACGTCAACACTTTGCGAATGAAATCCCATTTGAAGCATGCCGTGAGCAGCTACATCTATACGATTTTCTTTCATATTTCTGGTGAGATCAGTCAGTTCTATTGACTTACCAAGGAAAGGTTTAGAATTCATCAACGCCCATTGTCTGCTTCAGAGTGCAAGTATGGAAAGTATGTTAATATTTTCTCTTGCAAATTATGCAAGCTCTGTATCATGCAAGGAATGTGAGTCCTTACAACAAGAGATTGGTCTGCTGCATTATCTTCAACAGTATTCTGAACACATGGAAAAGACTTAAGTATATTGTTTTGCAGAGAGGTTGACCACCAATGAAGTTTTGCAAGAAATATTTTGACTTTACCTTTAGCTGTTAAGCTTGTAGGTTCTTGTTTAAATTATTAAAGTGGTTAAAAAGATCTGCTGGAAATGGTAATTTCAAGAGCCAAACAGGGTCAGTAAAATGATTAGCATATTCAGATTTAGCATCTTGTAAAAACATTAACAATTGAGCCTTCAGTTCTAGAACTCTTGTTAATACATTTCCTTTACATGACCTCTGTGTGTTAAAGTAGATTGTGACGAAGTGAACCCATATCGAAAAACGATTCTGAATAGCTGGTTTGCAAGGTTTTACCTTTGATAGAATTCACAATCTTTACGTCATTTAAATCAGAAGGTAAAACCTTAGCTGCTAGAGCTGTTGATGAAGAAAACAGTGTGCCCATGATACGTTTGGCATTATTGCTTATAATTTCGCAACGAGACCGCAATTTTTGCTAGGTTTTGCGTTTTAGCGCCATCGCTACAAATAGCTATATTTTTTAAGAAAGCACTAGTGACTACTATCGTAGTCGCAAGTGAAAAACATATTGTACAAACACTGGCCAGAAGTGTTTGCAGGAAGTGCATTGCAAAATAAAATTTCTTAAGTGATACTGTTATCTGCTTCATAGCGCACAAATACTACAAACTGAGCACAATCGGAAACATCTGTAGATTTGTCAAACTGCGAAGCAAAATGTGGGCTCTTCTTTAATTTTTCGACTACTTGCTCTAGAATACCATTGGCTATATCGTTTATTCTGCGTTAAATAGTATTATCAGAAAGCGGTATCCTTTTTAACTTGTTTGCCTCCTGCTTGCAGACCATAATTTCAACCATACTTAGAGCTGCTGGCAAAATAAGATTTTCGGCAATTGTGTGCGGCTTCCTTGCATTAGCGACTCGTTATGCGACTTTGTAGCTAGCTAATAATGTTGACTCGTTGACACTGGATACCTAAAAACCAACAAAACAATATAAAAATAAATAAATGATTAACAAATAAAAATTAAGTGCGCAAAGACTTGCACACCAAAATTTATTTTAATTAAATTGAAAAAAAAAGACCAAACTATTAAACAGCAACAACTCGGCTTGAGCTCGAGCGCTTAAGCGCTGACTTGCTATTTTATTACCTGATTCATAGTATGTTGCTGCTGGCTAAAGGCTTTCAACTTTCGTTCAAAGAAATCCAATGGCTTATCAGCTTCTTTTTGATCCTTGGCGGCGGCGGGCTGCGCGGGACGCTGCCTCTCGCCCGTGTCAGATATGAAATTATTATGAAACGCTTTCCTTGTATTTAAGATTTGTAAACACTGTCATTTATTTTGTATTGAAATATGCTCTGTGGTTCACGAACATATTTCTATACCGGCAACACTTTTCGGAACTAAACTCAAAGTACCGAACAAAACATTGTGATATTTGTTTACTTTTAGTAAATTTATGAGGTTTCTTTAATATTTAATTAGAGTTAATCATTATAGAATAATTCATGATTTTTTAAATACTGTACACATGTAAACTTTATGTGAAATAATTAGATAGAGTAATGAGAATATAGAGATTTTACCGAAATTAAAGTTATTGTTTTTAAATTGAATAATACAACTAGTGACAAACCTAAATATGTTTGACATTTTAAAAGCCTTCTTACAGTAGACTAACCTACAACCAAAGTAGATAGGGAAGTTTCTATATAAAAGATTGTAGCCAGCCAATTTAAGTAAACAACAGTAATTTTATTCATGGTGTATTCCAAAGTCAACAACTACTTCATTTTATAGAATAGTTGTATTAATACATGGCAATAAGAACAACAATTATAATAAATGGACAGTAATTTAAACAGGTATTGGTACCAAGACAACATTAAACATAATCAATAAATATAGTCACAAACAATAATAATAACATGTAACAATAGTGAATAACAAAGTAATTAACTTGCGCCGTGTTCTGCAGTGGATCCTTGACTGACTCACCATAGAATTACATTGGCTTTTATACACTTCCAACCTCATTAGCAAAGCGCAATTTTAAACCAATCACAGACGATAACATAATTTATCAAAAATAACTTGGAATATTGGCAACTATAGCTAAAAATGATACGGTGAAACACTTTTAAAACGACATACCACGATTTATCACTTGAGAAACTAAAAACATCAGGAAAGCAAAGTTTACATGTGTACAGTATTTAAAAAATCATGAATTATTCTATAATGATTAACCCTAATTAAATATTAAAGAAACCTCATAAATTTACTAAAAGTAAACAAATATCACAATGTTTTGTTCGGTACTTTGAGTTTAGTTCCGAAAAGTGTTGCCGGTATAGAAATATGCTCGTGAACCACAGAGCATATTTCAATACAAAATAAATGACAGTGTTTACAAATCTTAAATACAAGGAAAGCGTTTCATAATAATTTCATATCTGACACCCGCGACTACAATGCGGTGTGCCAACGCCGCAGAGTTAAGCTTCCGCAAGCTGGAGTCCAAGTCAAAACCGCACGTTTGTTAAAGGTGTGTATATATAGCTACATCTGTAGGCGGGGCTGAAAAACAGCGTGTTCTCGACCTTTTTACTTACAAACAAACATACCTTCTCACTATACCTACTATTTTTATTACCTACTATATTATTATATTGTACTTACTCTTGATTTGGGAGCTTTCAAAGGGTTTTATAATTAACTTTTTAATTGATTTTAAAATTTAATTGATTACGTCTGCATCGATTTGGAGACGCTTCAGTAATAAATAAAAAGTACAATGAGAGGATGCAGCCGGGTGGTACAGAGACGGCTGCATCAGCATTCTTAGAATGCGCTTGCAAAACTATGTTCTATACTTAATATATGACAAAGGATCGAGGTGCAATCATAACGACTTAGACTAGGTATGTTTATTTAAGTGTAAGTAAATAAATGCCCTTTTATTTTTTTATTTATTTATATTATAGAAAATACGATAGGTATCTATGAGCTATAAATATCGCTTGGGGCGCGGCACATTTCTCTGCCTTTAAATAATTTTCCTCAGTTCAGTAGGCACAATAACGGTTTAGAATAACCTAAAGCAATTGAACATCAATCAAATTGTATTGGAGAAAAAAAGGTATTGAGGAAAACGACGCTCATGACTATTTAACAAAAATATATAAGATATAAGAACAGCCAAATATAACGTGACTTCAGAGTAGTATTGATCAATGAACCATGAATTTTTCGTTGTTTTGCCTTTTCTTTGCATTAACTTTAAAGTTAAGTTGTAAAAACTTGTGTCTTGGCAATTAGTGCTCTTCCTATATGTTTTAGTTTATTTATACACGTACTATAATTGTTAAATACATAAAGAAACGAAAAATATAATACTTTAGAAAAAAAATTATCTGCTGTATTTGTTCCAAATTTAATCCAAATCAGTTCAGCCGTTATTGTGATTAATAGCTACAAACATATAAATATCCAAACTTTTACATTTATAACAAGTACTTTAAATATTGAAATAAGGAAGTTTTACTCAATGAAGAATTTCCTTTATTTTTAAAAGTAAATAATTTTGCTTTCAAAACTAATTTGCCTACACCAGAACTCGAACCCGCAATCGACTTTCAAACTAACATGGCCTAATGTACAAATAGATATTATTCCTGGATTATGATTTTGTTAAATGCAAAAATCTATATCTCAAGAGTAATTCGTGATTATACGTAGGATAAGACTTATCTTGGTCGAATCCGCACTTAAACATTTAGAAACAATTTTTTTTTTTAGATTAATTACTGTATATGTATATAAAAACATCCTTTAGAGACTTCCTGCGATGCGTAGGATACTGTTAGCAGCGGGGACAAGGACCAGCAAAGAACTGCTCCTTTTTTTAGAATGGGGTGAAAGCAATCGATTCGTCTCCCTGAATTGTTGTAATAGGTGATTAAGCGAAGCTAAATACTGCCATTGATCATATAATGTAATGTCAAGGCAATGTCATAAATACTGGAGAGCTTACTACATAAATCCTAATCTCAGAAGACATGATGTTGTCATATTTGATAAAAGTTTTGATAAATGAAACGTCCCATCGGAATGTACCAACATTTATTAACTAAAATCTCTCTATCTCAGGGGAGAAATGACTCCAATTTCGTTACAAAAGACCGTCATATAATTTCATACGCACTGCGTACTGTCCACAATCGTACCGCTTAAAGCCTTTATCAACCCCCCAGTATATTTAGACCTCGCTCACCCTTTTTCTCGCAAATATATGAAGCTGATTCACTGAACTTCGGATGGGTCTAACTAAAATAGTTTATGTAGGGATGAACAAAATATGGTCACCGAACAAAATGATGATGAAGTGAAGCCAGAATGACACTTTCTTTACATAGTGAGGTAATAAAATAGGAATTTGTTTGTTCATCTATTTGGATCAGTTTCAGGAAAATAAAAGTCACATATCATAGAATTAACTAATCTTAGACATTTAAATAAGAAGGAATAAAAATACAAGGAAAATTCAATAAAATTACAAGACTACCCCGAAATAATTTAAAAGAAAAACCGTTAAAATTATTTGAGTGACACGATAATATAAGACATTAAATGTCAAAAACCCAATAAGTACTGGAATGATTTTCATGACAAAGATGTTATTTTAAATATATTTGGTTTCCATCGGTTTAGCTCTTTCGTTGTATATAAGATTGTTTGCACTGTCAATGCAAACGATTTAGCAACACGGCCAACACTTTTCTGGACCATACTTCATAATTATCCATGGTACCGGACGAAACTTATGTTCAGTTGTTATTAAATAAAATAATTTATTTGTTGTAATTGCAATTAGAACACAAGTACATGTCACTCCAAGTACTAGTACCTCGTTTTAATCCGTTCATGTTTTTTCCATCCGTGCGTAATCTTTCCGTGTGTGTACCTTTTGGAAGGAAGGATAATTCGCATACCAAAAGGTAAGGACGCAACAGGCGAAGTTTATATTCACCACACCTCTGATTATGTTTGTATGCTTTATAGATATCTGTTCCGGATCAAGATGCTGTAGTTTTACTGTACTTGTAGTTCCTAATACCAACGACACAGGGAATACTAGTGTGGAGTCAAGACTATGTTATGTATGTGTTTATTGGATGTCTATTTTTTTTTTTTAAATAAAGCTTTGTCTGTGTAGCCAGCGTATACATCAGTCGGTTGCCAATCTAATCGAAGTGAGTTCGCAGGGGGGAGCCCACCTTCTACATCTGATGTATTTCGTGGTATTATTTCCATTAAAGAGTGAATGTGTCTCTATTGCCATGTTCTATTGAACATGCGCCACCACTGCTATAATGTGCCCTTTCCTCTACCCTACCAAATTTCTTCAGGGTGTATTGGTATTTAACTCGTTGAAAAAGCGCAGGCAGTGTGATCAAATTCTCATTGTTTGTCGTATTTTGCGAGGAATACTCAATTGCCCTAAGTTGCTATGCGAGGCGAGCAGGCTATGTGTTCCGGAGAATCGCGTCAGGTTCAGTCCCGGGCGCGTACCCCTTTTTTCTGTTACCCCTGCACGCACCGTGGCGCGCCAACAATCCCCAGTCTGCCGTGCACAACGACACCTCAATCAACTCTTAAAATCTCACCAGCAGCTTGATATTTTTGCTGATAGATGACCTATAGTCGAGAGGGCATGTCTAGCGCAGGGGTCGGCAACCGGCGGCCCGCGGCCGCATGCGGCCCGTAGACTATCTCAGTGCGGCCCGCAACCCTGAGGTCCGTAAGAAAAAAATACCGAAGCAAAAGGCCATATAAATTCACTAGAATTTATACGGCCATGCTGCTGGGCCATGAGAGTATTCTTGAAAGCTCGCTCCCACGCGGGGTGATAAAAATGTACCTCTATTTCATTTCTTAAGAACTGTTTATCAAGACTGTGATGTTATGTATTGTTTCTACCGAAAATAAATATTTGCTGTACTTATTCAATTCTTGGCAATTTCTTTTGCGTTTATCCGCCGCACGTGCGGCGGCGGGCGGCTCCTTTGAGACAATAGGCGGGGCGGCAGTCTTTGATTAGACGCAGGTGTGCGGCGGCGAAAAAATTCAAAGCGACCGGTTTTAGTTAAAATCACAGCCGCGCGCAGCTCTCGCCACATTCGGTTGTGGAAATTCGCCGGAAACTCACGTCTCATCTGGTTGCTAGCTACGCGTTTCGTTTCACCTTTCTTCCCTTCGCTGATAGCTTCTCACGCACGACGTATGAGGTAAGTTGTATGCCGGGGATAGTAGTTACATGACATGAAGTTAGTTACGAGTGTGTCATGTTTTAATTATTATTTGAATGTGGAGTTGAATTTGTAGGTGCTAACTGGAACATATAATTTTACAACGAATTTAATTTTTTTCATTATTGTTACAGAATAATTATATAAACATGGCTTCAAGAAAAAGGAAGATAGAAGAAGAAAAAAGAGTTTTTAACGAATTATGGACAGAATTATACTTTTTTATCGAGTTTAAAGGAAAACCGTTATGCTTGATTTGTCAAAAGAGTATTTCTGTAGTAAAGGAATATAACCTGAAGCGACATTACGACACCGAGCACAAAGCTAAATTTGACTGTCTTGAAGGAGAAATACGGAAAAGGAAAATTTCCACTTTGAAATCGTCATTACAAAATCAACAAAACATATTTAAGGTTGTGGCAGACAACAGCGAATCGAATGTTCGGGCCAGTTACAGGGTAGCAGAGATTCTTGCAAAAAGTGGACGTCCGTTTACCGATAGTGAATTAGTAAAAGAGTGTGTCTTAGCTATCGCAGAAGAAATATGCCCAGAGCAGAAAAAAATGTTTGAAAGTCTTAGTCTCTCTGCAAGAACTTGCACCCGACGTACTGAAGACTTGGGTGCTAATTTGTGTGAACAACTCAGGGATAAGGCGCAGTCTTTCGACTGCTTCTCTTTAGCGATGGATGAAAGTACGGACGTGTCGGATACAGCACAGTTACTCATATTTGTACGCGGCATTGACGAAAACTTTACTGTTTACGAAGAGCTTGTGAAAATGTGCAGTTTGAAAGGTACAACTACGGGAGAAGATTTATTTCACCATGTGGAAAAAGCTCTGGATTCATTGCAATTAAGCTGGGAAAAGTTAACAAGTGTCACTACCGATGGAGGCAAGAACATGAGCGGTCAAAACAAAGGTGTTGTTGGGAGAATCATCAGCAAAGTGAAAGATTCTGGATCTACTGTGCCATTGATTTTTCACTGTATTGTCCATCAAGAGGCATTGTGCTCCAAAGTTATATCCTGGAAAGAAATAATGGATACTGTAACATCCACTGTTAATTTTATAAGAAGAAATGGGCTCACACACCGTCAGTTCAAAAAGTTTTTGGAAGATCTGGAAGCTGAACATGGTGACGTGGTTTACTACTGTGAAGTGAGGTGGCTCAGTCGAGGTGCCGTTTTGGAACGGTTTTTTGATTTGAGGAAAGAAATTGGCAACTTCATGGAGATGAAAGGAAAGCCAGTAGAAGAGCTTACTAACAAACAGTGGATTATCGATCTTGGTTTTTTGACTGATTTGACTAAGGAACTGAATCAGCTCAACAAACGCTTGCAGGGAAAAAATAAATTGATTTGCGATATGTATACAGATGTAAAGTCATTTGAAATGAAACTGAAACTGTTTATCAAGCATATTGATGAAAAAAAGCTTGACCATTTTCCTAATTGCAAGAAAGCCGTGGAAGAAGCTGGAGATAATTTTGTGTGGCAAAATATTACAATGAGAAACGTGTTAACACAACTACAAACTGAGTTTGTAAATCGATTCACCGACTTTAAAAAGAGCTCCCTTAACATGGAAATATTCCAAAACCCTTTTGCAATTGATATTAGTGAGATACCAAGCAATTTGCAAATGAACATAGTAGATTTGCAAAGTAATAGCACACTTAAAACGGCATTTAAGGAAAGCACTGACTTGATACAGTTCTACGGAGGTTTGAGTTCTGAAAACTTCAAAGAATTGAAAAAGTTTGCTCAGCAGATAATAACTATGTTTGGTAGTACATATTTGTGTGAGCAGACTTTTTCAATTCTCAACTACCGCAAAAATAAAAATTGTTCGCGGTTAACGGATGAACATTTAGACGCGATACTGCGCGTGTCTACTACTAAAATGAAAGCAGACGTTAAAAAACTTGCAAGTCAAATGCAGCCTCAAAAATCTCACTAGTTCTTACTTTTATGTTAGTATAGTAGTTCAATTAAAAAAGACATAATTGTATGAATATATATGCGTTTTATTTCAAATATTAAAAATACATGCCCGAACATATAAATATAAGTGCGGCCCGCACTGATACTCTGGCAACATATGTGGCCCGGCTATAGCATAAGGTTGCCGACCCCTGGTCTAGCGTATTGCAAATATAATAGGTAGGTACATATAATACATTATTTTTTATGTTATTTGCTCTACAAATGCGATTACTATTATTTATTGTTTTTATGTTAATTTAGTTGTTAAAAATATTGATCTCAATTACTATAAATGTGTATTTATTAATAAGTGTTATATTTAAATTCCTATATAAAAGATGTAGCGGCTTAGGTTTAAGTAATCTGTCATGCTACATGTTTTATGAATAAATAACTTTAACTTGAACTTTGTAGGGCTTTAACCCTACGATAAATTATATCACCAAAACTATTCCAATATCGCCAACCGAATCAAATGTACGCACAATTAAATTAATATGGCACTACAGCTAAGAGTAATAATTTACACGTCATAAAGTATATCTTGACGTTTGAAGCAAGGGTATGAACGTAATGACAAAAATAGTACACAAAGTGGCATGTCTAATAGGTGTCATTCTCTCCACTAGCTTTGCACAAGTGGGAATGAAATCGCCATCTTCCACACTGAGTATACAGCACCTGCGTATCAAGCGGGATATTGCAGGTTCAATCTCCGTCGAGGTTGAAACTTTGAGATTTCCCATAAGAAACCTAATATGGTTTCATCAACATCGTCATTTCATCATCATCATCATCAGCCACATCAGTCCACTGCTGGACATGGGCTTCTTGCAATACGCGCCACTGAGCCTGATGTTCGGTTCTTCACTCCTCTTTCTGCCCGCTCGCCGCCTTTCTTAAGTCGCCATTTATAGCTGCCGTATTCCTAGTGCTTGTTGAACAGGATTATGCTTCTACAGAAGCCATTCTTACTGTCCTTGCATAATAAAAATAAAATATTTAATGCAATTAATACCTAACTAATATATTCAATTATATTTTAGTGTCCTTTTTTCTCTATTTTACTATTTTCTTGTTGAATAATTATTGTACTACAGTCTTTAGTACGCCATACCACAGGGCATCCTAGTTTGGGTACTAATGTTGTCCATATTACACAGTATTTAAACATATTATGATAACTACTTTTAAGATTTTACCTACATGTATAATAATGTTTGTTATATTCAATAAATAATAATAATTATTATTATTATTATAGTTCTATAGCTTGTATTTCTACTCTTATCGAATGCCCACATGCAAATTACAAAGTTATTGTTGATGTTCACTGCATAAAATACGATGTGATTTGTCTTTATTTGCATACTGAAAAATGCTTACAGCCGCGTGACCGTTCCCAATCCACCGGACGGTAATCCGGTATCCGGATCCTACATAATAATAATATTTATGAACCAACGAACCGTGGAGCGCAATTTTCGATAAAAAACGTGGTTCACTAAAAGTGAACAGGGACGCATGATATCGACTCACTGATTGTCTATAAGCACAGAGTATCCTGATTATGAACAGAGCAATTAAAGTTTATTTTAATGTAGATATTTACAAATATTTTGATGTTAATTGTGTTGATATATTTTATATGGATAATCCGCCAACGTTTGAAACAGTCTCTATATATAAGGACATGGAATGCGAGTTCCCCAAACTGACCGGCCAGTTATTTCATTCAATGGTCATACCATTGAATGAAATAACTGGCCATAGTACTTACTATGTATTCTGCCTATAGACTGTGATTTTAAATTACTGTTTATAGAAATAACAGTACCATGGATACGTAATATGGTATTAATACAGTATTACGGAAATATCTTTCTCTTTAATGAGGAATCAGCAAATATATGTACCATAGACAGACCACTTTTAGGTTTATCAGGTGTGTTAGCATAGTCATGCACCTGTTAACGTTATTATGAATAAATATTTACCAAAAAATAAAATAAAATAAAACATAGAAATTCGCCTTTTTTTGTCGAATAAAATTGTGATACAAATCAGTTGTAATCGATCTCCGAAACTTCAAAAACCCGATACAGGGTGTGTTGCCATTTCAAATTTAGAAAGAAATACATATGAAAATGTTTGCTGGAAGAAAACTCTGTTTAGGGTTAATCTCGCCTATATAATAAAATAATAAATAATAAAAATAAATAATGCTGGACATTTTCACACAGCATCATCTAGCCCCAAAGTAAGCAGAGCTTGTGTTGTGGGAACTACATAACTGATATAACTACTCATATACATATTATATATAGAAAACACCCAGATACTGAGACAAATGTTTGCAGATACAAAAATTTGACCGCGGCGGGAATCGAACCCGCAACCTTCTGCGTGTCAGGCGGGCCTTCGCCTACTGAGCCACAGAGGTCGTCAAAACTAATCCTTTGGTCTTAGTGGAATTATAATACAATTCCACTATTACCAACTGCTATGTAACCATCATTCTCGCAATAAAGATTATTAATATAAATATATGAAAACGTGCAGAATAAAACTACCCTGTATAACTGAGAGTTCTGTCTAATCGCCGAATCGCACATGTCATTTCTCTCGATAAAACCGCCCATTCAACTTTTAGTTATGTGTAGTTTTTGTCAATTTTGTTATTATCTTATGGTGTAGATATATGTAGATGCAACAAAGAATTTCCAACTTTAACTATAAATTAGTCAATCAAGTTATTTCCTAATGCTTATAGTTATGCTAACTTGGTTTTACTGTAGTTTATTTACCTACTATATACTTTAAATATTTGTCTCCGGTCTGGGTGTTTTCTATATATAATATGTATATATTTACAAAAAAGTATATAGTAGATATCAGTTTTGTAGTTCCCTACTAGATCTGCTTAGTATGGGACTAGATGATGCTGTGTGATAAATAAAATTGCCAGCTTTATAAAGTACATAAACTATTACCATTAATTTATTCAATAATTTAATTTTCCTCTTAAATTATTGAATGAATAAATTAATTAAAACACTTTATTGTACACCACAAGATAAAATTACCAAAAACGGAATATACCTAAAAGTTAATTACACCTACTAGTTACTACAACAAAATTTACATTCGAAACTCCAGTCCCTGTAATATAAGTTGCAGAAACCGCCACATGCATCACATAACCACACTAATATCAAACCACAACCTTACTAAAATCAACTAAAACTACAATCGTAAAACCGAGCTCGTAGTGAAACTTTGCATTTGGGTATACATCATAACTGTCAGTTACTCATAAGTAGGTATGGTATGAGTATATAGGCTGTGGTGGCTGCTAAAACCGCGATAATAAATAAACAAATACCCAACAGTTACCTACATAAAAAAACGTTTAGTTTATTTGTTCCATAAAACATAGTCCTGAACTAACATTAGAATTCCCTGTTTTGTGGGTATCAGGAATTTCGTTATACGATGGAGTACCACTATACCACAACATCTAGACCTAGACAGATAATAGACTGGTTTGTTTGTGAAGCAGCAGTTTAATGCATGACTATATTAAGACCTAATACTTTAATATTGGTGAAGCGGATATAAAAAAAAAATGCTTGTCATTTTTCACACAACGTCATCTAGCCCCGAACTAAGCATAGCTTGTACTATGGGGACTACACAACTGATATAATACAAATATACTTTTTTTTTTCTAAATACATAGTCATATTTTAAAAACGGGATTTTTCACGTACCGCACTATCGGTGAAGGCACCGACTAAGTTTCGACTCATTCCGAGAGTCTTCATCAGTGTGAGTGATCGCGACGCTCTCCCTCCGCGTCGCGTCGTGCACTTACAATATGAATAATCAAATTCACGATAGTTTTTGGAATAAAATTACATACATATATCATAGAAAATACCCAGAAACGAGACAAATACTTGCAGATTATACAAACATTTGTTCCACGGCGGGAATCGAAGCCGCAACCTTCTGCGGCTCAGGGCGGGCCTTCACCCACTGCGCCACAGAGGTTGAGTAGATATATCCGCTCATTTCAACGTAATCGGTTACCGCTAGTTCCCTACCCTCAGTGATCGACCTCCACAAATCCCTCGAAGGGCGAGCAGTTATCAAATCAGCGTGGGATAAACCCCGGAATAATAATCATCCGAACAGTGCCTTGTTACATAAATTTACATAAATTTATTCATAACGGAAAATATTTTTATTTAAATTCCACAGGGCACTTTATGATAACAATTTACTTCTGTTGCGGAATTCCTCTGTTACTAAATGTTTAAAATTTAACTCCTGTTAAACTAAATAAGCAAAGTTCATCCACAAAATAGGACATGCGGATATCCATATAAAAATATGGAAGAAATGGCGGCGGAATTTACAATAATTAGTGAGACCACAAGCCAATAGATCAAAAATTTAGACGCGCGCTGGAAATAATGAATATTTGTTTTTTTTATAAGGTGGTAATGTACGAATAACCTGTGCTCATGTTTCACTATTTTATATCATGCAACTAGTTAGTAATAATATCTAAATCTTATGGTTAATAAATGACTGTCACAATGGAAATTTTGTTCCATACCCCGCAGACTGTAAGGCTTAGCCTGTTACTGTTAGAGTCTAACAGATCATTAAACAGTTAAATTAGTAATTAGTTTACCCACACCAGGATTTCCTACAAGAACTACAAGCACCATGGAAACACAAAACCCAGACCCGGAATATATATTTTCAGAATATGCAAACATTTGTGCCCCAACGGGAATGAAACCAACGTCTCAGCCGGCCACTCGCCCACCTCTCCACTGAAGTTGTCATCAGGTGCTACGCACAGAGAGCATGTCAGAAATATACTGGAATTTTATTACAATGTCCGGCTTCATTAGTTACATAGAAACATTTACATCGGATCAAGATTCTTAACAGAACTATTTCCAAGAGTAGGAATTTCCATTAATTGTCAAACTAAATGGATAATTTTGTAGAGTCGACTGTTATGTTACATTGTATTCTTAACACAGGCGAAATAGACACTGAACTTAATTATCAAATACCAACATTCGAAAACAATGACCAGGGGCTAGAGAAACAAATGCTTATGAACACGATACTTTATCCGGGCAGCGGGATAAAGACAAAATCCAACCGTTATTTTGACAGCACTAAATAAAGGTACCTGGGATTCTAGACAAATACCTCATGTTTAGTTTTCCTTTCACGGTAGCGCGGCGATAAAGTATATTTTAAATCTTTCATTCGATTCCAAAATAAAGGAAAATTTTAATGTAGGAAAGATGTAATTATTATGCTTACATAAGCATAACAATTACATCTTCAAAGACTTCTTCGTTATATTCTGATAATAAACCAGAAACGATCAACAAATTATATTTTTGTTTGTTATTTACCACATACAAATCTTGAATAAATCTTTTTTACGTCAACCCATTTGTACTTTTCCTATCTAGCTACTCATAGAAAATAAGTTAGTGTTTGAATTGTTATTGATGTTATTGTAAATCTCACATTCTTATAAGACGCGATGGGCTTGCAACCTGTCACGTGGAATGCTTAATACTTGCAAAACGCGGGCATGTACCAGATGTAATGTTTGGACGTGCCTCTGACTACACCCTACTTGGTATCCTCAAAAATCTACTCACTGAGTACGTATCTGAGGATGTCGAACATGGAGAAGACAGTCGTGAGCGTGTTTGTTTGTCTTTTAAGATATAATAACACCATTATAGTACATTAATCCTACAGGAACTTCGCACGTTAAAATATAAAGAAAGTCAATTGATTTTTGTTTCCTCCGACCGGCGATGTGACAACCCGCCATTTTTTTTTCGTGCGAGGTAACAAGCACAAGCTTTCTCGTACCAAAGTTTTACAAGTGTTCTTTCAAAATGCAAAAACGCAGTGCTGAAGAAAAAAATTAATAAAATCCAAAAGTTACAAAAGCGAAACACCGATAAAAGACGTCGTCGCGTAATTTTGTACTCGTCATCATCGGAAGACGAAAAAACAGGTGAGTTCATTTTTCAATCATGCGTTCAGCGTCTGTAAGCTTCCTTGGAGGATAACTGCGGGTTATCACGATGGTTTAGCATGATGCTAAGAATTACCTGGAGGTTTGACTGCGGGTCAACACGGAGGTTTTAATCTTTTCGAACTAAATACCTTCGCTAAGTTAAGTCTTACTTGGTCGTCAAGTAAGACGTAGATACTTACTAATTATTACTCTTACTAGCATAGTTATAGCGTTTTTTACATATACAGCTTTTTATAACGCAAATGTGCCCTTAGAAATATTTTCTGACGACCTTTGTGGCGCAGTGGGCGAAGGCCCGCCTGAGACGCAGAAGGTTGCGGGTTCGATTCCCGCCGCGGGACAAATGTTTGCATCTGCAAATATTTGTCTTGGGATTTGGGTGTTTTCTATGTATAATATGTATGTATTTACAAAAAAAGTATATAAGTAGTATATCAGTCATGTAGTTCCCATAACACAAGCTCTGCTTACTTTGGGGCTAGATGATGCTGTGTGAAAAATGTCCAGCGTTATTTATTTATTATTTATTTATGTTAACTTTTTCTTTAAGTATTATTTTATTTTAAGTTATTTCGTCTACTTTGAGCACGCTGTGGCGCTCTATAAATTATCTTAAGATTTGACTAATTCATGCTAATTATGGTAATGAGGTCCAGTTTCAAAGAAGGCGCCGTACATTTCATTTTTCAAAATATGAGAAAAATAGGTCGTTTTAAGGGATGTAATTTTATAAGCTTAGAAACCTGTTTTCACTTTGAACTAAAGTTTCACAATCGGTACATGTTAATTAGGCCAGGGTCGTAATGGGGGTACGAATTCAATTAGGTGACACACTGCCCCCCGTATAGGGACCACGTAATGGCACTGGGCACAAATGTCCCTTTGGAATTAATCATGTCACGGTTCCCTGAACTTGAACGGCAGAATTTCTAATAAAGAACAATGTTTTTGGATTAATCAGGGTGTTTTGGACTCCGTACAAGTGGGCGGTGGAATGGGGTTCCTTGCAGGAACGCGACGATTCGGAATGAATCGCTTTCCGTGTACCTATATTTGGACGTTGTTGTGGCGACAGAATCAAATATATCGATATAGCCGATAATATATATTTTGATGTCACTGTGGGCCATTTAAAAATGGCTAGTAGCCATCATTATCATCCTTCGCCGCAAAATGAATAATAAGTATAATATTAAATTAACAAATAGAATTCGGTAACTTAAAAACAACAAAAAAACGTGCTCATAACTTTATTCCCCATGATGGAAATCCTCAGATACATACTCAAGTAGGGGGTAGTCAGAGGAACGTCCAAACATAAAATTTGGCACAAGCCCGCGCTTTGCAAATAGTTGTCCACAAGGTAGTTTGTAAGTCCATCACCGCTTATTGGAACTGATGGCGCATGCCTTCGTATTTTTGATTCGAGCGCATGCCGGTTTCCTCATGATGTATTCCTACGTTTTGAACATGTGTGTTAATGGGTTCATAAATTTTGAGCGGAAAACCTTTTGAAATATAATAGATCATCAGATCACAGGTATCCACGGATAGTAGGTTCTCATCATAGTACCTACACAAATAAATTTTACCAACAGGTGGGCCCATATGCTTAGTTTGGCACAAAATAACTGCCATACCTGCGTCTTGTTAAAGCTTAGTTAACCTATTACCAATGCATTGAACAAATATAACTGCAGAAGCAAACGCCACTAAGAAACATAATTTAACACGTATCGATCCGACATACATTTCCCTGTTGAATATCAGAGTTGAAAATCAAATCGCGATCACATAAATCAGTACCGTGTATGTGTTGGTGCGTGTCACAGCTTTACAGCCTCACAGGTCGTCACGTTGATCACCGAGGGCGAATCCGGCCCTGGGGGGTTTATTCTGACGATGCAACGCCATTTTTAAAGTAAATGTGGATTTTACGTGACAATTTAGGTTCTTAGGTCAAAGATAAAGTCAAAAGGTCGACTATTGAACTAGGGTCACCAAGATACAGGCTTTGTCTTGATTGAAAGCCGTTGTTTAAAACTTATTTTAATAAGAAGTCTAAGCTTAAATCTGTGAAAAATTATTAATCAGAAATTAGAAATCGGATTTTTTTTTCATTAATATAGGTCAGCTAATACATGAAGTTAGAAAAGAAAGAAAGAAAGAAAAGAAAGAAGTCTTTATTTGAGCATTTTTTAACAATTCATTTCAAGCTTAGTCTAATCACTTAAATTAACCGACACCATAATTATACAATTACATACAATACATACAATTACATACAATTTTATAGGCCCTTATACATATATTCTACCATACAAATGATGTGCAAATGTCAATAGGTAGATTAAGAATCAATTTAAATATAAGAAAAATTAAAAAAATTAAATTAAAAAAATGTCAATAACTATTACCTACCTAATTTATTAAATCTTTAATACAAGTATCTTGACATACGGCCAGCATTTTGGGAACGCTTCTGTCTGGCAGTCATTGAACAGATTCCGTAACATAGTACTTAAAAGTCCAATGGGTAGGTAATTCTAATTAAGTAAGTAAATTTAAATAATTATGTATCACTGTGATATTTCACCACTGCTCTATTGTGAAATAAATAAATTGATTGATTGATTGAATTTAACATTTTATAAGCGAGTTTACGTCAGCTACAAAACGGTAAAAAAAAAACAGGAGATTTTCTAACTACCACTTTACACTACCATACAAATACCAATTAAAGCTAAAAAGAACCTTTCCATTCTGCTCTCAATCAAATCAATTTGCAATTTGCTTTCAAATTCCATCTTCGCTATCTCTCAAGTTTCAAATTCAGAGTTCCTCGTAATGAACTGATCTTCTAAAACCGAGTATTGCTTTGTATCTGGAGCACTGACAAGTGACTAGATTAGTACCGCCGTCTATTGATACAACCTGAGAGCACCAAGTGCGGTCCTCTACGTCTTACTTGGTTCCAGATTTCAAACATTGCTAGTTGGGAAATTGCCTGTATGAAATTCCAATTCCTATTTTGTTTGAAATCTGGCTCGATTGACAGTTTGATAAGGCGAGAAGTTAACTTTATTCTTAACCTCATTCCTAATACACTTACATAATACAGTATATTATGTAAAAGTACATATGGACATAATACAGTAGGAATAAATAGTATTGTGAGACCTAGTTTTGAAAATTGTTTTTTATAGAGACTGTATTTCTCGTGTAGTTTTTCGAATGTTTTATTATTAAACGAGGCTATGTATGTAAATAAAGTTAAATTAAGTATAGCAGTCGATTCTGGATGTATTGAAAAACCAGTGGTCCCGTGATTCACCCGTGTGAATGCTAGCTAAAAGTCCCATTGAAGGTGGACTGTGCCTACAAGCTAATGAAACTGTCGAGTGTGACCGGAATGGGGAATAATCCACGTATTGCAGCTTTAAGCCACGTTGCATTGCCATTTAATTTCCTAGTCTGCTAGACAAGGCAATTACAATGGCAAATTTTAACTTCATTCGAAGGTTGAATAGATATTTCGAATACTGCGCATCAAATAATAATTTCGATGTAGGCCCTCTTTAACTTATATTCACCGTAAACTTTAATTAGTAAGGTTAGAGCTATTATATTGTAACGAACCAAAATGATTAACGTTACATTATATGAACATAGGAAACATTCAATACAATATTATTAAAATATTTTGATACATATATGTAAGTATCGCTATCTAGTGCAGATAAATGAACAGATCGAATCAGCGAGTAGTTGGAAAATATGTTTTTCTAAGTAAGGTAAAGAAATATATCGATTCCTACCTAAAGTAGGTAGTGTAAATACAAATCAACAGAGCGCGCGAAACTGTAGGCTATTCTATGGTTTGGGTCAGGCAAGCGGCTAGCTAAATATAATTCGGGGAATTTTGTGTTAAAGACTACCTACTTTGCCTTGCAAGGACGGACGCGGGATCGAAGTGCGAGTGCACGAGCCCCGCTGAGGCGACGTCGTGTAGTACGGTTAAATTATCTAATCATAGTGAATATTTATCAATATTTATTCGGTGGAGAACATTGAAGAAGTACTTGATGTTTTTACCAGAAAATATATAAGGAAATTATCATTATTACATATATAAATGTTGTCATAAAGTTTGTTACAAGTAATTTTTATTTCTTGTTGTTTTATATCAATGGTAAATATTAATTCTCGGCGACATGGAGCAATAATAGAGCAAATTCATCTTACTTGCTAGGCCCGTGTGCCCACCTAGTATGGCTTCTGTTTGTGGACGTTTACTTTTATTAGATGTGATTTTGACATTGACTTTTGGGCCGTGGGTCGACGGACTGCGTCACGCTGGAAGTTGGAGGGAATATTAATTTTTTTGTGAGTGCCAGGAGACTTTTTGTTTATTTTGTGTTTGTTTTGTGATTTTGTACCGTGACAGTGATATTGGTGAATTGTGTGGTTTCAGGTGTTCTCGTATTTTATATATTTATTTATTCCCTCACTTATATTAGGTGGCATTTGTCTCTCATCCCTGGACTTCGGTCTGCAGAGATATTGGTCTTAGGGTCAGGTTCAAAGTCGAGAATGCCAACTCGCAAGCTTTAGTCTAGATCAGCTAGGTAACTTATCATTGCACCTCGATAAGTGACGTCACGATTAATAGTAAATGTGGAGTTCTCTCCCAGTATTGCTATAAACACACCCAGCTAGTTGAAAGGGACGTAAATAGGTACACAAAACAGGTAGGACGTAGGAACAAACAGTAGGAACGTACGTAGGAACTTTGGTAATGTTAGACAGTAACATTAGATTCATATAGGAAATATAAGGATAAAGCAAATAAAACACCATTGTAGTGAGGTTAGTGAATAGGTCAAATCTCTGAAATACCTAAACCTAAATACTTACCTACCTAATATTAACTGAACTATTTTACTTTTGCTGAAAGAGTTGGTGAATTTGTCTAATAAGTATGACTGGAACAGTAGTTCCTTACTTAGAGTATTTCTTGACCAGAAAACTCTTAATCTTCCAAGTCCTAGGGAGAACCTGTTGGATTACAGATTATAGATCTAATGATGAATAATGGTCTTATTTATATCTATTTGCTTCAACCTCCGAATGTGAGGAATGATGATTTGTCTAACAAGACTGGAGCGGTGGACTCCTATTACTAAGAGTATTTCTTGACCAGAAAACTCTATTTTCTTCAAAGTCTTGAGGGTAGCGCATAGACATTTCAGCATTGTATTTGCTTATCTACCTACAGTAGTGAGACCAGAGTTTATTATTACTTTATAAGATAGTAATCTACCAAGTTTTATAAAACATAAAAGTTTTGCTAAATATGATTCTTATAATAACATTGCACAGGTTCAAACTTGTTTATAATAGTATATATAGAGCTAATCAGAGATAGCTGGATCAGTTGGGGTATTTCGCCTAATATTAATTTAGGTATCTAGGTATTTAGGATACGAATAGGTTAGGTAGGAAGAGTACCAAATAGGATTTGCTTTTCCCTATCTTTAGGGAATTGCTTATCCGCAGATAACAAGAGGATTGAAAGAAAGAGATTGTTTTGCAAACATAACCAACATAACGTAAAGTCCCTTGAATGTCAGAGATGTATGGCCAAGCAGAATTTGATAAAAGATTATGTCCTCTAGTCCCTAGCTGACGGAACATACAGACTGAACTATTACAAAGTAAATTCATTAACTGTCCCCTATTATAGTTATGGCACTGTGTGCCTACTATACTTGACTGCGGAAGGGGGTATCCCGTTTGGTGACGCAACTCATTGCTTAGCGCGGTGGCGGGGCGCTAAGCCATAGCCGCAATTAGATTCAGTATGAAAGACTCCAGAACATTCGATAATTGGTAGAAATCTGTTTATTATAGTAGGTAGCACATAGTTACTATATTTAATTATCAAACAACTAAATAGGAAGATAGGTAGTCTAAATTTAGGATGTATTTATAGGTTAGGAATATCTATTTAAGTAGGTAGTTATAGGATTTGTCTCATAGTTCCTCAAAAGAACAAGGATTATTACGGTTCTCATGATGTTAGGATCCTACCTAGATCACTAGATCACCAATAAAATTGGCCACCTATTCACGTGGCCAATTTTACTTTTTTTTATTTATTTTTATTTTTTAATTTATTTAATTAGAACGGGACAAACCCAATTACACTAATTATTTTTAACAAAAATCATAAAATATACAATAAATTGAGAAAAAAAAAAAAAAAAGAAACTAAAAAGAACAAAATTAAAATTACTTAAAAATAAATGAAATTATAAAATACATAGGTACAACCACTCATACGCCATTCTCGCAGTACCTCAAGCATACCAACATGAGTTCCTTCCATTCGTCCGCAAATATATCACAATCGGGGTAGGCAGTTAGTAGTTTATTGAGAGCGGTGAGGGTGCGAGGTAGCGGGGAATTAGCGCGGGCTGCGGTGCAGCACATTGGTACCGCAAAAAGCTTGTGCCTTCTGCTACGAACGTAGTTGTTTGGGAGGTGGAAGCGAAGTAACTCGTTGCTCAGATCAGGAGCGTCAATTACGTTGCGGAACACCTTTAATACAGTCGTTATCTGGTCACATGCTCTCCTTGTTTCCAGTGAATTGTAACCCAAATAACCTAACAAGAATTTAGTCGGATAGAGGAATGGGTAATATCCTGCAATACGCTTGTACAGGTATCTGAGGAAAGCCTTTTGTACCTTTTCCAAGAGGAGTGCATACGTAACCTCATGTGGGTTCCATACACAGGAGCTAGACTCTAGCTTGCTTCGAACCAGAGCACTGAACAGAAGTCGTATGACATGTTCACTCCGAAAATCTCGAGCATTTCTAAGCACAAAGCCTAGCCTTCTGAACGACTCCTTAGCACATACAGCAATGTGATCATGGAATGTGAGACCTCTGTCAAACATGACTCCCAAATCCTTCATAACTGTTGCTCTAGTAATCGAGTTCCCATTGATACTATAATCAAAGGATATAGGGTGCCACATTCGGCCAAAGGTCATCACAGAGCATTTGGAGGGATTAAATTCCATTTTATTATTGATGCTCCACTGATACACTGAATCAATGTCCTGCTGAAGTGCCAAGCAGTCGGAGACAGATCGAATGACTGTGTAAAGCTTTAGATCATCCGCATACAAAAGACACTCTACACTTTGAAGAACACTTTGTAGGTCATTAACCATGAGCAAGAACAACAGTGGCCCCAACACTGAGCCTTGACTGACTCCGGATCGCGTGTGATAGGGCGAAGATTCGTAAATTCCAAGCCTGACATACTGTTGGCGATCACGCAGATAATCGGCAAGAAGCCGTAAAAGATAAGGGGTAAAGCCTATGGTACTTAATTTCGCCAAAAGTATATCATTATTCACCCTATCGAACGCTTTCCTGAAGTCGAAATAGAGTACGTCCACTTGCCGCCCTTTGTCAAGTTGCGCAGAGACGTACTCCACTAAAGTTAACAAGTTAGTATTGACTGACCTCTTACGTCTAAAGCCATGTTATGCATTGCATAAGAATTTCTCGACCTGCGTGTATATTAGCTTATGAAGTACATTCTCGAAAATCTTAGCGGGTGAGGACAGAATGGCAATGGGCCGATATTCTTCGATGGCTTGTTTGTTTGAGGTCTTTGGTATGGGAGTCACTCTTGAAACCTTCCACTGAGGAGGATACACACCTGACGTCAAAGCTAAATTAAAAATGTGGCACAGAGGACCTACAAAGTTTTTCCTTGCCCTTTTGAAAATGACTGGTGGGATACCATCGGGTCCGATGGAGCTACTAGGTTTTAATTTGTTAATACCACAAACGATATCCTTGGGTGTAAATTTAAAAATACTAATATAGTTGCTGCTATGACTATAGTCGCAACTTTTAATATTTTGAGCACTAAGGACGGGTACTTCAGGAAGAAATACGCTTGCAAAAAAGCAAACGCTTCTGCTGCTGCAACTCCCGAATAAGGTTCACCCTTGTACGTGACACTAGATTCAAAGCCACCCTTGGATCGCAGGCTTGTTATATGGCGCCAAAATTCACGTGGCTTTAACGCAATATTCTTTTCAATTTGTCTCATGTGGGAGTCATAAGCAGCAGACACACGGGATTTTAAAGAAGCTCTAAGGTTAGAAAATGACTTATAATCCTGCTCTGATCGAGTGCGCCTCCAAACAGAGTGCAGCTTTATCTTTAAACTAGTGTCATGAAGGATATCGGATGTGAACCAGACCGGATACCTCTTAAACACAGTATTTTTGCGGATTTTCCTAGGCATACAGGTATTAAAAATATTATAAATTGTACAGTAGAATTCGTTTGTGGCAGTAACAATATCATCGGTCAGTAAAATATGTTCCCAAGAAACATCAGCTAGTAAGTCATATAACAGCTCATAATCGCATTTATTAAAATTCCAATCCTTGGCTGGATTAATGTTACTTGGTTCAGTCCGATCCGAGCATCGCGCCAAATCAACTTTCACCTCAAATTCCAGCGCGGGATGGGGTGCATCCATAGGGACGATACACTTCGTGCTAGTAACCAACGTCTCTCGCATCTCATCACTCTCCCTAATCAGTACCACGTCCAACATACCTCCGTAAAGATTCGTCACGACATTTTTCTCTGCTAGGTTACAAAATGATAAAAAATAACAATAATAATGATGAATATTAGAAGATGCTCTATTTAAATTAAGGTCTCCCAGTATTATAACATTTCCTTTCAAATCAGTTATGAAAGTTTCAATTTTGCAAAACAATTGCATGTATTCTTGGTCTGTGGCACTAGGTTTAATATAAAAGACACATACGTAGTAGGGGCGTCCGTACATAGTGAAACTTGCCCATAAATCCTCGCCACAGTCAGTCTCGAGGTTTCTCCGCCGGGACAGCGCGATGGGCGGCCGCGCAGCTAGTAGGACTCCTCCACACGGGGTACTCCGGTCACGACGCATGATACTCCAGTCTGCGCATGCCAGTTCTGAGTCTTCAACCGAGCCATCAAGGAATGTCTCGGTTATAGCGACTAGATCGTATTCCAGAAGTGCAAGATTGTTGCGAAACTTAACAAGCTTGGTTTTGAGGCCTCGTACGTTCTGGTAAAAAACCTGAAAACATGTGGCTTTATTGCGCTTGACTTGTGCCACGAAAGGGCTGTTGATTAGAAGATCTCGCTGCGATGCTAACTCTAGCCGGCTGCGTCAAGCCGACTGGCACTCTATAGCTTATCCACGCTTTAATCCTAGCGTTGACAGGCCATACATTGATGGAGTAACATGTTTCGTAGTGGGCCTCTGGGACGCCGAGCTTAAAGGACTTGTAGTTTCCTTTTGGCTTTAATTCCTCTACAGTACTGGTTCCCGTGGAGCATAATTGTTTCAGATACTGAAGAATATCGTCAGCGCTGGATGCCATATTCCATAGATGTAGGTATTTTACTGGTTCGACCGCTTTCAAAGATGTAACAGATGGGCCAGCCGCGCCACACAATGATGTAGGTACGCGACTTTTACGTCTCTTCACATCGATCCAAGGCTGTTCAATTGCAGTCGAAACATCTTTGCTCTTAAAGATCTCGCCTTCAGGTGTCCGTTCTGACTCATTGCCACTATTTCCATGTCTCATAATAGAGGCAACATCGCCTTTCTGAACGATAGGAGCGCCCGCCAGTTCTGACGCAGGCCTTGCTCGTTGCTGTTGGTTTTTTGTAAGGCATTTTGTCCCCTGCACTCGCTTATCCGTTGTGAATGTAGCTGTATCACCAACAGAGGGTTGAATCATGAGAGGTTTTTGCAATACCCTATTTTCATTGCCTTCAAGCTTGGCACTAAGCGCGGCTACTTGTTGAGCATATCCGTCGAGCTTGGTTTCATAACTGGCTATAAGCGATACAGCATGAGTCAGTTGATCCCTTATAGTAGTCATTTCTACTCTTAAGCTACGTATCTCAATGGAGAGTTCATTATTCTCATCGCCTTTGAGCGCATCGGTATTAATTGGCGGGATCTTCCTACGAAAAGTTACATTTTGATTTTGGTTCCGTTTAGCGAGACTTACAGGAGTGAGGCTGTTATCCCCTCCTCTCTTCCTAGAGCAGCTGCATTCAGGACATATCCAAGTCCCCTTTACTTCACCCGCCAGCTTTTTCCCTCCAGCGCATGGTATATGATAGAGTTTATTACAGTCATCTATCATGCAGCTCAAGAAATCCTCACTATCCACTATGGCCCCACGGCAGGCGGAGCAAATCATTGATATTGCGATGTTTAAATCAGCCGTGCAAATCCAATACTCTTTATCGCTAAGCGGCGATGAGAGCGTCGTCAGTGCGCTAGGCAATATTCAACCGGTCAACGGCGATGTGGTGACTCACCACACTCGAACAAAGCAAGCGAGCGGCGTGCGAGTTGTCGTAGGTCAGTAATGAGGCGGTTAGCAAAATAAATTTGAAATGTTTTTGCTTATAATTACGAAACCACTGGGCCGATTTTGGCCAGAAAACTGTCAATAAATAGAGTTTTTCACAGGTCACACAATTATTTAAGTCACTGTTAAGTATCTTCAACTTTAACCACTTTTACAAATAAAAATTCACAGATCAAACAAACGAAGATGTTGCTTTAACTGCGACAAAACGAAAAAAAAAAAGTACGTATCACAATAAACCAACAGTTAGTTTAAGTTCAGTTACGGTTAGTTAAGTTGCTACCACTAGGCGTGAAGATAGGGGGGTGTTACAATATCAGCACTGCGATGTCAAAAACTATTTATTAAAATAAATAGGGAACATTTCTCATTGGCTCTAATTGTCACTTATTTTACTATACTATACGACCTCTGTGGCGCAGTGGGCGAAGGCCCGCCTGAGAAGCTGAAGGTTGCGGGTTCGATTCCCGCCGCGGGACAAATGATTATATGATCTGCATATATTTGTATCGGGTTTTCTATGTATAATATGTGTGTATTTACAAAAAAAAAGTCATGTTGTTCCCAACACAAGCTCTGCTTACTTTGGAGCTAGGTGATGCTGTGTGAATACGTCCGTCGTCCAGTATTTATTTATTAACTAAATATTTTACCTACGTGCGTAGGTAGTAAATGTGAAGTAGCCGGTTCTATTGTATTTCATTGCTATTGTTCATCGATAATAAAACAGTTTTCAATCAATTCCTATTCCAGCAATGCAAACAGCTCCAGTATGAGTTTAAATCAACTATGAAAGCTGCTGCGAATAACTAACTTTTGATGGAACTAAGATGAAAAAATACTCAAAATTATTTCAGAGGTTTGAAGCGACTCGTGACATAAAATATGCTCTTATATTTTTTTTGACTTTGACTTTAATCAAACCATAAGCAGTGTCACTCAGCTTGGCAGTGCTCTCGGACCACTTTTGTTCATACTATTCATTAATAAAACAAAACAAACAAACACGCTCACGACTGTCTTTCCCATGGTGGACATCCTCAGATACATACTCAGTGATTAGATCTTTGAGGATATCAAGTGGTCAGGTAGTCAGAGACACGTCCAAACATTACATTTGGTACATGCCCGCGTTTATCAAGTAGTAAGCGTTCCACGTAACAGGTTGCAAGCCCATCGCCGCTTATTGGAACACTAACTGTTGGTACATGTGTTCGAATTTTTAGTTCTAGGGCATGCCGGTTTCCTCACGATGTTTCCCTTCACCGTATTGAGCACGTGTTAATGCGCACATAAATTTTTCATATGCTGATGACCTCAAGGCATATAAAATTATTAGTACAATCGAAGTCTGTTTTCAGCAAGACCTGGATCTAAGTACATACTGCGATGATAATAAAATTCAGTTAAGTATCCCTAAGTGCAACTACATCACTTTTACTAAGAAGATAAGCACTACACACTTCACATACAATCTTTAGAGAGACAACCTAATGTCTCTCTAACATCAGCTTTGAGGGATTTAAGAATAAAATTAGACACAAGTCTGTGTTTAAATACACATATTGACAACATTATAAATAAAGCTTTAAAATGTATGTTTTTTTAATGAGATCATCAACTGATATTAGGCGCACCTTCTCATATTTGTATTTATATAAAACACTGGTCAGCTCCCAACTTCAGAATGCAGTACCAGTATGGAACCCATCTTATATAAAAAAACATTTAGCCATTGAGAGAGTTCGATGTAAATTTTTACTTGCCTATTTTTACACTACAGATGTCATAGAAGTTACTTGTCTTATACTCAACTGCTCGACAAGTACAACATGCTAACTCTCGAGTCAAGACGGAAATACTTTGAGGCAATCACGATGTATAAAATAGTGAATAACTATTTTGATTGCATTGAATTGGTATCGGGAGTTTGTTATCTTGCTCCACGAACTGTGTTCATAGGCGGGCGGTCCGTGCAGGTTCCTTGTTCGCCTTATGCAACTGCAACTGTGTGAAAAATGTCCAGCATTATTTATTTATTTATTTATTATACAACTATGTACAAGTAGGTATATACAAAAATTACAGATGAAACAGCTAGCTATCTAAAGACCGTTTCAAACGATCTATAGATAGCTCAACTGATCCAGATCACTACCAGGCGGAAGCGTTCCTAAAATAATGGCCGCATTACCACGCTGAAGACATTAATTGCAAAATGCTAATGCGTTGACCCAGATAAGATCCAGCTCTCTTGTCACGCGTCGCTTCGACCAGTCGCCCTGAAATAATTTTGAAAACGCGAAGGTCCCCGGTTTCCCTCGGACCCAGAGTCCCAACCCCAATATATAATGATATTTTTATAGATATATTAAATTTTCATCATAGTTCACTTCTCGGGTTTTTAATTTATTTGGGTATATTACACACATACTTGCTTAAATTTTGAGTTTTAAAGTTTTTTTAAAATTTTATTTTTTTCGTTTACCGCGGTAGTTTTAGTTCGCATATATTATGTGTTCATACTAATAAATAAGTTATAACGCCATCTAGTTTTAAAAACATACAATACTAACGAATCATATAAATAAATAATAATAAAAATAATAAATCTTAGCGATGATGCCGCCACCACCTAGTTTTAAGATTATTTGTTAAGTGTTTGTTTTTTAATCCTGGTGTAGGTATGCAATAAATAATTATCTATTTATAAATGTATAATAACTATGTGTCTAAAGTTGTTAGAACACCATTTTATAAATTCAACAATATGAATTAGTTTAGGTAAATATTACCTTCATATTAGGTAGGTTGGTATCTAATAGCTTAGTATGTACAAACAATATCTTTCCCTGAACCTTAGCTCTGAAGCTTAACATAATTTACGAGATTACTTCAGCTTAAAAGATCACATAAAATTAAAACTAATCCATTGAATAATTATCTGAATATCGTGCACGCAAACATCTCCGGACAGTTTTATCGCAACTCACACAATTACCAGGCGTTTTTTGTCAACTTCGTCACTTTGCGAACTTGCTACGATTACACGTTGTCAGAATACGCGGTATTTGTTCGTTCAATATAATATCAGGACTTCACTGTTTGTTCTAGAACAAAACAATGCCTGAAGACTTCCTATAGCCACTTAAACGCAACCTATTTGTACCAAGCTCGATGAAAGAGATCCAAATTCAAATGAGGCAAAAAAGTAAAAAATTGTCTTCGTCATTATTGCCAGCGTGCTGCATTGGCACTGGAACATTGTCGGCGCGTTTCTTAATCCAAATTTAAAACTGATGCTGTGTATGTAAATAAGATACTTAGCGTGATCTCTTTTCGAAAGTAATGACAATATTTCTGCGCATGTTTGAGTAATAGGATATATAAATACAAGGGAGCAAAATAATATTTCTACGGCGAGGAACCTATTTTGAAAGAAAATTCATGTTCTAAATTCAAACTCGTTACTGCCCGCTGTGAAAGTCTAATAGAGAAAATCCTTCTTTGCTCGCACTTATTGCGGTATAAAACGTAGTTTTTCGAATAGATGGGATAAAAAATTATCATAATTCTTTCTTTATATAAAGTGCGCGTTAAAAAAATATGGTTTGTGCCATTTTGTGGTCTCTTTTCAGCTGCAGCCATCAAGGCCACTTGGATCATCCATCAACTTAGTCTATTTAACCAAATCTTGTCATTGCAATTACTGATACTGATAAGTTATCAGACTCGGTTTTTCCAGTTATATAAAAATGTTGATAAAAACTATCGTGAAGTTGATTATTCATATTATAAAAAAGGGAATTTTCACCGATAGTACGGTACTTAATAAATCCTGTTTTAAAAACGGGATGATAAGAATAATGTTGATAAAGTGATTTGAAAGTGTGTGAAGCCTGAAGAGACCTACTAATTCCCCGCTTGGTTTACTCCTACTTCAACGAACTTTCAAATCACCTGACTGAATTTTAAGTGGTTGAAAGTTTGCTCACAGCTAGATAAATCATAAATGAATGGTGAAATATGCAAATGAGCTGTCTTTATTGAGTTTGGAATAAACCTCTATCCAGAAGAGACCGAATTGTAGGTTGGTTTTCCAGTGGTGAGTGAATCAATAAGGTTTTTAGATCTCAACTTGGTATTCTCATACAAAAAGTGATATAGCGGCATCACGTGACATTACAAAACATTATAAAGGACCCAAATTTGAGAACCTATATTTTTAAAAGTCAGTAAAAAATAAATCAAACATGTTCAGAACTATCATTCTTATGGTGGACGACCTATACTCGTCCAAACATTATATCAGACAAATGTCCACGTGATAGATTGCAGGCCCAAATGTGATACCAAGCCCAAAACGATGGCAAATGCCAAAAACATTTTTGATCTTGTTTTTTTTTTTCTAGAAAATGTTGTTCTTACGATATTCTCCTTTACCGTCCTTGCTGATGTGCACATACATTTTTCATACGGCTATCTAGACCCTTGCTCAACTTATGAGAAAATAATAAGCGTACCTACGACATTCCTTTGGCATGTCTCTCGTTGTAACTTTGTGCGATGCGGCTATCACAAAAGTTGCTGAACTCCCGAGTTGCTAGGAGGATACACGTGGTACCATAATTATAATGGATAACTGCTGTCAGCTGTCATCCGGTGACCACGACTATTGCAATTGAATTTGCAAATATATATATATATATAGTACAGCAACCAAAGGAACCAAATACCATCCAATCAACACCTGAAGATGAAATCCTAAAGCTTCATTACCAATTAAGCCTTGTGCTGAAAATCAGCGCTAAGAATTCGTTCCCAGTACATGCTGAGCTCAGGGCTTTTCATAGGAACCTGTACATAGCAGCGTTCTGCATACACTTATATAGTACCGTCCCAGAAAGTCGTCCCATCCTGCTATACCTATCTGTGTAAGTGTTTGTATAAGCGTTATTTGTTGTTGTTCTTTTTTTGTACTGTTGACATTGGGGTAGAGAGGAACTTCCTCGTAGCCCTAACTAAACGCCTAACAACACGAAGAGCGTTTGAATAAAACCTGCTGTTGCAATATAATCGTAAAGTAGGGGAAAAATAAAAAGTAAACGCGATAAAGACCCATAAAACGTATAATTATGTTATTTAATCGCGAAAGTTTGAAAAACGTACCAACTGCTAAACTGTAATTTAATTACGCAATTATATTAAAATTGAAAGCATTATTTATGAAATTGGCTTTTGCTTATCATTAAAACACGATTGCATTTGTAACTATTCGCTAAAATTGTTTGGTGCACAAAGTTTTAATTAATTGGCCAGCGCAATTACAGCGAACCTTGCTATTAGTGGCAATATAATGGAAACAAGCATTGTCTGGTTTGCAAAATCAGCTAGGTAGGTAATTTTTCATAATGTAAAACTGTTGGCTAATTTCAATTCAGATATAACTTGCGATCGGTTGCCAGCATGAGTTCAAGAAGCATACTTAAATTATTTAAGGTATGCCGAAGGGAACTCTCATAAACGGGATTAACGGATATTCTTCTTAATTTATAAATGTGAAAGTGTCGATGTTGGTGGCTAAAAAAAATATCTGCAGAACTTGCAACGGACGTATTGGCCTAGTGGGTGATACCCCGCCTTTTAATCCTGAGGTCGTGGGTTCGAACCCGGCCGTGCACCAATGGATTTTTCCACTCGAAAAATGTATGTGCGTATTAACACGTGCTCAAAACGGTGAAGGAAAACATCGTGAGGAAACCGGCATGCCCTAGAACGAAAAATTCGAAGGCATGTGCCAACAGTTAGTGTTCCAATAAGCGGCGATGGGCTTGCAACCTGTCACGTGGAATGCTTACTACTTGCAAAACGCGGGCATGTACCAAATGTAATGTTATGACGTGCCTCTGACTACCCCCTTCTTGGTATCCTCAAAGATCTACTCACTGAGTATGTATCTGAGGATGTCCACCATGGGGAAGACAGTCGTGAGCGTGTTTTTTTTTTTTGCAACCATTTGTCCCGTAGCGGGAATAGAACCCGCACCTCTTGCGCCTTAGCTGGCTGCTCTACCACCGCAACACCAAGTCACTAGGGCCACTTAGCTAGTGAGTTAAAATAACTGACACTAGTTAGGTGTTCGGTTTCGAAATGGATCTGACATAATTTTCCAAGCCAATGAATGATCATCTGAAATATTTGATACTAGCATCTGCCCACGGCTTCGCCCGCGTGGTACCCGGATAAAAAGTAGCCTATGTGTTATTCTGTAATGTATGTATAAGCTACGAGTAAAGTTTCGTTCATTAGTTTTTGCGTGAAAGAGTAACAAACATCCATCCTCACAAACTTTCGCGTTTATAATAGTAGTAGGCTTTTAACGTGACATATAAATCGAAGCACTTACTAGCTCGACACAGGTGCTCACTTATCCCAAAACAACTAAAGAATGTAATATCTGCATCGTGAACAATATATCCAGCCGGGTCTCTACGCTACGTGATCCGGATTATTCCATCTCAAACTGGCGAATTGCGTTAAAACCCCACTGTTCGACGCCGATAGAGGGCGCTCGAGTCTCCGGCTGCACTTTACTATGCGACTGTACATTCATATCAGCTTTGAGAGCTGACAAAAAAGCGAGTGGGTTATTTGTGGAGTTTTAGCATATAGCATTATAGCATACTGTGTTATAGCATACTGAAAAGGGTCCAGATGTCGTATCTATCTAGACTTAGGTTTAAGGGGCTGAACCAAAAATACTATATCTCATTTTTTTAGCATGTTTGGTTTAGTTTGTGGCAGTAGGAAAAACATAAGTTATAATTTATCATAATATTATTATTAATTTATATATTTGAGACTTATTTATTTTATACAGTACATATATCACAATTACTTAAGTACACAACATATTCATATTAAATAAAACAAATCACCTAATTTATACTTCAGAGAAACCATTGAAATAAAAAAAAAGAGTTAAATATTAAATGGTAAAAAAAAACCTAAGAATCTCATTATGTCAAAGACAAGGTTTTGCAAATTTTTTCGATGCAACTGTAAACTGTTAAAAAAAACGGTTGTTTTTGTAACCCACTTCAATAAAAGGTTGTTGTGTAAAGGCTTGTTGTGTATCTCAGTTACTTGATATCTTCGCTAAGTGTTAACCGCTTTTGATGATTCTTTAATTATTTTATAGAGATCGACCAATTCGAGAATGATCTTGAATTGGTAAAAAAAAAGTATTTTTGACGGATTGCTATTTTTTCCATAAGATGATGATGTTTTTTAAGTTAAAAAAACATCATCATCTTATGGAATCACGACTAGCCGCGATTTTTCTTTTGTTTTTTATTCGAAAGAGTGTCATCCCGAGTGAGCCAATTATATCAAGAACGTGAGGATCATTTCTCCGTAAACACGTGAGGATCTGATGGTAGAGATCAGATCCTCACGTGTTTACGGAGAAACAGAATAGAAACCGTAAACTTGGGACTGCAAACGTATAATTTGGACTTTGATCAACTTCCCGTTATTTGAAGTAGTTTTTTTGATATTTAATGTCTATTGACATCTTTGGCGCTGTGGGCCGTCTGAGACGTAGTAGGTTGCGGGTTCAATTCCCGCCGCGGAACAAGTGTTTGTAGAATCTGAAAATGTTTGCCTCGGGTCTGGGTATTTTCTACGTATAATATGTATTATTTACAAAAAATAAATATAAGTATCAGACATGTAATTCCAATAATACAAGCTCTGCTTACTTAGGGGCTAGATGATGCTGTCCAGTTTTATTATTATTTTTATCATATTATTGATGAGCTAATTAATTGGCAACGACAGTACGTTATTACAAGATGATGATAGTATAAAAAGTAGGTCCTCCGAAATGTTTTTTAATTGATAGATAAATATACCGTTGCAATAATTTGTTATCAACAGATAACAAATTAATGCAAAGGTGTGGCTAACACAAGCTCAGAAAAAAAATAGGTAGTATTCGTTTAAATTTCCACAATGAAGGTCTTATGCTTGATATTATTTTTTGTGGCTATAGCCTTTGCCAAGCACGAACAGTATAAAGGGTAAGTTTTTTGATCATGTTTTTATGACTAAACCATCCGTGGAATAAAGTATACATGAAGAAACAAAAGAAAAAAAAGATACACCCTCACGACTGTCTTCCCCATGGTGGACATCCTCAGATACATACTCAGTGAGTAGATCTTTGCGGATACCAAGGGGTAGTCAGATGCACGTCCAAACATTACATTTGGTACATGCCCGCGTTTTGCAAGTTAGCATTCCACGTGACAGGTTGCAAATATATTTCCATCCATTTTATACGGGAGATTATCTGTGATTGGTATTACCTACAAAAGGACTATTCTAGTTTTATGGGCCAAAGGATCTTAATCATACCTATGTATCCAGCTCTAAAGAACTACTATTTTTCCACTTAGATGGAAGTCCTTCTACCTAAAACCCACAACCCAGGAGCAGCTTAAGTTCATCAAAGCCATTGTCGACGCTAACGAGGTTGATATCATCAGCCATCCTATTCTTGAACGTGAGGGAGTAGTGCTGGTAAGACCAGAACACCAGGATGGATTCTTGAAGGCATTGGAGGAACATGACGTTACCTACAGGATCCACACCAATGATGTTAAGGCGTAAGTTTTTACTAGTATTTTTTCTATTATATACATATATAACAACCAAACGACACTAGTTCCTTCATAAGAATTAAAAATAGAAATATAAATATTTTAATTTGCGAAAATGAGTGCAAAACACGATGTTATAAAATAATGTTGTGTCCGCCATAGTCTACTTTAAAATATTGTAATTAAACAAATCTGTAATAGTCTACTTTAAAATAATGCAAAATTCTAACTTAAAACTATTAAAATGTCAAAAATTTATATAAACGAGAAGTAACATATTTTTTACAAAATAGATAAAATATTATATTTTTAAACTAATTTATTCATGTGAGTTACGATCGGTATCATAAAAGTACAGAATGCCCTTTTCTCATTAAGCGGGTTCAAGTCAAGTAAGTAATACTGTAGTATAAGTCTTTAAATGCAGTATTTACTTACTTTAAAAAAAAAGTCTTTAAGTAAAATATTCAAAGTACTTGTCCTACTTTGTCGTGGCTGGCTGCTGACATTTCAAGGATATGGATGTCTGTGAAATTTCAGGCACATGATAAATATTCAACTATAACTTTATGTCAGACAATATTAAAAAAAAAACACCTAAGTGCCATCTGTGCCGTGTGGTCCGATCAGGTCCTGTCTCAGCTTAATGCTGCTCCGTACGGTAGTGAGAAGTAGCACTCATCAACAATATTGCTGTAATAACAAAGTGTATATATTGTTGTAATAATAAAATATTGTTAGTACAATATTTTTATAACAATAATAAAATGCATTCTTTGCAGTGCCCTTGACCACGATGATGTTCTTATCGAAGCCAGGAATAACGAGACCAGAGCCAGGGGTGGCAAACAGCTCCCCTACGACAACTACCAGGAGTTAGAAGTGGTGAGTTTGGATCATCCCATCGAGCATATGCATACTATGTGCTAGATAGATCATCTTCACCCCTCGTGGCTAGCCTAGTTATGGTTTACCGATTATCTAAGGAAGATTTGGCCTGTATTTTTATGTATATCGCGCATATCATTAGGTGTCTGATAATTCATGAATTTCCTCGCAGTCGCCAAACTATAGGATTTAATTGGTATCAAGCGATTTTTAAATTCTTAATATTGGTGCCAGTTTGATTATAAACTTATATCAGAAACTGCTAAAATACTAACTTATGTCCACTAATTAAATAGATAATTTATGTCTTCATACAAAAGTTGTACTTTTAGTTATGAGAAGTTCTTGTTATTTCTGTAATTTTGGAGCAACTGCAACTGTGGAGTCATTAATTGAAAACGTCGGGTAAAACGCACTGGTCGGCCTATTGATGATATGTGAGGGAAACGCTCACTAAGATAGCCGGGGGAAAGGGGGTTGCGAAGGACATTAAAGAGGAGTGATAAAATGTGAGCTTCCCGACGTGAACGGATTTCGAGCCACTTCAGCTGCTGGTGAAAAACAGAAACATACTTCCGCAGTCCGTTATATCTATGTATAACGGATACAGAGGTTCTACAGGCGTTCTAATCTATTTAATTGTTCTTCTGTAGCATCAGGGTAACATACATTCGCATAATCTAAAATGGGAAAGAGTAACGCATTAACCAATGTGGTCCTCGTAGATTGTGGCTGGAAATTCTTCATGCGTTTTAGAGAATGCAAGGTACCGAAAATTCTCCTAATGATCTGGGTAATATGGTAGTCCTATGACAAATTTTGGGTTATGTGAAGGCCCAAGTTCTTAACTACCTTGCAATATTGTAGCGCAATATTATTATACTTAACTGGAGGAAGGATAGTTGTGTCAACATTGCTGATCAGCCTGTTTCCACCAACAATGATCACTTGTGTTTTATTGGGGTTGATGAGTAGACCAAACTTTTGAGTCCAATCATATACAGCACTGAGATCTTTGGTGAGATTTTGAATACCTTCAAGGATTTGATCAGGTTCAACACTGAGATATAATTGGACATCATCGGCATACAAGTGGTATGATGTAAAGCGAATTACCGAAACAAGTGTGTTTATAAAAAGAGAGAAGAGAAGAGGAGAAAGAACACCACCTTGAGGTACACCCGCTTCAATATAACACCAGTCAGAGGAAACATCATCAATTTTTACACATTGCTGACGTCCACAAAGATATGAGCCAAAACATGAAACAGAAGATTGGGAGAGATTAATGGAGCGCAAGACTGCCAGCAAAATATCGTGGTCCACACAGTTGAAGGCGTTACTGAAGTCTAACAGGGAGAGAATAGTGAGTTGACGATTGTCGATAGCAGACCTGATGTCATCAGTAATTTTTATAAGAGCAGTACAAGTACTGTGAGCAGGACGAAAGCCAGATTGAAAAGGACTAAGAAGATTGTTTTGGTTAAAAGCGGAGAAGAGGCTAAATAAGGTTATTAAGTGGCTTAATTCGAACCTGCTGAGTTTTAACGTCAGCAAGACTAAATACATTCCATTCCTTCTGACTCTCTACTAGGGAGTAGGTGCAGCACACTACTACGGTGGAGGCTCTGTCTCAATCTGTGAATTCCAAAACCTCGAGAAACGTGGAGTAGTGTAGGATATTTTGGAAGCTTTATCACATTATTTATCCAAATATTCATATTCATATTCATTCATACTTTAGGATCATAAAGAACACTTATTCATGTCAATAGATAGAAAACACCCAGACTCGAGACAAATATTTGCAGATGCAAACATTTGTCTTGCGAAGGGAACCGAACCCGCAACCTTCTACGTCTCAGGCGAGCCTTCGCCCACTGCGCCACCTAGGTCGTCACTATAAACTATTATATTCCATTCTATTCTTGTATTTGAACTCACAGATTTACGCATATCTGGATGACATAGCCGCTCGCTACCCCGACCTGGTGACCCTTGTCCAACCAGCTGTTTCCTTCGAAGGCCGTCCTATAAAATACCTGAAGATCTCCACCACTAACTTTGAGGATAAGAGTAAGCCCGTCATTTTTATTGATGGAGGCATCCATTCGAGGGAGTGGATCTCCCCTCCCACCGTGACCTGGGCCATCAAGAAGCTGGTGGAAGATTTAACTGAACCGGACCTGCTGGAGAGATTTGACTGGATCATTCTGCCCATAGTCAACCCTGATGGATACAAATTCACTTTCACTTCTGTAAGTTTAAAAGCAGCACTGTTTCACGATGTGAAAACTGGCATGTCTCAGAACCAAAAGTTTGAAGGCCCGAGTCATCGGTTACGCACCATTTCTGAAAGTTTGTACAACGAAATTAGTTCTCTAGAAACTTATAAAGTAAGAGCGATCTTCATGTTTATGCATTAATTTGTCGAATTTAAATTTCAATATGTACCTATGTGTTCATATTGTTTTCTATATTTATCATAATAACTGGGGAAATTTTAAGTTATCTAATCAGTGGATTAACGATCACTGATCAAAAAACTATACCTATGTAGGTACTAACTAATATCATGTAAATAATTAGTCCCCAAATGATAAAAAAAACATTTAAGAAGTAGCTATAGTTTTCATCATCATTGGCCAGGGTTAGCCCTGGCCCCCTAATTGCTCTATCAAAATGGCGATGGAAAGTATGACACTGATAACACTTTATTTTGTTTACTCTGTGTTGTCTGTGTGTATTAATTTTATACTTATCTTAGTTTTCTTATTTCATTTACTTTCAATTTTCATTTTAATTGCTTTTATTGATACTTATAATCTGTGCTCTGTTGCTTGAATTAAATGTTTATGCTATAGCTATTTCTAATACAGATTTATTTTGTTCTTTAGAGCCGTTTCTGGCGTAAGACCCGTTCTACCGACCAGCACGCTCAGAGCCTTCTCTGTCCTGGAGTCGATGGAAACAGGAACTACGACTTTGCTTTTAACACCGTCGGCACCAGCAGCAGCCCTTGCTCCGACATCTACGCGGGAAGTCATGCCTTCTCCGAAGTTGAAACTCGAGTCGTTCGCGATATCATCCAAGAGAACCTGCACAGAATAGCATTATACCTGACTATCCATAGTTACGGAAGCTTGATTTTGTATCCCTGGGGAAACGACGGTTCACTATCCAACAATGCGTTCGCTCTTCACTCCGTTGGCATCGAAATGGCTAATGCTATCCAGAACCATAAAATCAGCTACTTTCCCAACTACATTGTTGGTAACGCTGCCCTCGTTCTGTATGGAGCTGCTGGAGCTGCAGAAGATTACGCTCACTCAGTTGGCATTCCACTTGCCTACACCTACGAACTACCCGGCCTAAGCTGGGCTTATGGCTTCCATCTCAACCCCAGGTACATCGAACAGGTCTGCAAAGAGACCTGGGAGGGTTTTGTGGTTGGTGCGAGAAGAGCTGGTGACTTATTCACGCCGTTACCTTAAATGAGTAAAATAAAGTGCAATTAAATGTTTTTTTTTCTGAGTTGCCACAGCGTAGTGAAGAGTTCTGTTTAAATTTGCAACAAGGCAGTCAGTTGTTTTTAGCTATTCGCGGAAATAATGAGACGTGTTTGGGCGGTACCTTGGCTTCCGATCCGGAGATTGTAGGTCCCAACCAAAGTTGTGCAACAATGAATTTTTCTACTAAAAATATGTGTGCATTATTAACACGTTCTAAAAATAGTGAAGAAAAACATCATGAGAAAACCGGCATGCCCTGAAACCAAAAACTCGAAGGCATGCGCCATAAGCGACGATGGGCTTTGTTACAAGCCCATCGTCAAGTCATGTCAAGTGAAATGCAATTTTTAGTTTTTAGTCTGTAGTTTATTTTTCACTACTTGCAAAGCGCGTGCCAAATATAATGTGTGGATGTGCCTCTGACTACCTTCCAATATAATATTCTCAAAAGATCTTCACACTGAGTATGTTTCTGAGTTCATCGTGGGGAATAAAGTCGTGAATTTTTTTTGAATAAAACAAAAAAAAATATCAACAAAAAATTAGTAATGATGATTATACATACAGATAGCATACCCTATCTAAGATAGATAGGGCTAGATATTATTAGGTACGCTAGCTTATTTAAAGTTAAGTATATCAATTATCAATGAGGAAGCTGATAAATAATAATTTACCTACCAAGCTATGAATCAACCCAACAATATCTGGCAAATCCTTCATTGTTTTTTAAGTTCGTTCAATACGCGTACATACCAAAATTGACATACATATCACCATTGTCGTATAGTATTTCCTACCTTTTAGTTAGCTTTTGTTTCTTTTAGAAAAAAGTTGGTTTCACTGCGCCAACTGAAAACTAACTGCATTTTGTTCAAATTTATTGCAATACAAATTTTACCATTCAAAAACCATTTGCAAAATACAGTATTCTCACTGAAAGCTGCTTGAAATTGATTTGAGTTTGAGTTGACTTCATTTGGCTGCCTTTACACCTAACGCAGAGTTGTCGCATTTTGTGATAAATGAAAATGAACGACAATGCAAACTACATCGCCGTGTCACTAGTTTTTTCTTGGGGGCAGGGTGCATTTGGAAAGTGGCATTTCGCATTAGTATATATAGTATAAGACAAAGCCACTATGACAATCAAAAGCCCTATTACCCAACTTGAAAATTGAAAAGATTAGGTCAATAAGAGAGGTCTTTTTTGGCCTGATGCTTGAGGTTTGTAGAATACTAAGTCTTAGTCGAAAAATGTTCGCAGACTGGTCTCCCGCCGCGTTCCGTGTGATTTGGTAAATTGATGATTTTATTGGATAAAAGATAATACAACTTTATTTGCCATCTACTTCATTATTTGATAATTCATTGTATTTTAATTTTAATGAGCAAATTTTCATCTTATCTTTACATTTATATTTGTATCAGAGTATTTTTTATAGCTATAAGCTAAACAAATCTTCATTTTAGTCCGACAGTCAAGTGGTGTACCACATACACAATATACATGTAGGTATATTACTATGCTTACTATACATACATATATCTAAGTACTATATGATCAATTACAAAGCACCTAAGTAAATTCCTACCCCCTATTATTAAGGCTTACTCAATAGAGCCATCCAAGCCGAAATGCATAGATTCACCCCAACCTCACGCAGACCAAAGGTTCTCGAATCATTATTGTAAGTGACCACTGATCAGTTTCAATGGAAACTATTTATTAGCACTATAACAAAGCGATTAATGGGGACCCGATCCCTTTGTTAAGGTGCGGTTTACTGAACAATTACTTGAACCCGAAAACTCGCAACTCTAGACAGAGCGACTAAATTGAAAAATGATTTAGGTGTTTTAAACACGTCGTCAATCAATGTCCACAGGAAACAATATCTAAAATGCATAAATAATAGTGTGAGCTAGGGACTGTTAAAAAGGTAAATGAGTTTCTTAGGTTTTTGTTTTAGATTATATTTTTGTACATAAATACCTATCGAGTGACATACGAGTATATTTAAAACAAAAACTTAATATATATATTTTTTAATATCAAAGGACCTTTTTAGCATTATAGTCCGGCTTTGTCATTGAGATTTGTAAATAACACTTGTAGTTATATCACTTAGTGATACGCCATTCACATACATATTAATTTGAGGGTAGATAAATAAACAAAAAAAGTAAATAATATTCTGACATTTCGTTAGGGGTGACCTACCAGCTCGTATCTTAATAATATTATGATTTTATGATATCCTGAAAATATCAACTTTGGCGAGAACCAAACCCGCGACCCAAGAGGTTCTTGGTGTGAGGGTACTTTATAAACTGAACACTTCGCCCGGCAATGGCCTGGTAAAAACCTGCAGAATTTCATAGTGTGGGTACCACTTTAAAACTAAACGTTTTTATAATATCCTGCTTCATTGCATCTTAATGCTAATTACAACGCTAAGGCCGCTTTTACACGCTAAGTGCAGACAAGACCAATGTGAGTATGCACACGACATGAATTTTGTCGGATCTTTGCATGAAAACTTGTCGATAAGATTATTTTTGGACAGACGTACGTAAGGTGTTGTGAACTGGTCGAAGCTATTAATCGTTAATTTTCTATTATTGGGAAATAAAAAAATCTCATTTAACTACGACTAAATAAACTGCGTACCTTCAATTCGCGTCCATGCCCACAAATGTACACAGTGTGACTAAACCACGATAGAGAGCATCATATCTGGCGCAGACATGTTTTCTTGTTCAGGGCCAAGGCAGTGTACACAGTTCGTGTGTAAACGACACGAATTCTTGCCTGGGCCTGGCGATTTTTCTTAGCGTGTATAAATGGCCAAACTGTGAAATATTATTGAGGCCATAATCACGTGGTGAGCTGCCTTAAAGGCTAAAGATAACTTTTAATGTGACTCAATTATCACCACTTTAGAAAGATCTTTATAATGATAGCAGTTAACACGAAGCAATTACGTGCGAACTGTACCTGTAGCCAAGTTTACTTTCTATAATCGTTAACATCAGACTGAAGAAGTCTTGAGTGTTTTCTACGTATAAAAATGTAAGTATTTACAAAAAAAAATGTATTTAAGTAGTATATCAGTCATGTAGTTCCCATAACACAAGCTCTGCTTACTTTGGCGATGATGGTGTGTGAAAAATGACCAGCATGATTAATATTATTATTTTTCATAGTTATGACATTACGCTAGGATTCCCTGAGACGTGGTTATCAGGTACTTTGAGTACCATGGTACTACAACATCCAGACCAGGAACAAATATCAATCTCCGTAGCGGCTCAACTGAATCAGATGGAAATTGGAACGGGCATATTTCGTGCTATAGAATACTTTTACAACTTCCCGGTTGAAAAGTAGCCTATATATAGAACACTGGCTACTTTTCAACAGGGTATTACGCGGGCGAAGCCGTGGGCAGAAGCTAGTTCACAATATATCGACTTTTCTAATAGCGACATCATTAACCGCTAAATAAATTGTTACTTTAACTAATTCCCTGGAGATTGGGAGCTGATTTTTACTTGTTCTCTTAATTTCAGGCGTAACTTTTCTTTTGTGAAAGTTAGTCAATCCATGTTCACGGTTCATACTTTCACGATGAAGCTTGCTTGTTATAATTGAGTTTCCACTCGCGACTTCGCTCGTGTGGTATATATACGGTGCAAGTCGTAACGCCAGGTCACGAAATATGTATTCTATTCAGAATTTTATCCATATCAGTTCATGACTTATAACGTACCAAACTCTTTTTTTTTTTGATTCTGGTATTTAGCACTAATTGCTAAACACAAAGGGTCAAGGGAAATGATTGTCAAAGTTCATCGGAATCTCTTGCTTGCCACCGCGATCGCCAGTGCCACCGCATCAGTTTAACGGCCCTAACCCTGATATACGGTGCAAGTCGTAACGCCAGGTCACGAAATATGTATTCTATTCAGAATTTTATCCATATCAGTTCATGACTTATAACGTACCAAACTCTTTTTTTTTTTGATTCTGGTATTTAGCACTAATTGCTAAACACAAAGGGTCAAGGGAAATGATTGTCAAAGTTCATCGGAATCTCTTGCTTGCCACCGCGATCGCCAGTGCAACCGTATAAGTTTGACCGGGCCCTAACCCTGTGTTAAAGCACAATGGTGACCTACCTACACTATCTACGAGTACCTACGTCACGTTCTAGCGCTGGCGACCAGCATTCAGTCTAGCGGCCTCGGTTCGTACACACGCGTACATTTCACATGCCAGAAGATCTCAATTAGATAGCTTATTGCAATTAGGAGTATAGAAAATTGTAAACTATCAGTTTTCATATTCCTCAAAAATCTTCGTTCGATACTCCCATCGATGGGTTATGTGCTCGATGGATACTCCACACCCTGTCTACCTATTTCATAAGTTGGCCAAGTGTGAAGGTGCGCTACGCCGTAGTGCCATAGCACTTAACCTCGTAGCACGTCTACGACAAAGAGATTAGAAACCTTTTTCATCCACATAAAACTCAAAGAGCGTATCCTCGAATTTCATCACAAACGTGACTATTTTAAAGAGTACCCCACGTATTCGACAGCCGGTGTCGTCACCGCGCTTATAACTTTGCTGCCTTTTTAAATTACTCCGCTTTCATTATACAGGGATCAAGTGAGCCCTTTAAATGTAATTAGAATAATCGCTTTGAGTTGTTTTTCTTCAGCTTGAACGGCTTTCTACCTAGCTCTAGTAAGAGAGTAAGTAATTAGATTTAATCGGTGGCGTGACGGACGGCTAGCTGAGACGGAAGAAGTGGGAGTTTGATTCTCGCTGCAGGACAAATGTTTGTATGTTCTGCAAATATTTGTTATGAGTTTCGGGCTTGTGATAGTTTTTAGATGTGGCTTTCATACACATAAGTATGTGACTATTATAAGTTTTTTTTATTAAGTTATATATGTGCATTTAAAAAAAACAGCTAAAATATACCTTTATAATTCTGACCACACACTAGGATTCCCTGTGTCCTGGGTATCAGGTACTACGAGTACCGTGGTACCACAAAACCCGAAACAATTATCAATCTCCATAGCGGCTGAACTGATTCAGATGAAAAATGAAACGAGTTATAAGTTCGTGATCTAGAATAACATATTAATTACGAGTACATTGCCAATTAATAAATTTAAAAACGTAAAGCAAATAAAAAGGCATTCTATAAAATATCTAATTATTTAGACGATAAAAACCTTTGGGATTGAAAACTCGATAAAAAATGTAGGTAGGTACCTAATTTTTATCGAGTTGGAGCATTTTGTTATGTAAAAGGGTCATTAAAGGAATAGCCAGCCTTGTTTTCCTTTTTTGATCCTTGTGATTTTAATGAATAAATGAATTTTGACTTTGACTTTAATATAAACAACTTTTCAAATGCCACTTAATTTTATTGTATTTCATGGTCACACATTCATTAACACCAAACTTAGTATGTCTAATGAAAATTCATATTAAATAATATACGTCTACATAAAAGTCCTCAGCGAAAATGAAATCGAAGTAACACCTCACGTAGTCACAAGCTATTGTCGTAACAGTTTTAAACTTTGGCACTTTCTTAGGAACTTCAGTTTGTAGAGTTCGTGATTTTATTACAGCAATCGAATGAGTCTCTTAAGATCTTGGATGTAATTAGAATAATAATCTCGTTGTGGTAACGAGCCATTACTGTTCTTTATCTGGGAATAAATAACTTTGGGTACTTCTAAACAAAACAGCTTAGCTTGCAACTTTGTTTTGTGTAGCAGCGTTTGTATGAATTTTAAGCAGACTGCTAACGTTATTCTGCCTTGCCACGTCGCTTTTGTTATTAGTGTCAATTTTCGCTGTCATAAATTTACTGAATGAATAAAAATACTTTATTGTACATCACAATATAAAAAAATAAACAAAAAAAAAATATTGTAGAATATAATTACGACTATACCACGTTCTTTACTATACTCCTGCTGACGTTTCGTTGACCGTTTAGAGTTCCTTCAGTTCCCATCTCATGACCGTCGAGCGTGGTCGCTGACGGTGCTCATGAGGAAGGACCTCTAAACGGTCAACGAAACGTCAGCAGGAGAATAGTAAAGTACGTGGTATAGTCGTAATTATATTCTAAAATGATACCAAACCATGATAAGTTTAATTACAAAAAAAAAATACAACTAAAAGTACAATGGAGATCTGTAAGAGATCGCTTAAAATCGATCAAAGTTAAAAGAGCGAAGTATGCAATTTTAACTTATTTAAATTATCCAGTACGATAACAATAAATTAAAACATATAGAAATAACAAATGATCTCTAAGGTTGTAAAATGGTTCGATTTAAACAATCTGCTACTAAATGAAAAGAAAACAAAGTGTATTAGATTTATACTACCTAATGTTACACAAGTTAAAGCAAATATCAAAATCAAAGATGAAGAGTTGTCTCTTGTGAATACCACCGTATTCTTAGGTATCACCCTAGATAATAAGCTTCAATAGGGCCCTCACATTGATAAGTTATCGAAGAGACTTAGTTCTGTGGCATATGCAGTCAAAAAGATCTGTCTTTAAACAGACGTAGACACAGCTAGACTAGTTTACTTCAGCTACTTTCACAGCATTATGTCGTATCGTTTAAAGGGCAAGGTGTACGCTTTTATAACTTACTCCCAAGTGATATACAAAAATTGACTATTAACAAATTTAAAAACAACTTTATAAAAAGGCATACTATAAAATATCTGATTATTTAGATGATAAAAACACTTGGGATTGAAAATGCTCCAACTCATTGTTCTGTAACAGGATCATTAAAAAGAATAACCAGCCTTGATTTCTTGCCTTTCTTTCCTGTCTTGGTAGCGGAAGAACAGACAGTAGATAAAACCGACGTTTCAAAGAGATCCTTGTGATTTTAATGAATAAATGAATTGAACTCTGTTTATTACCTCGTCATATTACCTACTACGTAGAAAATATACTTCTTTACCTATGTAGTTTAATATTATGAAAATAGTTTGATACATTTTTACTGTTTTTAAAGTAGTTTTATTAGAGCTCCCCTGTGATTGTTTTATTTAAATGAAAACCTACTATGACTGTATCCCTATATAAAGGACATGTAAGAAGCAGTTTATAATAATATCCCGCTCTTGATAAGGGAATTGTCTACTGGGATGTTTCGCAGAATGCTAAAGACCATACTATCTGATAAATGCTATTATACAGTTAAATAATTGAATTTTGACAAATAACTATATTATTATTTTTTATTAAATTAATTTATGACTCTATTATTAACATTAATTCATTCCATATTCTATAATCTCTTATCATCCACTTTCCGCCCGCTGCCTTTCTTACGTCATCGCTCCACCTACCCGGGGGGCGCCCCACACTACGTTTGCCCCGACGCGGTCTCCATTCAAGAACTCGTTTACCCCAACGGTTGTCGGTTCTTCGGCATATATGACCAGCCCATTGCCACTTCAGCTTACTGATCCTCTGAGCTATGTCGATGACTCTCATATCGGATAATCTCGTTACAGATTTTAACTTTCAGAGAAACCCCGAATATAGGTCGTTCCATAGCTCGCTGTGCAACCTTGAACTGGTGGATTAACCCTACTGTGAGTGTCCACGTCTCGGCATAGTACGTCATCACGGGTAGGACGCACTGGTTGACCGGACGTCATCATGGGCGACTTCAACGCTAAAGTAGGAGTACAGACTTGCGGTGAATCGAGACTAGGGCTGCATGGTATTGGTATTAGGAACGATAGGGGGCAAATGCTCGTCAACTTTCTAGAGCAAGAGGGGATCTTTTTAATGAACTCTTTCTATAAAAAGAAGCTCCTCAAAAAGTGGACGTGGCGAAGTCCCGACTTTGTCACCAAAAATGAGATCGGCTTTTAATTTTAATATAAAGAAAATACCAGTATTTTCCGAGACAGAATCTTAACATGGAATCCTATTGTATGGTGTGAGTTTTTTTTAAATTACAAACGTAATAGCTACACACCAAACACACCCTCGGTATTGATGGTGTCTTGTAGTCGTGTCGTGTCGTGTATTATAAAATGCTCTAGGTAGTGATTTATGTATGGCAATCATAATAATCCATTTTCAGTGTTCAGGAAATGTATTATTATAATATGTTTGTTGTTATTTTATTCGTGAAGATGAATGGAGAAGTGTACGGGCCATTAAGCAAAGTTATTAGGATGAGCCGGTGATATCACAGGTACTTTGGAAGTACCGCTGTAAACATTTCTAAGGAGACGATAGCAAGGCAGTATCGTGATTTATTACTTAACTGGCGAATGTGAAAATTTCATCATTCAAAAACAAGGAAAACAAGGAACACGTTTGTTTAAAATGTTTAAAAAGAAAATATTTTTGTTGACTGTTGTGGGTTGCTCGGGTTTCCAAATCAAAAAGTTGGTAGCCATGTCTTGTACTATGAAGGGTTTATATTTATATATATATATTTTTGAAAGCAACATAAATGCTAAAGTGGAATATCGAGACTTGGTCACAGAAGAAGGATGATATTTGTTAAAAAAAAAAATTGTGCTCTATTCTGAAAACGTACAAAGAAAAGACACTTGGATCAATATGGTTCTACCCTCCTCAACTCAGCTTTGCTTTGAGGTTTACACATCTAGAGACAAGTCATGAATCCAAATGTTACATTAGATTATTCCGCTTTTTATTACTACCACGCCACAACATTTTTTTTATCCACTACCCACGTCATTCATCACAAAATCCATCCGTCTTTTCTTTGATCTACCTCTACTCTTATTTCCATCCACATTCATATAGAACACGTTTTTCGTAATAAAACTTTCTTCCCTCTTAAATCACCCTAACCGGGTGGGATTTAGGAAGTCGTCGCACGAATTTAGATAAATATTATTTTTTCGGAAACTATTCAATGCCTAACTTTAGGAGCAGTACCGTTAGCATGAAAGAGTCCACCCCTTCCAACCTATATATACTTTTTTTTACCAAAATTCGCGCGACGGCTTTTTAAATCCCAACCCCCTCAACTTTTCCGTCAATGGCGCGGCGCTACTTTCAGACCCCCCCTGATGAACTCATTTCTTATCATACCCATTCATGTAACTCCACACAATCATCTCAGCCGCGAGCACCCTTCATCCGTCCCTTTGGTGGCCAACCATTCATTTCTAGGTATATTAATGAAGTAAAATCATATAGAAAGAATCGAGGTGAGAGGTACCCCGACTTCCGATACAAAGGTCGTGGGTTCGAACCGACCTGGTTATACCGGTGCAGCAATGGATTTAACCATTCAAATATTGTATGAGCATATTAACATATGCTCAAAAGGGCGCAGGAAAACTTCGTGAGGAAGCCGGCATGCCCTAGAACCAAGAAATTGAAGGCATGTACCATCAGTTAGTGTTTCAATAAGTGGCGATGGGCTTGCAACCTGTCACGTGGAATGCTTACTAGTAGATTCTGACTACCCCCTACTTGGTAAACTCAAAGATCTCTATCATAGGGAATATGATAGAATTTAAATTATCGTAGTTTTTGGTAACGTCAGCATGATAATAGTAAAGTATGTGGTATGGTCGTAATAATATCGTAAACTGTATAATACTGTCATGTGTGTGTTTGTATGGAATGGTACTTGAGTAGTTACTTTGGGGCTACATGATGCTGTGTGAAAATGACAAGCATTATATATTACTAGCATCTACCCATGGCTTCGCTCGCGTGATACCCAGTTAAAAAGTAGCCTATGTGTTATTCTGATGTTTAAGCTATATTACTGTAAAGTTTAATCAAAATCCGTTCAGTAATTTTTGCGTGAAAGAGTAATAAACATCCTCACAAACTTTCACGTAGTAGGATTTTATTATTATTTATTCAGGAACATAGAAGTAAAGTTCTTTATGCCTTTTGCTAGACTTGGCACTGCCGTTCCCTCAGATAATCACATTATACGATAAAGCAGCATTTACATCGTTAAGATAATAACTTTAATTTAATTACCTACACATCTACACAAAACGGTAAACAATCTAAGCAGAAGACACGATCTCATCACAACCGCATATATACATTGATACATAGTACAAAGCTATAGCTATTCTCTGAACATCTGTATTCACGTTCTCACACACGCATAATTAATCATAATGTAACCGCGGCTGGCTGAGAATATTGCCAATTTCCTGAATATGTGTGGAAGTAGCTTAATGTTTATCTGTGGTGCTTTGTATCATCAGAGTGGAAGCTTATCTTTACAAATGTACAGCCTTTTTTGCACATGGTGACTACATAACCTTTGTTCGGAATTCTATTGCAGTGCCTCTGACGAATTAATGGCGATGTGCTTACTACCTGGCACGTGGAATGTTAGCTACTTACAAAATGCGAGCATATGGCAAATGTTATGTTTGGACGTGCTTCTGACTGCCCCCTAGTTGGTATCTTCGAAGATTTACTTACTGAGTATGTATCTTTGGATGTCCAATAGTTGTAAGCGTGTTTTTTGTGGCTCTGATTATCCCACTTGTAATGTTGAGTACATATCTTAAGGTATTCATTATGGGGATTATAGTCTATTTAATTTTTTTATTTTTCTGCATAACGAACAATATGGCTTCACCCAGCACTTCACATTTTAAAATATAAATAATATTTACCCAAAATATTGTTACCAATGTTTTCAATGATAGCTTTTTTTATTTTATTTTCAATGATGCTAGATTTGGTTTCAGGGAACCAAAAAAATAGAAACTGCAAAAATAAACCATTGACTTTTGTTTCATAGAACATAGTGAAAATAATTATTATATGGAATGAAAGAAAAAAAACATGAAATTCCATTTATTGACCACAGAGGCTGGTGTAATGGCAGAAACAATTGGAGAGTGTCGGACTGAAGATCAGCAGAACGGAACTTGAACATCTGTTCTGCGACTTCGGTGGCCCCTCCTAATTCCTATTGCCTTGGATAGTGTATCCCTGCCAGTTTGCTCCTACTTTCAATACCTCGGTTCATTAATCCAGAACGATGGCGAGATAGGCCGGGATGTGAAGAATAAAGACCTGTTGTATTGTATGGATCGGAGTGTTGGGCAATCAAAGTGATTGATGAAAGAATATAGCTGAGATGCGAATGTTGAGATGGATGTGAGGAGTTACTAGAATGACAAAATAGACAAAATAAGGAATGAGTATAATAATATCAGGGAAAGTTTATAAGTAGCGCCCGTGACGGAAAAGTTGAGGAGTAATAGGTTAGCATGGTACGGGCACGTCATGAGGAGGGAAGAATGTCACATTACGAGACGAGTGTTAAATATGAATGTGGATGGAAATAAAAAGAGGTAGGCCAAAGAAAAGATGGATGGATTGTGTGAAGGATGACATGGTTATGAAAGGAGTGAGTACTGAGATGACGGCTGATAGAGGAGAGTGGAAGAAGAAAACATGTTGTACCGTCACCGCGTAATGTGGGACAAGGACAAGAAGATGATTATCACTACACAACATTTCGACAAATTGTGACAAAAGACAAAACGAATAAACACAAATACAGAAGGATAACTAGTTACTAAAGAATAAATTACTATAATAGAAAAAGATTGGTTTGTGGTAGGGGTTGAAAGGTTCTTATTTTAACTTATGCTGCACTGAACCTAGGAACCGCCGCACATGTCTGCAGAAATAGCTTCCCAGAATATCCAAAGAATACCCGTTTTCTACAAAATCTCAATGCACTAGCGTGCAATAAGTGAGTGAATCCGTGTTTGAGATAAAATTGAACCGTACGATTCCACTGTAGGCATATTTGCTCTGTGCTCGCCGGGTTAAGGAATAAAAACCGGTGTTCACAAGCATTTATCGAAACGTAAAGGCGTTTCTCACAAAAATAACAGACGTTTTCATCTCTGGTTTTGAAATCTTCGCCATCATGTCCTACTTTTTTATTTACGATTGAACTTTGGTGGGCTTCCAGATTAAAAAACAAAAACAAACACGCTTAAGTCCACGACCTCATTTCCCATATTGTACATCCGCAGATACCCAATCGGAACGTAGATATTTGAAGATACCAAGTAAGGGGTTGTCAGAGACACGTCCAAATATTACATTTAGCACATGTCCGCGTTTTGCGAGTAGCTAGCAGTCTATGCGACAGGCAGGTCTATGCAAGCCCATAACAGACAATATACATGTATAATTTTGATAGTATTAGACTTGATAGTCCTGTTTCTGATAAAAAAGCGTTTTACAAGCGTTTTGAGTTTTTGTGCGACTTTTTTACAATTTATTTTCTATAGCTATGTTAATTTTAGTGTTTCTAAGATACCTAATTTTATTAAATGTTCATTCATTAATTAATTCAATAAATGATGATTGATACAATTGTCGTCAATGTACGGACAATAGCGGTTACCGCAGTTTTATTAGCAATGTAGTTTCTTCGCTACAATAGTAGATACAACAATCACAATAATGACTGCTAGGTAGGTATGTTGGAAAATACTGGCTTGTTACAGGTAGGATGATAAGAGCCGAAGACCGGGCTCAGTGGCGCGTATTGGGAGAGGCCTATGTCCAGCAGTGGACTAATGTGGGCTGATGATGATGATGATGATGACAGGTAGGTATTTAGAAAACAGTACAAAAAGAAAAAGCATGAGAAATGTTTCAATATCAACTTATAAATACTGTCTCAACAGATTTTATACGATCTGTATATTTTGTAATTAATTTAAATACTTTATATGAAATAAACAATAACATATCAAGAGGTACAATGGGCGTTCTTATCGCTTAAAAGCGAACTCTTCCAGACAATCTTTGGATGGAGATGATTTTATGTGATTTTGAAGCTGCCGGGGGTGTACTTTAAAATATGTGAGTTTAGTAGGTACCCAATATTTGATTAGTGCGTGAACTATTTATTTACTATGCACCTTAATTGATACTAAAAACATATCTAATTCATTACCTAACCAACTTTTCAACATTTAAATCATGTTGAATTAGATTTTCCTCAGGAACTAAACTAAAGCCATAAAGGCGTCTGCGGTCTTGTCTTCACAATCTGATCAGGGGAACTCACTTGTTCCTTTTCTTTTGAAATCGTGAGATGCAGCTTAAAAGTTCGTTTTGTTCCTTACGAAAAACATTTTATTTTCACTGCCGATTTTCTTAGAGGAACGTGAATGCCGAAAGATTTCACTAGGGGCTTAAAAGACATACTAAAGCAATGAACATTAAAAACACTTAAAAAACGTGGGTGTTTGCTTAATGTAATGTTTGGACGTGCCTCTGACTAACTTCTAATTGCTATAGAAGTACTGAGTATGTCTGGCATGGGGGTTATGGTAGATTTAGTTAGTTATACGGAAGATACATTAAATTTAAGTTGCTAAACGGCTGAATAAAAGGTTTAGGAAAGATTGCAAGGATTGCAAGCCGTGTTGGTTTAGTGGAAGATATCCCGAATTCAAAACCGGAGGTCGTGAGGTCGAACCCGGTCGTGCATCAATGGATTCTTTCACTCGAAAAATGTATGTTCGCATTAACATTAACACGTGCTCAAAACGGTGAAGGAAAAGTTTGTGAGAAAACCGGCATGTACTAGAACCAAAAATATTAAGGCATGTGCCATCGGTTGGTGTTTATATAAGCTGCGATGGACTTGCAAATTGTCACGTGGAATGCTAACTACTTGCAAACCTAGGCGTATGCCAAATATAATGTTTTGGAGGACGCTCTGGCTACCCCCTACTTAGTATAATCAAAGATCTACGCACTGAGTATGTATCTGAGGATGTATATCACAATCGTGACCGCGTTTGTATGTTTTTGATAGTTAAGGATGGGTTCAATAAATTTTCAATATTAAAATGTTTTTCCAATTCAATAACTTTGGTTGTTTTGTCCGTTTATAGATGAGTTTTGTATTAACTTGCCGATCTAAAGATTGTTTGGCAGAGGTTGTTTTGGCGATAAGATTCATTTCACGAGGTTCATTTTACAAATATTTGTCCCGCAGCGGGAATCGAAAAATTGTGCGTCGCAGCAAACTACTAGCCCGTCATGCATCGAGGTCGCCAATTTACTGAAATAATCATTTTTTTATGTATTTTACTTATTTTACTTATGTACTTATTTTTAATATTCTTTGGTATGCAAGTATACTTATTAATATTTAGGTAACGGTCCTTGTTTTCAGTAATAGTAACTCGTAAAGCAGATCTCATAACACAGGCAGTTGTGAAAATATCATAGATAGCCTATAAAAGCCAAAAGCAATAAACGAATGTTTTATGAACTGCCGGTAGATCGGCAAATCCATTGGATGTTTGCCAGAATGAAGGAAATTGAGATATTTATCAATATTATCCATCTATACAGGGTAAATATAAGAACGAAGAGTTACCAAAGAAATCCAAATGAATTTGAATTAATTCATTTAGTCTTTTAAAATTACAGTTATATTATAAAACTAGCTTCTGCCCGCGGCTTCGCCCGCGTGTTACCAACTTTTGAGTGTATAAAAACAGGGTATATCTTTTATTCCATACAAATTTCAGAACTTTATTGCACACCTCCTAGGGGTAGTTTTGTATGTGATTTTTATTATTTATTTTAAAGTTTATTTGTACCGAGTTTTGAGCGAATGTAACTAAGGAATAAAAAAAAACCATAGAAACTTTACTACCCTGTTTAACCCCCTTATTTATTCCAGAACCTCAAATTTATTCCAAATTTCATCATAACCGTTTAGTAGCTACGGAGATACGTGGTAACAAACATTAGCACAAACAGACTTTCGCATTTATTATATTAGTAGGATAGGATAGGATAGGAAAAAAAAGGATTACGATCTAAGTATATGCTAGTTGACTGATTCGAGGTAGGAACCGGAGTGCTTAGCATACGCACAATATTCTTTCATTTGTAGGAAACGCAACATATGCAGATATGGTTGCAGCGCCAGTTATAACAGGATATTCTACAACATTCGAAAGCTACAAAGCTACAGCTACAGTGACCAAGTTTTTATGAAAAAACGTTGAGCTTCCAGAATTTAATTTTTGGGCATTATTGAAATTAAAATTCAAATCTTTTTATTTCAGCTTTCACAGCCATAACATAAGATTTGATGAAAATAAAAATAGGTAGTTACAGACTAAAAAGAGCTTACGCACACTGTGCAGTTATTGTATTGAGATACCCGTTCGTTGCAGTATACATAAATTATTTTACTGTTACTGAACAACAGGGTCTGCTAACAATAAAGTGGTCGGTACATAACAGGCAGCCGCCTAATGCTTCTTAAATTAGCCGCAACACCAAATTACTGAGACCAACAAACTTGGTGTAAGTGGGCCTTAAAACAATGGAACACATAATTTTCTTGGCATGGGCGTTGAGCCAGGCCTAAATATCTTAAACTTGGACCATCAATCATGATGAAGAACCCTAAAGTTAGCATTGTGGGGTTTTGTGGACCCCAAGCAGCCAGATTATCCCGTTTACTATTGTTTGGACTCTTTTGTTAACTTCCCGGAAGATTTTATCGAGATATTTTCAATAGGACAAGTATTAGAGGCCGGAGATATAACGGCACGATGTAAATGTCTGCCTACTTTTATTATGTCTGCTGGGATTCTTAAAAGTAAAAACAACAATTTAGCGTAAATAAATCTGAAACAAAATGGGATGAAAATTAGAGACTAAATCAATTAGATTATCAATTTGGATCATGCGGCAAAGTACTAAAGATATGGGCGGCATTCCTTTTGAATGGACAAATAAATACTCACTTTGATTGAATAAAGCATTGGTCCTCTTGTCACCAGCGGCGTCTACCAAAAGGGGTGCTATTTCACAAACTTTTGGTACTTTGTCTCTAAAGACCATGGGGTCTTATAGTCTCTAAGCTAAGCGCATAAATGTAGTAACTGGAAAGAACTTCATATCTGCACCACTAGGTATTTTCAGTTGCTTCTGCAGCCAGTATGAAAATAATAATTTAGACTATCAAAAATTAATCGCAATTTTGGGGCTCTATTCTACAGCCGTATGCTACGGTGTTAGAACCATGCTAACGGTAATGTGATCCATATGCAGTACGTAATGTCAAGGCAGGGGTAGTCAAAGCTTAGTTCAAAGTACATGCCTAGTAGTTAGCATTCCAAATGAAAAACTTATAAGAGCACTAGCCAATGGCACATCCTTGCGAATGCTTGGTTGTAGAATATGCTGGTTTACAATGTTTTCTTTAATTACAATATGTTAATACATTTTGGCATTCCATTTTTTATTAGAATAACAATGATATGGACTTTGAGCCTACAATAACTCATTATGGTTTACTTGTACGAGCTGCATCACTAAATCAATGGGTTTGTACTATTTCCAATGTTCAAACTTGGTTTATATTACTACAGCCCACGCTGGCCGTGGGCTATAGTAGTACAAAACGGAAGCTTTTGCTTTTGATATTATTATTGCCTTTGTTGTGGAATCACCTTTTGTTCAAAACCAGTAGGTTTAATAATTGAGGTTACAAAAACCTCAACGACCAAAGCAAAACAAGTGGTGAAAAGGCTTGTGCGTGTGTGTTTGTAAACTTTCGGCTTCAGGAATGTTTCAGAATTCTGGATGCAGGAGCTATTTAATATTCGGAAGTGGAATGCAGGAATCTGTAGGATATTACCATCTTTATTTCTCCTATTTTGTCAGAGCTAAAATATGTACCCCGAGATAATATATTTTCACAGATAAGCTGCCTACTGTTTGTTCTGCCAGGTCACTACTGAAAAGGACCGGTATTTGCATTTGAAACTGAGTGCTCTCGCCCATTTGGATGGCACGTTAATTTGTTGATCCCGGCTATTGAAATCGCCTATCCGTGGCGGAAGCCTTTAGTGCTAAAAACTATAAGTGGTCCAGTAGCGCATACGTAGTAGTTGCTAGTTTGTGGACATATTGGAAAATGTCTTTAAGTCTGAGCCTCCCAGGGTATAAGGATTATAAACCTTTTACAAATTCATTCATTATTGAATCGTCGGATTCAATAAAACTTTATCATTTCAATAAATACAAACTGAATAAAAAATGAGCTTTTGTTACCTTTATTTTCTTTTAAGTAGATAAAAATAGTGATCCGAAATTGCAGAGTCAGCGCTCGCAGGTGTGCCAATATCGATAAACAGAAAACAAACTTCTGTTTCATTTCGTGTAAAAGAAAATTGGTTTAGTTCACGTGAGATCATTGGTAGGTGTGGCTGGAGTATTTTTATGCACATAATCAATGGAGATTCTATTTCAATATTTACTAATTTAGATTATTATAAACGACATCCAACGTATATTTCGATAATGCTTTCATAGAAATACACAAATTAGATTTTACACACAAATAGCTTCTTGTGAAAAAGCTTTTCTGGGTTCTGGTTTGAGAGAGAAAGGGTGCCGTTAAAATTACAGGCACATGAGACTTTTCTTCTGTTATGTCTCAGGGTCGGAGTCTCAGGGTACCGCTTACCAACATGTGGGCCCGTATGCTAGATTGCAATAATCCGTATCCGTATGATAATTTAGAACTACAAAAAAAATAGCCCTGTCTAAAATTTACAATTGCAATGCTAACATTTTAATTCATCTGTTATGTTGCTCTGTTATCTGGAAGTGATGGTTATTAGCGATAAGACTGCCCATTGTACTTCCGCGATTAGTTTATAATTTGCTCTGTTTGAATTTGTTAGCAAAATATGTGGTGTACAATAAAGTTTTATATATATCTATCAATCATGCTCAAGCGGTTGTCCTAGCGTTCTTCACACTATTTCTTAAATAATTTATACTTTTTGGATGGTTATGCTGGTACCAACACACAGAAAATTATCAGCTAAAGATTTTAAGAATAGATGCAACCGTTGATTAAAAGTGTCCTTAATTTCTTCTTATCCATTTCCATTTCGAAAATATTTTAGACAAAAGAACATCGCTGCGAAATAAAGATTACACTAGTTACAAGTAAGTACACGACCGCCCTTGGACAAGAACGGTCAGCCTGGGTTAGGCCCATAAAAAACAATATACCTATTAGCCAGACACATAACACGATAGAGTAAATCAATGACCTCAAAACTAGACCAGGCTGTGGTCTGTGCTCACCATATAGCGCCAGTTTTTGGGGTTCATAGCTAAATTGGTGAAAACGGAACCTTTATAATTCTTTCAAGGCTGTCTGTGCAACACAATCCCACAGTTTACACGTATCAAGACTAATATTCATAAACCAGAAACATGAAGTTATTATGTAGCAGTTTGATATAGTTAAAAATGTCCTGAAAAACTGGTGTAGGTGTTTTCGTAATTATAATCATAATCCTACTAATATTATAAACGTGAAAGTTTGTGAGGATGGAGGATGTGAGGATGAAAGAGTAACAAACATCAACGTGGATGTTTGTTACTCTTTCACACAAAAACTACTGAACGGATTTTGATGAAACTTTACAGTAATATAGCTTATACATTAGAATAGCATAGGCTACTTTTTACAGAACTGGACTACAGAAAAAGCGAGTCTCGATACGTCCTGGGCAGTTTTTATATAACAGTAGTTTGAAACTTTAAAAATTTTATGCATTGACTTCGGGGCTACAGCAAAACGATACGTCCTGTGCAGTTTTACTATTAAAATATTAATTTAATCACAAAAATAATTCAAATTAAATTAATAATAGGCTCATTTAGCTCCAATACTTAAAAGTAACAGTTACCCACGACTCAACTATCGTGTATATAACTACTAACTCGGGATCTGGGTGTTTTCTATGTATAATATGTATGTATTTACAAAAAAAAAAATATAAAGTAGTATATCAGTCATGTAGTTCCCATAACACAAGCTCTGATTACTTTGGGGCTAGATGATGCTGTCCAGCATTATTTATTTATTTATTTAACTCAACTGATCATTCTAATTACGTCCCATTCTAACCAACGGAACATGTTGGCAATGATACACAGAAAATCCATCAGAGACGGTACATTGCTCCATTACCACTGTCCTAAACCCGTAAACTTTGCCAGTGTTTACTAGACCACTGCGCCGCCGGACTCAAACCCTCTTTTTCATAACCACTCGTTATGTCAGCAGGCTGCTCTTATCTTGTCCTTTTCTAACACGAAACAAATGATAGAGGCAGACAACTTTTAGCACGCTGCTAAAGTTATTAAGTGATTATGAATAAGAAGTTGCTTGAATAAAATTATTATCAGCAAACTAATTTGAGATTGTTTTCAGAAAATTACATGTACAATAGCAAACTGAAAACAATAATAGTTCTGTTGAGTTTATTGCTTGTTTTTAGCCAACTGCGAAAAGCTAAGGAGGGTCTGAGTAATTTCCATAATACAAGCTCTGCTTAGTTTGAGGTTAGTGCTGTGTGAAAAATGTCCTGGATTATTTATTTATTAATTATAATTATTATTAATTATATATTGTTACTGTTTAATTATTTTTTTATTTAATTCTCTTCCCAGAATTCGAACTCAAAATTTGTAAAAGTTAGCGACCCTAATTATAGTTTGGGCCAGAAATTCCGAAAACAGAGCGACGCGTTAAATTACCTAATACCTAAGTGCCTGTTAACCTACATAACTACTAATTATTGTAATTACTGATGATACTACCTAAATTAATATCTATCTATCTATCTACATATATTATAAATGCAAAAGTTTGCATTTACGTTGCTTATTATCTTTATAACAGCTGAACCGAGTTTTAATGAAATTGGATCAGGAATAGTTCGCCACCGGGAATAACAGAGGCTATTTTTTTTTTATCAAGGTACCGCGCGGGCGAAGCCGTGGTTAGAGGCTAGATATTCATAGGCCATTCTATATTAAAGCATTTTTAATGCTTCAGTACATCCGCAGTACATCAGTACATAGGAAGCCTTGTTGGTTAAGTGGGCGGTACCCCGGATCCCGATCCAGAGGTCGTGGGTTCGAACCAATAGAAAACATTGTGAGAAAACCAGCATAACCTACAACCGAAAACTCAATGGCATGTTCCATCAGTTTGTGTTCCAATAAGCGAAGATGGGCTTGTCACGTGAAGATTCATTTATTAAATTATCAACATGTATGTTACAGTTGTAGGTCTTAAATTACGTTAAAGTACTTATGCAATAATAAATTAAATTATTATGTTCTCTAGTATCTACGTAGAATATGTCGTTAAAATTACGCATCTATTCTTTTTAAAACACAAAAATCGACAACTTGCCAAAACATTTTTTTAAATTTAGAAATATGATTATATTTAGGTCTTAATTAAATTTAAACTTCAAATTATATTCTACCTTAAAATTAGGCATGCAAATGTTTAAAATTATATTTGTATTTAGTTGTTATTTTAAATTATATTTGTTTGTTAATTGTAAATAAAAATTAAATAGTCAAAGTCTCAGATCGTCAGCTAAAAATTAATTAATGTTGTAATAACACTTACTTACTAATCATTATTTTAATTTAGATTTAAACATAATCTCATTATTATTTAAAAAGGACTTAGTTATCTTATTATACATTTTAGGTGCCATACAGACTATGCTTTTTTGTAACAGAGCAGTTTTACAACTAGGCATACATAGTCTGGTGTTATCACGTCTGTTACGTACCCCAATGTCAGCCAAATAGATATTCTAACAAATATATGATGGTTTTTTCTTACAAATAATGCAACTTCGAAAATGTACAGTGACGGAAGTGAAAGAATTTTATGCTTAATAAATAATGGTTTGCAACTGTCAGTCATAGGTATGCCGAACATAAATCTAATAGTTCGTTTTTGCGTTTTAAATATAATATCCTTATCGGTAAAGTTACCCCAGAATATAATCCCAAATCTGAGTATAGATTCTACTGTCCCGTAGTAAGCCGTGAGCAATGATTGTATATTAACAGTTGTAGATAGTTTGCATAGAGAATAATGCTGAACTACTGATTCGTCTACTCAGTATGTAAATGCTAACTACTTGCAAATCGCGGGCATGTTTGGACGTGCTTCTGACTAACCCTTACTAAGTATGTCTCTGAGGATGAACATCATGGGGTGTACAGTCGTTAGCTTGTTTTTACAACTGCTACGGGTTCGGTCGCCAGAGATTTGTATTTTAGCATATCATTTTGGTTTGTTGGAAAGATGATCCAAGACTCGAGCATATAGAGTCCTTCAAATGAATAAATCAAAGTCATTTAAAGTTTACCCATTGCTTTTGCTGCAAAGAAAACAAACACGCTCCTATATGGTACCAGGATTTGCAGTGGTTAGAATTTTTACACAGAAATTATAAGAACAATTACGCTCAGCTCTTAAGAGCCCTACACCGATACCTTTCTGAACAGTGCAGACGCAGCGTTACCCTGTGTTTATCTTTTTATTTTCTTTCTGTATTTGTAAAGATTCTAGACTCATCAATTTCCTCTAGGATGGACACTCGCGAACCATTTTGATTTATCTGGACGATTGATTATAATTGAACCTTTGGAAAACTTCAGCACCAGATTTAGAAAAAATAATCTTCGTTTTATTGAGAAAATATTGTTTACTAGCTGTACCCGCACTGTATTAAATATTACTTGGTTTCTTCTGTATTTTTAAGATTTTGTTAGGTTAGGTCAGCATATCCTTTTCTGATAACTCTTTATATACATTTTGTAGCAGTCTTAATCAATATTATTTATGGTTTTTACTCATCAGCATCTAAGAAAAACATTTACGGATTTATCCGCTAAATAACATCTAGAGCCTTAGACTTTAAAAAACCGGCATCCGTCAGCAGTGGCGGTGAAGACAACCACTTAAAAACCATTTCCCTTGGATCGCCACCGCGGTAGACGCGACAAACGCGGAAAAGGTATTATCATAGCATTCTCTATTGGCAGACGCAGGCCATGTATTATCATGGCATTGTCTATTGGCAGTCGCAGCCCATGTATTATCATGGCATTCTCTATTGGCAGTCTCAACCCATGTATTATCATAGCATTCTCTATTGGCAATCGCAGCCCAGGTTCTGTCGCCATGTCGTTCGATACACGTGAACTTTGACAACCACTTAACAATCATTTTCCTTTGATTTCCACTGCCTTCGTCACCGACCGGTCACCGGGCCCTAAGTACTTCTGCCCCTAGCGGTGCTTAATAGCATCATACAAACAGTAAAATTCATGAGAATGAATTATAGCAGTTTCCAATTATAAGCAATACAAAAAACAATGCAGGCATTATAATTCAGTTCACGAAATACGGGCCGCCTGTTACACTGTATCGTATCGCCATGATACGCACGCGGCGAGCCGTGAAATGAGTTTGTAACGCGCATCTTTGATGGAAAGCTAATTTCGCACGCAGCTGGTCGAGTAGTTTAGGGGTTAATTTACTGTATCGATTGTGTTCCTGTTGATGTGTTTGACCAGTGAGATGTAAAAAGATAAATATATTATTTATTGCTTTAAGTAATAAGTACTAAGGGATCCAACAATCACATGTATTAGCTTCTGTGTATCTTTGAAAGGGTTCATCAACGGTCAGTCTTATGGCAAAACATTGTTTTACAAACAGAACGTCTTCTGCGACATCAAGTGAAGGACCAAGGTTTGAGGGTTCGATTACCGCCGCGGGACAAATATTTGTATCATTTGGAAATATATCGGGCTGGGTGTTTTCTATGTATAATAATGTAAGTATTTAGAATAAAAAACGTATGTAAATAGTATATCAGTGTATTTCCCATAGTACAAGCTCTGCTTAGTTTGGAGCTAGATGATGCTGTGTGAAAAATGCCCTGCATTATTATTATTAAGAAAAGATCTCAATAATAATACTATGCGTACACACATTTTAAACTAAGACTAAGTACGTCGTATAATGCAATCTAACCTTTAAACAAATTAATATTATGTCTCACAGACACTTAAAAATTTCCCCTTTCTATTATATTCGAGCCACCCAGTCAAACTGAGTAAATTATAGTGTTAAGCATGAACATCGACAAGATCTGTAGATTGCAACACAGATCTTTAGCCTTCTCTCAAAGATAATAATCTTCTCTAAATAATACCTAGCATTGTATTTTTGTAAACGGCTAATGAGGTATATAATGATACAATAGGTATGTATGGTATGTATATTACATCTTCGTGTAAACACAGCCATCTTAATAGAGTGGAAGTTTCGCGGGCATATTAACGAACAATGAAACAGAAACGTGTCGTACTGTGAATAGCGCTTGTGACTGAGTAACTCTTACCGGCGATAATTGGAACTGCCCTATTGTCTAAAAGGAAGTCATTAAGCACCCCAGGAGCATGCTTCCTGGGGTCCGACGAGGTCTCTGTTCTCTACATAAAGCACAACGTTGGTTTACTGACACCAACCCCAGTTCTAAAGGTTCCAATGGACAGCAGCGCACGCATACGCTACGCACTTTGACTTTGCTTTGTATAAAAATATAGGGGTCAGAACGGAACTCGTAGATGCTCTGCATGGATGCGCATAGCGTTCCACTATGAATATAGACTATGTTCCCACTTACCAATTCTAGTAATTTATAATTATTAACGCATGTATCACTGCTTAAAATAAACGAAATAATGATTAAGGCATGAAATTAATATTTGATTTGATTTTAAATCTCGATGGTGACATGAAATCATGAATACGCATGACAACAACGTGTGCCGCAGTCGGTTGGCAGCATAAAGGTGTGGCTGAAGTTGCGTTGTTGTAGGTATAGACATACCTATGTATGGATGGAATGAAATAATAGACGGCAGACCCCATAAATGACGACCGCTTAAATGTTTTCATTCATTTTAAATTCAATTTTGTCATGATTTTGTGCCACCCATGTTTCAAGTTGTTTTCTTATATACAGTGGAAAACACCCATGTTTATTTCTATCAGCACAATTTCTGCTCTCAGTAAAGATCATTTGCGGTACGAATCAGAGGGAGTGTCCATCCGGGCGCGGTCATTCGTGAAATCAGGGACTTTTATTACGTCGATGTAGCCCGGGCCTGACGACACGGACGGGGGTAAATCGGGTTAAATCCACGCATAATTAAGCAATTATACTATTAAAATTGACCTAGTTTACTTGAAAAAAAGTTATGTTTATAAAGAACGTTATACGGTTTTTTTATAATAATATACCTAAATGTATACTAGATTTAAGTGAAAGACGATTCAAAAGATGTATCAAAAATATGTATCAAGATTGGTTTACCAAGAAGTACTTATTATAAGTGCAGTGACTGCCTATGCGATAAAAATATTTGGACTATGTCTGTGACTGCGCTGGAAAAACACAAAAATCAAATAAGATTCTGATAGTACTGTTTTATTTCATTTAGTTTATTGGTTAAATCTTTTTCCATCATAAATATGATTTAGTTTATTGGTGAATATAATACTTTCATTTACTTTGTTTGACAAGGCCTCTTGACAGTCGCTAACTTAATTTACTTAGGATTTTAGTAGAAAATCAATATATGACATGGCAACACTTATTGTTTGGTCGTAATTTGACTAATTGCTAATATTTGTTTTGTTTTGTCACAAATAATTGTTATTTTTTTATTTTTTTACTATCTAACAAGGCCTATGTACAGCCGCTAAAGAACTTATGTAGCAAGAAACAAAACCAAATATTCCCGGTGTTCAGAAGGTGAGAATAAATTATATGACTATGACTATATGAGAGAAGAATGCAACGTTTCAATTGTCAAAAGAAATCACCCATTTCTTTTTTGCAATTCACCTGCTGGAGTCATCTGCCGTAATTTATTTGCGAAACATGGGTACAAGCAGTAAAGTCAAAGTAAGTCCAGTCATGATCTACTTAACAGCATGCAAAATTTGATATAAAAATTAAGTAGATATAAATCTAAATCAGTCATGTATTCGATTATACAACCAGGCTAGCTAATGTCACAATATTGTATAAGTAAAAAAAATGTAGTATGAAATGTCAAATTCTTAAAATTATCTAAAATTTGTCAAAAAGATATTCATTTACACTGTAGTACGCCTTTAGTAATAAAAGTTTCTTAAGTTTCAATTTGAATAAGCTTAATGTATTAATTTCGAGAATGTCAGTAGGCAAATGATTTAAAATACGAGGCGCCATGCAGAGAACACTGTTGTTAAACATTGCTGTCCTTCTTGGAGCACAACATATTTTCGTGTTCTGTCGTTTACTTTTAAACTTTTTAAATAAATACATGTTGCTTTTTACAAATAAGGCCATCTCATATATGTTTTTATCGGATTTATATATTAACAGTCATTTTATTTCCAGTACAGTGACACATAGGGCCTTTGCAGATGGCCAGACTGCAAAATTGCAGTTCGGATGCCGTTTTGGTTTGGATACCTACATGTATTTATGTCAACTGCACAAAAACCACATCAGAAATGCAATTTTGTAGACTGCACTGAAAATGATTTTCGTAACTGCACTGCAGACTTACAACGTATGCACCTCAGTTGATAGTTTAGATGTATTTATGTCAACTGCACAAAAACCACATCAGAAATGCAATTTTGTAGACTGCACTGAAAATGATTTTCGTAACTGCACTGCAGACTTACAACGTATGCACCTCAGTTGATAGTTAAGATGTATTTATGTCAACTGCACAAAAACCACATCAGAAATGAAATTTTGTAGACTGCACTGAAAATGATTTTCGTAATGGTGCACTGCAGACTTACAACGTATGTACCTGTTTTAGCAAAATGTACTCGGCAAATATAAAGCGAGATTTTCGTAAATACAATTTTTATGCAAATACGAGAGTGCGAGCCAACTGAGCAGGGCTGGATTTTAGATGCTGGGGCCCATAAGCAGGTAAGGGGCCATGTGCTTTCTCCCTTCCATGATCACGTAGGTTATGGAATAATCTCCCAGTTGAAGTTTTATGAAGTGATAACAGTTCTTTCTGTAAAGGAGCCTTTTTTAAAGGGTTTATAGTGCTGATGTTTTGCCTTTGTTGTTGTAAAATAAACGTTGTGAATTTAGTGAATAAATTAATTTTGACTTTGGTTTTGATTTTTGGAATCGCAGTGGAGTCCGTAATCTTCTCACCGGTAATAGGCCCTGAGCGAATCGATTTGTTTTTTATCCGGGCTAGTTCTCTGAAGATGGCACTGTAGGTTGCCACATGTTATGTCAAATTCCAGATCAAAATTAAATATATTAAAAATGTTTTTATTAGGTTCAGTTACATCAATTGGGAAGACGAGCTAAAGAACATTGCTAAAAAATCATGGACAAGGAAAGTGAGAGATAGAGAAGAATGGAAGAGGTTGGAGGAGGCCTTTGCCAAAAAAAGGGCAAAGATGAACTATAAAATAACACTAGTCACTGAAATAAAACATATGCCAAAAAATCTGTAGTTTAAAATATCTTGAAATTAAACCCACATCTAATAGCCCGAAGCGCCGCTGAAATAGTTTTTAATTAGAACTTTTATTGAGTCAGACACCCAACGTTTTTTTTAAATACTACTAAAGAGTTGCCTCTTTTGTAGTTAATAAAACTTACAGCTTGGTGGTAAGCGGTTACCGACGCCTATGGATGCTTGCAAACTCACGCATTGTCTCCCTGAGATATCAAGATGAAAGATCTCATGGGAACATTACTGCTTGGTGGCAGAAATAGGCATGGTCGTAGCATTTCCCCTGACGAGTCCTGCACAGAAGCTCTACTATTATACTAGCTTCTGCCAACTGCTTCGTCCACGTGTTACCCGGATAAAAAGTAGCCTATGTGTTATTCTGATGTATGAGCTGCATTACTGTAAAGTTTCATCAAAATCCGTTCTGTAGTTTTTGCGTGAAAGAGTAACAAACATCCCTCCTCACAAACTTTCGCGTTTATAATAGTTTACTGATACTAATATTACTGATCAAGTGTAGTCCAGCCCTGCACAGGTAGACGTAAGAACGTAAAGCGCTGAGCATAAGCTCTACCCTACCAACTTCGTTTTAGAGAGCGTTGTTTTGTAAATGGAACAGTAAGGTTCCAAAATCTGTGGTTATAGTGTTGAGCACTTATATGGAACGCTTACAACTTACCCTAGCTAGACTAAATATATTATTCCTTTCTTTGTAGCCAGTTATCTTTCCGTGCTACCTACATGGCTTAGTTACAGCTTAGCTAGTAAATTTTGGAAACAGTGTTTAAGAATTTAGAACGGAATAATTTATCTACGTGACAAAATTTTTGGCCGTTATAAGAGAATTTTTATACTTTCAAATTGGATTTGATTTTGGGTAATATCAAATGACAGGATTATAGCAGTATTTTTCTAGCTTTTATGCTTTTACAAGCTGCATAATTAACCGGTAAAGCAAGGCAGTTAAACTAAATTGTTTGCACTTGTTTGTAATAGAAATATACCCTCGAAAATACCGCCTAATATGTTTTTGTGTAGAACGTAGGAATAACAAATCTGTGAGCAAAAGCTATGATTTAATATAACATCTCTATTGATCACAGAGACATTCTCATAATCACCTGATGTCATCCATCACGGCACAGATTCAATACTAGTTACTACGAAAATATCGTGTCCAATCTCTTCGTCAACCTGATTCGTGTAGCGACAGTGACTGATTCGGACTTTTCGGGAATCGTCTGGGAGTCACCGCCGGTTTAATTTAGTTTCTGCAAAAACTGAAGTTCTATATAAAATCAAGGTGGACCTAGATTCAATGTCATTCAACTCTTGAGTACAGTACAAATATGGGATTAAAATTATCGTGGTTTGATATCATTTTAGAAAATTATTAAGGTTTAAATAACTTTATTCTCAAAAAGACAATCAGATGTCACTTATATGAGAACAATACAAACTTAATTACTAATCTTAAAGTAGGTCGTTCTTTTACAGTTATATGTTTAGGTTGTTCCAATTTAACGTGTCTTTAGCAGTGATGCATCATTGATAATATGATTATTACGAACAACCACCTGAAAAAAACTCTAAACAGTCAACGAAACGTCAGCAGGTGAATAGTAAAGTACGTGATAGTCTTAATAATTTTCTAAAATAGTACAAATATTTCCTTAATGGATAATGTTATGATTGGATAACAAGGCTTATGGCCTACTTGATAAAAAGCGGCTATCGTCGCTTATTGAAATCTGCAACACTCAAGGCTGGCCTGCTCTGAAATACTCTTTCAACTTTTTTTTAAAGCGGGTCATTTTTGGTTTATCGTAAACACCTCAGAAGGCAGCTCATTCCAAAATATAACTTTTGAAACTATGCTGGACATTTTTCACACATCATATTTCCACAAACTAAGTAGAGCAAGTATTATGACATGACATGGTTATGAACAAAATGTTTTTTTAGTAAAAAATTAGCTCATTCCACATTTTACTTGACGGGAAAGAAAGGATCTCGTAAAGCGGATTGTACGAGAGGGCCACGTATCATTTCCGCAAAAAATATCCTTATTCTACGTATATAAATATTGTAGAGTTGGCCAACTCCCGGAGAAAAATTCGCTTCGAGACTTTAAATAGTTCTTGTACGATTGTTCTCTATTATTTACATTAATTAGTTTCCTCAAAGGTAAGTTACCTGGACTAATCAGACCAATTTGGTACTTAGTAGGTATAGCTATTGAAATGGACGTATTAAATTAATAGACTATTAGATAGCTTCAGAACGACCACAAATCGGTAGACGCTGTGATAGCCCCCAAATAAATAATGAAATAAATAAAATAATGCTGGTAATTTTTCACACAGCATCATCTAGCCCGAAACTAAGCAGAGCTTGTATTATGGGAACTACAGTTTTTTTTTTAAATACATATATTATATTTACAATTATTATACATACATATAAATATTATACATAGAAAACACACAGACCCGAGACAGATATTTGCAGATCACACAAACATTTGTTCCGCTGCGGGAATCGTACCCGCAACCTTCTGCGTCTCAGGCTAGCTTTCGCCCACTGCGCCACAAAGGTCGTCTCGTGATGGTCGATGTCATTGTACATACCTACTATCCTTCCTCAAAAATTGGGATATCAAATACAAAAATAATTTCACGAACCCGAATTTCCTTCCGGTAGTTTCAGAGAGTAGCGCGTTTAGAAAAAAAACTCCTCACATTTATTATTAGTATATACATAGATAGATAGATAACTGAAATTGGCACATCAAATTCCTTTCACCACACTAGAAGTTCATAGAAGTAGAACACTACTGTAAACATTTACTATCTGAATTCATGCTTGAGTTATGCTGAAAGGGAGTGCTCGATGTTGTTCTAAATAGGACGTTATTTTGCCTTGTTACGGGATTTTCCGCAGTTGTGAACATATCCCAAGAGAAAAACAAATAAATACGCAAATGGAGATAGCGATGGAGATATCTAAAACGGTAGTCCTATAATCATAACCAGCAAAATCTTCCGTGATTTGTATAAAAAGTATCTACAAGACTTATAAGAAGTCTCGTAGATAATTATTATACAAATAACATGTCTACAAAAATCCCACTATTATAGAAGTATAGAATCGATTTCCATAGTAAATATTAAAGAAACCTGCAGCCTTCAGGCGCTTCCCACCATTTAATTCATTGTCTTAAATTTTATCATCAAAATAGAGACTTTTTGATGATATATAGAGACTACCCAGAATATGTATAATATCCCGAAGGCTATTTCTACACATAATAAAAAACAACTATTGTTCTGCGACTTTTTGACATTATTTTCATAGTGATTATAATCAGTTGTTTTCGATAAAAATCAAAACAGTTTATATATGGTATCCGCTTACAAACATCTTGTTCGTATTACAACATACTTCGGGCTGGAAACTGAAAATAAAATTGGGGATATTCGTTATTTTTAAGTGATAAGTTTTCAGTTAAAAATATCGAATATACAATTTCATAGGTAGCATCACCCCCATTTCGACATGTAGACATTCTGAAGAAACAAAAAATTTAGATATCCAATAAGAAGACTTGACGACCACTGATAGTGCGTTTGAAGTTTCCTTGTAATTATAATGTCAGGTTTCACTAACATAACAAAAAAAAAACATTATACAGTTTCTATCTCGTTATGCAGCTCCCATAACTTATGGAATTAAAGCCAATCTAAGAACCAACCTTGAAGTCATTGAAAACGATTTATTATTAGAAATCGTTTACCGACAGAAAATCGGTTAAAACGTTTTACATTTCGTATATCTTCTAAAACAGCCCCAGCCAGTGACTTTGGCGATAAACCTATAAGAACCAGTCTTGAAGAAGATTTCAAAACCCGCATTCAATCAGATATACCGTTTCGGGGATAAATGGTATCATATAATCAAACAAACATATAGCAAAACAACTTCTTACGGTAAGCACGAAGCGGATCGTTGCAGGTAATATAGGTCGGTTATCTAAAGCTGGCACGTTCAACACATTTACACGTTGCGCTTTTGTAGTGTCTGTGAATAAGCGCGCGGCCTGACGTCACACTCCATACGCATCATCAAAAGTCTGTCCGTCTCTCTCTCGCTTATGAGTATGAATAAGTCAGTTGATATACTTCTCATAGTGTATATTGAATACTATGAAAAGTCAAACTAAGATTTGCCATTAAATTCGCTCTTCCACTATTTGTAACCTTAAGTTAACGTTTCCCCTCTAAAACCTGGAGAATAAGAGAACCTAAAAACTGAAATTGTTAATCGCCTTTTGCCGCTAAAATAAAGTGATTTATGCCGCCTAGTAACTGACGATTTTGACATCCCCGAAAATCACTAGTATTTTGCTTATTTATGTAAAATTCACAGAACTTTTACGGAATTCCGTTCTACTTTCATATAATTTATGGGGTATTTGGATTGAGATTATTCGTCCTAAACGGTTCAAAGTTTTATCTGTAGAATTTATTTCATTTATAAATCACGCAGATACGGTAGAACTGGATGGCTTAATTTTTTGTCAGCATTGAATACCGCGGTTTTTGTGCGAAGCAAGGCGTTTCCCATTTGATGATAAAATAGTATTTATTGTCCTGAAAACGTAAAAACGTAACATTTTTGGTCATTTTAATTTTAAGGTTTAAAAACATTTTTTTATCAGAATTTTCGTTTTTATTTCATCTCACAATGAGGAGTCAAGAAATGTAAAAATTGGGTCACACAAAGCTATTTGCTCTTACTCTACGCTTTTTACTCTACGTAAAGCCATTCGCGCCATTATCTTAGAGTTTCACTTTGCTGAGCGGTCGCTTAAGGCGCGGACAGATAGATGCGCGGACAGATAAGTGCGTAGCCGGATAGTTTCCATTAAGGTAGCATACATGTTGTTCGATTTCTACTGTTGAATTGAGGGTATTGGTAATTCACCGCCGAACCTCGCGACGAGGGTAGACTGACTCCGGGCACAACCGCGGCGAGGAGAGTCAGTGAGCATTGCGCGACGCAGACGTTCTGCATCTAAATACTTTTCGACCGTGTCGAACTTATTCGTGAACTTTGAGCTGATTTGGTGATTTGATATTGTAACCAAAAGTGTTGTCTGGAGCACATCTCTTCCCCTGGGACTTAGAGGTAGGTGGTGTTCAATTCCCTTCTTGGAAACAGTAGAATCGATCGGCGCTCTCACAACTACTAAACATTCAACAAGATTGCATTAAAATCGCACACATGTCTTTCTTCGACTATAGGTACACAAATTAGACCGGTCCTAGATGTGACGTGAAATTCAACATTTGACGTGTTTTACACCGTCTATCGCAAATACCCCTAGTGACTATGGTGATGAAAACTATTTCCACTCTAAAAGTATAAAAAAGTATTGAAAAAAATATATACGAAGATAATGGTAATAGACAAACAAACAACCTCTTATGGCAAACGTTCTTCATTTTATATTTTACTAGCTTCTGGCCACGGCTTCGCCCGCAAGATACCCGGATAAAAAGTAGCTTATGTATAAGTTATATAACTGTAAAGTTTCATCAAAATCCGTTCAGTAGTTTTTACGTGAAAGAGTAACAAACATCCATCCTCACAAACTTTCGCGTTTATAATATTAGTAGGATTTTAGATTGATGATTTAGTTACTGTTTTACCCGAGATGTAAGGAGTGTATGCCATTAGAGGTGTTTGTTTGAGTGCTTGTTGTGATTGTTTGCCTGTTACCATTTATTTTGAATGAGGTTTTCTTGCAATTGATTTGTATGTCTTCAAGGAAGAAAGTGATTTATTTAACAACAACAAAGCACAGGTGCACAATAAATAAATAGAATAGACACTAAATAGGTACCTAAGCTTTTTAACAAAAACACAGACACAGATTTAAGATTTTTATGCTTATTAGTACCATCTGTGTCGTGTGGGCCAAAGAATGGGTTTTAGATAAGTTTTATCGCCACAAGTAAACTAAGGTGCACGCATTAGACGATAAAAAATACGTCGGGATCTTAAACTTAACTTGTGGTGATTTATTTTGTACCAATAAATACCTAACATTAAATATGTACATATTACATGTAATATGTACCATTATTATTCATAAAAATAAAACATTATTATTATTCATAAAAATAAAAGAGATAATAAAAATGAAGAAAACGTTAAATATAAACGAATATGCTTTTGGCAGCTACTTGGTAAGGCCACATTCCAATTTGGATTTAAACTGAAATAGCTGGAAAATTGTTTGAAAAAGTTTAACTGGCCTGGAAAAACTTCATGAAACTAATTCACACAAAGAGAAAGTTTCAATTCATTGAGGTGGGATTATGCGGGATTCAAATAAGTCTCACAAATAGGCAGACCAACTTCGAAAGCATTTTCTTTGTTCATTTGTGAATAACATCCTTAAGGAAACTTGTAACTTTTTTTGAAAAAAAATTGATTTCAAATTATGAGGACATAACATTTAAGCGAAGGAATAATTTTCAAGTGTGTGGTAGTCATCGGTAGCACTATCAATTTCACATATATCATCGGTTTCTTCAGAAAAGAAGCTGAAGGTGTACAGAAAGCGTAAGAACTGGCTTAGGATAGTCCAGGAAATAATGCAAGCGGAAGAAGATTATTAATAACTAGCGTCTGCCCACTGCTTCGCCCGCGTAGTACATGTTTAAAAAATAGCCTTTTATTCTGATGTATAAGCTATATTTCTGTAAATTTTCATCAAAATCTGTTCAGTAGTTTTTGCGTGAAAGAGTAACAAACATCCATCCTCACAAACTTTCGCGTTTATGATGATAATAGTAGATAAGCTATATTATATTACTGTAAAGTTTCATCAAAACCCATTTAGTAGTTTTTGCATGAAAGTGTAACAAACATCTATCCTCACAAACTTTCGCATTTATAATAGTAGTAAGATATTTAATTCCAAAAACTATCGTGAATTTAATTATTCATCGTAAGAACGGGATTTTTCACGTACCGCACTGTCGGTGAAGGCACCGACTAAGTTTCGACTCGCACGACGCGACGCGGAGGGAGAGCGTCGCGATCACTCACCCTGATGAAGACTCTCGGAAGGAGTCGAAACTTAGTCGGTGCCTTCACCGATAGTGCGGTATGTGAAAAATCATGTTTTTACAATGAGTAGTAAGTGATCTTACCATATTATATCAAATCCTATAGAGATCGTAAAGTGTTTCGAAATGATCGCGTTAGATAAACCGACATAGGTTTAGTGGTAGCAACGTATATATATGGATACGGGCTCCTTGCGTTTCGGGTAAAAATCGTTATTGTTTTTGAACCAAACTAAATTTTAGATTAGTTTTGTGATTTGGTTACTTTTTACATAAAGAGCTTTGGCTAGTTTGTTTGTGTGCTTATTTGTTTGTTTGTTTACTACTATTTATTTTCAAAACGGCTTATCCGATTGTAATGAGTTTTTTGTAATCGATTTGTGTTCAAGGATGGTTCTTAGACATGTTTTATCGCAGGTCTTTATGGTGCGGAAGAAGCTTGGTCGAAGCACTGGCGGGTCCGGAGACTACTGACTCGCTTCACTGTCTCGCGCTCTGTATGCATCACGCCAGCCTGCTTAGCATGAAGACCCAAGACAATGGTTTTGTCAAACAAATTGCTTCTCCGTGGAGCAAGTTTGTGAAGTGTCGGCCGTAGAACTTACGGGACAAAATGTTGTAATAATATGTGTATACAGATCAAATTTGACAAATGTATCTCAATTTTATCCATGCCTAGAACGACTGCTAGATTTTTTGGTTGACAGCGGGAAGGATTGCGTTGTATTTGGAGATTTTAATATAGATTTTTTATGCCCATTAAATAATACACAAAAAAAAATTAAATGACATTTTAAATATTCGAGACTATTGTAATATCGTTGACTTCTATACAAGAGTAACAGCTTCGACAAGTACATGCATCGACCACGCGTACGTTAGCAGCGAACGGGTGCAAGCTGGAAGTGTGCGCGTGACCGCTGTGAACTCGCTACTGAGCGACCACTACGCCGTGAGAGCCGAGCTCTGCTGTGCGCGTGACTCATCCCAGCCTCGCTTCGCCAGGACGTACTCGCGCGCGAATACTAATAATTTTGTTTCTAGCATTGAGAGTATCGACTGGGTGGAAGTTAGCGGAAGGGAGCTACCAGCCACGAGGTTAGCGGAGACTATAATAAATATTTTGAAAAATATGTTAGAAGTATGTTTTCCCATTAAAAGAGTTTTAAGATCTATTAACAAATCAACTTGGGTCACAAAAGAAATATTGGGCTTATACTCTGTACTTAGAGAGATTAAAGGTATGAGTTATAAATTTCCCACTAACTAGAACCTCTCGCTGAAACTCCACGAGTTTCAAGAGAAAGTTGAAAATGTTATGAAAAAGGAACGCAGTAAATACTATTGCGATATAATAGCAGGTGCATCAAACACTACAAAGAGTATGTGGGATGTTGTCAAAATTGAGACAGGGCGGTGTAAAAGGAAACAGGATCCTACGGAATACTTACGAACACCAAACGGAACCAAGTATGCGAGTAAGGTTGAAGCCCTCGACGCAGTGAACGCACATTTTGTGACTGCTGCGACGGTGTGTGGCGCGCCGACGGCGAACCTGGGCGCAGCGCGGCGAGCGTTGGAGGGTGCGCGCGCCCCGTCAGACCGGTCCATCAGGCTCAGGCCCTTCTCGCACTTTGAGGTCCACAAAATAATTGTGAGTGGAGTGGCTCGCAAGACTACTCGAGACATATACGAGATTTCGGTGTCTCTCATGAATGCGGTAGCAGTACCTCTATCATATATCCTCACAGAGCTATTTAACGCCTGTATAAAAGAAGGAAAGTATCCCCAAGTACTCAAAAATGTAAGAGTCTCGCCGCTTTACAAGGGAAAAGGAAAGCGGGAAGAAATAAACAGTTACCGGCCGGTTTCCATTATTCCGGGAATCGCAAAAATTTTTGAGTACGGCCTCAGTGCCAGAATAAGCGAGTACCTAACGTCGACTGGTCTACTGTCCGATAAACAATATGCCTACAGAAAAGGAAGGTCAACGACGGATGTGGTTCGGCAACTAGTCAGGCAAGTGATGGAAGCCCGAGAGGATCATCACCAGGTGGCGGTGATCATGTGTGATCTCTCGAAAGCCTTTGATGTCGCCGATCATAACGTTCTTGCTGCGAAGCTCAAGCATTATGGTTTTGACGGCGCGTCACTGGCACTATTAACGGACTTCATGGCTGATCGTAGTCAGGTCGTCTCGGGCGGAAGTGGTGGAGAGACTTCGAGACCTCTGACAGCGTCCATTGGCGTGGCACAGGGCTCGTCAATTTCAAACATCATGTTCTCTCTCCTCCTCAATGACCTACCGGAGTGCATAGCCGACGCACACATCCTCATGTATGCCGATGATGTTGCGGCGGTGGTCAAAGCACCGAATATGGAGCAGTTGGAGAGGAGATTGAACATGGTGGCGAACCAGCTCTACGCCTGGTTCAGCATTAACGGTTTTTTGCTCAATGTAAGCAAGACGAGCTTTGTTCACTTCAATCTAGCCGGCCGTACCAACCAACCCATATCGGTGACCTTAGGAGGTAAAGTCGTGACCCAGGTCAAGACCACCCCTTTTTTAGGATTTAGGTTAGACCAAGGGCTAACGTGGGAGTTTCACATTGACCAACTGTGCGAGAGAGCGGGTCGAGCGTGTTTCGCCTTATGGAGGTTGTCTGAGACACTGGAGACAACGATGATGAGGAGCTGCTACTTCGCATCTGTGCACTCGCTTCTTCAGTATGGCGTAGAGCTTTACGGCAGAGCCGCGGACTGGGAGCGAGTGTTCAGAATTCAGAAACGAGCTATACGAGCTATAGTGCGTGTTCCATGGGACACACCCTCTCGTCCAATATTCCGCTCCCTAAAGATTATGACGGTTCCTGGGTTAGTCATATTCCATGCTGCCATGTATGCTCGGAATCACCTCGACGTGTACTCCAGGTTCGGCGACGGTCACAAGTACCCTACTCGTCACGCACACAAGCTGAAAGCTGTCCCGCGACTTCTCACGAAATCGTCGAAGCTGGTGCATGTAATGGGGCCGGCTGTTTATAATCGTCTCCCACCTACGATCATCGGCGCTTCCTCAACGCAATCCTTCAAAAGCAAACTTAAGTTCTGGCTTATTGAGCAATGTTACTATAAATTTAATGAACTGTTTGACATTTTATAATTTTATAATTTTATAATTTTTTGTTCAATATGAATCATCATATTTTTATTCATACATTTATATTTAAACTTATATAAATTAATTAGAATTAAGAACATGACATGTAACATAAAAACTTTATCAATAAATAAACATAAACATAAACATCTACCACCGAGAAGGCAACAAAAATGTTGTCCCCCTCTTTTGTTTCACAGAACAGGCGACAGAAATAGTTTTTGTCTTCTCTTTCGTAGACAAAGCGTTGTTTGGGTGCTCATGCTAAGGGAGCAGGAGCTGGTTTGGTGCGAGTGACCACAGTGATGGGATAAAGTCACAACTGATCGCAACAATGCATAAAATATTACTCTCGAGAGAATGCATTCGATGTCATTGATAATCGATATGACAAGTTTTTCAATGGAATAGAAAGCATAATTTATCTCATTTTTCTTATATTTTTGTCTTTTTTTGTCCTACCTATTCTCGACCATTTCACTCTTTGACTTAGACATTGTTCTACGTAATAAAATATGATGTACCTACTAATCCATATAATATCCCAAAATTTAACCTACCTTGACATTGATTATTGAACTACCTACTTCGTTTATATTCTAAGTATTCTAAAATTGATAATTATTTCAATTTTGACATTTTGTATGATTGTTGACATTTTTACATTACACCATTTGTTATCATTAAAATGTTATATTGTGTTAAATTGTAAAACGAATATCTACCTCTGTAACGCCCTGACAGGGCCGATGTACCTACCAACCTAATTGGAGCTACACTAGATCTAAGCTTAACCATTGTATGTAGGACATTAAGCATGAATAAATGAAATTGAAAAAAAAAACAGTTGTTGGTGCCGGTATATTGTGGACACATAATTGCTCTATTTCGGTGTCACGAGGTGCGATAGTAAAACCTTCTTAGGTTAGTTACCTACTTAGTTTTAATAGATCCTCAGAACATTCGCCATTGTAGAGACGAGAGCTTAAACACCAACCAATCGATTATAGCTTATATCGCTTATCGACCGGAACAGATCTCATTAAATCGGACGTATGACTCATGGCCGGGAATTCATTATAGCGTCCCTGATAATTTATACTAAATCATTAGTGAAATATGCCTGAGTGGGTGAATTCGATAATTACAGGAATCCATGAAACAGAATCTGGTAAAATTCATAATATAAAACGGGAATTTTCGGGAACCTACACCGCACGTTTATTAAAAATAATAAAGCTAATTTTTATATACGTCCCACATATCCACGACACAGGGAAAGTGAAGTTCCAGGACTATGTATAAGTGTATTGTTTGTTTGATATTATTTTACCAGAATAATCAGGATAAAAATTAGAATATTCTTCGTCGTCCTTTTTATTTGATTGTAACAGAAGACGCTTATAATTTAAGCGTACTAATTAACAGCGTTAGACGCTGGTGTAGACCGTAAGTAATTTTAACATTCTTTTTATACAATCGTAAACAACGACGGTATTTAATGGTCTTATTTCGGGTGTTTCTAATAATCAGAGACCTCTAACAAAAGTTCCTGACACTACACTGACCCTCAGAGCACAGAAACGAGACAAAATCAACCAAATAAAGCGTATTTACAAACCAAACAACGTCAAAAGTCAATTAGGAAACGCCGAATTCGATTCCGAAGTTGTTGTTGTTTCGCTAACTGAATTTCAATCTGTCGGGAAAGTTATTTTTTCAACAAGACAAAAAGACATTCTGCCTATTTTTTGAGAGATCGAGTTCGTATCCATCTCTGAACTTCGGCAAATAATTTAGTGAACTCCTTCATCTCCTGTCATTTGCCATCGTTTGACTCGAACAAAGTCAAATAATATGTTTTCATCAAGTTCTTGGGATTTAAATGAGAAAAGTCAGAGAAGCCTTGGTAATGAAACATCTTCTTAAATTAAAAAAGTTACAAAGATCTTAAAGTAAGTACTGTAAGTTTTACTTTAACAACACTATAATTATAATTATAATTATATAAAACTATATATATATATTTCACCAAATACATTATAGAATAGAATAAAAAGTGATTTATTTGACAAAAACAAAGCACATAAAGGAAGTTTAACCTAATATCAAATACCTAACTTTTGTGATAATTTTAAATTACAAAGTCTGATCAATTTATAATCCATAATATTACATGTTATTAATATTCTGTCGTCATAATATTAATAACATGTCATATTATCAAATTTGATTATTAAATTCGTTTACACTTTAAAATTTCTGTCAATCAGCCATTTATTATTGTAAAAAAATTTGTATGAAAATATTTAATGTCTCCAGGAATTTAAATAAGTATTTGTCCACACATTGCTAGAGTTTTTTTTATATCGAATAGTTTTAGGCACTCGAGAACGAACGTCTATGTCTGGGTTTCTTACACATCTATGAAGTAGGTCACATGCTTTTATAAATAAATTCGATTGTTACTTAAGATAGAAAGAAAGAAGAAAGAAAGAAAATACATTTCTTAACCACAACACAACACAACAGGTGACAAAATACAGAACAAATAAACACACACACACAGAAAAGTTACATTAAAACATTACAAAAAAAAAACATTAAAACTTTGTGTTGTGTGGAAACCTGGGAAAGGTGTAGCGCTGATTTTCTAACAGGGCCTGCATCGTGATGTCACGAACAACTGAGAGCAACATAAGAAAGAAAAAATATATAAATAGATAAAAAATAAATAAGTGTTATGTACAATACATAAATATATCATTAATATTATAATAACATAATATCTATATAAAAATTAGTACATTTATTCATACAACTATGTACAAGTAGGTGTAATATACTATCTAAAGACCGTTGCAAACGATCTATAGATAACTCAACTGATCCAGATAACTACCAGGTGGAAGCGTTCTCATCATTATAACATAATGATGTGGGAAGTTCCTAAATCAATTATTATTTGTTTGTTTGTGTTCTGTGAAATGTGAGTCTATATCAGTGGCCATTCGAATTTTCTTGAATAGTCTGGTTAGAGATGCGGCAATCTAGCTGCAAATCTAGCGGTCAAATTTAGCTGCTTCTAGAATGTACATGCTATACAATGTCAAGGTATTTCTGATACCTTAAGTAGGTATCCGAAAGATCGGCTTGCATGACTCCCACGGAGGTATCCCAACAATTGCGCGTATACATTTCTTTTGTGCGACAAAAGCTCTTTGTACATCTGTCGAGTTGCCAATACAATACTGTATTTCAAAACTGAGGCTACATAATCCATAATAAGCTATCAAAAATGTTTTATAATTTTTACCCTTACGAAGTTTATACAAGACATAATACGAACTAATGTAATATTATAGATGTTAAGAAAGAAGCCCTCTGTAAATGATAAATTAATTAAGTGTTGACCCGTTATGATTTCATTTGAGCAAGCCTTTAAAAATTTGTTGAAAAACCGTCGTAACCCACGGCTAATATAAGTATTTTAACTTCGTCCAATCCGAATGGTCTTAGAAATATGCTACTACATATGCTGCTCATTTGAGTAATCCGTAGTTTGCTGCAATTATTCTTATGTTTAAAGTGAAAACGACACTTATGTAGAACATTAGATTTTTATGTAATGACAATTCAGTCCCAAAGACACAATCCAGCGGGACTTGAACCAGCTACTTCGCCTCCAATCGGCAATGCGTTGGCCAATTTAAATTAAAAGTGCAATTAGGTTCTGCCATAGCTAGGCATGCAAATATTTAAGAATGACTAAAAAAAATAAAAAACGATTTACATTTCCCGACCTCTGTGGCCTCTGTGTCGAAGTGGGCGAAGGCCCGCCTGAGACGCAGAAGGTTGCGGGTTCGATTCCCGCCGCGGGACAAATGTTTGCATATGCAAATATTTGTCTCAGGATCTGGATGTTTTCTATGTATAATATGTATGAATTTAAAAAAAAAAGTATATAAGTAGTATATCAGTCATGTAGTGCCCATAACACAAACTCTGCTTAGTTTGGGGCTAGATGTTGCTGTGTGAAAAATGTCCAGCATTATTATTAAGTATTTATTATTATTATTTGCGAATATCTTGACAGGCAGTTTCAAACTACATCGAAAGGGGCAGAACAGCGATTAACTATTTAATCTGGGTAAATTGGATAAATACAAATTCGCACGGTCACGGCGTCTCCGTGGCGGTGGCGATCAATATAGCGACGCAAACTTTGACAACCACTGGCGACCTTTACCTACGCCAGTTTAACTGGGCCTTATAGGTATCAAGGAGCAATCTTCATTAAGCAGCCTAGTTTCTTTTATACACAAAGATTCAATTATAAAATGATGCCAGTAATTAAGTAATAAAAAAAGAAATTTGAAACCCTGATAATAAATTAAAATTCTAATATATTTTTCAACCCATCTTTTCGAAAAACGACGTTTTGTTTCTCGATAAGTGCGCGCAAAATGGGTAATTTCGGCGCACTTAATAACGATTTCACGAGTCAGTGACGAATTTACTTTTGAATTTAGAACACTATTTAATTAAAAAGTTTGAACGCAATTTGCTTCGATAAAGTCCTGGCTGGTAATAAAAAAAGCGCGCCTGTCGACGCGTCATTGGTCAACCAAATTAAAAAAAACCGCGGGATTTTCTTTTTCGTTAATTATAAGTTTTTATCAAAATATTACAGACAATTTTAATTAGATACACAATTGAATAAAAGATGAATTCTAGTAGTAAAAGTGGAATATTAACACCAGAAAGTGTAAAATTAAACGCAGAAACTGCCATAAACAATTTACTATCAAACAAATCGAGAGAAAAATTTCTAAAAGCCTATAAAAAAATAATATAACATGGAAAATGAACAAAAAGCAAAGCTATTTATTAATATAAATGTGTGATTTGGTTATGTAAATATTAAATATGCGTCACTATAAAAAGCATCTCTTATTTATTTTTCTCATAAGATAAGATAAGATAAGATAAGATAAGATAAAGTTTATTTTTGGTAACAGACTTCACAAATAATCATATTGTACAACAGTTTAGGTACTTAATTAATACTGTTCCTGATTGGGACAACATAGGTATCCAAACTAGGTAAAAACCTGTGCGATGGTATACCTATGCCCTCCGCCGGATATTAAGTTAATGCGTCATACAGCTCATAATAAAAACATGTACTTATTAAAATAATTATAGCTAAAGGGTTTTCAATGTTACAGTAAAATAACAAAGCTGCTTATGAATGTGTGTGAGTGTGTGTGTGTGTGTGTGGGTGTGTGTGTGTTTGTGGGTGTGTGTGTGATTGCGTGGTATGTGGGAGGGGGGGTGAGGGAGAGGGAGGTGTCTATGTAAATGTGTGAGCGAGCGCGAGAGAGGCATATAATGTTGCATAGGAACTAAGATGAGATTAAGAGTAGGTTTTCAGTTTCTTGGTAATTTAATTCAATTATCCAGTTTTTAATTACGTGTTTACATTTAAAAGAAGACATTGGGTAGAAAAATAAGATTTTATTTAATTTCTTATCAATATAGGCTCCCAGGAAGTATGAGTGGCGGCTTGCAAATGTAGTGTTGCACCGACTGACTTTACATACTCTATTTAATGGGCGCCTGTGATCTGCAGGACCTGGATCAAAAGGTACGATTTTGTGGAATGAAATGGTGATATTGTAAATAAACATTTGACGTACAGTTAGCACTTTGCATTCTCTATATAGGAGTTCGGTAGAGTAGCGATAGGGCTTGAAGTTCATAACTTTTAGGACGGACCGCTGGGCTCTTTCAAGTTTTATCAGATGCGTTTTGTACGCACCACCCCAGACAGGAATGCAGTAACCAATTATGGATTGACATAGTGCGAAGTAAACTGTTTTTAGTAGATCAGGGGTGGCAACGTTTCGCAAATTTTTAAAAATCCATATTAATTTTCGTACCCTAGAAGCAACCGTATTTATATGGGGTATCCATGACAGTTGGCTATCAATTATTACTCCCAGATACTTTATAAAAGGTAACTGTTCCAGGGACAAGCAATTACATAAACTATTCGGGTAATCTTTACATGTGTGGGCATACATTTTTAAGTTGCAAGGCAAGCCAGTTTTTTTAATGCTGAATGGGAGGTATTTAGTTTTTGAAAAATTTAGAGAGTAAATTATTCTGGAGCCACATAATAACATTTCTCAGACCATTTTCTGCATGAATACGAGCATCATCCCATGATTCTCCTTTAAAAATTAGAGCCGTATCGTCTGCAAAAGTAAATATTTTGCCGTGATCAGGGACAAATAGGCAACACTCGTTAATAAAAATTAAGAAGAGGGTAGGGCCTAAGATGCTTCCCTGAGGGACACCATATGATATTTGCTCTTCAGAACTTTTGAGATCATTTATGGTAACGGTTTGCGTTCTGTTGTTGAGGTAGCTCTCAAAAAGTCTCAGTGCGTTGTTTCGAATACCCAGACGCTCAATTTTGCCAAGGAGAAGAGGAATTGAGACAGTGTCAAAAGCCTTAGCCATATCCAGAAATATACCAACGCATTTCTTGCCACTATCCAGGTTTGACACAACATAGTCTGTCAGACTTGAGACTGCTTGAACGGTTGATTTACCTGACCTAAAACCAAATTGGTAATCTGAAAGAATCTTTTCATGTTCCAGGTAGTGTGTTAGGCGTTTGTTGATCAATTTTTCAATAATTTTTGACAGGGATGATAGTATTGAGATTGGCCTGTAGTTGTTAACACTGTCTCTAGATCCATTTTTATGAATTGGGTATATAATAGATTTTTTGAAAACCTTCGGGAATATACCCGACTCAAAAGACAAATTAATGATATGAGTAAGGGGTGGTCAATAAGGTCTTTACATGTTTTCAATAATGAGGTAGAGATGCCATCCCATCCGGTAGCACAATCAGATTTGAGGGACAATAATGTTTGCTCTACTTCCTTCTTATCAGAGTTTAGTAATACAAAAAATCTTGAGTGTGTTTGAGTTTTTATATTACAGTTTGTTGAGGTGGAGTTTGAATTATTTGCAATTTCAGACGCTAGAGATTTGCCCACATTTGCGAAATATGTGTTTATGCCATTTATTGCTGTTTGTGGATTGAGTCTGGATTGTAGAAGTTCGGTGGGAGATGATTTATTTTTTCCTATATTTGTTATATCTTTTACGACCTTCCAGGTTTGCCTTACACTTTTCATAGAGGGGGGTGAGTGTGCCACACGGTACCAAAATTATTTAATCTCGAGCGAAGTACTTTGAATCCCTCGCTACGCTTAGGATTCAAACGATCGCTCTCGCTCTCGATACATTATTTTGGTCCCTTGTGACACAATCTACTATTAGAAAAAATATGTGAACAAAATAGCCGGAATCGTATGTAATTATTTGAAATTTAAAATAAGAAATCTATAACTAATACCATATTGTTATGATCCAATGTTAATTAAAATAAATAAATGAATTTGAAAAGGATTGAAACCTTATGTTTATTGTACATAAAAGCGGCCGAAGCAAACGATATGCGTAAAAATCTTTGTCACTCGATATGTCAAATAATAGTACAGAAAAATAACTTTTCATCTAACCTCTTTGATATAGGTAATATGACCTATTCTATGTGTATTGTGATTAGGTGGTTTGATATTAGGTGGTTCACACATTTATTATATTAGTATGATAGGATAGGGTATAAAATTGAAAAAAAAACAACAAAAAATTGTGTATATTCTTATTTGCGACTGTACAACTGCAAGGCAACTGCTTGGTTGAAGATTTGTATTTTAGGCCACCCTTGGCATTAGCAATAAATATGTAAAAGATAAAATCTCAACGATAGCTGGTTCAATACAAATTTAAAAGTTAGGCGTGCGAAGTAAAGGTAAAGTTCCAGAAAATTTTACAATATTAACAGCTTTCAGATAGGCACTTTGATTCTCAGTTTACGAGTTGTTCATCTAGAGTTTAATGTGTTTCGATATGATCATAAAATGATTCAAGCAGACAAGCATACCACTTGCTGGTAAGCGGTTAACGTAACCTATGAGTGCTTGCAACACGAAAGGTATTGCTCGCTCCTTGCAGACATAACGTGTGAAAAGTCTCAAATGCCTGGCACCCATACCCTTCAAACCAGAATACAACAATGCGATGTGTGTACAGGTACATAGGTAGGACAGGCACAAGTGAAACATTGTTCATTAAGCTTCAGTTGCCGCAAATATTTTCCATATTAGCTTGCCACCCGCTAAATATTATGTGTGTTAATATAACCTCAAAATAATGGGGCGGCAATTTGTATTCACGGCGGCACAAATTACTAGGCAATTTGTACCCAAAAAAGTTGAAAAGTCAAGGGCAAATCGAACACGCTTAAACGTTATTCTGGAGTTTTAATATAGGCGTGTTGTCCTAGTGGGCGGTACCCCGACTTCAGTCGCGGATTCGAGTGCAAAGGATTTTACTACTTGTAAAAATAGTTCTTACATGGTGAGGAAACCGGCATGACCAAGAACAAAAAGATCGAAGGCATATGTTATCGGTTAGTGTCCAATGACCGGCAATGGATTTGAAACCAGTCACACGCGGAATGCTAACTACTTGCAAAACGCGGGCATGTGCCAAATATAATGTTCGGACGTGCCTTTGACTACCCCGTACTAAGTATCCTCAAAGATCTACGCACGCATAAAAGAAAAGGAGTCTATAGTATTGCTATAGACATGCAATTAATATTCATTAAATGTGTGTAAAAAAAGGCAAACGTAAAATTTCATTGAGCAAACTTTGTACTTTCTTAAAAAAATGAAGAAGTTTTTTTCGTTTTCAAAACAAAAATAATCTTTTCATCGCCAACTATATGAAGTTTCCATTCGTTATTACATACGATAATGCAGTATGAAGCTCTTGACACATGCCGGTATTTTGGCAAAAAAGTTGGGTCTAGGTATATTTACGCCAACGCAGAAGAAAGTGTCGTAAGTTACACACAAAGTTAAACACGGATTCTGCGGCATCGTAGTATTTAACCAAACTTGAAATAAGATAATAATTCCGATTTTAATACCAAAATTATTGTAGGTACCTCAGTCAGGTATTTTTGTTTAAACATGACTTAAATAAATGCATTTTATTTTAGTACTTGTCAATGACAAACAGCTGGAATATAATTTGGTGTGCAATAAATTATTTTCTTTTTCTATGCCTATTTTAGAAAAAAAACCTGTTGAAAAAAAACGGGCGAGTGGTTACTCGTAAATTGACCTCAAGTTGAGACGCAAAAAGACGCAAAAAGGTTTGGGTACTCGTAGTTACCTACTTATAATCACGATGCAGGAAATTCTAGTGTGGAGTTAGGACTTTTTATGTTCATGTTGAGTATTTTAATTATTTCTTGCAATTTTTTGATTAGTTTAACCTGTTGTCACTCTCTTCAAAGTTTTGCCATTTTATTTGAAATCAAAGATGGCCGCATTGCATAATAATACGACTCATAAAGACTTTTCAAACGAAAACATTATTATTTTAAAGTATTAAAATGCCACTTAGGCAGTTTCTCTCGAGAAGTCCCTACATGTAAAGTCATCGTGGCAAAACGTCGCAGCCCACAAATTTCGCGGAGTGGATTCTTGAGCACCTCGTTAATTTAAAGATTCTTTTGAAAGTTTTCCTCCTGCAATATCCTAAGGTCGCGTTCAGATAATATTTTTCGTCACATTCAACTGAAAAGGCTCTGACACACAGACGTGTGATTCTGGACCTTTAAAAGGTTAAACTCCAGCGCTGTTTTTGTTGACGTCACTATGCGAAGTGTTTTAAAATGCGTTCTCCGAATAGAGTAGGCCGATACCTACTTGTTTTTCGTTTATAAAACTGAATTCTTAATACTTTACTTTACTTTTCCTCAAATATAAATAATTTACTTAAACGATTTCCGTAAATTGGCGGCAGTCTTATGACATGATGGCTGGAATTTGTAAAACCACGACGAAATGCGGTTATTTATTAGAAATAATGGGTCTCATTACGAAAGTTGGTCTAAATCGGAGGTTTATCTTTTAGAGACAGATCAGGCGTTTGAATCCCTTTCTTCAAGACAAATCGTTTTAACAAAGTAAACAAGGTTTCACTTCACTTCACTTCTTGATTATGGCTTTGAATGTTATAATAAAAAAACCTGACAGTCTATTTGATATTTCAAAAAGAGGTTAATGAACGAGGCAGTCATTATAGAAATAAACTAGAGTCACCTCTTTTTAAGAACCTACTTTTTTTGGTAGGTTGTATAAAATATGGCGTCGATTCTCTTTCACACTAACTAGACTTAAATTAAACTATCGCTCTATTTTACTGAAAGAGCACGCAATAATGATATGGCAAGTTTTTTAATTCTGTCATATTAGTTTACGTCTTCTTCGTGTTTAAAGTCAGCATGTTTTGAAATCACGACTAATATTGTACGGAAAACTTAACTTTTACATTCTAAAACTTTAGACCTTAGTTGCTTTAACAATAACATTGTTTTTCGATAAGGTAAGTTATATTCATACCTTGGTTTACTGGCCCTAAGAAAACTCGAGTTTACCACCGTTCGTAATGAGACTCTTAATATTAATTATAAATTAATAAACACCGTTGGGTGTACACACAAAACAGTCACATACAAAGTCCTGATCTCCACGCTAGGGTTCAGTGACTACGAGTAGTTCCTGATACCTATTGTTAGATCTGGGCTACTGAACTTCCGTACTGGGTGGGGTATCGAAATGAAACGATTGCACCCTTGAACTTAGTAGCTTTTTTTTATTCAATGCAACTCGAGTAATATAGGCAAGACGGCAAAACACTTCGATAGCGGTTCTAGGAATTGGTCTTTTTTACTAGCGCCATCTAGTATAAAAACGAGTAATTAACAGCGTAACTACAACACCATGGTACCGCAACATTGAAACCTAAGAAAAAACTCACTTAGAATCTTAAACTTAGTGATAATTTTTTTCAAGTGTATAGTTATGTTACCTGTCCATCTTAATTTTATTGTTTAAACTATTTTTTTTTCTATTAACTTATGTGTATGTTATTTAGCACTAAGTCGTTTACTTACTTTGTATCTTACTATTTAAGTACTTGTCTGCGGAAACTTTTAATTATTCCACACTTATATCTATTCTGTTGTTTGAAATAAAAAATAAATAAACAAACAAAATGTCTACAGAACATGCAAACGTATAGTTTTCGTAGCAGGAATCGAACCCGCGTATGTATCACTTGCACTCGTCACCACCGAGATATGTTAGAGACTTGCCGTCCCCGTCATATAAAAGCCGCAGTCTAATAAGAAACGCGATCAAAATGTCATCTTTTTGAACCCTCTTGATAACTTGCCACCGCTTAATTAAATGAACCTTGAGTTTCCGAGGTAACGATACTCCCCGGAAGTACCGCCGTCCTCCAACTTTTGATATTTTAGCTGAAATAATGTCTCAGTCTATTTGTTAAGCGAAGTTCCTTTCGAGTTTTCTTCATTGTGTTAACAGTTCTTAAGAGTGTTTTATTTCTGTTCCGGCTTTGTAAGCTTCTAATGTAGGTACATCTGTCTGCTGTGTTTTATAAAAATAAGGTATAATTTAATTATTTTGACAGTCGTAGCTATTTTTTTTATGGTTAACTATTATAGCGGTTTCTTTTGAAATGCTTATTACTTGCAAACCGCGGGCATAATTATCTCAAATGTATTATTTGGTCGTGTCTCTGACTACGTTATCCTCAAAGATAACAAGGCACTGAGTAATATATCTGAGAATGTCCATCATGTGAAAAATACGTGATGTATATATTAATATAACCCTCTTACAAATAAATAGCTGTTTTCCCTTACACAAAAGGCATCTGAAAACGAAAAACACGAAAACACTCGGCTAATTAAAGTGTGACAGAGATTGGCATCGCACCATTTGCACGTCTTTTCTTTCGTGATTGTTTTTTTTTTCTGACGGTGTTGTGGTACAAACTACCACCGTAAAAGTGAGTTTACTTCAAACAAAATAGATCGTCTTGAAGCTGATCTATGCTTACTTTTAATGCAGACAATAAATACTGACTTATCTGCTATCGTTTATCTAAAGTTCAGTGTTATTTTGATATATGAATCCCGTTTTTATCATTCCAACTCAATCACAAGAGATAAATGATTAGAAAAAAAAATATTATGATGAATTTTCGTCTTTCGATTTGATTAGAAAAAAGTTAAATTATATGATGGAATACGGAACAACTGAGGGTGTGATTTTCTAATCAATTAGGCTAAGATATTTCGCTTGTCGGGATAACGAGAAGTAACTTTTGGGAAAATACAAGGAGTAATTATCATGATACAATGTTACTTCAATGATATTTATAATATAGTATTTTGTAATAAACGGTAACTCATTAAAGTTAAAAAATAACAGTTGGTGAAATTTTAATACGAATGAAATAAATTTCACTAAAAATCTTAAATCTAAATTAATTTCTTAGAATTTTAAATTTTAGTATTTTTATTTACGATTTAATCAGGAAAAAAAACATAAAAAATTGAGGATTAATATGTGCCATCTGTCACTGTTAGTGTTCCAATGGCCATACCGAATATATAAAGCTAGAACGTACATCTGACTACCCTCTACTTGAGAATTTCAAAGATCTGATTATTGGTCTAATGGGATTACAATCGTCAACATTTTAATTTGTTTTATTGTTTTTATTTTTATTTTCGTAGATAATTATGGTATAAAAGTTACCCAAAGGTATAGCAAATTTACGAATATTATTTTAAACCCATACATCTTGTTATCATAACTCTCATAAATTTTTTTACACACATTTTCCATATAATAAATGTCCTTGCCTTCAGCCATGATATATCACCGTTGAGTCGAAAAGGACACGTTTTTCAGATACCAATCCAGTCGCTTCACATTATCCGATTGAGTTCATAACATACCAGGTATTCGGGTCACATTTATTTTAGAAATAGTCGGGTTAGTGTGAAATATTAAAATTGAGTAATGTATTAAGTAGTTTAAAAAAAAATATTCCCGTCGCGGGACAAATGTTTGCATGATCTTCAAAAAAAAAAAAATTATACGTAATCATGTAGTTCCCATAATACAAGCTCTGCTTAGTTTGGGGCTAGATGATGCTGTGTGAAACTGTTTAGCATTATTTATTCACAAATCCACATTTCCATCGGATAAGTCATTTTAAGGATAAATGAAACAAGTAAATTTTTTTTACATTGTCCTAGAATCCCTCATCAATGTATCCACATTTCTCTTTCCTGCTCCGTCATCAGACCCTTATCACAATCTATATATAACTTATGCATTGAGCTTATTCCAATGAGTCCAAACACGATACCTCTGCTGTAAGTTGGTGAGGAGTTGGGCATCCTGCAGAATCCAAGTGATGCCTCAGCATCAGGTCAAGGTTACCATGTTCTTGGAATATCATTGAAGTATCATGATACCAAATTTCGAATCGATCAGACCTGTGGAAGTTGCTCATATCCTCTCATCAACATGAGCTGATGATCTTCAAACGGTCACAAAAACACTTTCGATCAAGACACACCTCCCTGACACACTGTAAACAGTTTTTTTTTGTTCTGTGTTCATCTGCGATCAGTCTTCAGACTATTAGTAGGTTCGGTGTCGGTAATCAGGCTAGTAAGGAAATTGGTCCAGTGATAAATTCTCCTTTTCTTCATGTATCATGTCTGTCGAGTTCCATGATATGTTGTGTACATAGCCTCTTTGGGGAGCTGTGATGCTAAGTAATTAGGGTGTGGGTGTGTCATTTATATTTGATCGAGTATTATTTGATATATTGTATACAGATATATACGACAAACTCATAACACCCCTCTTATTACGTCGGGGGTAAAAATTACAAACAAAAAACCTCTAACCCCAAATGCATATAATGTGCTTCTAGCGTAAAAAAACGCGTATTTACGAGTATGCCCGTTGCCGTATAATGTTACAGACACTCGTTGTATGTTGTAAAAATTCACACCACTTTCAAAAGTTATGTATTATTGATATCTGAAATCGCATTACAAATATGAGTATATATCAATCTATCAATGTAGATACCATGCCATGATTAGTTGCGCTATGGAAATGCTACAGATCTGTTATTCATCAGATTATTTCATTGACTGGTAATAAGCTTTGGGATCGCAATGGAATCCTTTCATTTCATTTCCTAAAAGGAGCCAGGGATGGGCGGAATATATTTACAGGGTAGATTATTATTTGGTTTTGCCTCCAATAAGACTAGTTATTACGTAATTATTATATATTTTGAAGACTTTGATCGCAATGTGAGGGTGCGTTATATGTCGAAGTATGATAAACTAAGAACGATCCACGGCTTCACCCGCGTGGTACCCGGATGAATAGTAGCAAAAAGTTATTTTGATACTTTTCATATCTGTTCCAAATTTCATCTAAATTTTAAATTTTGTCATTTATAATATTAGTAGGATACTATCCTGGTACGAGTAGAAAACAAACAAAATATGGATAAAACCGAGAGTGACACGAATAGTTGATTCTCCGTCACTGATCTTACGACATTTCATCGCGACTGTTTTGTTGTGGGGTGCATGAAATGGCACAAAAGCAGTGTATGGAATTAGGCGGCCCGTCTTTTCTTAAGATTTTCTGACATTAGTTTGTATATGCTGACGGATAGATAAATGGATACATTTATTCATACAAGTAGGGTTTTTCATAGTATTTCTTTAATGTAACCACGTAAACCAAGCTTAGCGAATATGAGTACCATATCAACACAAACCTAGGTTCGCACTTTATATTAGCGAATATAACATATTAGCTAATGAATAATATTAAATTTATATAAACCTACCTAAGCAGGAACGTTAGATATATATAAATGACATCTCTTACTCACATGTACCAATGTAATGTTTGGACTTGCCTCTGACTACCCCCTACTTGGTATCCTCAAAGATCTACTCACTGAGCATGTATCTGAGGATGTCCACCACGGGGAAGACAGCCGTGAGCGTGTTTGATTTTTTGTTTCTTTTCATACAGATTGGTATTAACTTATATCCTTTATTTTGTAGGTGTTTGGCAAATTTAACACATTTTGGTTACATTTTTTTATTAATTAGCCAGTATATAGAATGCATTTAAGCACTTAGTTAGGTTAGCGAGATACCCAGGTGATGCTGATAGGAAAACGGGTAATTGCGTCGAAGGCTAATTAATAATTTGATAAGAATTTAGATGCCTTATGGATGTTTGCCTACATATTATATTTTCATACGTACCTAACGAACCAATTTCGCTACATCGCCACAAAAAGCCAGCCGGAAATAAGCTTCAGACCCTATTTCCTACGGCTTGAGTTCGGCCAAGTGAAGTCTAGCTCCAGATATTACAAAAGCATTTTCATGGAAGAAATAACCCTGATAAAGTCTGTTACTAGATGTAAGGTACATAAATTAAGTATTCATGCAACTATGTACAAGTTTATACTGCAAAATACAGATGATATAGCTAGCTTTCTAAATTCCTTTGCAAGCGATTTCAAGATAGGTCTTCTTTTTTTTTAAGTTGTTATGAATAGTTGGTGAAAGACAAAATTAATTTGTAAGTTACTTTAACGTTAATGTAAAGTAAACTGGCTTCACTAGCATAGTGTACGGGAAAAAAATGTGTGGCCTGTGTTAATGCAGGTTAAGTTTAATATCCTTTCCATAACCGAATATTTTAAACTATATAACAAAAAAACATACTGAAGCATTTTATATAATATGACTAGAACGGAATAGATAGACATGTGGAGGCTTTATTTTGATTCAAAAGGGAGTAAATTTACTTCCTATCGTAAATGTGACTTCAAACAAGAACCGCTATCTCTATACTGAATAACACACCACAAAATAACATCATTTTTTGATCGTACAAAGGAACGACCAATGAAAGCGATAAACCTTTTCTCAATAGAGCCTTTCAATAAAATACAACACACATTTGAATATTTCACAGCCCTTAAAGTAGGTTAACTTACAAAAAGAAAACAAAAGCGTAAACCCGAGTACTAAAAGGGGTTACTGTATTTTACTGGTTTTAAGTTACAGACGACAATGATGAAAATGTTGTCGAACAATCGTTTTGCATTTTCGTAAACATCATCGTAAGTAAATCTCTCGTTGTTATATTTGGTTGAGATTTAGAAAGCTGTCGCACAAATTTAGATAAAAGAATAGGGACTGGAACTCTCCCATTCTAACGGTACCACTCCTAAAGTTAGAAATTGAATACTTTTCGAGAAATTACATTTTAAAATATTGTATGTTGAGTACTGGAAAAATCAAATGTGAGCAAACTGTGTATAACTCCTTATTTGCACAAAGAAGAAGAAATAGGGTTAAATAAATGTTTAAGTGTTTTAAATTTCTCGGTATTTAATTCCTAACGTTGGAAAGGCACTCACACCTTTCACCCCTTTTTTATCAAAATTTGTGCGACAACTTACTAAATCCTACCTAGATTAATATAATAACCTGAAGCTTGTAAATACGGAGGCTAAACTTAGTTTTTATCAAGGGCATTCCCCGTCACACGTCATAATGTATATTTTGCCTATAAAAGGCTAATAGTAGGATTAGTTTTTTAGATAAGGGTTTAGGGTTTAATCCTATCCTATCCTACTAATCCTACTTCCTATCCCATCCTATCCTACTAATATTATAAACGCAAAAGTTTGTGAGGATGGATGGCTCTTTCACGCAAAAACTACTGAACTGATTTTGAAGAAACTTTACAGTAATATAGCTTATACATCAGAATAACACATAGGCTACTTTTTATCCGGGCACCACGCGGGCGAAGCGGTGGGCAGAAGCTAGTAACTTATAAGTAAATCCACACCTTATCAAACAAGGTCCCCCATAACACTAATGTTATCTTTCTACACATCAATGTAAATAGTAGATCTTTTGCGCCAAGAAAAGATGTTTGCAATCGGACGTTCTCAAAAGATCCCAGAGACTGATGGCAAAAGAACGTTTTTTAAATAAAATAATTTAGTCAATACATCTAAGAAAATCTGATGTATGTTTATAAAAATATTAATTTGTTTAAGAAAAAAAGCGACAATCGCAATGTTAATACCAGAAATAAAGATAAACTCGCTGTTGCCACTTGTAGACTCCAAAAAGTTAGTAAATCGTTTAAAGGGCAAGGTATACGCTTTTATAACAAAATCTCAAGAGAGAAGAGATAAAAACTCTTGGGATTGAAAATGCTCCAACTCGTTGTTTTGTAAAAAGATCATTATATAAAATAACCAGCCTTGTTTTCTTGCCTTTCTTTCCTGGCTTGGTCGCGGAGGAACAGACAGTAGATAAAACCGACGTTTCAAAGTGATCTTTGTGATTTTAATGAATAAATGAACTTTGACTTTGACTTTAGTGCATCAGAGGCTCTTTTACCCTGGCAATGTGTACAGCCGCTGCTCTCACGGACTTGCGCCACGATCCGATCCAGTCATATCGAGTTGGAGGTCTGTGTTTTACGACCATCCGACGACAATAAAAGTCATCTTCTGCAGAGCTCTCTGCCCTGATTTGAAAAAGTTCACTGTGATGTTTTGTCACATTCAATATCCAATTTTACGGCTTCAATCTTCCGTAAAGGTTTTTAAAACGACTTGATAAAAGCCAGATTTTTCATTTTTGATAAAGGTTTATGGTTTGGCTATTTATTTTTCCTGCAATGGTTTTTAGAGTTTTATCTAAGCCAAACTGCATATTTTATTCTCAAAAAGCTCCCCGTCAAATAGCGGACGTAATATAACGGAGACGCGAATCATTTTCTCACTATGTTGTGTTATGATCACCAATCTTTAGAAATCTGGAATAATTTGGTAACTATAATTACAAGTTTTATACAGGTCTGTATCGCGTCTACCTTTCAATCTTTTGATTATGTTCACAAAACTTGTAATTATGTTGATTGGTTGCGAAAGTTGAAAAAATACTATTTTGTTTAATCAGTTTTATACTGACTGCATTTTTCCAAAGTTGCCCACGCAATCCCACAAATTCGTCCTGCACTTGTAAAAAATACCTGGCAGTTTAAGCGGACGTGTCACCGCAAACGCAAAGGCAGGGCAAAATAAAACAAATCTACGCCAGTAACCGCAACATATAGCCCGCGGGGTGCGATACCTCATGACACCGTGTCGTACTATGAACTGGAATTTAGAAATGGGCTTAACTATTCCGATTGGGAAATAGAGTTTCGTTCGACAACAATATACTACAAACAGTTTTGTTGTAACGTGATAATCTATGTTGTAAACAACTGAATTGCACCCTAATACTGAAGTGGTGATCACGAATATAGAATTGTCCTCATCAAATCAAGACCACACACTCACAATTCACACACCCAAATACTAAATACACACATTTTACTCCACTCTTTCTATTGTTAATTTCCTTTCTTTATGTACCTGTTTAAGTAGATACTTGTAATTATTATTAATGAATTATTAGTAATTTTTTTTTTTGGGTTTATTTCGGTGGAGGGCGCTAAAGTTCGCGACACTGTTTTTTTAAAATTCCGCGGATATTACCTTTTCTTTAAGTTTTATACTTTGTTTTTGAGCCAAATATTTTGATTTGATTTTGACTAAGATCTTGTGAATCTAGCATTGCCACCATGGCTTAGGTACTCGTAGATAGCACTACGTTGTTAGAACTAGTGTGCATATTTTCTCATTATAGGCGAAGTTAATGCTAGGTAGCTTTCTCTTCTAGCAAAATTTTGTGTAATAGTGAAAACGGACTTGAGGTAGTATATAAATAACATGTCATAAATTATATGCTAGAGCTATACGTACTTACCTACTTATTTAGAATTAATATATAAAACACAAAAACGATTCCTTAAATAAACACAATTATATATACCTAGCTAGCTTTACTAGTGAACGTTTTTTATTTATTATTTTATTAATATTCTCACAATATACATCACAGACACATGTCTCAAGGAGAAGACATTTATTATAGAGCTATTACTTAATTTTTCAGCATGAATGCGTGGATGAAAATTCTTTATTTAACAAAATAATCATTAAAATTTAATTATTCATTATAAACACAAGGATTTTCACTACACGTGTGAAATTCACCGGTTCCCAAAATAAATGTTTGGTGGTCCATAGTTACTTAATATTCCAATACAATATTTGTTTCTATTACATTATGAAAAATATATTCCATGAAGAAAATGTAATCAGATTATAAAGAAAATCACGCAAAAAATTCATAACGGATGATAATTTTCTTAAGTAATGATATTAAGCTATTTTTATTAAGAGACTGCCTGTTTATTAATTCATTTATGCATCGTTTTATCTAAATATTCTGTTGTTCACAGCCTTGAATAAGATTTCAATAGAGTGGCCGTCTATTGACGCACAGTATATAGTCTTCGACATACTTAGTGTGAGCTAAGTATGTCGGAAATTAATTGCATAGTAAGATTCTCAAACTCCTTTGATCGTTGTTACGTTTTATGAGCATATAAAAAGTACACGATGATCACACAATATTAATAGCATTTAATATATGACGGAGCAGAAGCTCCAAAGTGGTCTTTAAAAAGTGTGACGTCAGGAATGCTAACGTCACTATCATCACCAGCATGCTGGTCGCTCATAGATGATGACGAAAGTAAACTCCAGGAGATGTTCTTCTAATTTATTCTTGGTTGTACAGAGGCTTTCGAGTTCTGTACGGTCCGACGGCTCGAGCGCGAAAATTTATGCAAAAACAAAGACTCGAGCAAGCAACTTGTGCGAACAAGCTAAAACTACCTGCAAGCATTAATCATTTAAGTATACAAATGGTTTTGAAGTAATAGCCATTAATTATTGATTTTACACTGTAATTTGGCAATCTAAGTGATGATTCGTTAAGTAATTCGTGGTTCTGCGCCGATGACTCATTGTAGAAGCAGAATAACGCCTTTGCGCCGATATATAAATTAAGTATTTAAAGCTGGGATCTGTATCAAAATGATTGATAAAAGAAGAGTGCACGCGACTGTACGGAATGTTGAGATGAATGTGTGGAGTTACGAGAATGGACAATATAAATAATGAGTATATCAGGGAAAGTCTGAAAGTTGCGCTAGAGACGGAAAAGTTTAGGAGTTTAGGATAAGCATGGTATGGTTACGATGACGAAGGAAGGATGTCACATTACGAGGATACTATTAAATATGAATGTGGATGAAAATAAAAGCAAAGGTAAAGCAAAGAAAAGGTGGATGGATCAAGTGAAAGATGGCAAAGGTAAGAAAGGAGTGAGTACTGAGATGACGCCTGATAGAAGAGAGTGGATGAAGAAAATATGTTGTGCCAAACCCACGTAATGTGGGACAAATGCTAGGAGATTATGATTTAAAGCTGTAGTCTACAAATAAACCTATTTACATGGAGATATGAACGAATTATCACCTACGAGTATCGTATAGGCGATCTCATCTACGATAGAGTATCGTAGAGAACACATGAGTCGAGTTCTCGCACTCATGTGTTCACGTTCAAGCAACAACCAACTTAGGTACATTAGGCGGGGCGATAATTGCCCTTCCACATGCTGATATCGTATATTAAATTTACACGAAGTAAGTTTTTATTTCGATAATCGCATCTTAACGAGTAACCTCGTGTGTATGGGGCTTGATTCACGAAAAAGAAAAACAAAGAGTTCCTTGTTTGTGTTATCAAAAAATTGCTTTAACTTGTTAAGGAAGGAAGAACAGTGATAACAAAGGAATAATTATAATAAAAGCCAAAATCTAGCTTTATATGAAAAAGCAGAATTGCGAAGATATGCGAAGCTCAGAACAATCCATCTTCCTCTCCATGGCCGCGGATAACGTAGAGTCTGATTAATTTGCTAAAACGTTAAAAGGGCCGCTTTTATACTGGGAAAGTAGTCGCGGGACTTTTCTCACAAAATCAAACGAAATTAAGATGAGGTACATGAATAAATATTAAATAAATTACCACAAATCAGACACATGAAAAGACCTGATCCCAAAATAGGGTGTATTGTGGGATCCTGATACCACGACACAGAGAATTGGGGTATTATAGTACCAGTACCTGAACTACGAGTACCGTGGTACCATAATATCCTGACTCAAAACAGATCTGCAGAACACGCAAACATTTGTCACGCAGCGGGAAACGACGGAGGGTGCGACGCGGAAAAACAAAATATTTTTGAAATCTTGGCAGTTGCCGGCTCACGCTTGATTTAGCTAGTCATGTATTTTTATGTAATTTTCTTAAGTTTTTGCAATGAACCAACGTATTTCTGCTAAAAAGTGGATTTTACTTCCAACAAGAAACTCTGTACATACTAGGCTACACAGAAATTAACTCTACTGTGATCTCTTCTTTGTAAATTGTTTGTCAAATTAACATTTTTCCTTATTTCATTTAAAAAGATAGAAAAAAACAAACTCTCTCACGACTGTCTTCTCCATGGTGGAGATCTTTGAGGATACCAAGTAGGGGGTAGACAGAGGCACATCCAAACATTACATTTGCTACATGCCCGCGCTTTGCTAGTAGTAAGCATTCCACGTGGCAGGTTGCAAGCCCATCGCCGTTTAATACAACACTAACTGTTGGCACATGCCTTGTGGTTCAAGGGCAATGTTCTAGGATGTTTTGAGCACATATTAATGCACATATAAATTTTTCGAGTAGAAAAATCCATTGGTGCACGACTGGTTCGAACCAACGACCTCCGGATCAGAAGTCGGGGTATCGCCCACTAGGCCAACACGCCTTTTTATAAACAGAAAAAGATAAATAAATCACGTACCATCGTATGCAAGGGGATATAAATTCCAAAGCAACTTCTGATTGTCTCGAGAGCGCTTCGCTGCATGATTAACTGTTTCATATGTCGCTAAAGTGAAAGATAATTGCTACAAGCTATTTTCTAACAATGCCACATTGACCTAGCAATATTGTATTTTGATCTTGAATAACATACTAATACTCAAACATTTATTCACCGTAGGAACTTTACAGTACAATTGTTTTTTTTTTCAAATTAGAATAACGATACATCCACAAAACATCTGGTCAGTTATTTAAAGCCATTAAAGACAATATGTCAGAAAAGATACAATTATTTCAGAATGGACTTGGGTCAAATAAATTCGTTGAAATTAATAAAGATATCATACAGACAGTGTATGCAATACAATACACATTAAAATGAAAAATTATAATGCTACTGTAAACGGGTATTGCCAAATTAACACAAAAACGAAATCGGAAATCGTGACCAAATGTGAAACTGCAAAGTTAGAGAGAACTGTGTGTATCCGGCTGCTTTATTAAGACAAAAAGATAAACATTTTCCAGTTATATGCATTTTAATTGAAATGAGAGCCTTGGCTTAGCTTGAGAATAGCGGGACTCATTTTTATGATTAGAATGTGGTAGACGCGTCAAGTCAGTAGGTACATTTATTACCTACTCTAAAGGTCCACTCTCAACAAATCCATGTCAGATGAGCCTGGAGACTATTTTTGTGGGTTTTCAGTATGGGATTGCAACGTGTTCTAAATACTTGCTAAAAGCGGGCATGTGCCTAGTATAATGTTAGGATGTGGCTCTGACTTCCCCCTACTTGATATCCTCAATGATCTACGCGATAAGTTTAAAATAATTTAATAAAAATGCTGGTCATTTTTCAAACTGTATCATTTAGCCCCAAACTAAGCAGAGCTTGTATTATTGGAACTACATGACTGATATACTTCTTATATCCTTTTGTAAATACATATTATACATAGAAAACACCCAAACCCGACAAAAATATTTGCAGATCACACAAACATTTGTCCCGCAGTTTTCTATGTACAAATGGGACAAATCTACTCAGCTTTACTGTACTGGCCACAGATAAAAAAGTAATTTTGTTAGTGTTGGGTCCGGACTACGTATGTGTTCTGTTGTCTATTTAAAATATAAAATATAGCAACAAACTGGTCAAAGTTCCACCACAAGCTTAAGCTTTAGAAAGCCAACAACATCGAGTTATAAAACTGCGTGTTCTCTCAAAAACTTTACCCGGCTTCCTTCTACCTCAGTTTCCAATGCTTTTCCCAGTTCCCCATCACAGTAAAGTTATCAATAGTGCGCTAAACCGCACGTGAAAACATCGAACTTACGCGAATAACGACATGTACTGGCCTATTACACTTCGCTTGACTCGTTTTAACTTTGAGAGAGCTTTTAAGTTAGCTAAACTGAGAAAAGGTACCTTGCTGTTGGAGTTAAATGTTCTATCGTCTCACCACCGCAACTGGAAGAATAGCGGGCGGGAGTGGGGGGGAAGGGGGGGGGGGCGAGGTCGCCGGCCGGCTACAATCGGCGCGGACAGACACTTCACCAAGATCATGAAACCAAAAGGCACGCGTTCTTTTCGTCAAGAGAAACCCCAACATTGATTCCTTCAGTTGAACATTAGTGGTGTATTGGCTAGTCCTCGACTTGCGATCGGAAAGTCTTGGGCTCTTTCCATCATGCACTCATGGTGTTTTCCACGTGTAAAACTAATGTGACCAATGCTAGTGTTCTGGTGGAGGGAAACATCGTGTGGAGACCGTCATGCCCTAGAACAAAAACAAAAAATCGAAGACGTGTGGCACGTACATTAATGTAGCTTCTACGAGATGCACTGAATTCTTTCACAACACTAGTTCTTTCACTATTAATAACAGACTTTTTTGAGGGGTAGACCTCACGGGGCTACCTTAGGGGGAGGGGATGACTAAAACAGAACTGACAGACAAAAAATATTAATTATTTAAGTAAATATCAGCCTCTATAATAAACACTAGCCTATGCACACGGCTACGCCCGCGTGGTACCCGGATTGAAAGTAACACAAACACAAACGTAATGTTGGTAAAATAATAAAAAAACGCAATAAAGACCCGTACAAAACCGTCTCTTCCAGACGACGTTTAAATGGAGAGCATGCTTTGTAATTTTGAGGATTGCCTGTGTTGCTTTTCCTTAAAAATTAAACCCATATTAAACCTACACCGTACAATCAATAATACTAAATGGTCCATAGATTGTATGTCCTTACTTCAATCCTGATTCATTGATACACCGCCGTCATATGTCTCGTGCGGTCGACTAGGAAGACAATTTCAACTGATTTTGATATATCGCAGCGAGCACAGTAGATTAGCTTCAATATAGTTCGCTGTAAACGTTTATGAGAAGCCATCTCTTCTCCAGTACAACGCTTGTGCACTAGAGAGCTTAGCGTTATAACCAATTGCAATTTTCACATTGTATTTTAACGTAATATACTTGTTCGTACTCTTTTTTTTAATTGTCATATGAAAAGTTTATTTATTTCAATTTCATTCTTTATTTCACACGTTGTACAAATCGATGACTTATGCATCTGTCTTCGAATGAATAGAATTACTATTAAGACACACACTTTATATTAGATGTAAGAATGTAGTTTGTTTGAAACAATAAAAAAATACTTCGATTCAAAATAAGTATAATAGAACTTATAGATAGCATATAGTAAGATTTTGATAGTAAGATTTTTAAGGCCTTGACGTGAATAAGTCGAATAAACTTTACTATTAGTGTACGCATTGCACCCATGTGAATAACATTTACGAATGATATACTTAGCAGCTAGGTGAATTAAGTACCTAAACTAAATCATTTATCAAGGCCTGTTTGGCCCAAACGGGAATATACAATAAATTTTATCTTATCGTACCATAAACCGATATCAGCTTAGTTAGTAATCCGCACGGTCAGCATCAATTAGGATGTAAGGAATTTTGGTGTACACACACATAGCACTATCCTCATTGCTCCGTCACTGATTGCCTTAATAATAATCAACAGCCAACAGACAAACTTTCAGACTCCACACCAGAATGTTTTTACTTAATATAAACAATTCAGATTGGAGAAACATAGATACCCAAACCAGGTTAGAACCTGTATGATGACACACCTCCCTCCGGACATGATCTGACGAGATGCAAACATTACCAGTTGTTTAAAGGTGGCCTTAATTTGGTTCGAGATATCTTAGTAGCACTCAAAAATATGCCTATATTTCTGATTGATAAGTCAGGCAGTTACGGACAAAAGCGAGAAATCAAAGCAAGAAACTATTGTCGGCCGTTCACAATTGTATCTTAATACTCACAAAATAGCTCGGGTCAGATCATCGATATTAACATTCGAAGCTCAGTTGAACCAGATACGTGCCTTGAATTCTGAAATCAATCGAAGGCTTTATCAGACCCTTATCAACTTGACAAGAAATTGAAGATTTAACATGAGAGTTCGTGTTGGTATAAGAAGGATCGCTTGACGGTTCAGCTGATTCTTTTATAACTTTTAAAATAACTTTACTAACTTAAAAAAAATTCCTCATGATGAGGATCTTCAGATACATACCCAGTGCGTAGATTTTTGAGGATAACATGTAGGGGGTAGTCAGAGAGACGTCTCAAAACTACATTTGGCACATCGCGTTTCGCAGTTACTTACTCGTTTCGCATTCTACATGACACATGATCGGCAATTATTAGAATATTATACATGCCTTCGATTATTTGGTTCTTTGTCATGCTTGTTTCCTCACGATGTTTTCCGTCGCCGTTTTGAGCACGTGCTAATGCGCTCCTTATCTTTCAAACAAATCTGTTAAGGCAAGAACATACGTGTTTGCAATAGCGACATTTACCTATCAGTCTAGACAAACACCACACGCATAATATTCCTTTCACGCTAATGCAAAGATGTCAAGGTAAACTTGGCAGCTGTCACGTGACATTTCAACAGCTAATGTTTCCCATACAATTCAATCTTTCCGCAGGCGTTAACGCCAACAGCAAGTGATATTTGTCTAGGCCACCAGTTGTTAAGCGGTGATTACATTCGTACGTCCAACTGACACATCAGTTGGTCACCCCGCCATTCTCTAAATCACAAGGGTCGCTGTCACACGGCGCGGACGACTGAAGCGTGCTTGGACATGACGTGACTTCAATGACGGGGCAGAGTAAGCTTAGGCTGACAGTTGCATCGTAGCTACTCTTCAACTTCACCAAATATAGATTTTCATATAGTCTGGAAGCTCGAAATACGGGGAATGGGGTTGGAAGAGATTGCCTCACTATACCTTTAATAATGGGCTGGTGTGGCATGGACATTTTGTGTTAAAAACAAACAAATAAATTCGCTCACTACTGTATTTTCCATGATGAGTACATGAGAGTGAGACACAGAGTATATATCCGAGGATATCCCTCGGATATATACTCTGTGCCATTCAGCGTGGTAATGAAGCTAGCATTTTTTGAGCTTCGGTCTGGCAGTGATCTGGATCAGTTGAACTACGTATAGATCGTTTGCAACGGTCTTTAGATACATAGCTGTTTTATCTGTATTTTTGAATATACTTGTACATAGTTGTATAAATAAATGTCTAAAGTCGGCGTACCGCGCACGTACGCACAGTTATGTGTTAGAAAACATTGCGGTCGAATCGTGTGTGCTCGCCCTAAAAAGTTTACAAACATGTGGTTATAATTTTGTACGTGCCGCGTTGTTTTGAGATATTTTAGTGTGGTGAAAACGCCTTTTGTAGAAATTTAGAATATTTGTTCGAACCGCATATTTTTTACTACATGATTTCATGAATACGTAGGGTTACTACTTAAAAAAAAGTAAGTAGTACTTAATTTAGGGGTATGTATATTTTGTGTACAACCAACGTCTATTACTCCACAATGCTTGGTCATAATTTTATAGTTTTTCTTTGTTGTTTTTCTCTGCATGAAACTACACACGAGTATAGTTTCATGAACATTTTATTATATTAATTAAATTGAAAAAAAAAACGATGTTTAAATTTCTAGAAAACTTTGAAATGAATAACATGATTAATTATTTCTTATGGTATTCCTTTCAGTAAATTTGTTGACTTAAATATTACTTTATGTGGTAGTATAATGGCTTATGAACTATAGATTAAAAAACTTTCTTTTAAAGGACAGAATAGAAATAGGCCTAAAGTTCCCCACGTTTCCCTGCTAACTGTTTTACGGATTAAGATGATTGTTACTTTTAAAAAATTCCAGTAGATTTTACTTAGTAGAAGGAGAGATTATTGAAGATTAATAACAGAGGTTCGAAAATTTTATACCTACTATAATATTTTGTTCATAAAACGGTTTCACACATCAATCCCGAGTATCAGAACTCTATGTTCAAGTGCACTCTTCAAGAATCTACAACAGTTAGTTTATTAGTTTTTACATATTTTATTATCTTTTATTTACGTAATTATCCTTATTATTTAAGTATTACTATTATAATATGAATATAATCTTAGAAACGATGTTCATATTTAAACATCATTAACATTACATAATAGTAATACTTAACAAAACAAACAAACCAACAAACACGCTCACGACTGTCTTCCCCATGGTGGACATCCTCAGATACATACTCAGTGAGTAGATCCTTGAGGATACCAAGTAGGGGGTAGTCAGAGGCACGTCCAAACATTACATTTGGTACATGCCCGCGTTTTGCAAGTAGTAAGCATATAATACTTAATTATAACTATTTATGTATTTGTGTTAAATATACCTCACTTTTTTATGTTTGTTACATTTTCTAAAATAATCGTTTATTTCTGTGCACTACCTACACATCTTTTTCCACGATACACAAGCTATCAGAAAAAGAATACTTTTTAGCATTAAGTTCGCCTGTACACTACTTGTATGTACAATAAAGAATTTTATACAGTAAGAGTAGGTATCTATCTAGAATACCCATTAATGTTACAATGTTGCTTTGGTAAAGTAATTGAATACTACATTGTCTATCTACTGAACGTAGATATTGTTCGAAACATCTCAACGTTGACCTCTGAAAGCGGGCGTAACGACCGCAGTTGTTTTTGTTGAACATTCAACAATTTATAGCGCCACAAATATCTTAGCAATAAGCATTGTGGCAACACATGTTCTACTTAAGGTTTTTGTCAATATTCTAGAACTAAAGCTCAGTTCGCATTAGTGACATTTGAACATACATTACTCCGTAATCGCCTGTGAAAAACTCAATGTAAAAGGCTTTTGACATGCGACAAATGTCCGACATCGAACGTTGATATGTAACAAACGTAGACTAAACTTAAAGTAAGACACAAATGTTTATGATTCATATTTTTTTTATGATTAATCGACGAATTAGAATGGCTAACATTAAAATAAATAGCATTGAATATACATAGTTATATAGATAACACTTTTGAACTTAAGTTCATCAAACATTAACTAAAACAAAACAAACACGCTCACGACGTTCCTAAGATATTCTCTGATATGGATTAAAGTTTGGACTGATACTGATTATGGACAATACATAGATCTGTGAGGATACCAAATAGGGGGTAGGCAGAGACACGTCCAAACATTATATTTGACACATGTACCTGTTTTGCATAGTACCTAGTAAGCAGTCCACGTGACGGGTGGAAGTTTTTTTACCGTTTTTCACCGTTTTAAGCAAGCGCACATAAATAGAAAAAAAAACCAGCCAGTCGTATCCACGTCGTATCGGAAGTCGGAGTACAGCCCACTAGTTTAACGCGGCTTTAAACATGAAACAAATCAGTTATAATATTTTAATTTCCGACGTGAACTTCAAATGTTTCATGTTGTGTTACTCAAATTTTATATTACTGACCTAAGTTTTCTTTTTATTTCTGATTAAGTATAATATTTTATTTCTTTTGAAAATACATTTCTTTAACCTGGAACCTGTTTTTTCTTAGTCCTGATTTTTCATGCTTGGCCTTCGAACCTAGTCACAACCAAATCAAACACAGCTCTAGTTTTAATTAGATAATTTTTTTTAAAGCAGATTAAATACCTTAAACTCTAAGTTATTTAACGTTTAAAGGGTTATTTTTATTTTTAATTGTTATTCCTGACATAAAGTAGGCTTTGCAACTTTCGTGGTCGCAGGTAGACTAGTTAATCCGTTAAAAATAGTTTATTTTTTTATATCTAACAACCTAAAACATTATTAAGCTGTTTTACTTATACCAAAAGTAGTACTTGTAAGTTTTACTTGCCCTAGAAGCAAAAATTCGAAGGCATGTGCCAACCTGACACGTGGAATGCTTACTACTTCCAAAACGCGGGCATGCACCAAATGTAATGTTATATTCTAATGACTACCCCCACCCCCTACTTGGTATCCTCAAAGATCTACTCACTGAGTATGTCCACCATGGGGAAGACAGCCGTCAGCGTATTTGTTTCTATGTAAAAGAGCCGCACCTCAATAAAGTTTTTCTAAATAAATGAAAATTATCCAGAGGGTTTTTGTGTTCTACGACTCTTGAAACTAAATGCGAGACACAAGCGTGGCGTTGCCGTACGCAATTAAGTTTGGCGTAATGGTACAAAAACATTTTCAACTAACGAATGTAAGTATATAAAGAACATTCCCTACAGTAAGATTGATGCCATGTTTGGAAGCCGAATCCTGAACCTTTGTGTTGGCAATTATACGACGTCCATTGTACCGGAAACCAATTATTTCTCACACAATGCCATTCAAATTACCGGTGTTAGCTTTGTGAGCTGACTGTTACACGAATGGCGTCGTTGGTATTGCTCTCATTAATATCGAATCATTTATTGGTGGAATTGATTGATTTATTTATTTTTATAACTGAGCTTGAATATTTTGTTGCTCGTGACCCAAATTAATCGAAAAAACAAATTGATTTGGGATACTCAGTATCTGAACCCAGACTGAGTACTTGAAAAAGAAAATGTAGACAAAAAAAAAACTGTCATCCTACTCGTATTATAAACGCGAAAGTTTGTGAGGATGGATGTTTGTTACTCTTTCACGCAAAAACTACTGAACGGATTTTGATGAAACTTTACAGTAATATAGCTTATACAACAGAATAACACATATGCTACTTTTTAACCGGGTATCATACGAAGACGGCGAAGGGCGAAGACGTTGGCAGAACCTAGTATTATATAAATAACTAAACACACATTATTTACATAGGCCTGACCCCAGACTAGGATTCCCTGGGTCTTGGGGATCAGAAATTACGAGTACCGTGGTACCACAATACACAGACTCGTAACAAATATCTGTTACGAATCTGTGTGTCTCACCTGTCACACCACCAGGTCACCACACCAGGTCGCGAAGGTCCAAGAGTTTCCTTCCAGCAAATCTTTGAAGATACGGCAATCTGATAAATAGCAGTGGGTAAGTAAATCCGTGATCAAAGTACGCATTTTTGAATCACGATATCCACAAAAAAGTTGGTATAGGCTCTGAAAAACTTTAGTAAATATAGCTGAAAAGCAAAATGTTAAATCGTTTTTCACGACCAAATCGATGAAAACGAGGTAAAGCGTGTTCCATTTAAATGTAAATAACATTTTGATTCAACTATCTGCGGTGGGACCATGGGCTTTGCGTCTGTACCATCGGGGTACGAGACAGATCCGCTCTCCAGAGACTGATTTCCCTAATGCTGCTCAATGAACTTATATAACATTTGAATATCGTCTTTTCCGATTTTCAGAGGTTGGTAGCAGTTTTTTGTTCAAGTAAACGTTTTTTTTGGGGTTTTGATATCACTGCGGCCTTGACAAGCATATTGTGATCGACACTGTTGAAATAAAAGCCCGGATAGATACTTTGAGATGAATTCACTAGCACAAACGTTCATCGATGGAGATAGAGGCAAGTAAGCGCAAAATGGAACTGTCAAACTCAAAATGTGACATTGACAGTTATGACGGCGTTGTTTATTTTTCTTCAACAGCCACTTTTTTCTGAGGCGTTCAAAGTTTATCCATATATACTTATAACTAAGTATATAAGTTTATATAGTTTTTTTACCGCTCAGCCTCGCAGCTGTTATAAACTGCAGGATCTTTTAAGGCGTGATGAGTTCAACTGTGCTGAAAATCATTTGCCCAGATGAAGGCTACGCTTATGTCAGTGGTAACACTCTCCTAACAAATGAAGGATTCGTCCGCCTCATTCCAGAGTCGGCGAGTTTGTATGTCATACAGCTGATTTATTAAGTTTATGTGGTCTGACAAATGAATAATTCGTTTAGTTAACATTGCACATGTCTTCAATTTCTTTAGGACATGTACCCGTTCTCACGATGAACAACGTGGGCTAATCGCTTCGTTGCTATATAGAAATGTTTCTTAGTTTATAAACCCGAAATTGATAAAATTCTTAGCAGTATTACAAACAAGCTTCAAAGGACGAAAGGGGACGAGTAAATAGATTAACCTTGCCCTTTTTGGAAGATCAACAAAATAAATATATTGGGGCAAGTGCGAGTGTGACTTGAGATTAAGAGTTTCATGGCGTTATAAACATTTTTTGGAAAGGACTGGAGGATTACCTCTGAGGCTTGGGGTTGTGAGCAAGCTAAGACGACATACAGCAAACAAAACAAATATCTCAAGTTATTTCCATATATTTCCATTGAAGGAATGCTCTAACTGGGAATTCATTTAGGTATGACAAATTTTACCCGACAGCGCAAAGCAAACGAGAGTTAATTGCTAAACAGTCTGTGTATTAATAAGACCTGGACAATATAACGCGGTGGCGGTTGGTTAAAAGGAAATAGTTGTCAGATTTTGATTGAATTTACATACTACATTTCGAGGAATGTACCCAAGAGCTACATGATCTGATTCCACCATCTCCGAAGTGTTCAGGGCTAGAGTCTACAATCACTTCCTCGGTAAAGGCAAAGATTGAGCAATTTGCCTTTTGTACTTTTAATATTTGATCAATTTATTTGTGTTTATATGTATATTTTATTTATGTTATTATATCCTAAGTATTTAAATATTAAAATCAATAATCTAGTTGTATTTAAATATTTGCATTACATAATTACTACATATTAATATGTTTGTTTTAATTCTCTCTGCGCACTACCGGCACATCTTTTTCCACAATACACAAAGGTCTGGAAGAGAATGCTTTTTAGCATTAAGTTCGCCTATGTATTCATATTTTTTGTGCAATAAAGTATTTTCTATCTATCTATCTATCCGTTTAAGAAAAGAAAGAATGAAAGTAAATCTATTTATTTTACCCCCAAATAATACAAAGTTTAACAAAACTGACAGAAAAACTGATAATGAGAACGGCGAGGGAATGGAACACACTACAAATCATCTGTCTGTCCTTTATTAAGACCTTTAAGGTCGATGCCCCGCCTGAGACGCAGAAGGTTTGATTCCCGCCGCGGAACAAATGTTTGTATGATCTGCAAATATTTGTCTTGGGTCTGGGTGTTTTTTATGTATAATATGTATGTATTTAAAAAAAAGTACTGCTCATAATACAAGCTCTGCATTAATCTCTACATTTTTCACACAGCATCCGTGTGATAAATGTTCAGTATGATTAATATTATTTCCTGAAAAGTATAACCTCAAGATCAGAGATCAGAGTGAATAGTAATTGAATTCATTATTAATTGATTATAGATTATAGCCAAATTAAGTTTTATTATTGTTACAAAAACACCACCGCCACGTTAGTTTAACTCGGCCGTAACACGTAAAAGTAGGACCGCATCGCTCTTTTGAAACGCTCGTCGAATGCGTTTTTGTTCGAGAGCATGAAGTGAGAATAACCCAATGATTTTTAGACTGTCCCGGCTATAGTGTGGTGGCACCTTAAGGCAAGGCGTTGAGTCTATTAAAAGGTGAGTAACTGCTGCGGTGTAGTCTACAAAAATCAAATCGGATGCACTTATGATACCCGTATCTACGCGTATTCGATTCTCATTGCGGGACAAATGTTTTTATGTTCTATAAATATTTTTTTCCAGATTTGAGGAAAAGGTACAAGTTGAATGCTTATTGTGTAACAAGATAATCATGCCACAGTTACGTGTCGTTTTATATGTGACAAATATATTAAGTATAGTGTCTATTAAGTATTGAAAAATGTACCTGAATAAAATTAAAAAATAAATTGTTACTTCATTTATAAAAAGAAACGGCAGGATTACATAGTTCAGTTGTTTGTCTTCGCCTTGTTTCAAGTATTTTTGTTAACTATCAGAGACCTTAGTCCGATAAAGTTCTGTGTAAACCATTGTTCGGTGTTTTGTGGGTTAGTCCAAGTTAGAATATATCGAGGTTGTTTTTGCCGAACCACGTCTTCAACTTTGAAGATATTGAGCTTATTCAAAAGACAGACATTTTTATTAAGATTACAAACAGGTTTGGAGCATCGTTTGCCTGTGTTGTTTATCATGGTACTTTAATATCCAAGTTTAATCATTACGACACTAATGATAAATCGAGATTCGGTATTCGAGATAAATCACTGGATATTGTACAGTCTTACTTATCCAATAAAGTTCAAAGGGTTGAGGTCGGTGGTGAGAGGTCTTTAGGATCTACTATTGACATGGGGGTGCCGCAGGGTTCGATACTTGGCCCTTTTTTATTTTTGGTATACGTTAATGTCTTCCCTTTTTCGTAGAAAACTTGTGATATATTTCTATTAACGGATGATACTTCTATAATATTCAAAGTTGATAGATCTAAAGCCAATTACGACGGTGTAAACTTATCTCTTTCGAGAGTCCTTGATTGATTTACTATCTTATGCATTAAAATAGCGCTTGTTTTATAAAAAAAGTGATATGCATAATATTAATACTAGAATCAAAAATAAATTACTCATTCCGAAATTTATGTAAGAAAAGTCCAATGGTCTTCATTGTCATATCTTTTATAGGAAACTCTGTACGCTTCTATAATAAGCTTCCGGTAAATGTAACCGAGCTGCCTATTGGAAGTTTTAAATCTTATCTTTAGAACAATCTAATAAAGAAGGCATATTACACCTTAAATGCCTATATTAATGATAACCGCTCCTTCGTTAGCTTACTTGTCAAATCATATCTGTGGTAACATATTTTTTAAGAAAATATTATAAAGCGTATCGTGTATTGTCTTAAGAACTTTGGTTGATACTTTTTAGACTTTATTTAATTCTTTTACTAGTACTCACTTGAGTTTTGAAATTTTTAAAAGGTCAGAAATGCGTGCGTATTGCCTCTGGTGTTGGCGTCATAGGCTAGGATAAAAAAAATACTTAAATACTTGTCTGTTTCTAGCACCCTTCCAAATCCTACAAAGTAAGTTCTGTAATATTTTTCGACGTAACCAAGTGTAATGTATGTTCCCAAGGTTAAAAATAAATGAGTATGAGTATGTATAATTTCTACATTAAGAGTTCAGTTAGTATTGAAGACTGTAGCGATTATTATGATGCGTCTAACGCCATAGACAATAACGCTGCAGGTCCAATGGGGTGTTATATGAAAGAGCTTTATGTCACGTTCGACATTGTTTCGTCTAAAAGCGCGAAAATAGAATAGAGCGTACTAAAACTCGCAATGGAGAAAAGTCATCCCAACTAGATATTTGTCAAGTCAAACTAATTTAATTATCAAAGACAGAAAGTTGCAAGGTCGTTGCAGTATTTTCCTCGAGTTGAGAAGTAATTTTCCTATCCTCAGAACTACCAAAAAGCCATAATCTGTCATAAAATTGCAAGTTTAGGTGACATATAGTATGAAGAGCTTCTTTGCTTTGGAGATGTTTATGTACGGCTATAACAGTCGTTGTCTTGTTGGAGGCCTTTCGATTGCTTAAAAACTTCGAAACAAGGGTTGGTCACTCATAAATAAATAAATAAAAATAAATAATGCTGGACATTTTTCACACAGCATCATCTAGCCCCAAAGTAAGCAGAGCTTGTGTTATGGGAACTACATGACTGATATACTATATACTCATACGGACTCAGGTAAGAAGTCTAGAAAGAAACAAAACAGGATGCGTTTTGCAATAAATACATACAGAATAAGTAAACAAGATAAACTAAAATCTTAGTCTTGCCGAGCATAGTTTGGTCGTGTAGTGTAAATTATTTGGGTAAATTCAGAAAATGTGTCGTCCATGTTGCTTACAAATAAACAGAACGACATACTTTCTGTGTTAGCACAGCGCTTATTAGCCAAATCCTCGTCTAGGGTATAATAACGTACATTTTAATTATATTGCAGCAATATTTAGTTGCTTATTCATTACAAATGCAATTTTTCATGTTTTCTTAAAGCTCTGTCACACTGACTGTAGCTGTGTTTCAGAGTCTGAGAAAAAACAAGTTATTTTAAAAGACCCGTAAAAGTGGGGTTGCGTATGCGCAGCCCATGCCACTCAAATGCATCCAGAACGTTGGGAAAATCTAGTTAAGTGGAAAACCCAGTGTTATCCAAAGGACGACGTCTCCGCGGAAGGCTAAGAAAAAGATGACGTGATGACCTGACGCATTCAAATCAGACATTCCAGAAAAAGATCGAGTGACATGGAAGGAAAAAGGGGAGACCTTTGCAGTGACACTTAGGTTAATAAAAAAACTTCCTATCTATATTCCATTACATATTGCAATTCCCAAAATGTAATGGGAATTCGTGTTACGTACCTACTATCTAAAAACCTTTCCTAAAGGCATACAAAGCATACACAAAAATCTGCATCGTTACGCCTTTTGTAACCGGTAAAACGCGGAAAATAGTACAAACAAGCAAAAACACTCATGGGTTCATTTTAGTAGTATTTAATATTCCAGTGGTACACTATATAGTATGCATCTTTGCTTAACCAGCTTATACCGCATTCGATAGGCAGATTTATACAGCATTTTATTTAGCCGCCCGGTAATTAAATGAAGACGTTTTGATATTTAATATCCGACAGATCATCAGTCAACGTCATCCAACAATATTAGCTTAGAGATTGATGCCACGCCTTTGTCTGACTCACTGTTACCGCCTTCGGACGCTGATATTAAAAAAAAAACACAATTGCTTAGGTTTACAATCCCTACGCAAAACTCAACCTAACCTTAATGAGAATAAGAAAAAAAATAAGGTACCGTTGAGGCTGTAAAGTTCTACAGCTGCCATCCTTAGAGAGTTCTTGCATACGATACCGTAGATTGCTTATTCCGGTGCCGCAAATCCTGACGAATTACATGACGTATGAATTTCATGAAATTGCGCACCGCCTTGGTAATAATGATTGAATTAAGGTACAAATACTTTAGGATACAAAATATAAAGACATAATTATATAAACTAAAATCTTATCATAATAGAAGTACAATGGGAGAACGATTGTCAGATTGGTGTGACGTCACTCAAAAAAATTACATTTGTATAATTAAAAAAAAAACAACATGAGTGTACATAGTTCTAACCTCACATTAGCACTGCCCGTGTTTTAGGTATCAGGAACTACGAGTACTGTGGTGCTACAATATCCAGACACGGAACAAATATCTGCAGAACATGCAGGCATTTGTCACGCAGCGGGGATCAAACCAGCACCTCTTTTATCGCAACTGGCTACTTGCCGACTGAACTATCGAGGCTGTCAAAAAGTTTTACTTTTGAAAAAGTTAAAACGTAACTTTTTTCTTGGGATAAACTTAATTCGGTTTATAGGCCCGGCTCGCTAAAGCATATTAAAAACCATTGTCGTGTGTAAAAACCTCTTGTTTTTTCGTTTTAAAGAACGGGTCGACGATATTGGAGATCAGGCTAGGCATATACATCACGCTTGGTTTTCCTTTCACGCTAACGCAAATTCGTCAAGTTAGAACTTGGCAACAGAAAGTGGTATTTGTCTAGACCATGAATGGTTTCACATGAATGGTTACATCGCATAACAGCAATGCTGTTATGCGATGGGATAGCTCTGAAAGAATAGCATTCGAAAATTAACACGCTACTCCATAGGTATTGGATAGTACTCGTATCTACCTACTAGTTGTTTATACTAGTAGGTACTTTTAATATTTTTCTTTAGGTAATCTCGGAAACTACTCATCCAATTACGAATCGAATGAACTTTCAGGGTGGGCACAGACTATATATTATCCCTTTAAAATAAAGAGGCTTGTCGTGAAGACCAATTTCGGAACGTAAGTAGACGAAAATACGGTCGAACGAATGCGTGCTTTCGAATGCTACTTTTTATCCGGGTACCACGCGGGTGAAGTTGTGGATAGAAATTTAAACTTGAGTGACATTTAATTATATTATAGAAAGAAAAGTAAGTTTATGCAGAATTTAAAAACTTTTTTTCGATCAGTATGTGAGCAAAGATCTTAATTTAAAAATACCATAATAATTAGGTTTATTATGGTCCTTCAAGAAGTAAATGTTTGGCATGCGGTGCTCGGGAGACTCCTACATTATGTTATGTTGGAAACCTACCTACATTATGTTTAGTAGGTAGGCCACAGTTTTTTTTTTATTATATTTACCTGGGTGCCTGTTTTAGTGCAAAATGATGTCTCGTTTCCGTTTTTCCAAACAAAATATTATCTTTTTTCTTTCTTTCCTTCTAAAAGTATTTTATTTACCAGTCCCTTTTACTGCCCCACAAATAGCAAACTCATAGACGGGCAATTTACATCGCGGGTTAAAATGCAAGCATAGGGCCCAGACGACCTCGGTGGCGTAGCGGGCGAGCATCCAGCTGCGACGCAAGAGGTGTGGGTTCGTTTCCCGCTGCGGGACAAATGTTCTGCAGATATTTATTCCGGATTTGGGAGTTGTGGTACTAAGGTACTCGTAGTTCCTGTTACCCACGACACAGTGAATCCTAGTGTAGGATCAGGACGTATGTATATCTATTGGATGTTTATTCATCTATTTATTGTTTAAGCCTAGTTTCCTACTTAGAAGTTTACTTTTCACCTGGGCACAGCAATATTTAATCGTAATTTACAGTGCCGATAGTGGCTTCTAACTGATGATAAAATCTGGCTGACGTGAATAATTACTGGCCGGACCAACCACAGCTGCCTCGGTGCTTGAATTTACTCGCCAAAATAGAAGTAGGTTATCCTTAATCATATTTTAGGATTAACAAAAAATAAAGTGTCCAAGATGTGTCCAGACACGCTATGTTAGGGTTCCGAAGCTGCCAAGTAACTCCTCCCTTCCTCACTTTTGTTTTTTCGGATACAGTAAGATCAATAACACTTGACACTTACCAAAAAATCTAGACACTAGGTTCTCTCAGTGTGTAGACAAACCTAATATTTTTAAATATACCCCTACTCAGTTAGTGTAATTAATAAATCGAAATCTTTAAGTTGTAATAGAAACCATTTCGAACTGAATTAATTTTCGTTTGTAGTTCATATCAAACGCTACTCTTTGTTGCCATAAACTTTATTTCATTCTTCTAAAAGTCAAGGTTAACAAATTAAATGGAATATAAATTTAGCTTCTTTGAAGCCTTATATTTCCTGGACGAGGTCTTTAAATCAAAGGTAAAGAAAACCTCAAAACGATTTTTAGGACCTATTCCATATGAGAATCTACGAGATATTTACATTCTAGACATTTAAGGCCACGTGGTACGTTCTAGCTGTGGCTGTGGGCTTTTTACAGAAATGTTTAAATGCAGTAATTTCTTGTAGATAAAACTTTTGTATTCAGAGTAAGATTATCAGTTTACAAGCACTTTGTCAATAATAAACCAGTGTAATAGTGCTAACGTTTGAAATACGTAGCCGTTTTTGTAAGAGATAGTATTTATGGCGTCATAACTTACCCGTAAAGCCTGAGAGGTTCCAAGATCGTAACCTTTATATAGGTAACCTATTAAATTTTACGTTACCTGAGAATAATAACCAAAGTTTGCGTTATGATTATGAATTTTGTTTATATTATGTATATCATATACAAAATAGGCAGGCATATACTTAGTATTAAGTAATTACAATGTTATGAAAGTTTTAGAAAAAAAAAACTTAGATAATAAATACTCCTACAATATTTTATAAGATTTGAAGTGCGGCAGATAAAAATATGTGACAAACAGTCACATTACCGAACGTAAACTAATCTAAAAAAAGAAACCAATTATTAATATAATATATAAATGGTATTATATAGTCAAAGTCAATAGGTTTTTATTCATTGAAATCACAAGGATCTAGAAACGTCAACTTAAAAACTACGTGAATTTAAAATTTTTAAGTGAATTTACGCTGATTCCTCGCAAGCGACCAAGACTAGAATAATCAGGCAACAAAATCTGCTTAATTATTTTTTGATGATCCTTCATATTGTTACAGAATGGCAGAATAAATAGTCCTTTACGTTTTACAGTGGTTTATTTCACACCAATCCTCTGTACATTTAATATTTTTGGCTTGTTCACCTCTCGACTCGACTCTCAAAACGATAACCGCCCCGAACACGAACAACTTCTTGCCATCAGGCATTTGCCGGAAAAAACAATGTCAATTCAGTAACTTTACAGGGAGTTCTTCGTGTTCGTTTACAATTGTAATAATTTAACAATGTAATAAATCATGAGAAATATACAAATAAATTATCATGAATAAACTAGCTTTAAATTAAAGATATAATCGCTGACCAAACTCAATGTTCAGAATGTTTTCTAACAATATAACATAATAGAAGGAAGCTATTACATTTAGAGAAGTTACATTTAGAGTTGTTCAAAGCTATTGAAAGTGTTTCCAATAAACAGGTGTTATTTAACGCTACCTTTTAACAATTTTTCTGGAGTAGCGGTACCGTCATAGCTCTTAATCGTCTTATGACGATAACGTTACATATTGAAGTCTAACGGTAGCTTGCCACTGTCCGTGTTTTAAAGAAGGAGACCATCCACAGATACCTTAGCATCGCTACGAACAACTATACGCATAAGCAAAGACTTAAGACGGTCTAACTGTTTTTTTTATAGTTTTATATAGTTTTTTTTTAAATCAATAATGCTGGAAATTTTCACACAGCATACTATAAATGTAAGCAATGTAAGCAAAGTTCGTGTTATGAGAACTACATGACTGATATACTACTTATATATATATTTTTTATACATTGAAAACATCCAGGCCAGAGACAAATACTTGCAGACAATAAAAACAATTTTCCCGCGGCGGGAATATAATCGGACATTCTGCGTCTCAGGCGGGCCTTTGCCCACTGCGCTACAGAGGTCGAGGAGTAGAAATCTACTCTTAACCCGATATCCCTGAAATATTATTTGTAACTTTAAGGTTAGGTTGCAGATAGGAATACGTAATTATTTTTATTTAGGGAATAGTTTTTTGTGTTATATTTATTAATTCAAAATATATATTTATTTAAGTCTATGCCTAAACTTAGACGTTTAATTAATTTGCTTGTTTTGACACTATGAAAACCAAAGGCACTTTTTTTCACAATCATTCTCGTTATACTTAGGAAAGAAAGAAATGTATTTATTTGGCAACAACAAAGCACAGAAAAGACAGGTACACACTAAATAATAAATAGACACTATAAATAAGATTAAAAACATAGTGACAAAGACAAGATTTTTGTGCTAATTAGTACCATCTGTGCCGTGTGGGCCAAACAGGTCCCGTCTCAGCTTAGTGCTGCTCCGCACAGTAATGAGAAGCAGCGCTGATTTTCAGACAGCTTCTGCCCACGGCTTCGCCCGCGTGGTACCCGGATAAAAAGTAGCCTATATGTTATTCTGATGTATAAGCTATATTACTGTGAAGTTTCATCAAAATCCGTTCAGTAGTTTTTGCGTGAAAGAGTAACATCCATCGTCACAAACTTTCGCGTTTATAATAGTAGTAGGATAATAGAATGAGCGCATGCCGATTTTCATATTTAAGTGATCAAGACTTTAGTTTCACTGCTGTAGCGAAATAGCAAATTGTTTTTTGTTTAATCAACCCGACCTCTGTGGCGCAGTGGCCGAAGGCCCGCCTGAGATGCAGAAAGGATGCGGGTCCGATTCCCGCCGCGAGACAATTTTTTTTATAATCTGCAAATATTTGTCTCGGGTCTGGGTATTTTCTAAGTATAATAAGTACGTTTTTACAAAAAAAAGTATATCAGTTATGTAGTTCCCATAGTACAAGCTATTCTTAGTTTAGGTCTAGATGACGTTGTGTGAAAATATGTCCAGCATTATTTTATTTGTTTATTTGAAAAACAAGCGTAAAAAGTACTAAGGCCTACGAGCATTCTGCTAATTTATTACCAATTTATTATTTATATGCCAATAAAATTTTCAATACGAATTTGTATTCAATAATGCCTTCATTTCCAAAATCTACGAGCATTGATTTTCGTTCTATTGTCGAAATAAATGGGCCTTCTGCTCAAGCGACTGGCAAACATTGAAAAATATTACTTAACTTCTGAAAGGGACAGATTTTATTTCCACAGAGGCCGGCATGAATTCACCGACTGTCTCAGTAATATGCGCAGATCCTTTGATTTATTATTTAACCCTTATATTTCATAGAGCTGGGCATGGTTTTAGAATACAAAGAAATGCCGAAATGACAGTTTCTTTTTCATAGATTGGCTGAAAACCTATATGCGTTTTCATATCTACAACTAAGCAAATTCTTATCAAAGTTTGTTTTAAAAAAATCGAGGATTTATGAGCCTCTACCAATGGAGATCAACACGACAAAAGGTTAATTTTTAACTTTCTTGGGCGTTCATTCAACATAGACCTCGGTGGTGCGGTGGGTGAGTAGCCGGCTGAGAAGCAAGAGAGGCAGGTTCGATTCTCGCTGCGGAAAATATGATATTTTATTCCAGGTCTGGGTGTTTTGGTAACATGGTCTTCGTTCCTGATACCCGTGATGTGTCACCCGTGATAAGGAACGAAGACTCCTAGAATCCTAGTGTGGGGTCAGGACTATTTGACTCTGAGGTCTAAATTTACTTATTTCAATCAACTTTAAAAAAATATATTCAACAGAATAATTCAATGACTTTAAAAATATAAAAACAATCAACTATCTACGTAATAACTAGCAGAAGACTGTTAACTACCCGTAGTCATATTACGACGGCTTTTTTCTGACTATGAGGTACTCTTCTGAAAAAGAAGAGAGAGAGTCTTCTTCCTACTTAAAGAGGTAAAGCGGAAAAGTAAGTTGTGGACCAGTTTTTGCGGTACAAAAATGTTCTTAAACGCAACCATCATGCGACATATGATGGCTGGGAAAAGCATGATCTAATTTCCGTAGAGACATTCACAAGGCAACCGCGCAATTCGAACAACTCGCCAGAAACATTTAAATTCAACGCACCAGCAGCAAAAACCTAAATCCATCTACATTTACACGTACAACCCTTCCGCCCAACTACATTGCCCGTCTTATGACAGGAAGTTCAAAACGAAATTCGGTTCTGCGAGTCTCATTCGTTCAGATAATATATAAATTATAGCACGGTTAAGCCGACCTAACGCGATACAGGCCAGCCCTTTATATACAACAGTAGTTTAAACTTTGGATTTCGTAAATCTACGATAAAAGTTAATCGATGGTTTGAACTACTGTCATATAAGAACAAATTTGTGGATTAATTACCATTGAACTTATAAAATACCGGAAGATAGAATATTAGATCGCTATAAGCGATAATACTATTGTACTCCCGCGAGTAGCTTGTAATTTGCTGTGTATGCAACATATTTAGTGGTGTACAATAAAGAGTTATCTATCATTCTATACTTGCTCTTTAAACTACTATTGATCTTACGGCCCTTAGTGGTAAATGAATATAATTTGTATTTGTATTAGGTTCGGGATTGACGGATACGTCGAGGAGGATATATAATCATCACTCTGTTAGGAAATTTATGATATTACGTTGTATCCTCAAACAAAACATAAACGCACATTTTGCCAGTGTTGTGTTTCATAGTGGTAACAGCGTCGTATGTTTTCACGGTGCAATTTGCAGCGCCGCCACCCGCCAACGATTTATGACAACGCGAACATATATAGCTCTTAAAAATATTTGAGCTTTTAAAAAAAGTATTTTGTACATTGCAACACTTCAACGTGCTTATTCGTTGTGTTGCGGGTTCATTATCATCATAATGAACACGCAACAGTACTTCTGAAAAAATATATTACGCTCTTTTGATTCCAAAATGGACCTGATTTCATTATCGGCATCAATTTGTTGATGCCACCAAATTTTGAATATTATATTTAGTTATCGCGATCTTAGATTTCAAAAAGTGAGAATCGGTGGATAACTGGATAAATAAATACATGTTTTTTTTTACATCTTGCCCACCAATGGGGCTGCATATCGAGGGAACACGAGAATAATATATTTTTAGCTTTTAGCTTATTTCTAACATAGCCTTACTTAGTAGTGAGAGTGCTGAATAATCAACGCAGGATGAAAACCCGCTCGAGGCGTTTGGAAACCTTTATTCTGACATTTATTTTACCTTCTGACGTCACTTATGTGGAATTTTAACCAAGACCTACATTATTTTCAACATCATTCAATTAGTTTAGCGATTACATTCATATCCTACTTACGTACACAGCAAGTTTTGAATTTGGAACAAAAAAACGCGTCGGCAATGTTGTATTTATTTTACATCCATATCCGGCGCGCTGGGTGCATGCCGGAAATAAATAACTACGATAAAACTTGTCTTTGTAATGTATCCCATTTGAATTTGGATCTCTTTGTACTTAACCGGAGAGATGGGAAGCCAAATTAGCGATAGGAAACCTGCTTCCAGCGAAGTCAAAATAAAAATATGTAAAATTATATTAGATATGAAACCTTATTAATCCCTTGCATTTGAGGAAAGCATATATGCCTCGGTCAAAATGGCAATTACCTGTCTCGTATCATTGTGAAAAATGACAAAATAAACATGATGTCCTCGCCTGCGGCTGGGCCTTCAAACAGATTCTTTTTTTCTTTTCCTTTTGTTTGTTTGCAGAAGAAACTACGAGAACTTCTGATTCGTATTGTATTTTCTCATAAACCATTTTTAAAGCATATATTTCCGTGAAAAAGTACAAACAACAATGTTGTTTGGTTCTTATGTATAACTTTTGTTGTTTGAATTTTTTCCAGGTGTTTTATTATCCCAAATATATCAACTTCAGAGCGACTTAAACCCATGACGTCCCACTTGGCTATACCAACTAAGCTGCGTATGGTAATTAGTCTGTCAAGTTCTTGAGATGATTGGGAATTCAAGTCCCACTTTATTTTTGGAATGTTGTAAGATCCATACCTTTTGCTTAGTATTATTGGAATAGCAGAAATTGTGTCTGGATTTTCCGCAGAGGCACGGAGATGACTTTTACATTAAATATCTGATAATAAAGCTGTATTCAAGACTAAGCTACTAAGCGCAAGTTACAGTAATCTTGTTATCTGATTCCATATTATATTAAGTTCAGTATCGCAACAGTGGATGAGCGACGGAATAACTTAATTACTTAGTAGAGGCGTATGAGTAGCATGGATGGGGCCAAAGACATTATGTAAAGTAAATAGAAAATAGATACGTTAAAAGTTTGTGTGAATTAAAACTAGATGGCGCTGCTAAAATTAGCCCATTACTACATCGCGCTTTCAAAGTTTCGGATATAAAATGACCTCAATTCAATTAGAATAAAATTATTGCTTGCTTCTACGGAGTTGGTTTTATTTGTCTTAGGTCTGGGTGTTTTGTATGTATAATATGTATGTATTTATAAAAAAACGTATATAAGAGTAGTATATCAGTCATGTAGTTCCCATAACACAAGCTCTGCTTACTTTGGGGCTCAATGATGCTGTGTGAAAATGTCCAGCGTTATTTATTTATTAATTAAAACATGTTGTGCTGACCCTACGCAATTGATAAAAGAGCAAGAAGATGATGATAGTGTGGTTTACAAATTAAGAGTTACCTAACTATCTTCTAACGCATGCGTCTGTGTGCGTTGCTCGGGTTGCTGTAAGTTGATGTACTGTTCATACAAATACTAAGTAAAGTCGAGGACAATAATAACCGGGACGTGAGACCGCCAGAACAAATGGGCGGTATATCTCATCCACCGTAACAAGACTGGAAGGGAGTTCGGTTACTTCGTCGCCTTAGACACGCTTGATATTTCTACGAAGAATGGTTTTTGAAGATATATGTATATCAGTTTTTTTAGCTTAGTAAATTGGAGAATAGAATTGAATATTGAGATATTGCTGAATTTATATACAGGGTTATATGTAAACCACGTAGAAGCTTTCGCTCGGGCCATTATTTATTCCATTAAGCTCAACAACTTTTGTTTTACCCATTTTGGAGTTTTGTCTTTTTTTTTTGAGAAGATTTAAAGGAAAATTTTGAACGAATAAACAACTCTAAAATAAGCTTTTTGTCGGAATAAAATGCCTACGAAGACTTATACGTGTCCTTTTAGGATTTATAAGCGCCAAAAATTCATTAATTTTAGGCTGTCATGACAAGTGATTGTTTTTCAATCTCATAAAAACTTACAGAATAGGTATAACTAAGTTGAGGTACAAAAAATGGCGGTTTTTATGATATAAATTATAATCCCAGAGGTTTTGAATGGTTTATGAAAATAAAAATAAAATTAATGGAGCAACTACGTAAATCAACGCGTGATCAGAGAGCCTGGCTCTTTTCTGGGTCAACATTACCATTCAGCGTGGCAATGCGGCCAGTATTTTGGGAACACTTCCGTCTGGTTCTGTCTGTCTGAACTGGATCATTTGAGCTATCTATAGATCGTTCGCAACAGTCTTTATATAGCTAGCTGTTTCATCTGTATTTTTTTATACGTACTTGTACATAGCTGTATGAATAATTTTTTCAGTACATTATTGAATTATTGAGAATATTCAAACACAAACGAAGTCAAAGTGCAGTTCAAGTACAATCTGGATGTGCACAGAGTTTTAACCTCCAGTTTCCTATTTCGGTATAAAAACGGAATTGTTGATTCATTTTAGAATATAATTACGACTATACCACGTACTTTATTCTCCTGCTCGACGCTCGACGGTCGAGCGTGGTCGCGGACGGTCAACGAAACGTCAGCAGGAGAATAAAGTACGTGGTATAGTCGTAATTATATTCTAAAATGATACCAAACCACGATAATTTTAATTCCATGATTGTTGATTCACATAACTTTTGTCGAAGTACCATGAAGGAAAATTGTCTTTACAATTTGAGCATAAAACATTGTTTTTGCACGTAAATAAGTTAATTATCACACATCAAGTCACAGGGCAACAGACAAGCTGCGGTCTATAAAACCGTAACAAGCACATCTTTATAGAAAAAAATAGGTAAAACAACATAGCCACTTACCCATTAGGCCTTGGGACATCACGCACGCTAGTGATGTTATCGTGGACGATCGAATTACCACGCCTACTATAAAAAATATCATCAGAGCAGTCATTTTCTGTCACATCCTTACCTATTCTATCCTAGCCTACTAAGTTTGTGAGGATGGATGTTTGTTACTCTTTCACGCAAAAATTATTGAACGGATTTTGATGAAACTTTACAGTAATATAGCTTATACATCAGAATAACACATAGGCTACTTTTTATCCGGGTACCACGCGGGCGAAGCCGTGGGCAAAATCTAGTATCCCATAAAATGACTTCAACCTAGCTTTACAAAAAAGTATCATCAAAATCCATTCAGTAGTGTTTGCGTGAAAGAGTTACAAACATACATCCTCACAAACTTTCGCGTTTATAATATTAGTAGGATTATATTATTTAATTGTTTTTTTTTTCAAGTTGTTTTATGCGTTTTGGTACCATACGGTCCCTTAGTACCAAACAGCCTTACCCTCACGGTTCCTTACCCGTTTGGCCTACACAGTCAGTGACTTAAACTTTGTTTTCTTATTCTGTTTTCTCTGAGTTCTTTTCCTTGTTTAATATTATGTTTTTAGTCTAATTACTGTTTTTAAAGCAGTCATTTTGTAAAGGATAAACAAAGTGTTTATAATTCGCAGAATCAGATGAGTAGGTATATTTACTATTTATTTTTCTTTTTGTCCCCTTTACCAGGGATCTTTGTAGGATCTTATCATAATATTTGTCGACACATAGTACGAGAGACGGCTGCCTGAGATATCTTATTTGCAATTGGTACAAAATAATCTATTTGTGGCTAATTTTAGATATATTTCGGGTCTGGGTGTTTTCTAATATGTATGTATTGACAAAAATTTAAATGTATATAAGTAGTATATCTGTCATGTAGCTCTGCTTATGGATGTTCAGGATTATTATTTATTATTCTGGAGACATAAGTTTTAGTAACTTAAAATTTAATCACGATAATAACTAAATTAAAGACCTACTGTGAAACGAGTAAGGGTTAAATATTTTAGCAAAAAATAGTTTTGCTTAAAACCGGAAATTATCTGAAAACCTATTAAAGCAACAACATTTTTGGGTGACAATGTCCGACGAGATACGTTCCCAAACTATTTCGGAGGGTAGGGTATTTCAAACATGACACTCCACTTGTAACCCATAGGCCATAAAATACATTGTTATTAGCTGGTATTTACTGGAGTGAATAATTCGAGCTGTAATGCTATAGTTTTTATAAGAAAATAAACAAATGTTGCATTTAAACTAAAACGAAGCTACCGAAAGTTGCCTTAGCGTTGTAGTATTATACAGCTAATCTGTACGTCATTCAAATGCATATTTGAATTTTAATTCAAATTGACCTAATTCAAGTTATTCCGTGTAAATAAATTACCTGCATTGCGATATCTCCGCTCTTGTTCAACAACCTAGCACAATAATGCAAATTGCACGCCGTTTGATTTAACAAAGTTCCATTGGAAACGGAAAAATGACTGAATAAGTAAAATCTGTTTGGAGAACTATAACTATACGCATCCAAAAACCTACAAAAATAAAGGCGCAAGGGTCAGCCTTTTTCAATTTCTCTCTTAGCCAACTCTCTTATTTACAAAAACTTGTTACAGACCACGGCTTAAATTGTTCCGGAAAAAAAACTGAATGAAAGATTGCTTTCATTCAGTTTTTTTCCGGAAAGAGAACACTATTACCTATCGCCGGGATACATGTTTTGAATTGTGAGAATAAAATGCAACAAAATGTTCTACAAATTTACTATCTTAGCATTCTAAGATAGTAAATTTGTAGAACATTTTGTTTTATTTCTGCAAATTCTTTTTTTTTTTCTTACAGATTCCAATAAACAACATGATCAACTTAAGAGCATGATTCAAAATGATGTGGGATGAAACGGACTGGTCTATCAGATACTTTATCGCGCTCTGTTGACCCCAATATCTCGGGTCTCCATCTTCTGGGTAACAAGAGCTTTATTTCACTTTATGCATTATACTGAAGATTTTGGATGGTATTACAGTTTCAGTGATTGGTTTTTAAAGGATGAGTGTTGTTGCAATGAATCTCCTGCATTTATGTATTTTATTAGCAAGTATTTAAGTAATTAAATACTACAAATTCGAAAGTATTACGTTCTAAAAAGCGGCGATGGCCTTTCAACCTGTTACGTATGCTATCTACTTGAAAAACTCGGACATGTGCCTACGTAATGTTTGGACGTGCCTCTGACTACCCTCTTCTTGGCATCCTCAAAGATCTACGCACTAAGCATGGGTACTCTCGCCCATCATGGAGAATACAACCATGAGTGTTTTTTTTAAAGTAATTAGTGTGCATATATGCCCACGTTTATATAAGATACATTTTTATATGTATCTTATAAATATATAATGTACTGCAGGGAGTGTTTCACGATATAATATACTTAAAACAGAAGATTTTACAGCCAAGCTACACGGTCCGTTGAGTCAGAGACTTTTCATATTGCCAACAAGACTTTGATATCATATTAAATATAAAACACATTTTACAAAACGGTAGAATGGAACGGTTAGATTTGGCTCTAAGCCACAGCTAAAAGCCTAGTCTGGCACGTGATTAGGTCGCGCACGCTTACCTCGGATATAAATGAAGAGCGTTTTATTTAAAGACGGGACGGGACGAAAAACGTGTCCGTTGCGGTAAGTTGAAGAACATGGTAGGCTTACCGATTCCAATAACTCTGGACTATCTTCACTAAAATCATAAACCGTATTTCGTAAGTTCAAGCCAATAAATTTGAACAACAATTTGTTCATGCTTGAAGGAATATTAATGAATATACTTTTTTGTACATCTGAAACAAATTACATAATAAATAAAATCTCATTCTTAAGAAGGTACAATGGGCGTCTTATCTCTTAGAAGCGATCTCTTGCTTGGTGACAGGTTTTAATAGACAATCACGTGTGCATAAATCTATTCACTATGGCCCGTACCATATTATACAAAGATCAATAGTATTATATAAAAAAACTTAACTATTATTAATATGATGCTTGTGATTTCCATAAATAGCGACTTATCTTATAGACTTTGAATAAAAATAAGCCTTTCGAAGGATGAAAGGCTAAATTACAATTCCTGCTCGCCAATTCTTTACGCCTCGGGCGTTGCGAGCTGTGTGTTGGTATAACAAACAAACATCAAAACTTTCGTGTTTATAATATCAGAACGATTTGCATGACACCCCCGATCCATTATCCTTGTATAACGTACGCGTATCTACAGATACAAATGTAAATCCATCAGCTGATCGGGAGCGGCTTACATCATGTCGCTCCGAATTAATGGGACTCATCAGCGTGGTTTTACGTTTCGAATGACTTGAATTAAGATTAGGATTATGTTTTACGTTTCGAATGACTTGAATTAAGATTAGGATTATGTAGATTCGCTGGAATATGTATTATGGTAACTACTTTGAATAAAACACGGATATGTATTTATCTGTAAATTGGGTTTGAAATAATATATCGATTTGATGTACGTCCTTTGGTACTTTAGATATGAGAGTTACAAGGTGACGGATACGGCCAAAAGTTGAAATTAATATCAGTTGGAAGTTTGGTGGGACAGGCTCTTAATCCTATGATGACCCTATGATATGACGATCTATTGCCGCCAGTAAATAAGCATTACCAAGCATTATATGTGGCAGCAGTGCCAGCAGAAGACAATTTTTTTTTTTTTTGGAATGGCTTCTGTTTGGAAGTCAGGAAGCGGAACACTGGTCCTAGAACTGCGCTGCAGAAAACAAGGTAACTGGTGACAGGTTCATTTTTGCGAAGTTTCAAATCTCAGGCGTCTATTATTGCGGCGCCCCTTAACTTACAAAAATTTAAAACACAAGTTGAATAAGTTCTTAGGGACCATGCTTGAAGTCGATAAGATCTATTGCTAAAAACCCGCATTTTCGCCGGAGAATAATATTAAATGACAAATATTTACTCTGCATATTCACTCTGACTCCAGACGTAGACTCCTGACGTCACGGTTAAAAATAGCTTCAGTTGCTTAGCTTCATAATCTAATGAATAAATCCTGTTAAAAATAAAGCTAAAATCAATTGCATGATTTTTACAGGACAATAAACACATCGTACGTCGTTGCAGAAGTATTAGTTCCTTATGAAGAGCTCGTCCGGGGAAGTACTAGGTACCATACCTATATAAACTATGGCCAGAGGCAATTTTAATATAAAACAGTAGTTATTTCGCGGAAAGTATTGAATGTATTTACTACACTTAATTATGGTAATCACGAATCAGATACGGTAGTGTGCGTAACCTATGGTTTTATCCCAATGTCAAGTTTATTTTTTTAGAATCTCAACCGCTAGAATTGAAGTTAGAAATTGTTATAACGGATAAGCAATCAATAAATAAATACTTACATATTTTGAAATGAAGTATTTTTTACTCTAATTTTGGTACATAAATAAGAAACTCGCAGTTAAAAATATTTAAAACCTGTAACACAGGCGGTTAGTGTATGATAAAAAAACGTTGTTTTTACTAAAAAGTATATTCAAAAATAACATATAGGAACTTATAACTTACTTACAACTATAATAATTTAAAATTGAAATATCAAAAATATTAACATCGATACTCGACGGGGTTTAATGTCGCTTAAGTTCAGGTTAACACATTGAAATCCAATATACTTACATGAAAAAACAATCAGTGCCTACCGAATTTTTATTGCTGTTTTTCATCCGTAATCGATTACTTGCTGGGTTACATTATTGAGAATTTGATTAATCTAGCGTAGATAATTGATTTATACTCTTATCAAAAAATAAAGGTTAAAATTGCAAATAAGGAGTATGGTATAAAAAGGCAAGTTAGCATCATACTTCATCTGTGCGCAAAATTATATAGATCTTACAACATGGACTCTAAATTTTTATGTTTATTTTTATTCGCCATGTTGATTGGTTACGTGGCTGGTAAGTTTACTTTTATCATCATCATCTTGATTTTATTAAAAGTAACGATACTATAGTAACAAGTGATTGTTTTACAAGTGATTACGAGTGATTGTTTTAGTAACGAATACATACGGGAACACAATTTATCGTTAAAAAAAACGTTTTATCGTTTTAAATACGTCTGATTTTAATGTGGATTCACATTGTGGTTATCTTAAACATCGTCACCATGTCACATACGCATTTTCGAAACATTAGTTATAAAATAATAATATATAATGCTGGTTATTTTTCACACAGCATCATCTAGCCCCAAACTAAGCACATCTTAACTAAGTGTACAAACTATCTCGATAGAGGGGCGGGCGAGTAGTTATTAAGACGCAAGGGTTCGATTCCCGCTGCGGGATAAATATTTGTAAGTTCTGCAAATATTTATTCCACTTATGGATATGGTACCATGGCACTCATAATTCCTGATCACAGGATCTATGGCACCGGGAATCCTTGTGTGAGGTCAGAAATATGTACATATCTGTGAATGTTAAGAAAGGGCGGACAGGTTTTGCCTCACAAGTGACAATGTACTGCACGTCGAACTGTCATAATAAATGTAGACGAACTCATATCAGCTTTCAACCAAACTGGTTAGACGGGTCGAGTAAATTGGGACCATTTGAAGAAAATAAATAGCAGACCTTTAACAGCCGTGAATACAATTTTAATAAAACAGTTTAAAATTAATAAGTTCATAAAATGGTGTTTCTAAACGATAATGAACATCAACGAAAACACGTCGGAGGATTTAATAATGTTGTAGTTTTATTTTTAAATTTCATTCTTCGTGTATAAAGGATTTCTTCCGACAAGAAATCCTTTATACTGTTTTTTAAAAACTATTATTTTGCGTAAGACTGGCATGTTTTCATGATTCCTCAAGATATACATCCACAGATACAGTTCGTAGATCCTTGAGGATACCAAGTAGCAAGTACATTAGGCATATAACCGCACAAGAAACAACAAATCTTTTTAATTTTACATTGTGCTATATGAGTGTTATTGTTTTTCAGCTACTGAATGTAATCGCGACTTAGACTGCCAGTCAACCTGTCTTCATTCCTGTGCCCCCATAGATAACGTCATGTGCGAAGCCGGTTATTGCTGGTGCCATATACAACGGACAAGCGGACAACATCTTTTATTGGGGAGCCCAGTATCGTAAACATGAGAATTTTTAAATATGTATTTTTCTGACATAATACTTTTGTGAAAATTAAAAGTACTTACCTACAGTAAAAGATTTCAATTTCATTAAATCATGACCTAAACCTAAACTTAACCATTGTCCTACATACAATGGTTAAGCTTAGGTCTAGTGTAGCTCCTAGTAGGTTGGTTAGTACATCGGCTCTGTCAGGATTGCTTTCTTATGAGAATAATCCCCGGATAGATAGATAGATAGATTACCGCTTATTATGCATAACACTAATTTGCAGTACAAAACACAAAAATATAATAAAATTACAAAAAACGAAAGAAACTCACAATGGGCGGTCTTATGGCTGAAAGCGATTTCTTCCAGACAACCTTAATATGTGAGTTTTATAGTGTTGGACATTTTTTAAAAGACCAGTTTCGTCGGGGCTCTACGTTGTCAATCAGTACATAGATAAATAAATAATGCTAGACATTTTCACACAGCATCATCTAGCCCCAAAGTAAGCAGAGCTTGTGTTATGGGAACTATATGACTGATATACTACTTATATATATATTATATATATATAATATATATATAAGTACACCTACACATTATACTTAGAAACCACCCAGACCCGAGAAAAATATCTTAACATATAAACATTTGTCCCGCGGCGGGAATTGAACCCGAAACCTTCTGCGTCTCAGGCGGGCCTTCGCCCACTGCGCCATTATCCTTATTTTCAGAGGTCATTCGAAAATAAGGTTCCGATAATATGTCGAAACTTTTTCTTTTATACAGATAATAAAATAATATTTCCCAAACTGAAGGCACAGGTACCAGGAAACATCCGTTCTGTCTTCATGTACTCAAGAACTCGAAGGATAGACTATATATAATTATTATAACTGTACGTTATTATTAAGACGCCGTATTGGCCTAATGGGTGGTACCCCGACTTCTGACCCGGAGTTCAAACCCCGATCACGTATAATTAGAATTTTCCACCTGAAAAAAATATGTGCGCATTAACACATGCTTAAAACAGTGAAGGAAAACATCGCGAGGAAACCGGCATTCCCTAGAACCAAAAAATCGAAGGCATGTGCCAACAGTTAGTATTGCAATAAGCGGCGATGGGTTTGCAACCTGTCACGTACGACACGGACGTGTGTGATCGAGTTCATATGAATGTACACACCAATATTTTTGTGCCCCTTGCGGAGCACGCAGTCCACGTCCCGGGCACGGCTCTGTGTGGATAGACCTCATTATAGTAACTCTTTAAGTTATAGCTATAGACGTCGGATATGATTAAGGCCCGGTTAAACTTACGCGATGGTAGCGGCGATCAGTACATTCACGCGAATGTACCATTTCCCTTTGATCCCACCGCCACTGCCTCAGATTGACCGAGCCCTTATTGAGACTTATATTTAAAGCCGCGTCAATCATAGATAATAGCGATTGGGAAAATTTTCAACGTTATGGCTATACTTCGTAATTTTTGTAAATTTTCGTAAGAAAAAAGCATATATTATAACATCTTTTTCGTAAATTGCATTGCCTAACGTCCCCGCGGTTTCCTGACTGGCGACGGGAATTTATTTACATTTATTTTCACACCAGCGGTTGAAAGATAAATATAATGACAAATTCCTTATAACGAAGTAGTCAGCTACGGCGAAATAGGGGGTTTGATTACCGCTGCAGGTCAAATGTTTTCATGATCTTCAAATATTTGTTCCTGGCCTGGGTGTAGTGGTCATTGATACTCACGGCACATGGCATGCTTGTATGCTCAAAACTATGATGCATGTGGCTGTTGGGATAAAAATACCTTCTACAGGATAATATGTACGTTTCCAGAATAAGTATGTATGTACCCCTCTATAAGGTTCGGGAAATAAAAGGGCTGTAGCAAACTTGTAAAGAACTTGGCAACTCCGTGCTCATTGTAACAAGCTTTTGTGTGCTGATATATAGGGCCCTAAATTCCCCCATACAATAAGTATTGACAGAAGTGAATAATTCCACCAAGTAGGTAACCGTTTTGAGATCCAACGCAGCATTTGTGTTTCACTGTTCAAAGAGAAGCAGCATACGCAATTATAAGGTTTGAATTATAAAGGTCTTTATCGCGTTTACGTTTTTTATTATTTTCCCGAGGTTTCGACTGTATTGTAACGACCATGGGTCAAACTATATTATATAAAACTTATAATTATGGTATCTAATCTCGAAACTTTGAAAAAAAAAACATTACTCAAGACAAGTCTCAGTAAATAAATAAAGCTGGACATTATTCACACAGCATCATCTAGCCCCAAACTAAGCAGAGCTCGTGTTATGGAAACTACATTATATACTACTAATATACTTTTTTTTATAACCAAAATCCCACTAGCAAAGTGCTTACTAATTGCTAGTATAATCTGTGGTTTCTAGGTACTTGTAGCTACCTAGGTATACTAACCATACACCAAGTAGGTAACACTACTTCTCCAAGTACATTTTACCAGTAGGTCGGCTATTACTCGTTAACTTGTAAAACCTCTCCACACCATGTCATAGACAAAATAAAAACCTTTCCACTTCACGTGTAGGGGAGAGGTACTCTAAAATGTTTTCTAAGATTTTTTTTTACCACTTTCTCGGCGTTATTAAATGTATACCTATGCCAAATCACAGCTGTCTAGTAGGTACAAAGAGTCTGAGCTAAGCCACGGACAGATAGACAGACGGACGGCCATGGCGAAACTATAAGGGTTCCTTGTTGGCTACAGAACCCTAAAAAACAGCAAATTGTTCTATTTTTTGTTTGTAACTCAGCTATATTTGACATCAGTTTGTATGCTCGTTCGTTGTACTTGTACTCATGCCCGTCTGTATGTATGTCTGTCTGTCCGTCCGTATGATTTCTCACTCCGTTTAAAGCGAGATAAAATTATGTGTGCAAACGTGATTCAGAAAATAAGTAAAAGACATTTTCGTGTACCCTGACCTCCACATTATATTTTAATTTCATGTTGTTGAGCTGTTAAGTATTGAACAATAAGTAGGTAGGTATACAATTTCTGTGATATGAATATCCAAAGTGTGACGCAAGTAATTCTGGCAAGAATTAAATGTTTTTGGACTAAAATTGAAACTTTGTGAGTTTCAAGTTCAGTGAAACTTTGTCATAACGTTTGCCTAGGGTCGTTTTAGCGTTTTCATTATGGAATCTGAACTTTCTGAAAATGTTTTATACAAAATGTATTTAATTAAAGATACCTACTTACAGTATAACAAAGTATTTTGCTTAGTTTGAGGCTAGACTATGTGTGAAAAATGTCTAGCATTATTTATTCAGTTTGACAAGATAAGATAAATTAAAATCTTAACGTCCATTGCTAATACAAGAATAGATTGCTACTTACAGCGGGAATCGAACCCGGAACCCCCCAACTACTCACCCACTGCATCGTCGAGGTCGTCAGATTAATAATCATCATAATCAGTGACGGATGACTTTATTTTAGAAAAAATAAACCGAGGTACCTACGTAAAACATCATCCATTAAAAGGATCGTATTCTAAGAAACTATATGCACAAAGCAAAAAAATCTTCAAACATTTCTGTCTGTTTACCATCTTTATCAAAGGCATCTCAATACATTAACGGACCACAAAGAAAACACAAACACAATTTTGTATGGCCTGCTAAAATACAGCGTCGCAAATTGAGTTACGGACATAGTGAAGATAGGAGCCAGATAAGTACTTACACCAGAAAATAGAAAACAGATGAGGACACTTAGCCACGCAACATAGAAAACACTTTATTGTACGCAACATATAATTATAAGTTCTACAAGAATGTCACAAGTGTACACGGTTTTTGTCACGCGGATCAAAGGCCAACACGGCGAGTAACGTGTTTATGTCACGGAGTAATGGACGTTGGACTGTCAGAAATGTGATCCGTTTTTAGGCAACAACTTTATAGTGTCTTTGTCATTTTCAATGGCGGCGAAAAGAGTCATGCGTAATAAACATTTAATTCTGGCAACAAAATAAACAAAACAAAAACGCTCACGACTGTCTTCCCCATAGTGGAAATCCTCAGATACATACTCAGTGAGTAGGTCTTTGAGGATACCAAGTAGGGGGTAGTCAGAGGCACATCCAAACATTACATTTGGTACATGCCCGCGTTTTGTAAGTTAGTATTCCACGTGACAGGTTGCAAGCCCATCGCCACTTATTGGAACACTAACTATTGGCACATGCCTTCGAATTTTTGGTTCTAGGGCATGCCGGTTTCCTCATGATGTTTTCCTTCACCGTTTTGAGCACGTATTAAAGCGCACATATTTTTTTCAAGTGGAAAAATCAATTGGTGCAAACAAATAAACAACATTAAAATAATAACAATAGGCACATAAAAACCTTTGTTATAGACTAACATGAGTTCATAAAATAGTATAACTTATGATTACGTGTTAACAAGTGATACCGCATTTACACATGCGCTAATCGCGCACGAATGTTTACTACATTTTACTAACCAGTGTATGTAAACGCGGTATAAAGTCTGCGACGTATTACGCAATTGCACATTATTTAATTTAGTGAGGGCAATACCATAGGTATTTTATTTAATTTTACACAGTGATACAAAGCGAAAATCAGCGCTGCTTTATATCCATGCATGCATGCACCCATGGTCACCCGACCATGGCCATGGTTTGAAGTAGCACATGCTGAGATAGGCTGTAGGCTGCACATAACCTACTTGCCTACATATGAGTGAATCTACCTACCTACATTATGTTTTAGTAGATTGGTAGTGATTTGTGCCACACGGCACACTCTGCATCCCCCTTTTTCATCCCCCTCTATGAGAAAAATAAATAAGAAATAAATAAAAGATGCTTTTAGTAGTGACGAATATTTATATTTAATTAACTAAAATGAAATAATAAAAAAAAAATTGTGAATAAAATTGAAATTGCCTGTAATATTTTTATAAAAGTAAGTAAAGTATTTAAACATATTATGATAACTACTTTTAAGATTGTACCTACATGTATAATAATGTTTGTTGTATTCAATAAATAAATATTATTAAATATTAATAAAATAACGAATAAGAAGTTCCCGCGGTTTTTTTTTAATTTTGTTGACCAATGCTACATTGACAGGCGCGGTTTTTTATTACCAGTCAAGACTATCGAAGCGAATTGCGTTCTAACTTTTTATTAAATAGCGTTCCAAATTCAAAAGTCATTTCGTCACTGTTATTAACTGCGTCGGTATGACCTATTTTACTCGCACTTATCGAGGAATAAAACGTCGTTTTTCGAATAGATGGGATGAAAATAATATTATTTCTTTCTTTCTTTCTCTCTTGATACCACACTCACACAAACACAAAGAGAACATTAGTAGCATAAGTAACGCAGTATGACGTTAAACTCGAACTTGGAGAACGAAGTGTTAAGACTGGAACTTGGTTTCTGGCGCCTGATACGAGCACAAGCTGTTTTAAAGTTAACTTTGTAAAGGCCCATTTACACGGAGCGAGTAACTCGCCGCGAAGGAGCGAGTACCGGAAGAAAATATAAAACTTGATTACGTAAACAAGGATACACACATTCATACATACAATAATGTAGAATTTTGGGAACGCTTCCGCCTGGTAGTGATCTGGATCAGTTGAGCTATCTATAGATCGTTTGCAACGGTCTTTAGATAGCTAGCTGTTTCATCTGTATTTTTTGTATATACCTACTTGTACATAGTTGTATGAATAATGTAGAAGTAGGTATGTACAAAAATACAGATGAAACAGCTTGCTATCTAAAGACCGTCGCAAACGATCTATAGGTAGGTTAACTGATCCAAATCACTACCAGACGGAAGCGTTCCCGAAATGAGCTAGGCATTGCCACGCTCAATGGTAATGCTAATGCGTTAACTCATTTGGCTCATATCTATAAGACAGCTGTCTTTTCACGTGTCACTTCAACCAAAAAGCTGCAATAAGAAAAAATAAAGGCTCTGTTGAAGAATAGATTTTTTGATTTTTCATAACATGCAAATAAACACACGAGAGAATCAACTGAAGATTATCGCCAACGGTAATCACATGCATATTTCGCGTCACGAAGCGTGAAACTCTCTCCATATAAATGGGCCCTACAGATGTTGTGATTCTATCCCCGGCTTTAAAAAGCCGGATAAAAAGTGAACTGTGTGTTTTTGTAATCAAATCAACTCATTTATTGTTTGCGACTTAAGGCGGTTACTTAGGCTTACAAACATTGAGTTAAATTATTTCGAAAGAACGCTTCGATTCAATAAACGATAGAAACTTCGTTACAAATACACAAAAACTCATGTACTGTGTAATACGCTTTTTTGATCGGTATCTAATTTAGTTATCTTCTGAAAGTATTTATTGATAATGATCGAACAGTATCTTATTGTAAATAGACGGCGTCATACAGAATACGCTCGTGCGGTGAAAATGTTTCCTACAAGCTAGACTTCACACAGATTTAGATAAGATATAAATTTTATATATAGTCTATGAATTTTGAACAATAAAACATTATTATTATTACTTCGCATTTTGTCCTCTAGTCGGCTTTCAAGTATCCAAAGCAAAGTAAGTCGGCAAAGTATTCAATTAGCTCAGGATGTGTTTAAGCAAATATACCCCGCTTAATATGTATAATGATGCTAGATTAAGTATTTTAAGATTAATAAAGTGCTCCTTACAGGCGTCCCTCTTTATTAAATTGCTAATGGCTTTTACGCAGCGCTTTGTGCTCTAAATACTACTAACTTGTCAATAGAGTTGACCCAAAACATAATGCCGTATTGTAGGACCGATGCTACATGCCCATGGTTGTAAGTATCGTTAATATGCTTGTTACTCTGCTTCGTTTGAAAAGAGAGTATGCAAACTGATAAGTTCTCATACATATTAAGCTTACTTATTTGAGCCTTTTGGGGTTGACTCTGGGTCCGTAGGGAAACGGGGAAACCTTCACGTTTTCAAAATTCTTTCAGTGACGCGTGATCAGACGGTCTGCGTTGCAATGCGGCCAGTATTTTGGGAACGCTTCCGTCTAGTAGTGATCTGGATCAGTTGAGCTATCTATACATCGTTTGCAACAGTCTTTAGATAGGAAGTTGGTTCATCTGTATATTTTGTATATACCTTATTGTAGATAGTTGTATGACAATATATGTACGTAACATATATTGTCATGGTAAGTATGGTACTCTTAATTCCTGATAGCCACGATACAGGGAATCCTAGTGTGGATATAGGAATATGTGACTGTAGGGTGTTTGTTTATTTTGTTTATTTCTTTACAGTTTATGGAAAAATGGTGATGTTCTCCATAATTAAGCAAACGACCCACTAGGTTGGATATAAATAGCCTAGCTGAGTGAGTTATTGTGCATTCATCAGACAAAATTATGAAGAATAAAGTCCTCATTGTAATTCAAAATAATGAAAAAGTTTTAGCAGAAAACGAGTATTAATCTACTGCTGAATAATCTATGGCACGACGGAGTTCACAACTAACAGACGAAGTCAAAGTTGAAAATTCTTGCCTTCTTCCACTGATCCGAGTGAACACTAATTAAATAGTTTCTTGTGGCTACCAATTACTGAATTTATAATTACTATTTCTATTTAAATTCTTAAGTTTCTTGGAAAGAAGTGATGTTATGAATCATAGGCTTCACATTTGGTTGTTCCATAAAGTTTACGTCTCATAGTTTGGGGCTAGATGGTGCTATGTGAAAAATGTCCAGTATCATCATTATTATTACTATATGTAACTATATGATACTGAGTATCATATAGTTCAGAGGATGTCCATCATGGAGGATACATAAAGCACCCAACAAACCCTGAGTCGTTGGTATCAGGAACTACGAGTACCATGGTACCACAACACCTATACCCGGAACAAATATCTGCAGAACATGTAAACAAATTTTATCTACAAAACAGATATAGTTTATTGACCACACGGAGTAAAATATTTTAATGCGAAAACAGTTTTATTAAAATGTCTTCTACTAGGTCCAGAGGATCTCTCGGCTTCAACTGGAATAATGTGTCCATAATACTGTTTTTTATCTCCACTTGTCGTGCAATTTCCAAAACCCGATAAAATATCGTTATAATCGATATAATTATGCGATGACTAATGTTAAAATAAGATCCATACTACGGTTTTCGATAAAATTCGATAAAAACGGTATAACGGTATAATTTCTCGAATTTTTTTACCGTCGATAAACTAAGACTAGCCTGTCAAAATTTAAGACGATTAGCTCTCAAGAACTGCAGTCGGTGAGTACGGACTGAAATGATGATGACGAAAGTGAAAAACGCCCTAACTACGCCCACGTGCACTGACTGCGTGGGCGCGTATGGTTGACAGCTTTACCTCCGAGTAAGGGCTTGATCACACTTACACTCGGGTGCGTACGAACTGAAATTATGATGACGACAGTGAAAAACGCCCTAACTACGCCCACGTGCACTGACTGCGTGGGCGCGTATGGTTGACATTTTTACCTCCGAGTAAGGACTTGGTCACACTTACGCTATCAAATAAATAAATAAATAATGCTAAATATTTTTGACACAGCATCATCTAGCCCTAAACTAAGCAAAACTATTAAAGGGTTGTCAATGTAGAAAGAGTGAATTTATTGATCGCCACCGCGTCAGTTCAGAGCCCTGAACTGACTAGAATAAAGAATCCATTCCAATCCATTCCATTATATGAAACATTTAATCGCGTTGATGGAAGCTATTTTCATCGTCTAAATAGTGTTTGCTGTTTTGTTTTTCATTCCTTTGTATTTTGCAGTTGTAATAAATAAAGGCAAGCAGGTCATCGCTGTGTCGTGTAGGTATTAGTATTCTGTGTCATATGTCGTTGACCTATAAACGCTAATGTAATTAAACATTGGACAAGCGTTTCTTTTAAATTAAAGTTTTATTTTTGTGTACAACACATGGGAGTTCGTTTTGGTAATGAAATTGCCTTTTTGTAATTCTTGCTATTAATTATCGTTAATAAAAGTTAACTACCAGTATAATTGCTCTAACAACTAATTTATCAAGTTAATATACATAAAAAGCTACTTACTCACAGTACAGTCTTAATTTTTATTATTTTTTATTTAGATCAAAAATAATTAATATTTATATATTAGACCTTAAAATGAATAGCATGGAAGAGAGTTTTATTCTTTTAAAAACTTTTTAAAAGGATCTTTTTTCAGTTTAGTATTGCCTAATATTCCTCTTTAATGCACATTAAATTCGTAATGACTTTAGAATATTAAAGCGAGAACTGATAAAAAATATTTATCCCGCCATTTTTCTTTTCATTTTATGACACATTCAGACCATCTGCACCCTAATGTCGTGTCAAGATCACCCTTCCTCTAAACAATCTTTAACCGATTTTATATCTAAAAATGTATTAGATAGCGGTTATTTTTGCGTGTTTGGGCCGTAAGTTGTTTCACGTGATCAAATACAGCGAGTATGCCGATCGTCCCAGTACATATTTTTAAGGCCACTTTCACCTCACTTAACCTTACTCGAAGAAAACAACATGCCTTAATTTAATTTTTACGGACTCCCTAACTCAACGCGGCTCTTGCCCACCTCAGAAAGGGTGTAATTTATTAGATTAAGGACCTGTTTCAACACGTTGGAGGTCTGTCTTCGCAAACAAAAGCGTCTTATGATGCCTTTAATGTGATACTCAAAATTTTTATTTGGAAATTATTTTATTTTATAAAAAAAATAATAGATTTAGTAAAGGAAGAATCATTCGAGTGGGACAAACCATCATGGAGTAATTGGTATACACACACACAAAAATACACATAGTCTCCGATTTGTGATCCACCTTCATTTTTGAAGTCGGTTAAATAATATTGTTAGTATCACCATAATTAAAAAAAATGACCAAAAGCAAGGAGAGCTTGTGCTATGGGAATAAATGACTAATATACTACTTATATACTTTTTTTGTAAATACGTACATATAATAGATAGAAAACACCCATACCCGAAACAAATATTTGTAGATCATACAAATATTTGTCCCGTGGTGGTAATCGAACCCACAACCTGCGTCTCGGGCGGACGGTCGCCCACTGCGCCACAGACATTGTTATAATCTACTATAATCCCTTTGGATCGCACAGTCCGATCTATCACTACTCACGATCTTATAGCAGAGACTGCTAAAGAGTCTCTATTGTTTGATTAAGGTGACAGCAGAGACTCGCCAATCTTCAGAGCGATGACAGATTTACTACCTTGTAAACTTTTCTACAGTCAGTTCGATCCAAAGAGTCTCGCCAATCTTTAGAGCAATGACAGATTTACTACCTTAATACCTTGTAAACTTTTTTATAGTTGGTTCCATCCAAAGAGACTCGCCAATCTTCGGAGCGACGAAAGATTTACTTTCTACTACCTTGTAAACTTTTTTACAGTCAATCCATCCAAATGATGTCTGGTAGAGATCGCTATTTAGCGATAAGATCACCCAATACAACGTTTGTTGTACTAAGCTGATGTGTTATTTAGTTTGCAATAAATACAAAAGTAAAGTAAAAGTAAAAATAAAACGCTCACGGGTGTCTTCCCCATGGTGGACATCCTCATATACATACTCAGTGAGTAGATCTTTGAGGATACCAAGTATAGTCAGAGGCACGTCCAAACATTTGGTACATGCTAGCGTTTTGCAAGTAGTAAGCATTCCACGTGACAGGTTGCAAGCCCATCGCCGATACAATATATTTATTGATAACACCAATTTACAGATATTCGAGTACTAAAGTACAATGGTAGAGGTTATTTTTTAAACAGAAATACTTTCATATCATAATTATAGAATTAGAATAAACATTTAATAACCATAAATCAATAATTTAATTATACATTTATACACTAATGTTAACAAATTGTCAGTTCGTAGAACTCTTTAATCGAGTAGAACGACATTTCCAGGAGCCATTTGCGTAGCCTCTATTTGAAGGCCGTCGCGGAGGTTGCATCCCCCTGGATTTTAACCAGCAGCTTGTTATATACAGAGGGACCTATCCGAGGTCCGTACGACACCCAGGGAGTCGTACGGACCTCGGATTTGGACAACAATTGCGATTTGAAAGTATTTCTATCTATCTACCTTACGACTACTTAAGTACCTACATACTGTCTGTTTATCCGGGTACACATCAAACGTACCAGATACAAAACCTACCTACCTGCGTTCATTAGGATTTCAACTTTTTATATAACAGCCTAGATATTCAATAACTTATTTATACTTTTAGAAGAGACTACCTACCTGACGTTCATTAAAAACGAAATTTTTACATTTGGTTTTCCTTTGAGTAATATAACTAGGGATACCATTATTGCTGGTAAAAAATAATTTGGTAAGAACACAGATTATGTATCTGTGTTCTTACCAAATTATTTTTTACTGTAGTAAATTAACAAACTTTGTTTATTTAAAATTTATAATGTAAAAATACATTGCAATTACTTTTATTAAAACTCTATTACAATCTGATAAGTTGTGGCGGCCGTAGCCACCGGTTCAATATAATACAACCAGTCGCCTTAGTTCATATAAAGACCGTTGCAAACGATCTATAGATAGCTCAACTAATCGACATCACTACCAGACGGAAGCGTTCCCAAATTACTGGCCGCATTGCCACGCTGAATGGCAATGATAATGCGTTGACCCAGATCCCTGGTCATGCGTCGCTTCGACCTAGAGCGAATTTTGTAAACGCGAAGGGCCCTGGTACCCCACGGACCCAGAGTCTCAACCCCAAAAGGCTCATATTAGTATTAAATAAGTTTTTTAGGTACATAGTAACTCTTGTAGTTATTGAGCAATAGTTTAAGAAGTAATCTAAATAAAATAAATATTATTCTAATATTTATGATTCTTATCTCATGCGAATATTGGAACCAAAAATATTTTCACTAGAACCAACGCAATATATTGGCAACATATTCTACACATCTAAGTCACATTGCCATAAGCACCGCACCAATATCCTTTGTTACAGTTGTCTAGTACAACCACCGGAAACTGCGGTACATTGTAAACTAGCCCTGCCCACGGCTTCACCCGCCACTATGTGTCATTCTGATGTATATGCTATATTACTGTTAAGTTTCATCAAAATCCGTTCAGTAGTTTTTGCGTGAAAGAGTAACAAACATCCATCCTCACAAACTTTCGCGTTTATAATAGTAGTAAGATACTCAATACCCACTACACTGCCGATAGATAGAGCTAATTAGAAATAACTCAATGCTCATTAAATAAGAGCTGGACATTTGAACACAGCATCATCTAGCCCCAAACTAAGAACAGTTTGTGTTATAAGAACTACTTATATATTTTTATAAATACATACTCATCATACAAAGAAAAAAAAAGAAACTTGCAACATAATTTAAAATTAAAAAAAAAATACTCCGAAGAGCTTGTGTTATGGAAACTGACTGATATACTACTTATATACTTTTTTGTAAATACATACATATTATAGATAGAAAACACCCAGACCCGAAATAAATAATTGAATATACAAACTTATATCCCGCGGCGGGCACCGAACCCACAACCTTCGACCACTGCGCCACAAAGATAATTGCCAGTGAGTAACCAACCAACATAGAACCAACCTGGCGTTATAGACAAATACCCCTGACATAGTTTTTCTATATCACCAACGCAAATGCGTCAATGACACACTTAGCAGCAATCACGTGGCATCTTACAGGCTAATGTCATTTCCATATAAAAAAAATCCGCAAGCGTTAATGTCCACAGAAAGTGTTTGTTGTCTAGGGGGGCTGGTTGGCCACAGAGGCATTGTGCAATCATGCATTGCCTGTGCATATGTCATAGTGGCAGACGAGCCTTCCTTGGTTTTGACATAACAATGCTATGTATATATTCCTATGTTCGTTATATACTTGCGCCGCAGTCCGTTAACAGTCGTGAGCCGGGGTATTGTGGCACCACGGAACACGACTATGTAACTGTTGGGTGCTATTATTTATTTTTATTTAATTATTATGTATTATCGTATTAGACTTTTTTCAAAAAATCGTCTTACAACAACTTAACAGCAAACTAGTGAATTCTACACGTTTTTATTCTAACTACAAGCTCAGCGCCGCTCCCAGTCGAGAGTTGACCGCGTAGCCGGTCGCACGTAGCCCACGTCTCGTAGCCGCGCCGTAGCACATCGCGTAGCTGTTAGCTACGAAGTTAAACCATAGCTCGCCAATCAGAAGTGTTTCGTTAATTGTTCAGTGTTTATGTGCTCGTGCTGAAGGGATTTTTGAGGGGGTAAGTTACTGATGTATTTATTTTTGTATTAGGCTTTGTTTTATTTTTAATATAACTTTTTGAAAGTATTTTACCATCATCGACTTCACAAAGTGTGAAAATACGCGTTTAGTCTTTAATTTAACGTTATCTTGCTTAAAATACTCATATTTTACATACGTAATATAACTTTTAAAGCTTCAAGACATCTAAAAACAGTATGATGAGTGGAATTATAAAAAAATGATTCGGTTTTTGCGGTTCAAAAATATATGAGGTCTAATTTATTCCAATTATTTTATTTCAAATGATGGAGCCTCCAATTTTTCTCAAATCAAGCCGTTCAATAACATTCGTTAAATTCAACATCGAATTTATTCGCTTATAAAATCCGTTGACGGAATTCAGTCAGTATTAAAACAATAGATCCCAGTTCGTTGATCCAATTATGGTTCGAAATTCCCTCTTATGTTGACCTACCTCCAATATTTGCAAAGCACTCTGAGCTAATTGTAAGAACAGTAAAGATCACGTTTCTGAAAGTATCTCTTATGATAACAATGGGCTATCCTTTCACTCAAGTCCAATGTAATATATTCCAGACGACAATATACATGTTGGCGTCTGAATCCATCTTAAGGCCCGGTCAAATGTACGGTGGCGGTGGGCGGTGGCGGTGGGCTGTGGCCTTGGCAGTCTATGTATTGTAATCATTTCATTTAATTTATTCACTAACAATATAAATTGTGTCGGAACAGTATACATAATTATACAAATTTACAAATTACTCAATAAATATATACCTAAGCTAAAAGTTATATCAACAATATTATGATATAATAGTAGGTACCTACATACAAATGTAAAATTTAGTCATAAGGTTTGCCATTATGTAAAAATAATTTAAGACCATTTCTAATTAAAAAAAAATACAATAAAAAATTACTATAAATGTCATGTGGGTCAAATGAGTCCAGATTTTGTCGGAATATATTACTTGGACTATATTAGTGGACTTGAGTGAAGGGATGGCCCATTGTTATCGTAGGAGATACTTTCAGAAACGTGATCTATACTGTTCTTACAATTACCTTCTGCCCACATATTCTTTTTATTTCGATACAAAATTTAAGAGTGCTGCGTCAGTTGCATTTTCCAAGCGCTTGTCACTTCCATAGTTTATCGATTTTACGTTTGAAACCAATCTATTGAAAGTAATTTGAGAGGAGGCCGGAGGCTTATCTATAATGTTCTTACAATTACCTTAGAGTGCTTGACAAATATTGAAGGGTCAACTTTGTCAACCACTTTATAACCATTTCCCATTTTCAGTTTGACCGAGCCTTTAGAAAATATTTGCAGGGTGTCGTTCGTTAACGGGTTCTCATTAAAAAGCTGCTATATATATGTCAATGGTATTTTGAATTCGGGCGTATTTTAGGCGCGTTTATCAATATTTGCTTGTTTGATCGAAAACCCGCGTCTATTTATGACCGATTAAAAACTGTAAAAAACGATATATACTAAATCAGAAAAAAATAAATCACGAATTTCGATTACGTTAAAATAAGTTTACATATAACAAACTCTGCTTAGTTTTATGATGTTGTGTGAAAATGACCAGCATTATTTATTTATTTATTATTTAAAGACAGATGCGGACATACTATAGCGAGCCGTTTAACTAATATCGTAATTGAGAATGTTTTTAAAATTATTAAATTAGGATTTGATCGTGTTTGCCATATAGTTTATGTCTTAATTGTATCTAACCAAGACATTATATTTGTTTAATGCATTGTTTAATTTATTCAGTAATTTTTACCTAAAAAACGGGATATTACTATGATTTGTGAGTTTAAATGTTTCCCGGTATTTCAGCACAGTTGCATGTACCATGATCACGGGAGGAACTCACAAATCATGGTTAATATCCCGTTTTTTAGTAAAAAATTGAAACATTATATTTCAAAGGTTTATTTATTTATTCAGTGGTATTGTGCATACAATAACCATAAACTAGGCGTAAGTACATTGGGTGTGTGGTAGGAGCAGATAAGCCTCCGGCCCCCTCTCAAATTACTTTCAATAGATTGGTTTCAAACGTAAAATCGATAAACTATGGAAGTGACAAGCACTTGGAAAATGCAACTGATGCAGCCCTCTTAAATTTTGTATCGAAATAAAAGGAATATGTGGGCAGATAACGGCCTTCATAATGATCGTTTGTGTACAAAATTTCAGTGTATACAGAATATAGCAAAAGTGTATGTGGTCGTCCATTGTGTAACTGAAATTTCAAGCAATATTTGTTTGTAATTTATATGGTTTGGCGTAATTTGGCTACATTTTGGCTCCCAAACACTATGGTGACTGAATTTCAGACAGAAAATTCCAACTACGATTACAGTTTTCAAAAATTTTTGAATTTTTCTGGATCTGTTGATCTACGAGTACATATACATACTGTAGATCGTTTGCAACGGCTTTTAGATAGCTAGCTGTTTCATTTGTATTTCTGTATACCTACTTGTACATCATAATAATTTATTAATTTATTCAACAGAATAATAGTTGTATTATTCTGTTCATTCACCTTGTACATAGTTGTATGAATTAATGTATAATGCAAAATAAATGTATTAGAATTTTTGTTAACATAGGAAATCGACAAAGCTGTAAGCCGTATTTTATTAAGAACGAAAATTTTGACCCTCCCGAGTATATTTCATTCTTCAGACATCATTACGAACAATAACAGATGCAATAAAAATAAACTATTAATACCTTCTTCGAACTTTTAAACTTTTGACTTTAGTCTAATTAGAATTTATAATAAAATACCCGGAATTATAAAAGCAGAACAAAAAGATAAACTGTTAATCGTTAAACTAAAAAATATGTTGATTAAAAAATGCTATTACTCCGTTGAAGAATTTATTGTAGACAAACCTTAACATTTTCTCGTTCCAATGTTTCATGTGACCGACCTACCTATATATCTACCGTAGTATTGTATATTAGTACGTTAGTAAGTATATTTGACTTGGTCTTACATAACTAATTAAATTATATTTCATTCTTAATCACAGATAAAAAAAGAGGTATTTAGCAACCTACACAATCGAACTCAAAGTTGTAGCGTCCTAATGGGATACCTACTTTTTTATGTATTATTTTAACATCTATGACAGCAATAAAATAAATAAATATTTATTTTAGAATTTAAGAGTGGTTTTATCATTTAACCAAAACGACTTTTATAATGTTTTATACCGCGACTAACATATAAGCAACATTACTATTATACCACTTTCGGTGGTCCATTATTCTACTATTCAAGTATCTACTTTGTAGATACTCTTACAGCTAAAAATCACGGTTCGAAATAGTAGTATTTTGAAATATTTCTTTGAATAAATTGCAATTTTGACTCATGGAGCTTTGAAGAGTTTTGAACTTTTCCTGTATTCGTCGAATATGGAATGGAATGCATGGAATTAACCAGGCAAGCCATAGGGAGCCGATAAAAAACCACCAGACACATACATAGTTCAGACCTGACACTACTTCCCCACAAAATACGTAATAGCAAAATCTTAATAGCATATTATCGATATAACTCTCGTGACTTTTGTTGAAAAGGACTCTCGATCAAAGACGCTTTCTGATTCATAAACATACCTACAGGTATTAATCAGCAGAGTATTAAAATAAGTCCTTTCAATAAAGTTCTGTCATCTGAATATATAAAATGAAACATTTCGAAATTATTAACAGTGAATTATTTGCTGCTAAAAGCAACAGATAGACATCAAGCAAGCAAAGATTGTTTGCAAAGATGGTACATGTACAAATTAATAATGGCCATTGATCTTTGAAAACAAACACGCTCACTACTTTATTGCCCATGATGGAAATCCTCAAATACTCTTTGATGCGTATGTCAGAATCACAAGTGTGGACGGTTTTCATCACGCGGACAAAAGAACAACACAAATACCGTGGCTTACCTCGGGACATGTAACGGAGTGATGTACTTTAAAATGTCACAAATGTGGACCCCTCGAGTCCCCAATCTACCTGTTTTATTAGGTTATAGCAATCCAGCAAAGCACTTGGTCATTAATCCAACCAAATTAGTCCGTTTTTAATTAAATCATCCCGAATTCAAACCAACGGACTTTTTAGATTCGTTACACTCAAAGAAGTCTCTTCCCGAACCAACCATTCATTAATTAATCTCGTTATAATAAATGGGACTTTCCTGTTTATACCTCAAAAATCGACGCATTAGGTATGTATCTAAAGCTGTCAATTATGGGAATAAAGTCGTGAGCGTGTTATATATAGATCGATAGTTTTTTATTTAATACATACGGATTGTTGTTTGTCTTTCTTGTCATACAAATTACAATTAATGCATATACAGGGCAAGCAGTTAATGAAGCATGACTGTCTTTTAGAAATAGTTTCAGGGACGTTTAATAAAGATATGTTACATTTGAGTGTAGATCTAGGTATCTAATCAACTCAATAATATTAGGAACATAAAACGATTTTGTAATTTTATGAATATTGTAGAGTTTCATGAATTTCCGGCGCATTCAGGGTTTGGGTTAGGTCATTATGGAGGCACCCACAGAAAGTTGTCTGAGCCATAGGTACCTACTTAATATTTAGGTGCTCATAAGTCTCCTCTCCAGCTTGGCAGCATTTCGCGCACTTTCCATATCAGCTGCGGCGAGTACCCAGGTATTACAAGTAGGTATGATCGAGCTTTTTTATCACAAGCTGGCTCATTTTTTTCGAACCTATAAATAATCACAGATGTAATAATACTATACTAGTACCTCTAAATAGAAATGTTCGTAGGTATTTAGTCTGAAATTCACCAAGAAAGCAATGCCATTTTATAAAACGCCAGCCATGTTTTCGTGGAACTTTGGTGATTTGCAATGAAAACGATAAATGCTGTCATTTTGCTTACGGGAATATAGTAATAATAGATCCGCTATGGAGTCGATAAGCGCTGAGATAGTATAGTGACTTTGACTGTCAAATCATCAATGATGACGTCATGTCATCATTCAAGATAAAGTCAAGATAGAGAATACGAATAGCGTTATTTGACAGTTATTGATAGTATCTTTGGGCAAATGTTGATCATTTTAGTTGTAGTCACTAAGTGATTTTCGAGCTAGAGAATCGGGCTGCAGGGGGTTGGCAATGTATAACACAATATTAGAGCAGCAAGGCTGAACGTGACAGGAAATATGTGTATCCGAGATCTCGAAATGCTGACATCGTTGACAATAATGTCACGTTCACTATTTTATATCTTGCCTGCGCCGAATATGAATACTTACATCCATACTTATACTAGTTCTTTAGTAAGTAAAAGTAAATATCACTAAGAAATTGTCTTTTATGAATATTGTAGGCTATATAACTTTTGAAACTATCATGTTTATGAACGAATATTTTACTAAAAAACGGAAAAACTCACAAATTTACCATGATTTGTGAGTTTAAATGTTTCCAGATATTTCGGCGTGATCATGGTAAATGCAACTGTGCTGAAATATCGGGAAACATTCAAACTCACAAATAATGGTAAATATACCGTTTTTTAGTAAATGTATTGTAGGCTATACCTATTGGTGGTTATACGATGCTTGAAACTGGCTTTATTGATATTGGCAAAACAGGTGTTCCCTTAGACACTAAGGCGACAAGCACATTTTCAATTAGTAAAATATTAAAAAATGATGTTACTACGCTATTTAGTCCGTCACAAATGTTTTGTGACAATCTGTGAAGTTGTTTAGAGGAAATGACATCAAGAATATTTTTCAAACATTGGCGATCAGTTAACTTAAACCCATAAGTTTTTTTACGGTAAAAAAAGGTTTCTTACGGGTCTTTATAGCGATCACCTTTTTTAAAAGAAACTTATGGGTCTTTATTGGGTTTAATAATAAAACCTTTAAAGATTCCGTTCCGTTCCGAACCCGAGGGGCAGTCCCTTACCTTTCTATGCCAAAAAGTACAATTACCAAGATAAGGTACTTGTCTACTGCAGTGCATCTATTTACCTGCAATTCCTCAGTGACGCGGTGGGCGGGTAGCCAGCTGCGACGGAAGAGGGGCGGTTTCGATTCCCTCTACGGAAACAATTTTTTGCATGTTCTGCAGATATTTGTTCGGGTCTGGTTATTGTGTTAACTAGGTACTCGTAGGTTCTGAAACCTATGACACAGTCAATCCTTGTGTAGTTAGTATTATTTTTATGTATTAAAAAAACACCGTAGTGTTCAATCCACCCATCTACTCCTTGCATTGATCAGCTGATTACGAACTCAAAGCAAAATACAGTCAAACACAAAAATATAAATTAGGTATTTATAATAAATTATTTGCATGTTTAATCTGTATTTTTTGTATATACCTACTTGTACATAGTTGTATGAATAAATGTACCTTATATCAAGTACCTAACAATTATTTGCTAAATCTTCGATCTAGACAATATTATAAATAATTATTAATTATATTTAACGGGAGTTAAAGAATTAAAAACACGAGCTACTAAGGTTTCGTTATTTTTGTTCAGGTTGTTATTAAAAACGTATATACAATTATTATTATAAATTAATAGATCGTAGTATAGTATTGGTCGATACATACTGACTGATGGAATAAAGAAATGTATTGTTTATAAATACGTTTAGGGCGGAGGCTTTACGTTTTGTGACAAAAACGCTTGTGCATTAAATACCAGTAACTTTGCTTTGTTCGTATTTGTACGCACATCACTAGCGCTTTTAAGTTTGACCTACTGGTAGTTCAAGATACACTACCGTGCTTTACTGCAGTGCCTCAATTATACCTGTTCTCTGCACCGATAAGTTACTGACAAAGTTTCGGTTAAAATGATTTCCATTATGTAAACTTTCTGTTATCGAAACAGTATCGCCGACCGTCGTGGGAACTGGCAGCGGTTATTTAACTTAACTCGTATTTTATCTGAATATTTATAGCATAACCCTTCCATCGTTATAATTCGACGCTCGTAAAATAACGCTTTAAATTAAAACGAAGTCTATATTTTTAAAGTTAAATCGATAGTTGAATGATTGTAATATACGCGTTGTCCAAGTACTCGATGTCCCTAACTGGGACATCGACCTTAACAGAAATCAGTATCTCATTTCTATTCTCATTTGACCACCTCTGTAGCGCAGTGGGCGAAGGCCCGCCTGAGAGTAGAGGGTTGCGGGATCGATTCCCGCCGAGGTACAAATGTTTATATGATCGACAAATATTTGTCTCGGGCATATGTGTGTTTTTATATATAATATGGATATATTTACATTAAAAAGTATATAAGTATTATATCAGTCTCTGCTTACTTTGGTACTAGATGATGCTTGTGAAAATGTCCAGCATTATATATTTATTTATTATGGTATGCCCAAATTTTCGCAATAGTAGGTAACTAAAAAGTCGAAATCATTGTCGATTTGGATGAAGCCATGATCTCATAACCTGAAAAATCGGTATTCAATTCAAAAATAATTGATTAAGATAAAAATATTTATTATTTTGTGTCAAATAAAGGATACAGGAGTACATTATATATACAGTTATAAAGAAAATGAGATTGACAACAAAAACGGCCGCCACTCAGCACTATGTTAAAGAAGCACTTTGTGCCACCAAAACGACCAGCGTTTTGGTGGCACAAAGTGCTTCCGTGACGCCGGTGTACGTCCGGGCCAGCAACTGCGATACACGGCATCTATTTAAGCACTATACAGATACAAAATTGGTCAACAAACTGTTGAATAATAGAAGAGCAGGATTCTATACATGATAATTATGCAGATCATGTGAGTGATTATGTATACTTTTTAAACTATACAAAGACGCAACAAAAATAAAAACTTAAATAAATAAAAATGAGTACCTAGAGACTCAGAACGACCACTTAAGTGAGGGATTTTTTTGTGAAGCTAACAAAAGTTTTTTTAAGGAATGTTTACAAAACCAAATTTATTTTTTAATAAATTATATTATTTGGAAGGTTGTGCGGAGGAGATCGCTATTAGCGATACGACCGCCAATGGTATCTTGTTTGTTTATGAATTCCTATTTGTTCTGATAATTTAGTATTTTCTGTGGTATGCAATGAAGAGCTACCCTATCTATTATATAATCATTTAAACAGATTGAACGTTGATCGAAATTAGATTGTTTTATGAGAAACGGATGTGAACACACACATCGACGATACAAACCAGAAGGTGTCGGTTACAAGGCAAAAAGCATAAATACTACATCAGAATAGGGGTTGAAACATGAGGTTGGCAAAAAAAACATTTGATATGGAAACGAAACCTGATTCAAAAGCACGACCAAATGATAACACCCTAATCGACGACTTATTAACTTACACGCCAATAACTTTGTGTGCTCAAAAGGGCGATTATAATAAACTAGCCTCTGCCCACGGCTTCGCCCGCGTTGTACCCAGATAAAAGTAGCCTATGTGTTATTTTGATGTATACGCTATATTACTGTAAAGTTTCATCAAAATCCATTCAGCAGTTTATGCGTGAAAGAGTAACAAACATCTATTCTCACAAACTTTCGCGTTTATAATAGTAGTATTAGGATTAGGTAGAAAAGAATCCGGCATGCCAAAAATCAATAAAATTTATGAAATTCATCCGCATTGGACCCGCTTGGATCACTATCGTTTTTGCTAGTTATGTTTGTGTCCTAACAGGGATGAAATCGATTATTAAATAGTAGGACTTTTACGCGGTGTTCGCATTCTTGGCACGAAGCCAACCACCTCTATCAGGGTTATGCCCACTTCAGGTGGTTTAGTTCACTGAAGTGACTGGTTCGAGCTATCAGCGAGCTAAATATAAATCTTTTGTTGCGGACTTTAAGGTAGAACTGGTTAAAACAGGGTGTAAAATCCAGTTATCCTAAAGCATTTGTACATAAAGTGTATATTCGAACAGAATAACAAATAGTCTGTTTCACAGGATACAGTGTATGTACGCTGTCGTCATTATTAAATCTATCCTTTGATTGCCAGGAAGACATCACTTTTGTGGATAAGAAATCAGAAATCAGAATGCATGTTTGTAAGTAGTAGTGGATAAATAAATGAATATCTATCTATCTATCTAAGCTGTCTATGGCCGTACCTACTTTTTTTTTTTACGACACACTGTAATCTTTGTTTCGCATATAAACAAATCGGAATCCTATAACATTTATTTGCTAAAATAAAGGTATGATTATGCACGATTTTACCAGTTTCAAAAGCATTTATAATATATTCTACCATTTTAATGGTGTGCAAAAGGTAGATTTAATAACAATTAAAAAAAAATATAATGCAGGATTTATTTCTTTTATATACGCATTTGAAGTTGTGACTATTCAATATACCATAAAGAGAAATGAATGCGGCTGAAGTTTCACCGTGGTTGTTATAAATGGTGCCAATTTAGCTTTGATTTTGCGCAGTCGAGAAATATTTTGTGTTCGATTTTTATGGTTTGTTTTTAGAAAGGAACATTTAGATAGCTAAGCGAGCTTCATGAAGCTTTTGTAGGAAGGAAATAAACATCAAACTAAATGTCTTCTATTACGCTAAACAACCAAATGACAAATAATTTGTATTTGTATATCTCATTAATTTAGAATTATTGTTCTCGCGTATAAGCCCGATCTCTTATTGTTTTATCTTTAAGAGCTTTCAGTGTTTAGCCCGATGCAAGAGTTACGAACGAGTATGTCATACAATAGGTACTCGATGTAGAAGCCCGATCTCGTTTTAAATTAATTTTAGGAGCACAAGCTTTCAGTGTTTAACCCGATGCAAGAGCTACGAACGAGTATGTCATACAATAGGTACTCGATGTAGAAGCCCGATCTCGTTTTAAATTAATTTTAAGAGCACAAGCTTTCAGTGTTTAACCCGATGCAAGAGCTACGAACGAGTATGTCATACAATAGGTACTCGAAGTAGAGGTCCGATCTCTTTTTTAATTAACTTTAAGAGCACAAGCTTTCAGTGTTTAACCCGATACAAGAGCTACGAACGAGTATGTCATACAATAGGTACTCGATGTAGAGGCCTGATTTCTTTTTAAATTAACTTTAAGAGCACAAGCTTTCAGTGTTTAGCCCGATGCAAGAGTTACGGACGGTGATGTTATATACTAGATACGTTTTACCCATCACGGTAGGGTCCGTGTGTTGTGGTACTAAGGTACTCGTAGATCCTGATACCTACGTGTTGATTATTTTTTATTTGTATATTAAAACTTACAACTATGATTTTGATACAAAGCGTTTATTTATTTTGGCAAAGAAACGCAGTATCATTTACACGAATGTTATGAGTTATATTGTGTTCTAAAGACATGCATATTCCTACATAATGATTATGATTGTACAAATCAGTGATAAGCAAACATAAAGTGTATATTCGAACAGAATATCAAATAGTCTGTTTCTCAGGATACAGTGATGTATGTACGCTGTCGTCATTATTAAATATATCCTTTGATTGCCAGGAAGACATCACTTTTGAGGATAAGAAATCAGAAATCAGAATGCATGTTTGTAAGCTGACAATGGCCGATGATGATTTTTAGTAACAAACTATATTTGTGTCTTGTTTCAAAAAGTATGGTAATTTTACCACACTTTTTGAAGCAAGAGTAATGATCATAGCTGTGGTGCCACAGCGTGCACAAAGTAGACCAACTTGACACTAACAAAAGAAGAATAAAGCAAAGTTAACTTCAAATACGAGATTGTCGAGTAGATAGGTCGGTCCTTCCTTTTTCATATCGTGTTTTTGAATTCGGTTTAGAATGATATTGATTTTACCACTTGACTCAGGTCGCGCGCTAATTATTTTACCATAATTAATTTCAACAGTATACTGTCTTATTGTGGTAAACCGTAATTAACATGTTTTCATTCGATTCTCTTTGTGACTAAAAATAATCTTGTTATTGGTTTGGTAGCCAAAGTTTGACTTTAGTCAGACCATTTTTATAAAAACTAAATTATAGTATTTGATACGTGTCAAACAATCCTCTAACAAAACTAATTCAATTGTAGAAGCTACTCAAGTAAATCATTGTTCTCAAAGTTTACGTCATTTGCGTTTCATTTTATCTTCCATCTTCAATGTTATAGTTCTGACAACAGACTCATTACGAAGTCATTTTATACTACGGCGAGACGAGAACGGAACGGATTGCAGAATAAAATCGTTACGAGAAAGTTTAAGAAATATGTCGTATGAACTTTCTTAAAATGTTGCAAGCACCAAGTTTGCAACAGAAACAGGTTCAGTATTGTCACTGCTTTAAGGAAAAATTACCCCTTTTAACCGACTTGAAAAAAAGGAGGAGGTTCTCAATTCGGTTGTATTTTTTAATGTTTGTTACGTGATATCTTCGCCAATTGTTAACGTATTTTGATGATTATTTTGTTCTTGTTTAGAGAATGATCCCAAAGTGATCCTTTTATAAGTGAGATATTTTTATTTCTGAGCGATTGCTAATTTTCCAGTAAAACTCAAAAAACATCATCTTATGGAATCACGGCTAGCCGAAACATTTTTTGAGGGCTATTTTACTTGAGTGTCATCCCGAGTGAGCAAAATAACATAAGCTCGTGAGGAAGTCGGTTTTTTGACATTTAATATCTTATATTATATTTTTATAGAAAAATATACATTGCCGCGGGAACTCGATGTATGAAAACAACTCATTATTGGTCAAGTCCACTAGCAACAAAAGATTATTATGTCATCCCGTCCCGTTGTGATATAAACAGAACTAAAATACTCCAGTGTTTGCACACGAAACCACTGTTTACGTAAACTGTAGACTTGTAATTTCAAGTTACAACCAAAACAGTGGCTGTTGTTACAAGCTGTCTCTATTATGGAAAGTACTCTGCATACTGAAAACTCTACACTTTACTGAAATAGTTAAAAGATGAATGTCGAATAAAAATAAGATGTCTTTAGACTGTTTTGCCTTTAATGGCACTTCGGAACATTTATAATACCGCCGCTATATTATAGTGTGTTACAAAACCCCTTGTTCAACCACGTATAGTCAATCATTTAGGCCTTATTTACGGAGACGGCCCGCAGAGAGCGTTTATTTCAAGCAAACGAGCGTAAAATCGCTTCTCCTTAATCGCTGCACTAAAGATCAAGCAAACCCTGCGAAAGTCCTTAATGACTCCTTCGCCAACGCGGTCACATGGTCGTGAAAGGTAAGCTGTTGGTCGAATGTGACTCCCAAGTCCTTTACTGTCTTACTTCGCATAATGTCATAGATCTTTATATGTTTGAATTTAATCTAACCACGCGCCACGTCTCTGTAAATGAGCCCTTAGGTAGTGTCATTTTAAAGATATGATATATTTTTAAATTGAATTTTCATATTTCATATATATTAACGGTAAACGACTTCAATTTGGTTAATTGATAATTGCTAATTTTTGGGTTAATTATGGTAAGATACATACATACATATAGTCACGCCTGTTTCCCGGAGGAATAGGCAGAAACCAAGGATTTCCACTTGCTACGATCCTGGCATACTTCTTTCGCTTCGTTCATCCTCATCAAATTCTTCATACAAGCTCGGCGATTAAGTGTACTTCTGACGTGGCCTTTTTATAGAATGTCTCCAATTTGGTTAGAGTACGTTCGCTGAGGCCTTCCTCTTCCAACTATCCCATTCACGCTCACCTTGTATGCTTGTTTTGTTTATCTTCTTTCATCCATTCTTTCTATATGCCCAAACCATCTCAACATACCTTTCTCAACTCTCGTTACTACATCTTCATTCACTCCACACTGCTCTCTTAACGCGCTGTTCCTCACACTATCGCACAAAGTTACACCACACATACTTCTCAAAGCTCTTATGGTAAGATCTATTAATTTGTACTATTTCTATCGACCTTCGTTTGTTCGCGTGACTTGTTATTTTCTCCAAAATCTTGATATGATTTCTGATTAACTGATTGGTGGTATCAAGTTTGATAATTACAAGTTAAATGTATTGAATAACTACTGTCTTAATTACAATCAATGTGTAAAAGCAAAAACAAGTCGTTAAGAATAGTGCATAAACTCGATCAAGAGCGTATTTTTGGCGCACAGTGTTAACAATACTTATCTAGTATTATATATTTAGCGTATAATAAAATATACCCTAGGTACTAGGTTTTTAAAACCTTACCAAATAAACAGGTTGACACGGGCACACGAGCTCTAAATCTACAGACTGATTGCTGTTCGAAAATAAATTGCTGCAATATTTCCACAAACGTTTGACCGACAAAATCTAACTATATTTTATAGTCAACTTGATGATTGCATGTCGTTTTTCAGGAAAGCAGCAAATGTACCTAGGAAAAGTTTATTTAATTTTGTAAATTCTATAAAATTGAGAGAGATTTCCTATACCAATAATGTAACTTTGGTGTACTATATATATTAAACCGTTATTTGACTCACTGACTGACTGACTTATCTTAAAATATTTAAGGCATATTTTTTTGGTGTGTAGGTGTGGACTACGAAAGGATTTTTTAAATTATACTCCTAGAGGGAACCCTAGCAGTGGAAAAAATAAGTTTTTTTGTAAAAAAAACCTTCTTTTAGTGTTACATAATCCATAGTTTTGAATCTTACATCACCATAATACCTGATAATTCCGCAGTCTTTAGAAACCCTTTTCTTGAACTTACGCTATCCAAAAAAGTAACTTTATCTTTGTTTCTCAAATCATCCAAAACAATTTTAAAGTAAACTCAAATTACTTTTAGCAAACAACAGTGAGTAGGCTGTTAACTACGCCCAAAAATAATAATCATTAATTAAACACTCACAAAAGGAAGGGACCAAATTGAAAAACGTTTCAAACGATTCGATTCCACTTAAATGTTTGCTCAAAAAACGTTTGAGAGCACTAGGTTTTTGTAAAAGAATTCAATTTATTACTTCTTTTGTAAGGTTTTAAAGGCGTATCTTGTTTTTGGCTTATTTTCAGGGCTACTTTTTTTTCTAGTGAACGTATTCTATATTATACATAAATATAATAATTAAGAAAGCGAAAAGGCATCTGACAATGGGACTAGCACGGCGTGAACTACCACGACGTTTTTTTACATCCTTCGTGAGGGTCAGAATCTGAAGGATTCAGTCTGCTGACCACAGATAAGATCTTGAATATTTGTACACCACAAATATCTTACTGACTTTATAAGTTTGAGTCAAAATCTGCGATAGCGCGGTCTAATCGACTAATAGTGACATCTAGTTCTGTCTTCGTTAAACTTAATAATAATTGATGCTACAAAAGTTCTTAACACTCTCTTATGCCACGTTAACTAGCGCGGTCATTGCGACCGACGGACGGTTCTTCGCTTTGGAAGTTATTTTACATGAAATTCGTCAACATTTGACGCATTTTTTTAAATTTAGCTAAGAAACTTCCTTGAAGTCATTCTTAATATATATAAAAAAACCATCCTTGAAGCTTACTTGGTACTTCTCTGTTCTGTGCTTGAAGTCTTACAAAACGATTGCACTTGTCACCAGGGTACGCTAATATATGTGGGGGGTTTTAAAACTTTGTTACAAATTACTAAAATTATATCAATTTTAGTACAGGTCTTTTATAGGTTTAATCGCCATAAATTATATCACTAAGGGCACTGAAAACTATTGTAACTAAATACGAGGTTAGTCTCTCTAACTTATTTAATGCGAAGAAAAAGATCGTCTGAAAACTGACATTGTTAATCTACTCTTGCCGCTGACTGAACCTATCAATATTTCCTTTAAAAACAAATTAGGAAGCTTCACCGCTGCTGTTGAGGAAACTTCCTCTTATTTTTGCTTTGAGCCACATAATTTCCTACAAACCTGAGCCATCTTCCCATTAGTGATTGATATAAAATTCATTGCATCAACCCAGAGAAGAAAATTTCATTTCAAGTGCCATCACGACAAAATGAGGAATTCCGTTCATGCATATGGAATACAAAATGCGTATTTACATGCTTCGATGCAAACGTGATTACAAGGATATATTTACATTAAATTCATAGGCACTTGGGCTTAAATCATAAAAAAAAACAACAAAAACTCCCACGAATGTTATCCCCATCATCAGGATACCAAGTACCAGGGTAGTCAGAGACACGTTGAAACATCTGGCACATTTTCACGTTTTGCATAGAGTGAGCATTCCAAGTGGAAGCCACTAACCTATGTTATAATTTATAATATGCCGGTTTTCTTTCTGTTGTACGTTTCTATACCACAAATCCGTTGGTGCACGACGGGGTTCGAACCCACGACCTTCGGAATGGAGTTCTGGGTACCGCTCAATAGACCAACACGCCTGTTAAAATAGTAGTTTACTTAATATATCATGTAAAATAATTTTTACTTTTCACCGTAAATTTAACGCAAAAACTTATTACAATTTTCATAATTTTCGTAAGTCAGGTTAAACAGATAAAAGCAAATATTTCAGAATGATGGGGCAAATTATAATGAGTGAAAATAAATAAAATTGTATCAATAAAATAGATTGATAATCTATTTAATTGTTCACAATACCTAAACATAAATATATATATCGGCGCAAAGGCGTTATTCTGCTTCTACAATGAGTCATCGGCGCAGAACCACGTGTTATTTAACGAATCATCACTTAGATTGTCATATTACAGTGTAAAATCATTAGTTAATAGCTAGTTATCATTTGATTGTTGTAATCAAATGACAATTAGGTAATTACGTAATCAAGTTGTTATTTTGACCATGTTTACCTTCAAAACCATTTGTAAACTTAAATGATTAATGCTTGCAGGCAGTTTTAGTTTGTTCGCATAAGTTGCTTGCCTTTGTCTTTGTTTTTGCATAAATACGGGCGACGGACCGAGTACGAGGCATTCTCGCTCGAGCTGTCGGACCGTACAGACCTCAAAAGCCTCTCTACAACCAAGAATAAATTTGAAGAACATCTCCTGGAGTTTACTTTCGTCATCAACTATGAGCGACCAGCATGCTGGTGATGATAGTGACGTTAGCATTGCTGACGTCACACTTTTTAAAGACCACCTTGGAGCTTCTGCTCCGTCATCAGAAGTGGGATTGGACACTGCTTCAATCCAAACCAGTTCCTCATCAGCTCAGGCACCATATTCGTCTGATACCCAATGGCAGCGGTTACTGGAACAGCAGAACCAGAATATTCTTCACTTGATTGAAGTTATGCGATCTCCAGCAACACCACCTAAGACTATAACGCTGCCAGAATTCAACCCTGAACAGCCCGATGCAAATCCACGTGCCTAGTGCTCAACTGTGGAAACCTGCTTCACTGAACAACACTTGGAAGGAGGAGCATTGGTCATCGCCCTAGTAAATCACTGAAAGGTTCCGCATCTACATGCCTTTACCGAAGTTTCTCACACCGGCACGACCTGGATAAACTTCCAAGGACATTTTCCTATCTTGTTACGACGATGCCGAGACCTGTGCTGCAACCATCATTAACACCAACAGCAGCAGGCTAAAAGAAGTACAAAGTCTTGCATCATAAGTATTTCTACTAATTACGCCACTCGTGGCTAATTGGAAAGATAAGGAACCCGAAGATCGAAGCCTCTACAACTTCATGCCAAACTACAACTGCAACCCAAGTGTCAACCACTCGAAGATACAATGTCACAAGTACGGACAACAGCAAGGATGGCACCTGCTACCGCTGCGCGGCCATCGTGTCTACCGCACCGAGTGGTGCTATCGGCGAAAAGGCAAGCTTTCACACGGATCGTCTACATCAGCTTCTGCAACCCTGATGGACAACAGAAAGGCTGTCACCTGCTACCGCTGCGGGGCCATCGTGTCTACCGCACCGGGTGGTGCTATCGGCGAAAAGGAAAGCTTTCACACGGATCGTCTACATTAGCTTCTGCAACCCTGATGGACAACAGCAAGGCTGTCACCTGCTACCGCTGCGGGGCCATCGTGTCTACCGCACCGGGTGGTGCTATCGGCGGCAGCGGCGTAGCAACCGAGAGGCGGGACATCATCTACGAAATCGGCGGCGTTCGTGCTTTTAAACAATCAGGTCGGTCGTTCCCATTTTATTATGATAGTGGTGCCGAATATTCTCTCGTTACGAGACACGGACGTTCCTCCTGCGTTTAGAGATAAATAGTCTTGCGCAGTTTTCATTCAGAGCCAGTTTATTGCGATATCTATTGAGGCATCCTTTCTTGTAATTTATTTTGTCCTAAAAATAATTCACACCCCTTTAGTCAGGGTAGGCCGAGCTTGACTGTGTACTCCAGTTGTGTTACTTGTTACAGATACACATGAAGACGCGTGTCATGTCAGGACTACCCGTGTCATATTACTGTCAAGAGGCCGTATCGGCGAAGAACGTCCTCAACTCCTCAAGGCACCGTTGCAGCACCAAACGGGCCTGGACCATCTATCTACCTCCCGAGCTGGACGGTCTGATCGACGAGTCCTAGCCTCGTGAGAATAAGACGCGACATCAGAATAAGTTAAGTAAACCAGCTTGTTTCCAAACCAGCTTGTTTCCAAACATCTATTCCTACATCTTTGGAGCCTATACACCCAGTACCACAGAGTACACCCAGTACCACAGAGTACACCCAGTACCACAGAGTACACCCAGTACCACAGAGTACACCCAGTACCACAGAGTACACCAAGTACCACAGAGTACACCAAGTACCACAGAGTACACCAAGTACCACAGAGTACACCAAGTACCACAGAGTACACCAAGTACCACAGAGTACACCAAGTACCACAGAGTACACCAAGTACCACAGAGTACACCAAGTACCACAGAGTACACCCACCTACACTCCATGTTACTAATACTACAGAGTACATTAACCAACAGTATACCAACACCTAAGACAGATGTGTTTTGGTGTTAGTAATAAAGTTGTCAAGCATTACAAGATGCTTACAGATACCTACTCAAAAGAAAAACCATTTCATTGTTTCAGACACTCGAAGATCACAACCCAAGGCTGGTGCAGAGCACGCACCGCCTGTCAGTATGGCCGTATCGGCGCAAAGGCGTTATTCTGCTTCTACAATGAGTCATCGGCGCAGAACCACGTGTTATTTAACGAATCATCACTTAGATTGTCATATTACAGTGTAAAATCATTAGTTAATAGCTAGTTATCATTTGATTGTTGTAATCAAATGACAATTAGGTAATTACGTGATCAAGTTGTTATTTTGACCATGTTTACCTTCAAAACCATTTGTAAACTTAAATGATTAATGCTTGCAGGCAGTTTTAGTTTGTTCGCATAAGTTGCTTGCCTTTGTCTTTGTTTTTGCATAAATACGGGCGACGGACCGAGTACGAGGCATTCTCGCTCGAGCCGTCGGACCGTACAGACCTCAAAAGCCTCTCTACAACCAAGAATAAATTTGAAGAACATCTCCTGGAGTTTACTTTCGTCATCAACTATGAGCGACCAGCATGCTGGTGATGATAGTGACGTTAGCATTGCTGACGTCACACTTTTTAAAGACCACCTTGGAGCTTCTGCTCCGTCATATACAACTAAATACCTACGTACGGTCGCGGTCTAAAAATATATTATCAGTTTCAATTATATTATTTGTGCAGTACAGTCTAAATTGATATATTTAATAGGTATATCCTTATTACTTATAAATAGTTGTAGCCACGATTCTAACAAAAAGAGTACCTATATTAATATCATTTTGACGATGAAACTCATTTCTTAATTTAAAAGTTGACACATTACTTATATAGTAATAAATTGCAACAAAGTGCTGAAATTGTATTTCTCCATGAAGATGGCATGAATATTAATGATATATCACGATAACTCAATATATCTAGTTTCAACATAAGATTTTGTATTCGGCGTCATGGCGGAGAAGGGCATATAACTGATCAGAGAAGCAATTAAGGACGACGTCCGATATTAACAGCCGCGCAAATAACTGATAAAGTTCGACATTTCGGAGAACACGCCTTCAAAGTCAATATAATACACCAACTAGTAATGTTGTTGCTTTGTATGACGCAAGTCCTCGGACGATTCGACGAGTTTTGCACAGAGCTACACTACAGACATCCAGCTATTAAAGTGGAACTTAAACCTCACCACATAACTGCGCGACTTAATTTTGCGCGATAATATCTTGATTTTGATTGGTTAAATGGCGACCACTGTGGCGCAGTAGGCGAAGGCCCGCCTGAGACGCAGAAGGTTGCGGGTTTGATTCCCGCTGCGGGACAAATGTTTGTAATGTTTGTCTCGGGTCTGGGTGTTTTCTATGTATTATATGTATGTATTTACAAAAAAAAGTATATAAGTAGTATATCAGTCATGTAGTTCCCATTATACAAGCTCTGCTTAGTTTGGGGCTAGATGATGCTGTGTAAAAAATGTCCAACATTATTTATTTATTTATATTTACCGACGAATAAACTTTTAAATCGAGTCAATTCGGAAGTTTATAGAGTTATAACGTCGGAGAACTCACCTCAGTAGAAAGTAGGGCTACTGCAAATATGTGTCGCTTTTGGAAGAAGCGATGCTGCCTACTGTGCGCCTTGTGTATCCTGCAGCAGAATTCCGACAAATTGATTATGTTCAGGAGAATGCACCGATACACATGGCCCTAGCTACTATGACGTGGTTCAACATGTACCGTGACATTTGTCTCATTGGCCTGCTCCAACAGTAGATATGAACCCGATTGAAAATCTGTGAGGCATAGTACAACGCTGGGAATGTTAAAACAAAAGAAAATCTGAAGCTCTTAGATCACATTATGCACGGGTATGGGATTATATCAGGGGGACTGATCTAAGTGCGTGCCTTGTCGCATCTATGCGAGACACGTGCCGTCATAGCTGCTGATTGAGGCTATACTAGATATTAAAACAAAAAAATATATTGATCGTTTTTAGAGATTCTTTAAAAAAATAAAAATGTTTTGAATTTCTATTTGATTATTTCTTTCTGTTTTTCCATTTTTAGTATCAAGTTCGACCTCAATTGGTGAATGTCCGTACTTTTTGTCTCGTCTCTATGCCTGATATTATAGTTTTTTTTACAAAAAGTTTCTATCTATCCGAGACGACTATATTGAGCGACCGATTGACTTTGTTATAAAAAAAGAAACTATGGTCTTTACCTAATGAAATCACATAATATCATAAACCTTGTGATAAAGATGTTCATTCAATCATAACATTTGGTGGTAAACATTTTCAGACCGCGGTTTGTACATAGCATAAAAAAATAAAATGAAATCGCTAAAAATGTTATATTGCTAAATATTTTCGATTGCTTAGTCTCATACATTGACTTTCACAACAAGTTTAGCCCAGAAATAGCTCAAGAAACCAGTGCAAAGAGAGAAGGAACCTCTTCTTCGTGCTATAATAGAGGGAAGGAACGCCTTTTCCCAGCAATGGTAGTAGGTATTTAGTACCTAGCAACTCGAGCCTTGGAAAGCCTGGCTCACAAATTTATAGTAAGTACCTAGGCATTACAGATATTATACTAAAGGGACTTCAAAGTAATCTGGTTGCGCAATGATCTGTGAAAATAGAAACTGTAACTGATGTAAGATAAATACTGTAAAAAAATAAATACTGTACTGTACTAAGTATAAAATCAAGACTCATTTGTATGAGTAGGATGACCTTGAAAAAACTCAATACCGAAGAGAATAATTAATTTAATCAACATTTTTTACGTTAAAATATTTGAGTCACAATCTTGTCTCGCACAATTTCTCGTGGATGGATGATGAATAAATGAGTGAATTACAAAAAAAACAAGTATCTTTTGCCAAAGTTACCGTACGTTATTTCTTGATAACTGGAACAGTTTTATGAATAGATTGTTCACAGCTTTGAGGTACTCATAGCTACTTGCACTAAAGATTGTTAGGTAGGTAGTCTAGTAAAATAATAATCAAATTAGCCGACACCCGAAGGCGAGTGGTTGTAAGGACTAATGAATATGTATTCACGTCGATTCGAATGAGACTCAAAGGCCCGGGGAATATCTCAGTTCATTGAATGAAACCTACATAAGAGCGTAAATGTATAACCAACTTAAAGACTCACTGAAAGATCAAAAGACCTATGAAAAGACCTAAGATACCCGAATTCTGATCCAAAGGTCGTGGGTTCGAACCCGGTCGTGCACCAATGGACTTTTCCACTCGTAAAAATTATGTGCGCATTAACACGTGCTTAAAACGGTGAAAGAAAATATCGTGAGGAAACCGGCATGCCCTTGAACCAAAAGGCATGTGCCAACAGTTAGTGTTCCAATAAGCGGCGATGGGCTTGCAACCTGTCACGTAAAATACTTACTACTTGCAAAACGCGGGCATGTACCAAATGTAATGTTTGGACGTGCCTATGACTACCCCCTACTTGGTATCCTCAAATATCTACTCACTGAGTATGTATCTGAGGATGTCCACGGGGAATACAGTTGTGAGCGTGTTTGTTTGTTTTTTGTTTATATTATAACTTATCCAACTATGTATAAGAAGGCAATTATGTACTACAGATAAAACAGCAAGCGACCTTTGCAAACGAACTATTGCTACTCTGAATGGCAATGCTAATGCGTTGATCCAGATAAGAGCCAGCTCCCTGGTCACTCGACGCTTCACCAGTCACCCTGAAATAATTTATATTACTGTGTGTAATTTTCCCCTCCATGTGTGTTTCATTAACCTTATGGTTATAAGGTACTCGAGAAGGTTGCCTATAAGTCTAATGTCCATCCGGATAAAGACAAGAACAAACAATATTATTTTGAATGTTACTTTTGTGGATTCGATTCTACGAACTAAGTACCAAGGCACTGACGTCAACTGAAATAAACATGGTTTACATAGTTCCTCTATCACTGAAATAGTCTGTCAATAAACCACAGTTTTCTGAGACTACACATTTTTTGTTTTTTATCTGTGGCCTTTTTTGACAGTTTTAATCGGGCTACTATAGATTAAAAATAACAACTCTCATTATGTCAAGCTTCGAAATGTTTTCCAGAGCCTTGCCACAATAATTCATACCTTATTTAGGCTGCAGAAGATAGATAATTATAAACTAACTAATACTCGAAAGGATTCAAGGTTTTCGCTTAATCTAATTGTGACTTTGATGAAACAATAGGATCCTGACTTATTAATTCCGTTTACAATAATCAAATGTTATCCAAACCATGTCAATTTGTATAACATTTGATATTTGAACAGACTGCCTTCGGTCTCAAGATTACAATTAAATTTAAATAAAAAAAACTTTTTTAAATCAAGCTTTTACGTATTCTTCTCAGCAAACCCTGATTTGATACCCATAACATTGGGGTGCTATAAAAAATAATTGGTCCGCTATCTTAGGGAGTCCGCCATATTGGATTTAGAATCATGTCACTTATCTAACCATGCGTTGTATTTACAATATTTTAGCTCAATCAGTTGCAAAACCAACTGATTAAAACCAGATAACTGGTTTTAAAATTCAGTTGCAAAATTTTACCCATACATACTAACTAACGAGGCAAGTTAAAATAATAATTATTAAAAACTTGTAAAATGTATGCCTTATAACAAATAATATTCAGATCCATAAATTTGCAACACAGCGATGTTACGCAATACCCTCTCAAAAAACAGAACGTAATGATTGGTAAACATTTTCTTCGAAACATTCGATAGTAATGCACATCTAAAATTTATTTATTTTCCTACTCGCAAAATCCGTTAAACCGCCAAATGTAAGGTAAGAATATCGAATAAACAAAACGAACCAATTTTCCTTTATTACAAGCCGTAAATGTTTTCTGCCGTTTTCACCAAAACGGCCTCCGTATTAACAATTGATGTCAAGGTCAGCCTTTGTAATAAATACATTTTTATTAAAACATTACCCTGGCTGATGGGGTCGCGAATGACATATTTTATTTTATCGCCACCCGGGTTCAGCCAACCGTGAACAGTCATAAATCGGGATAGCCAAAGATACGGAATTTATGAAATATGCATTTTCGTAAAAAGTTTTAAATAACATTGTAATTGTACATTTATATGTGTATCTATCGTGTATATTTTTATATATAAATATTATATATGCTATTATGTCCTTAGTATTTAAATATTACTATGAATCATCTAAGTGTATTTAAACATTTGCGTTACATAACCACTCCATATTATTATTTTAGTTTTAAACCTTCTATCTATCTACATTACCATAACTAGTTTAAAAAAATAAAACAATGCCTTTTAACTGCCAAATCCCTTGCTATATTCAAAAAGCCATTGCACAGTCACTATATGTCCTTATCTCAAAGCTGATGAGTTGCTATCATATAGATTATTTATGGTTATGGATTATATATGTATGTACCCATGTATATGTATATTTGTTTTTTCTAATAATTCGCCACTATGTATGTTTGTATTGTCTACCACCGTCCTTTATCATTCACGTCAATTCCTGTCCATCCAAAGGTTGTCTGGAAGAGATCTTTATAAGCGATAAGACCGCAAATTGTACTTCCGCGATTAGTTTGTAATTTGTAATTTTCGCATCGGCAACTACAAGTAATTTTTACATCGTCTCCTGGTTGATCTATCTAAGAACCAACTTTGAGGCAATTCAAATTTAAAAAATGGCATTGCGGTCTGTTAAACAAATCGATGCTTTTACTCTAAACACGTATACCAGCGTCTTGCGCTGCGGGTAAAATGTATTTAGAATAAATATATGTTAACCAAATAATCGCCTACTATAAATTTCAAAACCAATAAAATTAAGTATTTTAGTGCAATCTCAAAACTTGTCAGTACTGGAATATCCAATGAGAATATCCAAGAGAATTCCTACCAGATTGAACTGGAAATCGCCCAAGAAGTAGTCTCAAGTAGTTCCATCAAATTTAGTTTATGTGTTTCAACTCAGTTCGTCGTAACTGGGTTAGCACTTACTATTTCACCGCAAATGTTTATGCAAACAGCCTGCAGATAAGCTTCCTACTGTCCCCCGCCCTATGGTTTACGAGTGGAAGTTTCAGCATAAGTGGATGTAAAGTGTCCAACTACATATTGTGAGTTTTCCGTGTTTGTGAGGTCATCTTCCCTAGGCCCTGTTTGAAAATCAGAGCTGATTCTCACTACTGTGCGAAGCAGCACTAAGCTGAGACGGGACCTGTTTGGCCCACACGGCACAGATGGGACTAATTAGCACAAAAATCTTCTCTTTGTCACTTTTTGTTTAAATTTTATGTTTTTATAGTGACTATTTATTGAATCCTAGTGTGAGGTCAGGACTAAGTACGTGTCAGTTGGGCGTTTATTTTTTTAATAACCTGCTGATTCCCTAAGAGGGACGAAATATTCCTCTACTCTTAGTAGAGGAATATTTCGTCCTACCTACCGTAGACTCGCTCGTCGTCGCTCGAATTCGTATAGATACGAATTAGTCTCAGACTATCTTCGTGTTTTGCGTTTGCTTTATTTAGGCGCTTAGTAGATGACTATTTTGTCCCCTTTTATGTTTCTGTAAAAATCTTAGGTATTTATAGTGTCTATTTATCTATTTTTACTGTGTAGGTACCTGTCCTTTCTGTGCTTTGTTGTGGCCAAATAAATAACTTTCTTCTTCTTCTTCTATATTAGTATTATCTTATATTGTCAAACCTTTTTTGTTCTTATTGAGAAACAGTGCAGTCATGTACAAAAAATTTCGATGCTGAAATAAACTGAGACAGAGTCAGTCGTTTGACCCCAAGCAATATATATTTTTATAATCTAACCCTATTCTTCCTCCATCCCGACTAGACTCAGGGCGTCTTGAGGTTCCCGCCAAAACTCTCTAAAAACTCTCTTGGAGGAAGTTTCAATGTAGATCGTAAGATACATTGAGATGACAGTTGAATTGTTTCACTCAGTCGAAGAAATCTGTTCAATAGAATTCGAGTTTGAGGGCCTTTTGTTGATTAAAAATACCAAAACAAAAAAGTGACGTCGAGTCGAGTAAATTTCGAGGTCATGTCCTCTGTTGTTTTGGTATTATTTTCTTCTTTTTTTTCTTTCTTTATTTTATTTCTTTTTCCTCTGTGAAAATAAAAAAAGCAGCATTTACTGTATAGTTACAAAAGCCATAATCAAGAAGTGAAGTGAAGTGAAGTAATAGTGAGTTATTTAAAAATAGCTTCTGCCCGCGTCTTCGCCCGCGTGTTATGTTAATAAACCACCAATATTTGAGTGTATCAAACCAGGAAATATTTTTTTTCAATACAAATTTAAGAAGTTTAGAAAGTTTAAAAAAAACGTATTTTATTATTTATTTTCAAGTTTATTTGTACAGAGTTTTGAGCGAATCTAACCAAGGAATAAAAAAATCCATAGAAACTTTATACTACCCTGTTTAACCCCTTTGAGGTTGAACATTAGAATAGCCTATATGTTATTTCAGAGCCTATCTACATTCCAAATTTCATCAAAATCGGTTTAGTAGCTACGGAGATACGTATAAACAGACAGACATACACACAGAATTTCGCATTTATTATATTAAGTAAGAAGTAGGATTTCGTAAATGTGTCTGTTCACTGTCGAGTGAATCAGATATAACCTACCATACAAGTAGTTGTACTTGTGTGGTAGGTTATATCTGATTCATATTTCCATACAAAATATGAAAAAATACGCTCGACCAATTTCATATTTCCATACAACGAAACCATATTCTTCTTCAATAAAGTTGAAAATGCAATAACCATAAATTGACCGAGGCAAGCATAATCCACGATAGATTTACAAAAATAAACACATTCAATTTCATTTCATCAGCAGCAAACCTTTGCAATGGCGCAAAATGCTGAATGACAATAGTGAAATATTTGAATTTGAATATAATAAATTGCCAATTAAAATATCAAATTTGAAGCACTCAGATTAAAAAAAAACAAATATTTCTTTGAAGCCAATGCATGTTACTGTCTGAATGAGTTTATGAATATGACTCTTCATTTTTGCATGAAAACGAGGTTGGGTAGTGTGTGCTCTTGACAAATACTTGTATATTATAGGGATATTATTAACTTATTTTAATTAAGAGCGTAATTTTGTAATTTATGTGTATTATTTTAATCCAAATTTGTAAACTGAATTGACTTGCCTTGTATAACAACCAATGTTATAATATGGTTAAATAAATGAAATGACGCAATTTGATGGAAGAGTCCCTGAGAAAAACAATGGCCCAACATTTGGCAAGCGAAGTATCAGATGTAACACTCGCGCATTGCATAATGGTCATTTTTCACACAGTATCATCTAGCCCCAAACTAAGCAGAGCTTGTATTATGGGAACTACATGACTGATATACTACATAAATACTTTTGTTTTTAAATACATATGTATTATACATAGAAAATACCCAGACCCGAGACAAACTTAAGCTAATCGTACAAACATTTGTCCCGCAGCGGGAATCGAACCCGCAACCTACTGCGTTTCAGGCGGGCCTTCGCCCACTGTGCCACGGAGGTCGTCAAGTCTTTATTAAATCTGTCTAGCTCTAAATTATTTGTGTGGAAGTAATCAATAAAACGAAGATACTTTCAAGCGTAGCATATTATTTTTGCAAATATAATAGACAGGAGATACCTTTACTGACAGGTTTTGAGCACCTCAAAGAAATTGCGGCTCAAGGGGATAATTTTTATGAATTTTTATACAAACTTGAGTGGCAGCAAAAACAAAGTTAAACAGATTTCAGTTCTCAAGTTCTTAAAGATGGCAAAACTTGATCGCGATCAAGTTTTAGCAAGTTAAGTTTAAGTTTAGTTGAAAGCATAACCCTACATTATTGTATTATTTAGTGTTCCAATAAGATGGGCCTGTAACGTGGAATACTAACTACCATAAAATGGGTTGAATAGAGACAAGCCGGAGAGTAAAATTCGAAGGCATGTGCCAACAGTTAGTGTTCCAATAAGCGGCGATGGGCTTGCAACCTTTCACGTGGAATGCTAACTTGCATAACGCAGGCATGTACCAAATGTAAAGTTTGGACGTGCCTCTGACTACCCCATATTTAGTATCCTCAAATATCTACTCACTGAGAAAGTATCGGAGGATGTCTACCATGGGGAAGAAAGTCTTGTGCGTGTTTTTTATGTTTTTGTTTTTCGGAGAATTCAATTCCACTACAAGGCCACCAACAATTACTATAGCAACAATACTAGTAAAAGTAAAAAAAAAAAGTCTTTATTAGGAACTTAAAATAAGCTTATTATCAAAAATAGGAAGCGATGCCACCTGCAGAAGTAAAATACTGTGTCGCAGATCGCAACGCCCACCTCCGGGAATATAGTAAGACGAGTTCCAACAGTGTAGGTATGTACACAAGTTAATAATAGGTTTATGTTTGTCAATAACGGATTCTAGACAAAAAACAAAAATAAAAATTGTGTACTATTAAAATATAGAAGAAATTAGCTAATAATTAAAGAAAAATGGATAAACCTACCAATACTGTTATTTAGTGTGCGCGTGTGTGGCATCAGGGCATTTGGTGCTCCTGAGGGCACTGGTCTCGTAAGAGTTCGGGCAACAGGAGATATAAGATGCATGTGTGTGTGTGTGTATGTGTGTGTATTTGTCATTTGGTGCTCCCGAGAACACCGGTCTCATAAGAGTCCGGGCAACCGGAGCTACCATGATGCGTGTATGATTGTGTGCGGGTGTATTCGTGTGTTTGTGTGTGTATGTGTGTGTGTGGGTGTTTGTGCGCGTAGTGGTACATAGTATTGTTGTAGGGAGTTTGTTTTGTCGAGGGAGTTATTAGAGGAATTTCACTGTCCACTTTGTCTTTATTGATCCCTGCATCTCTATTCACCCCATTTTATTGTCAAGTGGGGTGAATAGAGAAAACGCAGACATGTGCCAAATATAATTATTGAGCCTCTGACTTCGGATACATAATCAGTAGATCTTCGAATATACCAAGTAGAGGGTAGCTCTACTTGGTATATTCGAAGATCTACTGATTATGTATCCGAGGTTATCCATCACGGGGAATGCAGTCGTGAGCGTGTTTATTTTATATCCCATTGCTACTAAGATATGGTTCGACTTCTATCATACAGTCGTGAACGTATTTTTTTAGATATTTCATTGTTACTAAGTGATCGATCTATCCATCATACAGTCGTCATTTTTTTTGTTCGATGTTCAATTCTTACTAAGAAATCCTTATACATGTGAAAGTAGATTCTAGAAAGTTCCTCAACTGGCGCTTTACTTGTATGGATACGAAGGTTTTATGATAAATCAATACAATAGTCATAATACTTAACTTAAACTGAACAATCTAAGTGCAGTCAGCGACAAAAGTAGATTAACATATCTACTTTTGTCGCTGATTGTACGTGCCTTCTGATGGACTAAGTTGAGTTTCACATACAGAAAAAAACTTTTTTTCATTTTTTTCATAACTCAGCTTAACGCCTCTGTTCGTGCAGAGGTCGTAAAGTTTAGAACGATCAACATTTGTACAGAGTGTAATTTACAAGTTAAGGTGTTTGTAGGTTTATACCATTGTCAATAAACAAAAAGAGAGCCGTGTTGGCCAAGTGGGCGGGCGCTACGACGACTTCCGATAGGGGCTCGTGGTTCTGAACACGGTCGTGGACCAATAGATTTTTGCACTCGAAATAATAATTTGCGCTTTAAAACGTGCTCAAAACGGCGGAGGAAAACATCGTAAGGAAACCTGGCTTGCCCTAGAATCAAAAAATCGGAGGTAAGTATGTGCCATCACTTAGTGTTCCAATAGCAGCGATAGGCTTGCGATAGGCAGTTAGTGTTCCAATAGCAGCGATAGGTCACGTGAAATGGATAATACTTGCAAAAAAACATATGCCAAAAATTAACGTTAATTAACCTGTGAGGAACGTTCAGGGTAATTAAAACCAATATCAATACAAAGTGATATTGCGACTGGGTACTGATTTAACCTGCTATAGAGTTGGTTTTAAGAATTATAAAAAAAAAATACTGTAGATTATTATTTATTAATTTTACTCTATTTTTTAATTTACTTACTGTGTCCAATTAAATGTCCAGCTACAGAATTTACTTAATCGCAAATATAAAAGAGAATGTTTATTTCTCTTGAGATGAAGAAAATTACGCCTATCATTTTTTAACAAATGTCAGCGATATAAAACGTAGATATAAGAAAATACTTAAATGTTATATTACAAGAGACTGCTTTCATTTTATTTAAATACCCTTTATTTAATTTCCTACCAAGGGATAAAGGCAGAATGTTCTAATTAGCAAGATAACTGTACTTTAGAAAACAAACGACTATATAGTCGTTACGCTATTTGGCCTTATAGCGATCTAGTTCAAGCAATGTAGTCCTAACGCGATTTAGTCATATTGAGGTTTAGTCATGAAGCGATCTAGTCATAACTACTATCTAGTCAAATCGAGATGTAGTCATAAAGCTTCTAACCCGGTTGGACGTGCCTTCGACTACCCCTACTTGGTATCCTCAGAGATCTACTCACTAGATATGCATTTAAGGATGTTCAAAATGGGGAATACAGTCGTGAGCGAGCTTGTTTATAAAACTAAAATAAAATACTAGACAGGAAAATAGCAAAATGCTCATCATATTTCTTCTTTCTTCGAATATTTTTTGTACATTCTTTAGGTACAATTAATTTTACATCACAGAAATATTTTACTTAAAATGCACATTTAATTATTCTCAGTGTAATCAATTTTATTAGAGACAAGGAAAAACCTTTATATTTTCTAAAAGAATAACTGTTTCAAAAGCGGCACGACATTAATATTATAATTGAAATTAATACATAATTGAAGTTTGAGAATCTTTGCATAAGGCCTAAGCATAAGGCCGATTACACACGCTAAGAAAATCCACCGTATCTGTTGCAGACAAAAACAATTGAGCATGTACACGACAAGAATTTAGTCAGTTATGCACGAAAACTTGTCGTGTCCGCGACAAGACAAATATGGAGCATATAAGATTGTTTTCGGACAGAAGTACGTAAGGTGTTGTGCACTGGTCGAGTCTATCTTTAGTTAATTGTCAATTGTTAGGGAAAAAAATAAATAGATTAACTACGAAACCAATAAAAAGCGCGTCATGTCAAACGCAGACAAGTTTTTCTTGTTCAGCGCCGAGTCAGTGTACACAGTTCTTGCCTAAAAGTTGCCAGGCAACTTTTCTTAATATTACAAGCGGCCTAAGGTAAACTGGAAATGAGATTGGAGCTGGCGATCCATCCGAATGTTTACAATCAACGATATTGACAAGTAAGTTTGACAGATGACATTTATGTGACGGGAAAGAAAGGGTCAGAGTGGAAAGGAGGTAGACTGGGCAATGGCATATTCACTTAAAAAACAGGTTTTCAAGCTATTGACTGTTTATACCGGGCTTTAATAAAACGAAAATACCCAAACCCCCCTATTTTTGCGTTTAAATTATGTGGTAATTTATTCAGTATATTTTAAGTCGATGGAAAGCATCGTCCATCATCTTTGTGGAGGGACCACAAGCAGCCACAGTTTTTTTAATTATTCATATTATTAATTATTCACTATTATTCATATTTTGTGAGAAATTTATTTAATATGTATGTAGATAGGTGTGGGGTTCCTATTGTGGTCGTGCAATGAAACTCCTTTTCTTGTTCTAGTGGACTGTATTGTGGTTATACGATGCTTAAAGATAGGTACATTGATACTGACTTGATCTCGACTTGATCACGATTTACATTGAAATTGGCCCTACTTATATTGGAAAAAATGTTGTTTCCTTAGGTGCTAACGCAACAAGCGCGTTTTCCTTAACAAAATATTTCTAAATGTTATTATTATGCTACTTCGTCCGTCACATTCTCCCCCCGGCGCAGATCTTCGCAGCCTCAAGTAATCGGGAGGACGATGAGTCTTCTTACTGGTCTCCTAAAGGTTCCCCCTCGCGTCCGCACCTCCGCACTCCGCACCACGCCGTCAGGGCCCTTGTATACGCGCTCGACTTGACCCCGGGGCCACACGTTCCGCGGTAGTAGCCCGTCTGCTATGATTACGACGTCACCCGGTTTTACGTTGTTCGATTGTTTTCTGACGTCACCACGCGGTGCTAACGTAGGTAAGTACTCCTTTATCCAGCGTGCCCAAAACGCGTTGGCTAAGGCTTGTGTGGCGCGCCAAGTTCGTTTATCGGCTACGTCACATTCTCCCACGTATGGCAAGCCAACTGCTGTCCCCAGTAAAAAATGGTTCGGAGTCAACGCTTCTTGTTCCTCTGGGTCCACAGGCACGTGCGTCAAAGGGCGCGAATTCACCGTATGTTCTATTTCCGTCATCAGTGTGGCTAGAACTTCCTCCTTCGGGGCTCGTTCCGTTAGAGTCACGGCGAGGGCACTTTTCACTGTCTTGATCATTCTTTCCCAGGCTCCCCCCTGGTTTGGGGCACCCGGGTCTATATATCTCCACTCAATTCTTTCGGTGAGTGCGTAGTTCCTCAAGGCAGGGAGCCACTCTTCATATGCTTTTTTCAGCTCCACGTCTGATCCGTGAAAATTGGTCCCATTATCCGATGCAATAAAAATCGGCGTTCCTCGACGGGCGGCCATTCGTCTGATTGCCATAATAGCTGAATCTGTGCTCAGACTAGCAATAAGTTCCACGTGAATCGCTCTAATCACAAGGCAGGTGAACAACATTCCCCAGCGTTTTTCTCTACGTCTTCCGATCGTTACCCACATAGGACCGAAGCAATCGATTCCACAATGTGCAAACGGCCTAGTATGAGTTTTCAGTCGAACTTGAGGCAGATCTCCTTTTACCGGTACCGTGGGGTTCGCTCGTTTTGCTCTGCACCAGGCACATTTATGTAGGACTGCTCTGACCGTCGGCCGTAAGCGTAGTATCCAATATCGCTGGCGTAGACTGTTAACGATCTGTTCTCTACCAACATGTTGATTTTTCTCGTGTTCTCGTCGGATCAATAGACGTGTTATTTCATGCGCTCCGTCTAATATCGGTGGGTCCTTCATGTGTTCCGGTACAGTAGCGGCGTTAATCCTTCCGTTCAAACGAATCATTTCGTCGTCGCCGTACTTCGGGTCAAGTTTATACAACTGGCTGGTTCGATCGACATTCTTCCCCTTGACTAAGCGTTCCAAGTCGTTAGGAAAACTATCTCTTTGCACTTCTCTGATGAGCAGGCGCTCAGCCTCACGTATGTCATCTCAAGCTTATTTGTGCGTTTTCGACATTTGTCTATGAACGTAAGCGCGTAAGCGATGGTTCGCACCAGGCGCTCATAGGATGAAAATCTTGAAACATCGATAAGCGGTGTTCTTTCACTCGCGTGCGCTACTATGGTCTCGTCTTGAACAGGATTTGATTCAACTTCCTTGGGCCAGCGTTCCTCGTGCTCGTATAAAAATGCTGGGCCGACGAACCATCGATCGTTGCTTCGTAAGTTAGTGTTTCCTGCGCGAGTCGCGTCATCAGCTACGTTATGTGCCGTGGGCACCCATCGCCATTGTTCGGGACGAGTCAGCTCGGCTATCTCGCTAAGTCGGTGCGCAACATATGGAGTGTATCTTAATGCGTCGTTCCTGATCCAGTGCAATACTGTTTTTGAGTCGCTCCATAGTATGACATCATATTCCCATTGGTGGCTTCTAACGATTTCCATAGCGAGTCGTGCGCCGATCAGACTAGCTTGCAGCTCCATTCGTGGTATGCTTTGTGCCTTCAGTGGTGCGACTTTGGCTTTTCCTGCGACTAACATTACGCTAACGTCTCCTGCTCTGGTGAAACGCCAAAATGCGACTGCGGCGAACGCCTGTTCACTCGCGTCGCAAAATACGTGTAATTGTTGCCGCATTACATCTGATCTAGGTTCATAACACCGCGGCAGTCGCAGGTTGGCTATGTACTTCAAATCGGCTAGCCATTCGCTAAACATAGTCGCTTCCTCAGGTGGCAACGGTTCGTCCCAGCTCACTTTTTTCTTCCACAGTTCTTGTAGCATGATCTTTGCTGTGATCGTGTACGGACTCAGTACACCCAAGGGGTCGAACAGGGACATCACTGCTCCTAAAGCTTCCCGCTTGGTCGGCGTTCGTGTCGCGTTCTTCACATCGTCGGGTACGCGGTGCATAGCAGTTTCAAATGCAAGTTCGTCTGTAGCTGGTATCCACAGGATTCCTAACGTTTTCCCATACTGATGCGCATTGCCAGCCAGTTCTTTAGGTGCGTGTGCTCGATTCTGGCCGGGAATCCCTTCTAGCAAGTGATCTCGGTTCGAACTCCAACTTGCTAACTCGAAACCAGCCTTACTGTGCACCTCTTGCACTTCCGCCATCGTTCGTGCGGCTATTTCCTCGTTATCAAAACTGTCTACCCAGTCGTCCATGTAATGGTTATGAGTGATAGCGTTAAATGCAAGCGGATACAAGTCTTTGTAGTCTTCTGCGTTTTTATCTCTCACGCTATGTGCCAGAAACGGCGAGCTTCTTGCACCAAAAATCATTGAGGTCATCATGTATTTCTGAGGCGGTCCTGAGCGGTCGTTACCGCGCCACAAGAAATGCTGGGCTACGCGATCCTCGGGTCTGATTTTCAATTGTAAAAACATCTCTCTTATGTCGGCAGTGATGGCGATCGGCTTCTTTCTGAATCGGAACAAGACACCATACAAGGCTTGCAAAAGATCTGGCCCGTCCAGCAGTGCATCATTGAGACATGTTCCGTTCGCGCACGCTTTCGCGTCAAAAACCATTCTGACTTTATTCGGCTTGTTCGGATTCGTCACCGCAAAGTGTGGTAGGTACCACATACGCGGGTTCCGGTCGTGGTCCTCCTCACATCGCACTGCGTATCCTTTCTGCAGTAACTTCGTTACTTCCGCAGTGTATGCGATTTTGAACTCCGGTGATTTGTCCATTTTACGTTCAATTCCTCGAAGTCGTTGTAAAGCCATGTTATAGCTCGGTGGCATTGTGACGTCATCATTGATCCATGGCAGTCCCACCTCGAAACGAACATCCACTCGCTTGGCTGTTAGGTTAAAGATTTCCTTGGCACGCTCATCCTTTGGCTTTGGCTTCCGGTTAATCGACACGCCCAGTGCGTCTATGTCAAAATGTGCTTTAACGAGTTCATTCAAATCGTCATCCTGATTGTTCGACTGTCGTTTCAAGAAGATTGCTTCTTGGTATGTGCGCACGTGCAAAACTGCCTCATCCCGTTCTATGATACTCCTAGGTGCTGATCCGTGGATGATCCAACCCAGACGGGTAAGTGACGCGGCTGGTTGGTTTCTTTTTCTTGCTAGCAGCTTTCGTGTCACAATGAGGTGCCAATTGTCAGCTCCGATGAGTATGCGTGGCTTCGCGTGTGAGTAACAGACGACTTCAGGACGGAGTTCCCGCAGGTGCGCGTGCTGGAGAAGGTCGGTTCTCACCGATTGACCTCCTAGTGTCAGGTTCTTCACTGTGCGCGCTCTGATATGCTGATAGTTCGTTTGCTCATTTCCTCGTATCTCAACGTTCACTACTCGGCTATCGGGTTCTCGTTGGCTCGATGTGACTCCGATGATGCTTAGTGCTCTCGTCGGGCCTTGCGATCCGACCATCTCGGCAATCTCTTCATCGACCAGCGTTATTGTGGAACCTTCATCTAATAACGCGTATGTGTTCACTTCTTTCCCGTTATTGCCTTTGATTGTGATTGGAAATACCTTCAGCAAAACCTGGTTCTGGTCCGCGGGTACATGTGCCGATGCCGTGTTCACAGACTCTTCGCTCTTGGTCGGTTCAGTGACAATTTTTTCTTCCGATGCATGTAGTAGCGCATGATGCGGATGTCGGCATTCGTCTACTCCGCACCGCTTACTCTTGCAGTGGAAACGTCTATGTTTGCTGTTCAAGCAACGGAAACATATGCGCGCCTCCTTTGCCCATTCCCATCTCTTTGCTACCGGCATGGCCGCGAGCATACCACATTCAGTGGTAACGTGTTCGGCTCCGCAACAGAAACATTCGGTCTGTTTCTTTGAGGCTTCTGTTGTAGCATACACGGCTCCGCGGTTACGATCATTCGCACGGGGTTGCTGTTCCGATGTTCGGGCGTTCATTGTTCCTCGCGACTGCGTAGCTGCGTATGTATGTGTCGTTCCGCGCGATGGCGCGGCCGAATACATATGTCGCATCGCTCGATCCGCTTCTCGCATGAGGAACCGGGACAGCGTGACTATCTCTGTTTCACTTTGGTTCTCGTGTTCTTCCGCATAGTCGCACCATTTCGATCTGATATACGGACTAAATTTCTCGGTAACTTGACGCGCCAGCATGGGATTCTGTAGATATCCTCGCTCATCTAGACACGTGATTACCGTTACTATGTTCTGTAGCTTGATGGCGAAAGAGTTCAATTCGCCTGCGGTCGTACCCAAACGCGGTAGTTTCTTTATGTCTTCTAGCGCGTTGTCAATGATCATTTCTGGGCGTCCGTAACATTGTTCTAATGTTGCCATAATGGCCGATGGTTCGGTCGCTGTGAACAATAGCGCCGACACTGCTTGGCGTGCTTCACCTCTTAGGCATGATCTGAGCCTCGCTATGTTCTCGGCCGGTGAGAGCTTGTGGAGACTAGTTGATTCCCGCATTGCCGCCTTGAATGGTAGCCAATCTCCCGAGGCACCGCTGAAGAGGGGCAAGTCCTGCGTCTGCCTCGGCGGCGCTCTTCCTCGGGCCATTTTTTCTAGGGCATCAGCTAATCGATCGATCCCTCTGTCTCTCGATCGCGTCGGCGTAGGTGATCTAGGACGCTGTTGTTTCTGTTCAAACGTAACACGATTCGGTGTGACCAGTGGGCATCGCTCCATAAATTGTTCTCCTGGTACCGAGCGACCCCTGATAGCACCCTGGTCTGTATCCACTTGTTCGGATTCTCTTGGCTCCCCCCGTGATCGATTGTGTTGAAGCCACTTGCTTACTCGGTGTTCCGCCTCTGCCGCTTCTCCCACACTAGTTTGGCCCATTTCCTCTTCGCGTATCGTAGCGATGTCGACAGCCAGTCTCTTGCTTATAAGTTGTGCTTGAATTTGCAGATCCTGCCTTCTGATCTCGGCGAGTCGTTCTTCTGCTTCGAATTCGGCTTGTCTAATCCTTGCCGCGGCGCTAGCGTTGGATCCTTGTGATCGGACCGATGGGGCTCGCAACCTGCCCGAGGGTGCGGCACACGCTGTCACGGGTCGTGGCGGCGGTACTCTCTCGTTCGCGGACGAGGACGCGTGCGCGAACGCGGACGCGGGCGTGGGCGCGGGCTCGTTCGCGGTCGGATCGGTCGCGGTACGGGCGGCGGAAACGGAGGAACGCAAGTCGGTGCGTGCGCGCGCGGGTGCGGGTGCGGGTGTAGGTCCAGACGCGGGTTCTTCGGACGGCGACGCGGGGAAGTCTTCATAAACGCGTAGTGTCCTCTCCTCGGCGGCAGCTTGGCTTCTTGTGGTCGGCATCTTCGGCTCTTGATCGCCCCTACCTCCCTATCGTCCCTAGCAGTCCGTCAGGAGGGACCGGTGGTTTAGGCCGGTATACGCTCCTTCAGGGATGGATCGTGAGGAGGGGAAGGGGGGTTCCACCCAGCAGAGGGATGCACGTACTACGGGGCGCTTGGCATCGGTAGGAATCTCCGACACCATTTGCAGTGCCTACAGTCCGGCCCCCGCACCACGTAACACCTTACCGGCGAGGATGTGCGACTTCAGTCCGCGCTCTGGTGCGCTCTTGACGGACTGGTGGTGTTACACAAAACACCACACCGCCGTAAACGGCGTTAACCTGGAATTCCGACGGTTGGCACCGTGAGGTTATCGGAATATCCAGGCCGCGGAGAGACCGCGTGATCCTTATCGCCTCTCCCACGTAGCGCGTCGCACCGTTGGGTGATCTTCAAGCACCCCGTGCTCCTGGCGCCGGTCTTGACAACGTTGCCCGTCGCACCGTTGGGTGATCTTCAAGCACACTGTGCCCAATCCCACGAAGCGCGTCGCACCGTTGGGTGATCTTCAAGCACCCCGTGCTCCTGGCGCCGGTCTTGACAACGTTGCCCGTCGCACCGTTGGGTGATCTTCGAGCACCCCTGTGCTCCGGCGGTAGTCGGTCGATTTTGCTCGCTGGTTATCCGGTTCCGATAGGACCACAAACTGTGGGGTTCCTATTGTGGTCGTGCAATGAAACTCCTTTTCTTGTTCTAGTGGACTGTATTGTGGTTATACGATGCTTAAAGATAGGTACATTGATACTGACTTGATCTCGACTTGATCACGATTTACATTGAAATTGGCCCTACTTATATTGGAAAAAATGTTGTTTCCTTAGGTGCTAACGCAACAAGCGCGTTTTCCTTAACAAAATATTTCTAAATGTTATTATTATGCTACTTCGTCCGTCACAATAGGTATCATCTATTGGCACCTATTAAATGATGGTAATGAAACTATCACCAGATTTTTACTAACTACGAAGTCTTACAAATCCGTTTGCAATATCGTTATTAGCGTTAAACCGTTGTACAAACAAACATACAATCTCTTTGTCTCGCGGATAAAACTCTCGTTTTACGTGCTGTCTTCAAGTGTGGAAGCACCGCCCTTACGGACTCCGGAATACTGCTTCCGAAGTAAACGCGTCCTAATTGCTTGATTTATTTCTCGAACGGGCCTTTATTTAGCAAAGTGGGTCGGTAGAAAAACGCGCACATAAAACTGTATTGGAAGGCTGAAGGAAATGTTCTTTATTTCTTGTTTGTGAAATGGAGTCCTGACCTTTCGGGACTTTTTCGTGTGACCCTTTATGTTGTACCGTTTAGGCTTTCTTTGCTGATAGAAAGCTGTCATGCAGTTTATTTTTCATCCGGAAAATATTGAAACGTTACGACGATAATAATTGAGTCCAACTATCGTTGCCTAGAAATGCATGCCTCTATCGTACGCTTCACGTACGAAGCATGCATGACAGCCTCGAAAGCTTGTCGATAGAACCTCGTTCAGTATTATGTACCTACGTATCTACTGTTTTGGTCATGTACCTACATTGAAAGTGCTTGCAAAGCAGTCATAATACCTACATTAAAATATTTTTTGATTAATTAAATTAATATATCGACCTCTGTGGCGCAGTGGGCGAAGGCCCGCCTGAGACGCAGAAGGTTGCGGGTTAGATTCCCGCCTCGGGACAAATGTTTGCATATACAAATATTTGTCTAGGGATTTGGTTATTTTCTATGTATAATATGTATGTATTAACAAAAAAAAAGTATATAAGTAGTATATCAGTCATTTAGTTCCCATAACACAAGTTCTGCTTACTTTGGGGCTAGATGATGCTGTGTGAAAAATGTCCAGCATTATTATTAATATATATGACGGAGCAGAAGCTCCAAGGTGGTCTTTAAAAAGTGTGACGTCAGCAATGCTAACGTCACTATCATCACCAGCATGCTAGTAGCTCATAGTTGATGACGAAAGTAAACTCCAGGAGATGTTCTTCAAATTTATTCTTGGTTGTACAGAGGCTTTCGAGATCTGTACGGTCCGACGGCTCGAGCGAGAATGAATCGTACTCGGTCCGTCGCCCGTATTTATGCAAAAACAAAGACTCGAGCAAATAACTTGTGCGAACAAGCTAAAACTAGCTGCAATCATTGATCATTTAAGTTTACAAATGGTTTTGAAGGTAAACATGGTCAAAATAACATGTGATGATTCGTTAAGTAACTCGTGGTTCTGCGCCGATGACTCATTGTAGAAGGAATAACGCCTTTGCGCCGATATATATATATTCAGATAAGTTGATCCATAATTTTTAATAAGTTACGCAATGTGTCAGTAAATGAATTATTATTATTTTAATTTGATGCTATGTAGTGAATAATTAAGTAAAAATTGCCATATGTTGGTGTGAATATGGCACAAACAACCCGGCGATTGCCACTAGTGTGGTGTTGTTGGTACATGGTGGTGCCAATTGTTGTCATAAATATGGCTGCAGTCGGTTAAAAAAATATACCAAAAATGGGGTAATTTATGTATGAACTCTTGAATAATACAACAACTTTTAAAACAGAAAATAGTAAATAAAATACCTATCTACATAATAGGAAAAGAAAACTATTCTATACCCGTAGTACCGACCGCAGGCAAGGTACCCAAAAGGCTAGCGATATTCCCTTATTGAATTGCGATGTTAATATTTTGACAGAATAGTTTCGTCCATCAGAAAATTGTATACTAAATTACTTTTGATTTATCAGATCAAAAACTACTGAAAAAAATTAATAGTTTTTACTGGAGTAGGGTTACGCTTCTATTGGATTGAAGAGCGGTTTGTTTTTACTGTATAGATATATAAATAGGTACTCATTAGAGCAATTATGCAAATCGAATATATACGTTAAATGGAAACTCAGTTACATTCAGCAATTTCTTCAGAGAGGGCTCTATTAAGAGCTTATTAAATTAAATTGCGACATAAACACAAGTTATAACATAATAATCGTTACCGAGCAAGCTCTGATAAATGAAACCCTCAGGCTATTTTAAGTTTTATCTCGTAGCCATAGGATTGAGTTCTAAGAGTAAAGCGTTTTTGCGTTATCTGTTTAAGCTGGGATCCTGGAGCCTTTATTTCCGTAACTGGTCATGCGAGGCGTTTATTGGTATTTTCCTCTTTAAATATCCTGTACAAATAAAAAAGAATTCACCGTCCATTGATTATTTTTTTCGTAACGAGCTTGATGGAAACAGAGGACTCATAAAAAGTTATTGTGATCTGTGAGTACTGAAACTCGTCTGCGATGATACGTCATGAAAGCCAGAAGACTACATGCAAACAAATGCTTGAGTAATAGACAAAACGCAAAAGATCCCTACTAAGGGCCTGTTCAAACTGATGCGGTGGCGGAGGCGGTGGCGGTGTTTTTTGTATTTGTGTAATGACATTAAATAAGTTACTTATATTTTTATTGTGCCAACCGAGAACATACAATTTCAAATCAAATCAAATCATTTATTTACCGAATACATTAATGCAGGTACATGTCAGATCTTATTACTAAATATATATGACGGAGCAGAAGCTCCAAGGTGGTCTTTAAAAAGTGTGACGTCAGCAATGCTAACGTCACTATTATCACCAGCATGCTGGTCGCTCATAGTTGATGACGAAAGTAAACTCCAGGAGATGTTCTTCAAATTTATTCTTGGTTGTACAGAGGCTTTCAAGGTCTGTACGGTCCGACGGCTCGAGCGAGAATGAATCGTACGGACGCTGGTTGTCGCTCACACGCCGGCGAAGCCGGTGTGTGGGGACGCAGTGTCGGGCGTTGTGCCCCTTACTGCGGTGTCAAACCGCCCCCAGTTACTACTGGGGGGTCATCGGGTCGGCTCGATGTGAGCCTCATGTCATTCCTGGGTCCTGGGCGTTCCAGAGGAGATATTATTTCCCCACCTGGAACAGTTTCCCTATCCCGTTGAGCACGATCGGGATCGGGTCCCCCCCCGTTCGGAGGGTCATGAGGACGTCCTGGAGGATCTGTAGGGCTGTGTCCAGCAGCTCCAGACGTTCGCTGTCGTAGCCGTGCTGCTTCTGGGTGCGGTGAGGTGGTGGGCGGGCCCGGGGGGCAGCTCGGGCTACTCCAGAGAGGGGTGCAGGAGTCCTTTGGGGGGCTGCTGCTGGCGTCATGGGCCGAGGGGCTGGCTGTGTGGGATAGGGTGCGTCTGAGTCCGACGGTAAGAATTCTTCTTGCCGCCTCTTGACCTTTTTCTTGGCTTTTTTGGCCTTCTGGGTTTGCGAATGCCTGTCTGTGGGTTTATTCGCAGGGGCCATGAGGGTTTGACTTCCGACCTCTGAAGCAATCTGCGCTGTTGGGGCCTGTGGAAGAGTAGGTAAAGCCGGGGGCGGGGGTGGGGGCGGGTTTGTGACGCCGGAACGTGTCCCGTCTCGTCGAGCGGTGGCGGTGGTGGTGGTGGTGGTGGTAGCGGTAGTGCCGGCGCGCTTGTTCCTCGCCTCCCTTTTGAAGACGGGGCAGTTTTTGTTGTTTGCCGTGTGCGCTCCGTCGCAGTTTGCACACGTTGGGGGCATCTCCAGGGGTCGGGGGCATTCGCCCGCGAAGTGCGGTCCACCGCAGCGGACGCAGGCTAGGGGACGGTGACAGTTGTGGCTGCTGTGTCTGAAGGCTTGGCAGCGGTGGCACTGAGCTGGACCCTTCTTTCCCCTCCAGCTTTCGATGATGCCGGGCATACATAGGAGCTCCGTGATGTTAAATATGTCTGGGGTAGTTGCGGAGCGTTTGAGCATCACGAAGAAGATGCATCCCGGGCGGCCCTTCGAGGCGCGGATGCTGCGGACAGATTCGGGTTCGAAACCGTGCCGACGAAGTTCTTCCTCGATGTCTGCGGGGGGGGTGTCGGCTGGTAGCCCTCTGATCGCCACCTTGAGGCTGCGCTCCTCTGGTAGCGAGTACGAAAACCACACCACCTTCTCTGATTTTTCCAGGTTGGTGAGGTATTCCTGGATGGTGCGGTATTCTTGGTCCGACTCCGGCGAGAATCGGACGCCTTTCCCAAATGGGCGAGCATTTGGGGGGTGTCCCAGGCGGTCTTTCAGTTCCCTGAAATGCTTCGCCCAGTTTGGGAGTACTTCCACTACGAGAGGAGGATATCTTTTTTTGGCACTTGCCACGGGTGCCGTTTTGCTTGGATCGACAGTCGCGGCCGGCGTTGAAGTTTGGTGCGTCACGGCCGATGATGATGATGATGATGGTGGTGGTGGTGGTCCTGAGCGCGCGGCACCAGTGGCGGCTGCGTAGGTGACGGTCATTGGTTTGCTGGATGTAGCGATCTGTGTGTCCGCGGGCGCCGAAGATCGGGCGGGTTTCGGAGCGCGCTGCGGTAGCGGGGCGGGGGGCGGGGGCATGGCGCAGAGGCGTTTTGTCTCTTCCGTTTTTGGATCTTCGGAGGTCTCTCGCTTTCTGCGGGTACCTGCGAGGGGAGCGTCCGGGATCGGCATGGTCTTGAACCCCTCCACGTATGCCGTTTCTTCCGGGGTCGGGGTCGCGGGATTTGACAGGAGTCTTTCATCCTCTTCGAGAGCGTTTTTCAGTGCGCCGAGGTACTTGGTGGGTAGGCACCGCGCCTCGATGAGTCGCTGGAGGATGATGTAGCTCCTGTCAAGTTCCGACTTCGGCGACAGGGGCTTGTCCGTCTTCGATTTCGGCGGGGGTGGGGGGGGCGGCATCGCTCCCGTAGGAGTGGTCGGCGCGGACGCTGGGCGCGTCGCGGGGGTGCAGGACTTCTTTTCTTTGCGCTTCTTCTCCAAGAAGCGGTCAATCACTTGCCCCGCAAGAAGGGCCCGGGAGCGCGAAAGCGACCGCTCTCGGCCCGAGCTTGATGCGCGGCTTGAGGGCTGGGACGAGTCCGAGGATTCGGGGTCCTTCCGCGAAGTCCGACCATCAAGTGCGGCTCCGACGGAAGGGGTGTTGGGATCCGACATGTTGTGAGTACGACACACACAGACACAACACTGGGCACTGAAAGTACGTGACTGCCACCGAGGAGGCAGTCAGTGGTCTATGACCCGACGCGTGACCGAAGGGGCGGCGAAAACGAGCGGCAAGCGCTGTCCCGTCGTCCGGTCGTCTTGGGAAAGGCGGTTCCCCGCGCACTACGAGTACGTAGCGGGCCGGACTCGGCAGTCGTTTTCTCAGAAAACGCTGCCGAGATCGTAAAGGGTAGAAAGTCCGTACGCGTAACTGTAAGGTTGCAAGGCAATAGAGGCCAGTCCATGAATCGTACTCGGTCCGTCGCCCGTATTTATGCAAAAACAAAGACAAAGGCAAGCAACTTGTGCGAACAAGCTAAAACTGCCTGCAAGCATTAATCATTTAAGTTTACAAATGGTTTTGAAGGTAAACATGGTCAAAATAACAACTTGATTACGTAATCACCTAATTGTCATTTGATTACAACAATCAAATGATTACTAGCTATTAACTAATGATTTTACACTGCGATATGACAATCTAAGTGATGATTCGCCAAATAACTCGCGGTTCTGCGCCGATGACTCATTGCAGAAGCAGAACAACGCCTTTGCGCCGATACGGCCATACTGACAGGCGGTGCGTGCTCTGCACCAGCCTTGGGTTGTGATCTTCGAGTGTCTGAAACAATGAAATGGTTTTTCTTTTGAGTAGGTATCTGTAAGCATCTTGTAATGCTTGACAACTTTATTACTAACACCAAAACACATCTGTCTTAGGTGTTGGTATACTGTTGGTTAATGTACTCTGTGGTATTAGTAACATGGAGTGTAGGTGGGTGTACTCTGTGGTACTTGGTGTACTCTGTGGTACTTGGTGTACTCTGTGGTACTTGGTGTACTCTGTGGTACTTGGTGTACTCTGTGGTACTTGGTGTACTCTGTGGTACTTGGTGTACTCTGTGGTACTTGGTGTACTCTGTGGTACTTGGTGTACTCTGTGGTACTTGGTGTACTCTGTGGTACTTGGTGTACTCTGTGGTACTTGGTGTACTCTGTGGTACTTGGTGTACTCTGTGGTACTGGGTGTACTCTGTGGTACTGGGTGTACTCTGTGGTACTGGGTGTATAGGCTCCAAGGATGTAGAAATAGATGTTTGGAAACAAGCTGGTTTACTTAACTTATTCTGATGTCGCGTCTTATTCTCACGAGTCTGGGACTCGTCGATCAGACCGTCCAGCTCGGGAGGTAGATAGATGGTCCAGGCTCGTTTGGTGCTGCAACGGTGCCTTGAGGAGTTGTTGATTCGTCCTCTTCTTCGCCGATACGGCCTCTTGACAGTAATATGACACGGGTAGTCCTGACATGACACGCGTCTTCATGTGTATCTGTAACAAGTAACACAACTGGGGCACACATTCAAGCTCGGCCTAACCTGGCTAAAGGGGTGCGAATTCATTTACAGGACAAAATAAATTACAAGAAAGGATGCCTCAATAGTAACCGCAATAAACTGGGTCTGAATGAAAACTGCGCAAGACTATTTATCTCTAAACGCAGGAGGAACATCCGTGTCTCGTAATAAGAGAACATTCGGCACCACTATCATAATAAAATGGGAACGACCGACCTGATTGTTATAACGCACGAACGCCGCCGATTTCGCAGATGATGACCCGCCTCTCGGTTGCTACGCCGCTGCCGCCGATAGCACCACCCGGTGCGGTAGACACGATGGCCCCGCAGCGGTAGTAGGTGACAGCCTTTCTGTTGTCCATCAGGGTTGCAGAAGCTGATGTAGAAGATCCTTGTGAAAGCTTGCCTTTTCCCCGATAGCATCACCCGGTGCGGTAGACACGATGGCCCCGCAGCGGTAGCAGGTGACAGCCTTGCTGTTGTCCATCAGGGTTGCAGAAGCTGATGTAGAAGATCCTTGTGAAAGCTTGCCTTTTCCTCGATAGCATCACCCGGTGCGGTAGACACGATGGCCCCGCAGCGGTAGCAGGTGACAGCCTTGCTGTTGTCCATCAGGGTTGCAGAAGCTGATGTAGACGATCCGTGTGAAAGCTTGCCTTTTCGCCGATAGCACCACCCGGTGCGGTAGACACGATGGCCCCGCAGCGGTAGCAGGTGTCATCCTTGCTGTTGTTCGTACTTGTGACATTGTATCTTCGAGTGGTTGACACTTGGGTTGCCGTTGTAGTTTGGCATGAAGTTGTAGAGGCTTCGATCATGTTTTCGCTTCATGGAATAAGCTTTGTAAGACTTTCTCCTTCTTTTTGGGCTGCTGCTGTTGGTGTTAATGATAGTTGCAGCATAGTTCTCGGCACGTCATAACGAGATAGGACTTGGAAGTTAATCCAGGTCGTGCCGGTGTGAGAAACTTCGGAAAGCCAAGTAGATGCGGAACCTTTCAGTGATTTACTAGGGCGATGACCAATGTTCATCCATCCAGTGAGGCAGGTTTCCACAGTTGAGTACTAGGCACGTTGATTTGCATCGGGCTGTTCAGGGTTGAATTCTGGCAGCGTCTTAGGTGGTGTTTCCGGTGACCGCATCAATTTAACCTTGTAAAGAATATTCTGGTTCTGCTGTTCCAGTAACTGCTGCCATTGGGTATCAGACGAATATGGTGCCTGAGCTGATGAGGAACTGGTTTGGATTGAATCCGTGTCCAATCCCACTTCTGATGACGGAGCAGAAGCTCCAAGGTGGTCTTTAAAAAGTGTGACGTCAGCAATGCTAACGTCACTATTATCACCAGCATGCTGGTCGCTCATAGTTGATGACGAAAGTAAACTCCAGGAGATGTTCTTCAAATTTATTCTTGGTTGTACAGAGGCTTTCAAGGTCTGTACGGTCCGACGGCTCGAGCGAGAATGAATCGTACTCGGTCCGTCGCCCGTATTTATGCAAAAACAAAGACAAAGGCAAGCAACTTGTGCGAACAAGCTAAAACTGCCTGCAAGCATTAATCATTTAAGTTTACAAATGGTTTTGAAGGTAAACATGGTCAAAATAACAACTTGATTACGTAATCACCTAATTGTCATTTGATTACAACAATCAAATGATTACTAGCTATTAACTAATGATTTTACACTGCGATATGACAATCTAAGTGATGATTCGCCAAATAACTCGCGGTTCTGCGCCGATGACTCATTGCAGAAGCAGAACAACGCCTTTGCGCCGATATATATAATTTAATTGAATAATAAAGATTTAAATAATGCTAGACATTTTGTATCATCTAACCCCAAACTAAGCAGAGCTTGTATTATGAGAACTACATGACTGATATATTGCTTATATACTTTTGTTTGTAAATACATACAAATTATACATAGAAAACACTCAGACCCAAAACAATTATTTGCAGATCATGCAAACATTACTTATTCAAAGAGATCGCAAAAACATGTGAATACTAAATTAATAATCGATTAACATAATCACATGTTTTACGATTCTCCGTAAAAGCCCAACAGAAGTGTAAAATAGTATGAAAAAAATCAGACAAACAAGGAATTGAAACTTCGAAATCAAAATGATTTTTTTAATAAAAACAAATATATAATAGGTTGGGGAAAAAGTTTCTTCGCATTTTTTAAGAAAATTCAAAACATTTTTTAATATAGTTTATTTACATTTAACTAAAGTATGTAGGTACCATTTTGTTCGATAACTTTTTGCCATTTTGTAGGCAGGGACATGATCCCATTGCTATAAAAACTTTGGGGCTTCTGTTCAAAATACCGCGACAAGTGGTTTTGGCAGTCCTCTCGTGATGTTAACCTGACACTGCCTAAAGAATTCTGAAGAGACCGAAACAGGTGGAAATCTGAAGGTGCAAGGTCAGGACTATACGGCGGATGCATTAACACATCCCAGCCAAACTCTCTTAATTTTTGCTGAGTGGCTAAAGATGTGTGAGGTCAAAAATGGTCAAAAATTTCTTCAAAAATGGTTCGGTTTCATTACGTCGTAATAAAGAATCACAAATGAGAACACGGTTCATTAGGTTTCTTTCAGTGAGCTCGTGAGGTACCCAAATATCGAGCTTTTTTGTGTACCCAGTTTTTTTCAAATGCGCCAAAACTGTTTTGTGGTCAATTCCCAGTTCTTCAGCTACGTCGTAACTACTGATATGCCGATCTTGCTCCACTTTTTCAAAAATGGCATCCATTTTATCCGTAATAGGGCGACCAGAGCGACGTGCATCTTTGACATCAAAATTTCCGGATTGAAAACGCTTAAACCAAATTTGTGCTACTCTCACAGACACTGCACTAGGTCCATAAACATCGCAAATTTTTTTCGCGGCTTGCGTTGCATTTTTACCTTTTTTGTAGTAAAATTTTAAAATGTATCGAATTTCTTCATTAGATTCACTCATCTTAACAGTACGAAAAACAAATAAAAATCACACATTTTCCTAATTTGAATTTGGAATTATATTCTTTAAAATTTAAACTTTTAATGATACCAAAACCAGCCAGATACAAATAGTATAGCCAAAGAGATTTTATTACAAGTTCATACATACAATAATGCGAAAAGACTTTTTCCCCAACCTAATATGTCTATTTAGATTAATAAAATATTATGTTTTCGTACATATGTGTATATTGACGAAGTACTTTTGCATTCATAAAGACTTTTCGCGTGTTTTGTTTTTGCTGGATTTTTTACCTCAGTTTATCCTGACATTAAAATGTGATAAAAAGATAGAAATAAATATTTAAAGATTTTTAATGCGTAAAATAAACATTTAATACTCTGTTTTTCCGCCGTCAACGCATATAACACAATCGCAGCTATTCGGCATACTCAATATTAGTACATCCAAATCACGTTGCGGAATGGCCGCCCACGTCCGTTGTAACAGGTGAAGAAGATTTTCTGGTGTGTGTACGGCATCCATACTCGGCAGAGCTATTCTTTGTAGCATATCCCATGCGTGCTCAATGGGTTTCAAGCCTGGCGATTGAGCAGGCCGTGGACGTTGATATTAGCTGCGGCAGGTGCAACAACTCTGGCAGTGTGTGGACATGCATTATCCTGCATAAGCAGAAATGAAACACCAAATTGGATCCGCAAAATGACAACATCTGATACAATCGTTTCAGCGTAAATCTGTGCTTGAGATCGCCTCTGATCCAAATAAGTTCGGTTCTTCCACCGATCCAAATACCCACCCATATCATGATTGTTCCATCACTGTACGCATGGACTTCCTGGCTTGATTTTAAACGTTCTTGGTCTCATACCAAAGTAAAACAAAACACTCTTTTTCTGCCCAATTTCTATGTTCACGAGCCCATTGTAGACGGGCTCTGCGATTGCTGGGCACAATAGGTGATACACGTTGAGGCCTTCGGGAACGGAAATTGACTTCATGCAAGCGATTTCTTAAAGTTTGAAGTTTAAAGAAATAAATATAATTACATTTTCTATGAAAATCTGATGTACATAATTATGTTCTCAAAAATATTAATTTGTTTAAGAAAAAAAAGCGATAATCACAATGTTAATACCAGAAATAAAGATAAACTCGCTGTTGCCATTTGTAGACTACAAAAAATTAGTAAATCGTTACAGGGCATGGTGTACGCTTTTATAACAAACTCCCAAGGGATATACCAAAATCGACAATTAACTAATTTAAAAACGTAATTAAATAAAAATTATAAAAAGGCATATTATAAAAAATCGGATTATTTAGATGATAAAAACTCTTGGGATTGAAAATTCTCCAACACGTTGTTTTGTAAAAGGGTTATATAAAGAACCAGCCTTGTTTTCTTGCCATTCATTTCTGGCTTGGTCGCGGAGGAACAGGCAGTAATCAATAAATGAATTTTGACTTTGACTTTGACTTTGATCGCTTATTGACATCCCTGAAGAGCTAATGTATGTAACGATCTTGTTTGCGTGTGGTGATGCGAGCTTGTCCTCCATGTGCCACGCTGCCAGTGATGCGGTAACGTGTCCAAAGTCAACTTATATGCGTAATGCCCAGAGCGATTTCCACAGCACGTTGCCGAGAACAAGCTTCCAACATTTCTTCTCGGCTCAAATGACGTCTTTTCTCCATAATAACTTTATTTTGTATTGATTCCACTCAGAGTATGGCAAAAATTCTACTGATTTGGCCTCAAACCTTTGCAGGATAGGAATACGACAGAAAATTTTCATCTTGACCGAAATTCAAAAACTATTCACTTTTCAAATGACGAAATTTACTAAAAAGTATCCATAGAAGTTATAAACAATATAATTTAAAAAAAAAAGACAGATTTTTAGTAACAAGCAAAAACGTACTTGATCCCTAGACACTTTTGATGTGTGTTTATTTGTTCAACGCAGTTGTCGGTTAACTTCCAATATAAGCAATTCGTCAACGAAATTATTGCTCCCAGCGGCAGTTTTAAAAAACTCGGGTATGCTAGTAAAGTCAAGCAACGGTTTGTATCGACACAGACTATGGGATATAGCTGATTCTCTCCATTTGTAAATTAAATAATCAATTCCACAACATTGTTTGTTTATTGATTATTGACTGACTGCTTGAAGCGTCTATGGATGTCGGAATGAATGATATTTCCAAAATCCTAGACGCCATTTTCTAAGTATTTTTTTAATCTTAATAAAATGAGACTTTTATCTTTCAAGACTTTTTTGTGTCGATTTAATAGTGCATTATTGCACAGAACGCGAAATAGGCATATAGTACGCCTAATGTTATTATGTGCATGTGGTAGGTATTGCAGAGATTGATAAAAGTTATTGTATGTATGTGATATTGCAGAGATTGACAGAAGCTATTGGGTATATCAAGACTTTTTTGTGTCGATTTAATAATACATTATTTCACAGACCGCGAATTTGGCATATAGTACGCCTAATGTTATTATGTACATGTGGTATGTACAGAGATTGATAAAAGTTATTGTATGTATGTGATATTGCAGAGATTGATAGAAGCTATTGGGTGTATATGGTATTTATTGCAGAGATTGATAAAAAATATTGTTTAAATGTGGTATTCTAGAGATTGACAGAAGCTACTGGGTGAAGTTGGAAGGCACATATATGGCTGGCGTGGAGATAATTGAAACACCTATAATAATATCCGTAGCCGCTAGCAGTAAAAAGTTTACATTGTATCAATTGTTGTTATTATGGCGGCTAATGCTTTACTCTCATATTGGATGATAGCCGGAAGTCGTAATTATGCAGTAGGTAACTCTTACTCTTACCAATAAAAAAGTAACTGTTAGCTCATATTTATGTAATATTACTCTAAATAGGAAACTGATTAAGTGATTTTCATCGGTGGTGCAGCTGTCAACTTACCATCTGCGACGCAAAAGATGCGGGTTCGTTTTATTATGTAGATATTTCTTCTGGATCTCAGTGTTGTGTTACCACTCGTAGTTTCTGTAGGGGACTGAAAACAACTCGGCAATTTTACGCAGTACATAATACTCGTATATGACTTACATTTGTCAGTCACTTTTAGCGGTGTGTCAATCAGATAAATGAACAAGCTGTATTATAAATCACAGTGTGTTTTGTTGTACTTTGTGATTTGGTTTGATCGTAATCAGCTTACTGTATGAAACAAAAACATTGTACATAATATATGTAAACTTTGACTCGTGTGGGCTGAATATATTGATGAGGGCTTTGAGCTAAGATTAAACCAAAAGCCATGACTTATAAAAGTAAATAAGTACTTAGGCAAAGAAGAGAAAAAAATAAGAAACTGATATTGGGAGAGGACGGAAGATCAGCGCGCTACTTACCTAAACCAGGTCTGCGGCGCTTTATGCTGAGTCCTACCCCAATTTGTAGCTACTTACCTCATAACCATCTCTAGTGTAACCATCTTAGTTATATACCTTATTAATTAGTAGTTGCAAATAAATGATTTATCTATCTATCTATCTAAGAATAATACTGTCATATTACGGTCATAATATCAAGGTATTTTTTCTATGTATTTTTTTGAGTTTTAGAGAGTCTTACTTTGGGGAGAAAATTAACAAAAACATCCAACAGTAAATACTGACATAGTAATAAATAATTATGATGATTGAGACTTGCGAACATGCAAGTTAAATAATTAATAATGCCTATTAGTTAGCCTCGTTTCCGTATAATTTCAAAAAATATAGAGTCCTGAACAGATATATTAGAAAAGTTACCTAAAAATACAATGAAAAATGTTCCGCCATCTGTTATTCCATTTAACAGAATGCATGAGTTATTGCCAACGTTGAACTATGCCCTCTGAACACTGACAGTGAATTTACAAAAAATAAAAAGCTTAAATGTTTGTGAAGGTTTATTAACAAAAAAGCGAGAATGTCCCTACAAAAAGTTAGGTACTTAAGTGTTGGTAGAGAAGGAAAAATCAAAGTTTACTACGGTAAATTTTCGAAGCGATATACTCTCGGTTTAATCTGGGAACCAAAACTATCATCGCACGTTTTCTTCAGACACTTCCACTCTAGCTTTGCCATACAAAAATCACAACAAAATAATCATCGAAAAACACCAAGAGCCAAGCCACACGGTGATTTCCGGCCGGTGGTGTCGCAACGTAACGCAGGATTGCCGCAGCGGTGCCGCTTCGGCGTGCACTCGTATCCAGCTCGTCCCACTGTTTGCAAATCCGGTGGTGTTTCAATCGCGCTGCGCAGCGGCACCGCCCCGGCATCGCACTAATGCCGCAACTCATTAATATTGTCATACAAGCATTAGAATATAATAAAATATGTTTGTTATATTTCTTTTCTCGGTGCGGCACGCCGCAACGCTCCGTGTGGATTGGCTGTTTCTTGCGTGTTCTTGATTGAGTAAGTTAGCCCAGTTCCTTAAAGGCACATAATTGTTTATCCAAACGTTTCTAGAAGTTGTTTGATGCGGTAATAAAAAGCAAGTTAGGTAAGTTGCTCAACTCCTCCGTAACTTGTTTGGTTTATAGTTAAACAACTTTGCGGGACCTTCAATTTATTCGCTCAAGACTTGGCAAGGAGCTACTTAAAAATGTAAAACTGTGTCTAACCTCGGCTCACGCGGCAGATAAGATCTCATTATGCAGAGGGAGTAAATAAGAGGGTTTTCACTACACGCACGATAAAATGAAACGAAGATATTATCATCACTTAAATACGATAAGTTCATACTTGTGCTGAGCTGAAACGAAAAGGTTTTAGTAGTCGTAACGCTATTGAATATTAATTCAATAGCGTTACGACTACTAAAACCTTCATCCAAAATAATTTGTGCTGCATTTCACTCCGAGCTGAGAATAATAAGTTTCATTAGAGTAGACAGTAACGTTTTTAATTAAGGCGGGGTGGGTCGTAAAGTGTGATCTTTCATCACAGCGTGTGACATTATAAACCATAACAACCAAAAAATGTGATGGCTTGTTTAAAGTAATACAAAGCATATTTTAAAATGAACAGAAATTTAAAAGAGGCTTCCTATATTCTCGAAAACTACTCTACTTTAGAGTTTTAAAGTTCTCAATCATCGTTTTTTACGTGCTGCCGTGGCGTTACTAATTTTATGAACATGCTAATTTGCCTTTTTTGATCCAAGGATTATAACTGTCTACCACAAAATGAATTACAAATCCGAGTTTGACCCCTTCTTAAATCCGTCAATTTGTGTTACATCCATAGTACGAGTAAACAACTGCTGGTGGTTTTAGCATCTCTTAATTTGTGCCATAAACAACGATTCAGAGCTTGTCTTAGTTCTTTATAATCTCATTCAGCATTATATATTCTGTAAATAAAAAAAATACAAATAATTAAAAAAAAAAACATTTTGCAAAAGTAGCCTATGTGTTATGCTAATATTTGAGCTGTATTACTGTTTAGTTGCATCAAAATCCGTTCAGTAGTTTTTGCGTGAAAGAGTAAAAAACATACATCCTTACAAACGTTCGCAATTATAATAGTAGTAGGATAGGATAGTAGGGTAGGACAATAATTTATAAGACATTAAATGTAAACAAAACAAACTTAAAATAACGTGAAATTCATAAAAAGTCCAATATGCGTCAACCATTTTACTAGGAATGGGATTTTATTATAAAATATATAATATTATGGGACCACCCTTGCCCTTTAAGATGTTGTATCCCCTGGCGAGCATCGCTCCACCTGTCATCCAACGGGAGGTAGCGAGCTGCATCGAAAAACTTAAACAGGAAACAAATAGCCGACACCCTCTGTTTGATCACCAGCCTCCACCTACCCGCCTCAAAAGTCATAGAAGTTTTATGAAACTTGCAACTTGTTCGGATAAGAGTGCAGCGGAAGCCAGATGCGACATGTGGTAAACACTGAACTTCACAGATCCTCTGAACTTCACAGATCCCGCAGAATCTTTGGATACGAGTTGCAGTGGCCAATTTGGAAAGCGCTTAATAGGCTTCGCACTAAAGTTGGCCGTTGCAGAAGCAATCTAGTCAAATGGGGGATAATTGATCCACGTCCAGTGTGATGCGGGGAACCCATACAGAATATGGCGCAATTGCTCTCTTGCCCTCTGTGCATCACCTGCACCCGGGAACATCTCATAGAGGCAACCGATGAGGCTGTACAAGTGGATACACATTAATCAAAACAAATTTAAAAAATGAGTAATTGACACGACATTAATGAATGAACCCTTCAAGTACCTATTGGCGAGACAAAAAAACATACAGTAAAAATGAGAAACTCCTTTATTGAAGTCGGTTAGTAATAATTAAATCGCGACACGTTAGCAGTGGGATGTAAGGGAGCAAAATTTCACCTTCTGCTCCAATCGTCAACCTACACCTGCACGCGGTACATCCTGCAGAAACAAACGAGGCTCTGACGACCGGCTGATGGCGGTATAGCCCTCCCTAAACTGACACAGTTAAATCTCCTGACCACTGACGGGCAGCAGCGTCAGTGGTGCGACAAGCTGTGCTCTGCGATCGCCAACCCGCCTGCCCAGCGTGGCGATTATGGGCAAATCCCTTCCAATGATAAGCACCTCGATTAAACGGCCCCCAGTTCCCGGCCGCCCCGCTATTCCTGGCCAAGGTGGCGGCCATGGTAACGGCGGGGCAGGGGGTGCTAAGAATCCCCGGGTTACGGTAGGCTACCACAAACAAAAACAACTGACCTTAGCTACGTATAATGGAAAGACACTGCGACTCGACGAACATTTGGTACAGCTAGAGACGGAACTAAACAACATAAACTGGCACATACTCGGGTTAAGCGAAGTCCGACGAAAGGGGGAGGACACTTTAACCTTGGAGTCAGGCCATCTTATGTATTTCCGTGAGGGAGACCAACTTTCCCAAGGTGGCGTGGGGTTCCTCGTTAATAAGGTCCTTACTGATAACGTTGAAGAGATCTCGAGTGTATCGAACAGGGTAGCGTACCTGATACTCAGGCTATCTAAGCGATATAGCCTGAAAGTGATACAGGTCTACGCACCGACTGGAGCACACCCAACTGAAGAGGTAGAGGATATGTACGAAGACATATCCAAAGCCCTTCATAACACCACCAAAGCTCACTTCAACGTCATCATGGGGGACTTCAACGCTAAAGTAGGAGTACAGACTCGCGGTGAATCGAGACTAGGGCCGCATGGTATTGGTAGTAGGAACGACAGGGGGCAAATGCTCGTCAACTTTCTAGAGCAAGAGGGGCTCTTTTTAATGAACTCTTTCTATAAAAAGAAGCCCCACAGAAAGTGGACGTGGCGAAGCCCCGACTCTGTCACCAAAAATGAGATCGACTTTATCATGACCGACAAAAGACAAATATTTAGGGATGTCTCGGTGGTCAATAGGTTCAATACCGGAAGCGACCACAGAATGGTCCGAGGCACCCTAAGTATCGACGTTCAGTTGGAGAGGCGGCGCATGATAAAGTCCACGCTCCGACCTAACCTACTGCAAATCAGTGCGGGATCCGAAGCCTTCCAAAAGAAACTGGAAGATCGATTCGCTGCCGTGGAAACAACAGAAGACGTTGACGAGGAACTCCAAAACATGCTAGGAGTCGTGAGGGAAGAGGGCGTAAAATTCTGCAGCATGAAACGTATGGGTAGGAAGTCTGAACTCTCAGATGAGACTTTGCGGTTAATGACAAAACGACGGGAAGACACAATGGTTACTTCGTCAGAGCGTTCGGCCCTCAACAAGCAAATTGCAAAGCTGGTTCGTCGCGACCTTCGGTGCTCTAGCACTCGCCGTATTGAGAAGGCTATTGAGCAGAACCGAGGGTCTAAAGTGTTTAACCAGCAGCTTGGGAGGAGTCATCTGACGAAGCTTAAAACAGCAAATGGCCTTACCGTCTTGTCTAAGCCGCAGATTCTCGCTGAGATTGAGGACTTCTACGGCCGGCTGTACGACTCACATGCTTCCCGCCCTGAACCCGATATTCACGATTCCAGAGCCACACTTACGCGCCACTTTACGGATGAGCTGCCGGATGTTAGCGTGGATGAAATCGAGATGGCTCTTAGGCAACTTAAAAACGGAAAAGCCCCCGGTGATGACGGAATCACATCTGAGCTTCTGAAGGCAGGAGGAGTCCCAGTGTTAAGGGAACTTCAGAAGCTCTTCAACTCTGTCATTTACCGTGGGAGAACTCCGGAAGCGTGGAACAGGAGTATTGTTATCCTTTTCTTTAAGAAAGGAGATAAAACACTTTTAAAGAACTATAGGCCCATCTCACTCCTGAGCCACGTCTACAAGTTGTTCTCTAGAGTCATCACGAATCGTCTCGCAAGAAGATTCGATGAGTTTCAGCCTCCGGAACAAGCCGGGTTTCGAAGCGGCTACAGTACCGTGGACCACATCCATACAGTGCGGCAGATTATACAGAAGTCCGAGGAGTATAATCGGCCCCTGTGCTTAGCATTCGTGGACTACGAAAAAGCCTTCGACTCCATCGAAACCTGGGCAGCTTTGGAATCCTTGCAGCGATGCCAAGTTGACTACCGTTATATCGAAGTGTTGAGATGTCTGTACGAAACCGCGACCATGAGTGTTCAAGTACAGAACCAGCAGTCTAATCCCATCCAATTGCGCAGAGGAGTGAGACAGGGAGATGTCATATCTCCAAAACTGTTCACTAACGCATTGGAGGATCTGTTTAAGACGCTGGACTGGAAAAATATGGGCATCAACATAAATGGCGAGTACATCTCACACTTACGATTTGCAGATGACATAGTCCTGATGGCGGAGTCGCTGCAGGAGCTGCAGGGAATGCTAGATGGCCTAGCCGACTCTTCTCAACGAATAGGTCTCCGGATGAACATGGATAAAACAAAAATTATGTTCAATGGGAACATAAACCCGGAGCCAATCGTCGTACAAGGCCACCCACTTGAAGTTGTCCAAGAATACGTTTACCTCGGACAAATTTTGCAATTAGGTAGACACAACTTCGAGAAGGAGGCCAAGAGAAGGATCCAGCTGGGCTGGGCAGCGTTCGGAAAACTACGTCGAATCTTCTCGTCACCCATACCACAATGCTTGAAGACTAAAGTCTTCAACCAGTGCGTCCTACCCGTGATGACCTACGGTGCCGAGACATGGACACTCACAGTAGGGCTAATTCACCAGTTCAAGGTTGCACAGCGAGCTATGGAACGAGCTATGCTCGGGGTTTCTCTGAAAGATAAAATCCGCAACGAGATTATCCGACAGAGAACGAGAGTCATCGACATAGCTCAGAGGATTAGTAAGCTGAAGTGGCAATGGGCTGGTCATATATGCCGAAGAACCGACAACCGTTGGGGTAAACGAGTTCTTGAGTGGAGACCGCGTCTGGGCAAACGTAGTGTGGGGCGCCCTCCGGCTAGGTGGAGCGATGACGTAAGAAAGGCAGCTGGCAGTAAGTGGATGATAAGAGCCGAAGACCGGGCTCAGTGGCGCGTATTGGGAGAGGCCTATGTCCAGCAGTGGACTAATGTGGGCTGATGATGACGTTTGCAGTCCCAAGTTTTTGGTTTCTGTAATGCAGTTACTATTTCATCAGAGTCTTACTTTTTCGAATAAAAAAAAAAAGAAAACACCTACATAAAATGTTTCGGCTAGTCGAGATTCCATAAGATGATGATGTTTCACGGGAAAAACAGCTATCCCTCAGGAATAAAACTTTAATGGGACTACCTCGGGATCATTCTCTATACAACAACAAAACCGATTCCTCATGATTGGGTTAAAAATTTGCGAAGATATTATGTACCAAACATGCACGAAATTAAAAAAGGCAGAATTGAGAACTTTATTGCAACAGCCAACAACATAAATAAATAAATAAATAAATATTGCTGGACATTTTCACACAGCATCATCTAGCCCCAAAGTAAACAGAGGTTGTGTTATGGGTACTACATACATGACTGATATACTACTTAACTTATATACATTTTTTTTTGTAAATACATACTTATTATAGATAGAAAACACCCAGACCCGAGACAAATATTTGCAGATGCAAACATTAGTCCCGCAACGGGAATGAAACCCGCAACTTTCTGCGTCTCAGGCGGGCCTTCCCCCACTGCGCCACAGAGGTCGTCAAAGGGAAACGCGATAAAGACCCGTTAAATTTATAATTATGCAATCGCGAAAGTATAAATGTAGAATTGAGAACCCCGCCTATTTTTGATGTCAGTTAAAAAACCACTGTTCCAAGACCAAGCAGATATCGTGCTGTACAATGGAAACATACAAAACGAGACGTGGAAAGGTATAACGCGTTTCCCAAGCTCACTTGTGCTGTAAACGAAAAGCTGAGTTTTATAGTCCAGAATTATGTTTAATAAGTTATTTATGAAGATTGTCTCTCCTCTTAAGAGCTACTAGGGAGTTAAGAGTAAGTACCGAAGAATTTGCCGAGGCATTTTGGTGTAGATCATTTTTAAAGTGTTTGGAGTACAAAATTTATTTGACCTTTACGTTTTAGTTAACAACTTTGATAACATTTTTACGAATAGATAGTTCAGATTTCGTAAGAAATATCTCTGAAACTATACTTGAGAATCATATTTTTTTTGTAAAAGAATACTTGACATAACAAAAGTTATTTATAGTCTAAGATCTATACAAATAATTATATTTCTGGGTAATACACGTAAGTTTATGTTTTGTATACGATTTTTACATACCACATTTAAATTGTTTCCAGCTTGAAATTGCAAACTGAACACCAAAATTGGCGTAATGCCTAATGTATGTAATGTATCTAAGAACTTTTCTTGAAGGTTAAAAAAACAATTATGAAAAACTACATCAGAATCGATTACGCCGTTTAACATTCCATCGCCTATATCTCTTAGAACGGTTGCAAAACTCATTTAAATATTTCCATATCCTTAGATAAATTTTGTACTACCTGAAAGGTATACAAAACGATTTCGAAAATATTATTTATTTGATTCTTTACGAAGCACGAATAAAAAAAAATATTTTGCTATTCATATTAACCAACAACGCAATACCCATAAACCTACCATCGATGTGATCAGTCTAAATCTTGCCATTATTCTCATTAGGGAGAGGAGGGTCTTCCGGGAATCTCAAGCATACTTATTGCTATACCATTAGCTCGCCAAAAAGTTTTCTGGAATTCAATATAGGAAAAGCATCGGAATTTCATTTGCGATAATGTTTACAGATATTTTATTACTGCTAGTTTTAGGCAAATCCTGGTCTGAATTCTGAAGGAAAGTTAACACGAAACAACGTGTCCGAATAAAATTTAAAAATCCAGAAGTGTATATTAACATTACGTATTTCATCGCACTCTAGTGTCATGTGGCATTAAACCTACCTTAACAATATTTTTAAAGCTTTAACTCGTTCTACATCATTTTTAGAAAAGAGGAGAGACGAATAACGACCTCTACGCGCAGAGGGCGTAGGCCCGCCTTAGACGCAGAAGGTTGCGGGTTCGATTCTCGCCGCGGGACATTTGTTTATATGATCTGCAGATTTTTGTCTCGGGTATGATGTTTTATATATATATATATAATATGTATGTATTTACAAAAAAAATATCAGTATATCAGTCATGTAGTTCCCATAATACAAGCTCTGCTTACTCTGGGGCTAGATGATGCTGTGTGAAAAATGTCCAGCATTATTATTATTAATGTTGGAAGAACAAATGTAGTGACAAAATCCAGTGCACTTTTCACGCATTTTCCGCTAAACTTTATATAGTTTCAAAATGATTCTCCGATTTCTATACGATTATTTGAATGTTAACTCATTCAATCTACTTACCAAGATAAACATCGTAGAGCCTCCGCCGAAGAGAATTGTAAACGTAAGTCAAAGTCATAGTCAAAATTCATTTATTCATTAAAATCACAAGGATCAATTTGAAACGTCGGTTTTATCTACTGCCTGTTCTTCCGCGACCAAGCCAGGAAAGAAAGGCAAGAAAACAAGGCTGGTTATTCTTTTTAATTATCCTTTTACAAAACAACGAGTTGGATCATTTTCAATCCCAAGAGTTTTTATCATCTTAATAATCAGATATTTTATGGTATGCCTTTTTATAACTTAATTAAGACTACCGCCTACATATTTTGTATGTAGCATGCGCGGAATATTAATACACTTCCTAACTAACGAGTATTAACCTACTCAGGTTCTTATGTGACACGTAACATGCCATAATACCAAGATTTGCATCTAAACTAGGCGCCGGCAGGATGCCAGCAAAGTTTGGAAGAAACTGCGCGCTGTAACCATATTCTACTTTAACTGCCTACCTAATTGTTGGGTAGGCTTTAGGGCTGGACTATTGTGCCAAAAAAATGAGACAGTCCAGTCCATTTGCTGTATGTCATTTAATAGTCAAAGTCAATAGGATTTTATTTATCATTGAGATCACAAAGATCATAAAGGAACGTTTCATTTTTTGAGTGATCCACGCCGTTACCTGTACCTACAACATGACTAGAAGAATCAATGAAAGTCACGCGTAGGGTTTTTCTACTTGACTGTATTTTTTTTTAATAATAATAACAATAAAATGCTGGTAATTTTTCACACAGCATCATCTAGCCCCAAAGTAAGCAGATCTTGTGTTATGGGAACTACATGACTGATATACTACTTATATATTTTTTTGTTTGTAAATACATACATACCCAGACCCGAAACAAATATTCGCAGATACAAACATTTGTCCCGCGGCGGGAATCGAATTCGTAACCTTCTGCTTCTCAGGCGGGCCTTCGCCCACTACGCCACAGAGGTCGTCAAGTGTTCTAGCGTGTCAACGCTGTTTAGAGTAGATTTAAATCCTAATTATGCATCCTCAGTGTAACGTTCTGTACACCACTTAGATCTAACACCGAGTTCCAGAACAGTCTGACAAAAGCCCTAAATAGAACTGCACACTAGCCGGTGCATCACTAGATTTACCAGAACAGTCTGACAAAAGCCCTAAATAGAATTGCACAGTTAGCCGGTGCATCACTAGATTTATCGTTCTGTAGATACACCGCTTAAATTCATCACTACCTCGAGAAAATATACGCTTAACTTTGATCCGAAGCTATCGAAAATTATTGTACAACACTAACTTCGTGAAGCGATTGGGAAAAGCAGAGTGCTCGTAGCTTTATATTTTTTATGCAGATCATTCGTGATATAATTTGTATTTCTTTTTTATGTATCTGAGCTTTATGTTGAAGCCTTTGCTTCATCCAAAACGGTGTGTAGAATGGTTTACACGCATCTCTTTTTTTTTAATGCGGAATCTCACATGTGACCAAAATGATTTGATATGCGACGTAGTTGTAATTATTTGTGTATTGCCTTTTGTTTATAGACCCAAAAATATATATGAAATTTCACTGTAGAGGTTTTAATTGCCAAATACAAATTATATCGTAGTTATATCAACCTAACTACCAGTTAGTCTATTCTCTGTCTATCTACAATTGTCTTCTCAATACATACAAAGTTCATACTACTATCGTAATATAACTGTTAAATATTAAACTGTAACACTGTAGTATGTATAAGAATCATTGCCTTGTGTGGAAGAGCAACGACGCCCTGCCGTCATTCAGTGAAAACTAGTTCGGAGGGTAGTCACTTGACTGTGCATTGCATACCGTCTTGTTACAAATATACCTACTACTAAGGCCGTTTGTCCACCGCCGCCGTCACCGGACCGTCAACGAGAACGAAATAATTTCGGGCCGAGTTTAAGATGACGTGACGGCGATCGTTTGTCCACCGCGCCGATATATCGGTGGCTCAGTCCTACAGCTTTGTCGTGGGTGGTAGTCGCGTTTTCCTTTTTAATAGAAATAAAACAAACTAGAAGGATGGCTAGTTTCAACCGGCGACAATTGCTTGCTCTGCTTTTGTACGAATAAAAATTTAGTTGCTATAAATTTAGCAACTAAATTTTTTGTCTTTAGCTAACTATTTCGTAAATGTGGCTAGATTTAGCTAAAAATTGGCTAAAGTGGCAACACTGATTGCCGGCACAGGTCACGCCGATTTACTCGAAACTCGGCGGCCGGGATGACGGTACTCGGGTGACGGACTTGCGGTGGACACGCGGCTATAGTAGTCTATGTATCAGTACTTCGGCGCCGTCATCTCGTTCTCGTTGACGTCCCGGTGACGGCTGCGGTGGACAATCGGCCTAACACCTCGATACCTTAGAATAAGTAGATCATTTTGCTAGTGTATACTATACTTTTTCCTAATCATAAGGTAAAATAATAACGCGAACTTACTTTATGTTGTATATTGTTAGATAGATGGTAAGTTTGTCAACATATTTTTTTTCCAGAATAAATATTTACTTTATATTTTGATATTTGCGTCAACATCGTACAATCAAGTATTATTGTACACTTTAAAATTGACACAGCACGATACCAACAAGATTCAAATAGAACTTACGAATAGCTTAGATATATGGCAAAATTTCTAAAGGAACAACATTACCATCAATCATAGATGTAACGCATTGGTTCATAAAGGGTTTTGTATTGAATGATAAATTATATTGTATGAATTTAGGTTTAAGAAGTATGTCTCTAACGTTGTACAATATTCACATAGTGCCATAAATGTACCGTTAATCGATAAAAAAAATAACATTGATAATGAGGGTAACGTCATTAATTCAATTAAATACAAAGTTAAAGTCAAAATAAAAGACAATAGGTTTTTATTTAGGGACATAAATGTAATTAAAGCCGTCAATGTATACAAAAAAAATATCATTGATAATAAGGGTAACAGTCATTAATACGAAGTTCAAGTCAAAATCAAAGTCACTAGGTTTTTATTCATTGAAATTACTAGTATCATTCTAACACCGAGTTCCAGAACAGTCTGACAGAAACCCTGAAAACTAAAACTACCTAAGTACGCTATATATACTGTATACTGTATGCTTAAATTAGATTAGATATATAAGTAAATTTGCATCCCAGATATTGGGGAATGTGAGCTCCATCAAATATTATAAATAACTTTGTAATTCCGTAATCAGGCAAATAAATTAATTATTATTATTATTCATATAATTAAGATTAGGTTTGTAACATAAATGGAAAATATCGTATAATCCTTTGTAGGTACAACACTGGTTTGATTAGATTTTGATTGCTACATGACAAATTTATGTCATCTTTCTGGGGGTGTGTACAAATCATTGTCACCCCTCTGGGGTTAAGAGATCGCTTTCAGCGATAAGACCGCCCATTGTGCATTGCTTTTGTTTTTGTTATTTTATTATGTTTCCGTGTTTTGTATTGAAAAATGGTTTTATGCACAATTAAGAGTTTATCTATCTATTTAGTCTACCACCTATATACCTACATAGATAAACGTACAACATTTCAACCTTTTGTACGACTAAAATATCCAATTTAAAGGAATTTTGTTTGTTTAATAGAATCACAACCAATAACGATCGTTTTAAGGGCCGGCCACAATTGTAAGCCAGAATAATTAAACTGCCAGAATAATTCTGACCTTGCGCATACATTTTATACAAGCCCCTGCATCCGCTCGATCCTCAAAAAATCTGACAGTCAGCGGAGTCTAGTACAAAATGTATGTGCAGAGTGCCTTTCAGCAGGTTTTTTGAAGATTTTTTTAACAAAGTTTTAATATTTGTATAGTTTTGTTTCAGATGCAAAGATGATGTAGCAGCAATGCGGTTGCCCGCCGCTGGGGCGCTGTTGCTGGCCGCGCTCACAGCCCTGCCCTGTCGAGGTAGGCCTTACACTACTTAATCCAGAACATGAACATAGAGTATCGAAATGGGTCAGTCTGCCTACAAAGGTGAACAAATTATTGTGTTTGAGAAAAATAAGTCTTTGAAATTGTATTTAAAATAAGTCTTTGAAATTGTATTTACCTATCACCATTTTCTTTTTTGTACTTTGTGTCTTTTCTTTGGTTCTAATATTAGGAATTGCATGGGTGACCTATGGGCATATGCGATTGCCGTTTTGTCAAATTGGCCACTTTGAACCTGAAATATCTGGTTTGACTTGGATATTCTAAATTCAAATTAATACATATTATCCTATGCTTCCTATCCTATCCTACTAATATTATAAACGCGAAAGTTTGTGAGGATGGATGTTTGTTACTCTTTCTCGCAAAAACTACTGAACGGATTTTGATGAAACTTTACAGTAATATATCTTATACATCAGAATACCACATAGGCTACTTTTAATCCGGGTAAAATGCGGGCCGTGGTCGGAAGCTAGTTAGACATATTAATAAAATAAACAAGAAACTAGACACGTTACATAACCTTAAAACAGGATTGTTTTGTTTAAAATATGTAGAATGACGTTTTATCGGCTTGGTACATACATACATAAACTCACGCTTGTTTCCCGGAGGGGTTGGCAGATACCAAGGATTTCTACTTACGATCCTGGTATACCAGTCGTCGTTTACTTTATTTACTGTCATCACATTCTTCTTGCATGTTTAGGGTAATATTTGGCTTAGTATAGCAACACAAAGTTTCTCCCGCAATTTGTAAGTACTGTAATTATACTTAGCTGGTTACACAGCATAGCACAATTTATTGGACCTGGGTAAAAAGTCAGATGCTTCAAATGCTCGTGATCTTAAGAGCGTTTTCAAAGCATTTTAATGTAGATAATGAATCTTCAGGCCTTTATGACCTACATCCATGAACTTCTAAAATAAAAGCACGTTAATTATTCCATTAATTGTTAACGCCAACTTCACGGTACAACGATCTGTTCTGAGTAACGCAAACAGCGGCAAGCCATCCAAAATATTTTCTTAATGCTACCAAATTGAATTTTAAATTCCAAGAGCCCTCAACTTGTGTTTTAAAGTGCCGTTATTATTCAAATTCTGTTACATTTGAAAAGGAGAATTTCGTGAAATTGCTAAGGTAAGCAGAGTAAACAAAACCGAAAAATAACGAGCCACGGCGCTGTATATCTACCCATTATTACCAATTTTGGTCTCACCCCGGTTTGATGTGATAAATATTGATATTTTCATTCCAATCAATGTGATGCCAAAGTTACAAATACTGTGCAAACACCAATAAAACAATGGTGTTTGAGTGTAGACCTCAGAATTGTTTATCTCACAGCAGTTTCTGTTTCAGGCACAGATGCTGAAGCCTCAAGACTTTCCAATGCGATCCACAACTTCAGCACCCAGCCGATAATCACCAAAGTTTACCAAATGCTACACACCTCGGGGCTTAACCAAACTCAACCAAACTTTAATTACTCTACCATACCTAGTTTTAACTTTTACGGTAACCCTGAACAAACAACAAACGAAAGTTCAAAAGGGGTTAGTGGAATCCTCACGGAAGACTCAATAGAAAGAGACAGTAAAAATAGAAAGAGGCGGGTTGTGATAAGAGATATTACAACGCCAAGTCCGCTTTTGATGGAGAGGAGACGTAAGCCTGGGGAGACTGGATCTAGCGCGCCCCTGCTCAATTACATATTCGATACTTATTCTAATACACATCAGCACCATAGGAATGATAAGTGAGTATCGCTTATGTTAAGTTTTAGCTTATGGCCACCTTCCACTGCGAATTGGTAATCAGGAAATAGCTGAGCGGAACGGAGTAAATTAGTCCTGTACCAGTCTCCCACTGCGAGAGAGTAATGATTGAAATTGCTGAGTGGAACGGATCAAATTAGTTATCGCTAAGAAATGGTTTCACTACTAAGTGGTATTTTGTAACTCTATATTCGTTCAGACCGTGCTGCTTACTCGATTGCAGTTCTGGTTTCCAGTTAGAGCCGAGCCCGCTTATAGCATATGCATCCGACGGAATAAGTGATGGCTTTTCTACCCTGCGAAGACCAGATCCTAGCCTGAAGATTTAATGAGGTGTAGTATAGGTAGATATAAGTATACACATAAGCTAGCATATAAGCGACCGATCTATTGTTTAACACTCTGGAACTTAATATTTGAAGCCGCGATGACGATCCGCCGCGATCGCGTGACGCACCGATCGCGCCCCAAATCCTGGCAGGGTCGCCATGAAGAGATGTTATTGAAACGTCTTAACTCGGTGGAAGACCTTTTATTACTCTCTCCTTAAACAATAGATCGGTCGCTTATATGCTAGCTTATGTGTATACTTATATCTACCTATACTACACCTCATTAATGTTTAATGCTACTTACGAACCTCAGACTGCGATCCGAGCTAGCTGATATGTTTCCTCGTTTCGATGGTCTTTGAGCTGATGATGAAGGGTTTAGAGTACTGAGACGCAAGCAGTCGATTCCCGCTATGAAACAAATGTGCGTTTTCTGCAGATAATTACACAAACAACACCCAAATCCGTAACAAGATCTGGATGTTGTGTTACCATGGTACAGGTATTTTCTGATACCCACGACACAGGGAATAGTGTGGGGTCAGTGCTATTACGTGATTGTTGGATTTTTATATCGTAACTTTAATTATTTATAAAACAATGTTTTTTTTTACCAGGGTTGGCATTGGCAGCGGTATATACGCTGCAGGGGCCTTAGAAATAGAAGCATTAGTGGGCTCCACAGCACACCTGGACTGCAAAGTGGACGCCCTACACGATAAACTGGTAATAATATTATTATAATATTATATATCTTATTTGATATATATTATACCATCATTGATTACATTATTATTTAAAATTAGTGTAATTACACCTATTTACTAGTAAAAGCTAGTTTTAAATTTGATCTGATGTAATTTGCTAATATTGTGTTCGTCTTTGATTGGCCTAGTTTATAAGAACTATCCCTATTGTTAAGACACACATTTGTAGATACCCAAGCTGTTGGCGTTTATAGTATAGTCGCCACCCTTTATTTTATAAGGTTAGTTTTAAGAGCACTGGTCGTGAAATGTTAAGCTGTTTACTAGGCCCTTCTCCTATCATGCCTCTGGTCAATTCACTGATCTAGCACAGGGTGACTAATAAAGTACTGGTGACACGACAATTTTGAGCTTAGCATAGATACTATTTGACGTGTTTCAGGTATCATGGGTTCGTCGAAAAAGCGACGAAGATCCGATGGAGTTACTCTATACAGGGACTCAACAGTACACAGCAGATGATAGGTAAGTAGACAATTGACGTACAGTACTACGAATCCAACAAAAGACGTACTGCTATGGAATGTAATAATTGGGGGTGTTAACAGCTCTGTCAAAAGACGTACTGCTATGAAATGTAATAATTGGGGGTGTTAACAGCTCTGTATACTTCCAAATACTGGAACCGCATTTTATTTGGACTGAACAGCCGTCACAAGCCGTGGGACGGCCGGACACGGATTTTAGTTGCATAATCGTACTAATTCTGAAACACGAACTTTGCCGAAGCATCTTATTTAAATCGTATTACTCTCGTTCCTAGATAACACGAGTTTTGAGCGTAAGGTCTTTATACGGGTATGAGCGTTACGTCAGTGTAGAACAAAAAAGGCGCCATACGAATTGCACGCTTTTTCCGCGCTATCGTTTAGTGATAGCGTTACATCACGTCTTCGCTCGTCAAGCGTTCGTGTAACAGAGCCTAAGTTTTGCAGCCGATGAGCATATGCAGCAATGAATACTAACAGATGGGAAAATGCAATTATAAAATAGATTCATGTAACATAAAATAAATATCGGGTATTATGATAGATCAGACGATGTCAAATATTGGGGATTAAAGTTTACAAACTTGATCGTCTTTTTTTATATGAATGCCTCTGCTCATGTCGTAATTTCTATAAGAAATCTAACTTAGTACAGCTTAGGGCAATAACCTTTTCGTGCAATTAAGAATGAATGCCGGTAAAAACGGATTAAAAAAACGCATTTCTATAGAATAAGACATTTCGTAAGTAAATTCTAATAGACAAAAGAGCTAATGATTTTCATACGGATGAACAGTTTTTCTTGAATCAAGTTACCTTACAAACAGAAAAAAATATCGGTTCTCCATTTGGGAGCCACGATGCCACAGATATAAACACAGATAAAATTAAACGTATTGTCTGTGTTAATATCTGTCCTCTTTATGCGTCAGGACTAGAAATAATAAGGTAAGAAGTTTTCCAACAAAGCTAACCTATCATTCAGCAAGTATTGCTTAAGGTTAAGCCCACTCGAAGTAACACGTGGATAGGCCTAAAAGTTCTTACCTACACAAGCCCCGTCAAACTTACTTTCAGTTTTAATCTCGGTCAGGAACAGCTTTGGGAATAAAATCCTGTAAAAGGTAACGCGTGTATAGCATTTTTTATTTACGCGGTGAAACTCGTATCTACATTCTTTGCTTGTTTAAAAACCAGTCTCAAATAATGCTTATGTGCGGTTCGCATTAAAATGGATATTTTCCGTAGCTGAAAAGTTCAACTGAAATACGAGAATATTATTTTGCAACTCCGAGATACAAAGAAATACCTACACGAGCGTACAATGAGTGCGTTCGTATCGCGTTGCATTCTGACTGCATTATTTGAGAGTGTTTATGGTAAAGCTGATCGAATATAGATCAAATATGTTTACAGGTAGGTATACCTATAATGTCTAGAGATTTTACACACACACTTGCTTAATTGTTTACTATAGAAACATGGCGCAGCAGAGGAAACGTAAATGCTAAGTAGTTTTCACAAAAATCTGACTATTATTCATAATAATAATTCATTTATTTCAAGCAACACAGTAAAGTACACGTATAAATACATTGCTCATAATTATGTTAAATACCCTTAAACTACAATACATATACCGTGTACCTACCGGTACCGTGTGGCACACTCAAGCAGAGTGTGCCACATGGTACCAAAATGCATACCCCTCTATGAAAAAAATAAATAAGAGATGCTTAATATATACTGACGAATATTTATATTTACATACCAAATAAAAAAAAAAAAAAAAAAACTTTCCTTTTTGTTCATTTTTCCATGTAATTAAATTTTCATAAGCTTTTAGATATTTTTCTCTCGATTTGTTTAGTAGTAAATTGTTTATGACAGTTTCTGCGTTTAATTTTACACTTTCACTACTAGAACTTATCAATTTGTGTGAATCAAATTAAAACAGTCTGTAATATTTTGTTAAAAAGTAATAAAAAAACGAATAAGAAGTTCCCGCGGTTTTATTTTATTTAGTTGACCAATGACGCGTCGCCAGGCGCGCTTTTTTTATTACCAGCCAGGACTTTATCAAAGCAAACTGCGTTCAAACTTTGCGTTGAAATAGTGTTCCAAATTAAAAAGTCATTTCGTCACTGTAAGTGCGCCGGAATGACCCATTTTGTTCGCAGTTATCGTGGAACAAGACGTCGTTTTTCGAATAGATGGGATGAAAATATATATCTAGCACATAGTGAATGCGATGTGGGCGCGGATGATTTTTGTAATCGACCCCGGAAACGTCGACAGACGGTTCCCTTAGGCCGAAGATCTTCGTGAAAGTTCGTGAAGTGTTCGGTCGCTTGCTTTATGCTTGGTGTCATCTCTTTCTAGATATTCATCAAGGTTCATACCACCAGACATCTGGAGGTTAGAAGTGAAGGAGGTGCGTGCTTCGGACGCATCAAATTACGACTGTCAAATGCCCACACATCCGCCGAGGGCCGCGCGAGTCACGTTAAAAGTTCCAGGTCGGTGTGTTTTTATTGCTAAAAAACAAGATTAACTGGCCTCCAATTGTGTTAGTGTAATTACACTAAGACAATGGAAATGGGGAAAGGTCATTTTGACAGGCTAAGCAGTGTTCAAAGCTTCTAAACCTCTGGGGACACTTCTCGACCTTAACATTCACATTTTCTAGTTTTAGCAGTTTGGACATTGCTAAGTCTAATAAATTGAGTGCCATTATCTCGTCTCTATTGCTATTTTAATAGTGTTATTACAGAGCAAGTCACACTGCATACACTGGAATACAAGGTTCTGAAAAGCGTCGTTGATGGGCTTATGAGATAGGATTGTTAAAAGATTTCCCAAAATGGAAATTACTTATCATAAAATTTTCAAGAAAATCATTTATTTTCCAGTAAACTCAAGTTTCAAATGTGACGAGTAGAATATAACAATTTTGAGCAAACGAAACGCTTCATCAGCATACTTATTGCATAGGTACACTAGGAATAACACCAAAATCCATCGTAACTATTCGCGCTTTCTACATATTAAATAAATAAATAATGTTGATGATTTTCACACAGCGTCATCTAGCCCCAAACTAAGCAGAGCTTGTATTTATGGGAACTACATGAATGATATACTAGAGGTCGTCTGACCTCTGTGGCGATAGAGAATTTATTTTAAAGTTACAGCAATATAAAAATGGATATCCCAAACGCTGATACGTTTGGGTACAATCGGGTTTTTAATCTTTGGTCTAATAAGATTAGACAAAACCCGATCATCGATCTTAGCTAAAAATGCAACTGTGACGAATACGCCATTTTGCAGCTACTTTTGTTATAATATCTGAAAAAGATCTGGCTTTAGACTTTTGACCCAATCCCAACTGACAGCAAAACTAATTAGCTTATTCAAATAATTCCTTTACAGAAGTTTCAGTCCTCATCGTAGACGGAGCTGGTGCGAAGGTTTCGGAACAAGTCTGTGAGCTCGGTAGCACCGTGGCACTGAGGTGTGAGGTGCGAGGCCTAAAGATGGAAGGTGGTCCGTCACTCCTGTGGTATAGGAAAGACGATCTGCTAAATGATGATACTACTCGAGGAGGGATCAGGTAAATAGTTTTTCAATGTATTCCCGCAAACTCTATGGTGATTTTTGAGAGAATTCCTACGCTACTTCGGAAAACTAATTCTCTGATGATTAATCAATGACATCTTACCGCTATATAATTATTACATAATTTATTTTGTACAAACCTTTTTTGATAAAGTTTTTCATCAAAACGTGATCAGAATCGAATCAAATGCAATGGACCTCATCATCTTCTTGTCCTTGTTCCACATTACCAGTGTCGACTCCGCGTAATGTTGAACATTATGCGAGATAGGAAGAAGAGCAGATAGAACAGGTATAGAACAGATAGAAGAGATATACATTAGAAGAGATAGCTCAAAGAAAATATGAATGAATTGTTTGAAGGATGACAGGAGTACGAAATGAGTGAATATGGAGATGAAAGCTGATAGCTTATCTCTTCTCTTATTTCCATTTACATTCATATTTAACACATTTTTCGTAATGTGACATTCTTCCCTCCTCATGACGTGTCCACCCCACGCTAATATTTTACTCCTGAACTTTTCCATCACTGGTGTTACTTCAGACTTCCACGTATACTAATTCTTTATCTTGACCATTGTCTGTACAACCATCTCAACATTCGCATGGCATTCATAATGCAATTATCATAAGTCCTACCTACTACAAAACAGTCTTAATATGACTTGAACCACGTTCACTAAGTTTGCCAAATCGAGCCAATAATAAAATATTATTTCGCCCACAGTGTCCGAACAGAGTTTGGAGCAAACGGAGCGAACTCCGTGCTACGCGTGGCAAGAGTTCGTGGCGACGATGCTGGGAGATATACGTGCACCGTGGCACGTGCGCCCCCACCCGGCCCACCGCCTGCTCACGTCATCTTGCATGTCATCAAAGGTATGCTATACGTGCTAAGTTTGACGAGAACGCGTTTCGATAACATTTCGCTATATCGTACACGCCTCTTTACAATACCCAGCTCCATATTCACCAAATAATACCGGATACAACCGGTTTCTAAGAAAACTTATTTCAATAAGTGCTTCTCGTAAATTGTTAGTTATACTTTTAGTAGGTGAATATGTAGTAAATGTGGGTAGTAAATAATGTGATTTAATAAAACGATTTGACAAAATAAATTATAATAAAATAGATGATGTGAGAAAGTTTATCATGCGCTTTCGCTTAGTTCTAAAACAACGGGTGGATCTATAGATAAATATATAGATAGGTATCCATTCGATTCTTGCTTGAGTTTTATATCCTGCGGCACAGATCACTCAACAATCATCCATTATTTTCCGGCAGACCCGTGCCATTGCATATTTATTGGGCAAATATTGACTGCAAATATATTTTTCAAGCATTTTTCGTCGTTTTAACAATCTACCAAGATTGTTAAAACGACGAAAAATGCTTATTGATTAATTTTCTTTCATTTGTCTACCTTTCACCAATAATTCTTAACAACAGAAATCAACATAGGTTCAATAAAACCGAAGTTTAAACTTGACCAATTTTGTCTTTTTTCAAAACATTATCACAACGTATGTCTGTATAACGTTATGCTTTCTGAAGAAAGCGGTTTAATTGGCCAATTTTCGAGGTATTATTAAGGCCTAGCTTATATAGGATCAAGTCAAAAAAATTAAATCGTTAAAATTTCAGTTGCTATTATATTCTAAAAATACTCTAACCACGGATGTATGAAAATTCCGGCCCAAATGTATCAAGATCTGTTGGCCCGTAATTGGTACCTGAAAAAAGTCTTATCCCACAAATCCCCTGCGACAATCTTTCTATACTTTTTGTCCAGAAATCCCCTTCCGGTATTCAGAGGGGAAGCTAAGGGGATTTGTGGAAGAGTTCCAGAAATCCCCCGATCCATTTACTTACACTGTAATAAAAAAACACAAATACTAAATAGATAATCAGTCTTTATTTTTTATACATAATCTATTATTTAAAATTGGTGGAGATATCATATTATATACGCAAAAATTAAAGTACAGCTGAATTGATAATCTATTTTTTATTTAATTCGGTTAAATATAGCTAAAGTACTTAATTTTCTTCCATCAGGTGAAAGCCTCGCTGAGCTTCATCAAGGCAGTGGAACACTCCTCACGTCCCAGCCATTGGTGGCTTCTTTGTCACTATGCGTCCTTTTACAAAATGTCATATTATTACTTATATATTAATAAATTGTTCATATTTATAATCATTTGTTTTTATTAGGTACCGGTGAGGAAAATTTGGTATCGAAACATAAATAGCTTGTCTTGTGTGTTGTAGGATGTCCCGGAGCTAGTATTTTAATCCTCCTGTTTAGGATTTCGACCAAGAAAGTGATCAAAATTCCATTGTAAAATAAGTCGTTTTAAATAAAAATTGTTCAGGATTATAATTTGAAATATCCTTTTATCAGATGTATTTTGGACTGTGTGCCAACCTTACGTAAAACATATTTTTTTTACAGAAACAGCAGACTTTTTCCACCTAGCTAGTTGGCTAGTAAAGTTGTAGAACATTTGTTGTTCTCGTAAGTGTTGAGAATGAGGATAACATACCGGTTCTGGGACATTCTGTTTATGAATACCATTTTTTTTTCAAAATTTGTTAACAAACTGTAATTTTATAATTATCGATTGCAGCGCCCCCTAGCGACTTGTTACGACAAACTTATCTTAGGTAAAACGATCCTTGAAGACATTCAAATCGATTGCAAATAATTCGCATCACAATTGCAAATGCATACAGTAAAAATCACGAGTAAAAAAGTGAAGAGACGAAGCTCCATTTTTGAAGTTGGTTAAAAAGCAAATCAAAATACCGCTTCCAGTTTCACTTCTAAATATACACCAACAAAATACGCCATCAGCTATAAAACTACCCGATAAAATGCTGCAGCGTGTTTTATTATTTTTCGATGTATCAGAGAGCGGTCGGATTAAGGATTACGAACATTGAAAACGAATAACAGAGTAAAAAGGTTTAGCTAGGAGAAAATATTAAAAAGATATCAGGAACATTATTTGCTGGAAAATAATGCTTAAAGCATTATTAATTGTGGTGACCTCGGTGGCGTGAAAGATATCAGGAACAATATTTGCTGGAAAATAATGCTTAAAGCATTATTAATTGTGATGATCTCAGTGGTGTGAAAGATATCAGGAACAATATTTGCTGGAAAATAATGCTTAAAGCATTATTAATTTTGATGAACTCGGTGGCGTGAAAGATATCAGGAACAATATTTGCTGTAGTTATGTAGGAATTTATTATTATTAATATTATATTTTAATATAGGTTTACTTGTACACCGCCGTCTTTTGATTCCATTTTATCCTGTCCATCCAAAGGTTGTCTGGAAGAGATCGCTTTAAGCGATAAGACCGCCCATTGTACCTCTTATATTCTTTTTTTTTTTAATTCGTGTGTTTTTGTACTTTACTTTGGTGTGCAATAAAGAGTTTATCTATCTATCTATCTATCTAAAGCATTATTAATTGTGATGATCTCAGTGGTGTGAAAGATATCAGGAACAATATTTGCTGGAAAATAATGCTTAAAGCATTATTAATCGTGATGAACTCGGTGGCGTGAAAGATATCAGGAACAATATTTGCTGGAAAATAATGCTTAAAGCATTATTAATTGACTTCGGTGGCGTGATGGAAGAGTTGTTGACTGAGACGCAAAAGGCGCGGGCTCGATTCTCGAACAAATGTTTGTATACCGTACTACCCACGATACAAGGGGTCAGGACTGTTGGTTTTTTTTTATTTTATTGTTTATTGTTACCTAACAAGAATTATTTTTTTATTGTAATGCCAGCGATATACATTTATCTATGCAGTTACTATTAGCGGCAGCCTAATTGGTATATTTTTTTTTGTTTTTACTACGAGTATTTATCTTGATATTTTAAGATAAATACTCTATTTCTATTTTTTTTTATTAAGGTACCATTTGTGCCTTTATAAAAATAAAAATATTATAAATAAATAAAAACACTTTTTTGTTAGCTACAGCTAATATTTAGATCAGAGTCAGCTGCTATAGTCACATGATGAAATCTGCAATGTTTTCTTTATGAATATTTATCTAGCTATGATTCATGGTACATACACATGTCGAATCATAGCTAGATTGGGTGCTAAAATTACTACTTTAAGTACCGTCAAATGGTTACAGGAAAAAATACAGTGACATGCTGCAGGTATTGATACTTTTTATGTATATAAGTTCTATTATGGCCCGGGCTAAGCCTCCACAATTGAATTCAGCCCTGCCTTTTGATTTGATATGTGAACAAGCCACTTAATACAGTTATTTGGCAAGCCATCAACCCAATATTAGTTAATTTGGTTGCAGTAGAGGCCATTCAGACGACAGTCCGGGGAGTTGTTGGCTATTAAGTGGCGGCTTGAGGTTTTGTTGTGTTATCTGATAACGTTTTGGTGTTTTTGTAGAAATACATTGTATTCACATTTTGTGGAGATTTTATATGAAATACGACCTCGGTGGCGAGGCGGGCGAGCAGCTGAGACACAAGAGGTGGTTTGAATCCCTCTGAGGCCCAAATGTTTGTACGTACTGCATAGATATTTATTCCGAGTTTGGATGGTGTGGTATGTACCATGGTACTCGTAGTATCTCATACCCTAGGAAACAAGACTGTTTGAAGTGTATGTGGTGTATGTTTTTATATTTTTTTTACATTTATATTCATTAAGAATGTCGGTTTTAATATTGTATAGGATGGATTGTGGGAATTTTACGTAGAACAAAAGAAAAATAATTATGTTCTGAGATAAAAGAGAAAAAAAGTAATGAAAATGATTGTCAGCTACATAATAATACGATACAATATAAGGTTATGTATCAAAAATAATTATACGCAAAATTCCATGATTGATGTGAGCAGAATTGGCATAAGCAATCATTTCATTTTCGAATCTATAACAATGGGACTTGGAGAAATGGAGAAAATGGAATCCCGTCCCATGTAAATGGCCGCTTATCAAATGGAATTTCACTAAACAGAGTCCAATTGTTGCGGTTACCCCGTCTATAACGTACGCGTCGAAATCTAACCCGACCCTGCCCTCGTAAATATGGAAATCTGAGAGGCCACATTTCCTATATCATCCTGACGTCATTCTTGTGTGAAATTTTCACAATGTAGCGTAGATTAATGTCCGGATTGCGAAACATAGTCTGTGCCGATATGCAGCTGTGACTAGCTTCAGCCCATGACTAAGCTCGCGAGGTACCTGCCCTGGTCACGAGCTGTATATTTTTCAAATGTCATACAAATCGGTTAAGCCGCTACAAGATGATTAGTAATAAACACCGAAATGTAGGCATATCATACTTTTGCCTACTTTTATATCCTAATATTAGTCGTGTACATATAGCATTTCTGAAGCGAAAATTATTCGAGATATCAAATGAGTTATTCCCACATGACCGGGGTAATGTAACGACCCCGATAAGTTGATTTTTTAACGAACCACATCATTCATTGGCCCCCAATAAAGTAAACTAAACTACCCTTTCGAAGCACCCAATCAGAAGTTTTCACAAAGTCAACGGATAATAATTCTATGAATTGTAGCTTGTTTGTGCGGTGAAGAACATTAAGTTTCTGGTACCTAGTGGAATAAAAACTCACACAACAGCTCAATTATTTATACCATGACCTGAGTTTTTTTTATTTATAGAAAAATAAATAAAAAATACTCAACTAAAAAAACAAAAAACTCAATAAATAATAAAAACAGAACGGCAGTTTTTTTTTATTTATTAAAAAATGCCTTCACGGTTTTAGTGAGCAGTATGGAAAACAACATTTCTTTATTGACGTCCTCAGTGGCGCAGTGGGCGAAGGCCCGCCTAAGACACAGAAGGTTGGGGGTTCGATTCCTGCCGCTGCACAAACGTTTATATGATCTACAGATATTTGTCTCGGGTCTGAGTGTTTTCTATGTATAATATGTATGTATTTACAAAAAAAAGTATAACAGTCATGTAGTTCTTATAACACAAGCTCTGCTTACTTTGGGCCTAGATGGTGCTGTGTGAAAAATGTCCAGCATTATTATTATTGTAGTGTAACTTGGAGATTAACCTATTTCTTTTCAATAAAAAAATAAAACACTCTCTCGCTATATTCTCCATGTTGGATATCCTCATACACATACTCAGTGCGCGAATCTTTGTTTTTAATTCTCGATTTTATTATGCATTAAAATCGAATCATGATGTTTCTGGTAATTTAAATGAATGACCAATCAGGCTCTACACGGCTCTTGAAGGCACATTCTCTAACTTAGTACTATGCGGTTCAGCGAAGCCACTTTGTAAACAAAAGTTAGATTAGATCCAGCGAGTTCTGCTTCTAGTCGAATGTCAGGCTTTAAACTTGGGTCAACCCTAATAAAATCTCATGTAAAAGGAGTTTCATTTCGCTAAGGTGAATTCAAAAGAGAATGCGAGTCAAAGTATTGACTTTGACTTTTTATTCATTGAAATCTCAAGGATAGGTCCAGTAGAGATATTTAGCGCCATTATTAAATAAAGTCAAAGTTGATAGTACGTATGAAGTTGAAATATACAGCCAAGCTAGTTAATTAATCGACAGCATAGAGCTTCGATTTGCATATAAACGGTGACTGTTGCCATGACGGCTAAAATAAAGCGGATATGGGGTGGTATGTCCGCATTCAACATCTAGGAAAAAGGTGCGGTTGTTTTCAACATTTAAATTTAATACGCAATTTTTTACAAACTGCTATAAAAATCTGCGCGAGCTCCTAGTATAAATTAAAACCTATCGATGTAATTACGTGGCATAATTTTATTCTGTCGACCCCTCACCCACCCTCTTTTAGTAATAAACCAAACCAAATCATACAAAAGAATAAGCTTCTTGAAACGAGTGGTTTTTGAAGGTCCCAAAGTCAAACAAAATGGTTAAAACGGAGGGCCTTTAGTTACAAATTGTTCGTCTGTCTAATTATTCATATTTACGCTGCATTTTTATTTTCGAATTGTCTGTATGTCTGATTCTTCTTATTAACCATCCGAAGCCATACTGAAAAAGTATGGCTACTGAAATGTAAAACGATTGCCCGTCGTCCGATTTCTCGCTCTGATATTGAGCTAAAAAAGCTCGGCTGATTTTCAATGATAACTTAAGGATTTATGAGGCAACTTCGGGACCCAAACATAACACGTCTTAGGCACTTATATTTTTTTTTTCATATAATATTCAATCGCATTATTCAGTTGGCTGTCGAACTCAGATTGACGATATTTCAAAAACCAGCACGAAAATACGTAAATGGATAGGAAATTCTTTATGGCACAAAACAATCACACATATGCGAACTTAATGCTAAAAATCATTATTTTTGAGATAACTATTGCCTTAGACGTAAAGTGACCAAAGCGTGACTCTTCCAATTTATTTTTATTTGACATTCCCTCCTCTCATTAGAACAGAGGGAGGCAGCTCCCGGTATTTATAAACCACCGCTACAAAGCCTTACACAAGAAACCCTATTTTTCTTTCCAATACTAAGTATTCCTGTTGGTTCAGTATTAATTATAACCCTCACGAATATCAATTGAAGTTTATTGTTCGTTTTAATGGGCGATATTAAAAGTAATTAATACAGACCGTTAAAGAATAATATCGCTTTTTACGTATAACTCCCATACATACCGTATGTATGTATGTATGGAGTAAGAACATTCTAGCACCTCATCTTTCAGTGTGGATGATATGCAGACTTATAAATATTAAAGATCATTATTTTAACACTAAAAAAATAAAATTATTTTTACAGATTTCTCTTGTTAAGGCTGTTCATATACGCGGTATGATGAAAAGATAATTTCAATCAATACTATCCACAAGGGAAAAGACGTTATAGATAAACTGTCGATCTCTGTCATCGCTAGTTGGTAACAAGCTCAGAATAACTATACGTGTACGTGAGGCGAAATAAAAGCCATCATTCACAAATATTACAAAAAGATCCATCTATATTTTGTCGGATAGAGGAGCAGGTCACGAGTTCAAGGCGCATTTTCCTCTACTGTTAGTAGTATTTATCCTTGAACTACGAACTCTAGAATAAAGGAGCAATACACGTCACGTTTAAAGAGGAACAGACCCGTAAATCCAGTGTTTTTACTTGGGGTTTGTCCAGTCTATTCCTATTCAAATGGTCATTCTTAATAATTCTACTTCACTAGAGCTTGACTCGTTTACAAAATGAATTGGTTCGCAGTTCACATGATTGTGAACGTTTTAAGATGGAAATATAGTCCTTTTTGCAGCAATAATGCTTTTAAAAAAAGTCTACAGAATTCTAACTTTTACAGCAAAAAAGTCTACAGAATTCTAATGTGTGGTTTTATCTAACTAAAAGATATATACTGTGCCTTTGAAAAGCTTATCTCAATGTAGAATCAATATCCTTACCTTGAGAGAACTTCTTTGAGTTTCGATACTTCTGATTAAATTCACAAAGGGTTTCAATTTACACCTAAAAGTCACAGTAGATATAGTACATCTATTGTACTGAAGTTTCACTCAAAGTACAATAAGCTCGTAAATAAATAAATACCCAATAGTTACATAGGTACATATGTAGTTCTGACCCTACACTAGGATTTCCTGTATTGTGGGAAACAGGAACTACAGTACCATGGTAATATAGCACCCAGACTCCGGAACAAATATCTGCAGAACATGCAAACATTCATCCTGTTGCGGGAAACGAACCCGTCTCACTCCGTGTCAGCTATTTGCCCACCGTGCCACCGAGGTCGTCAATCAGGTAGGTGATTATTCAGCTGATACCTCGAAACATAGGCAAAGTAACATAGTCTCATAGTTGAGTTATTAATTATTTCTAGATTGTTCTTCGTAAGAGCATTAGCACGAGGTATGGTTACGTAAGAGAAGTTTTGACTTGCATCCATAAGCGGGCCTATTACGACGCACAATTTGCAAAGCAACCACCTCGATCACGACAGCAATTTTGAATCTTTAATATCCTGAGACACATAAGGTTGCGGGTAAAAAAATTAAATCCCGCAGCGGGACAAATGTTTGTATGATCTGCAAATATTTGTCTCGGGTCTGGGTGTTTTCTATGAATGAATGAATGAAAATACTTTATTGTACACCTTATGATATAAATAAAATAAATAATAACACATTAAGAAAAGGTACAATGGACGGTCTTATCGCTTAAAAGCGATCTCTTCGTCTATGTATAATATGTAAGTAACTATTTACAAAAAAAAGTAAATAAGTAGTAGGTACTTATATGAGTCATGTAGTTCCCATAACACAAGCTCTGCTTACTTAGGGGCTAGCTGTGTGAAAAAAGAGTTCAGGGTTATTTATTTGTTTGTTTTATTATATGTTTATTTCGTGATTTCGCATTACGATTGAAGGCCCGGTCATACTAAATGGATCAGGGGATATCTGGAACTCTTGTCCACAAATCCCCTTAGCTTCCCCTTTGAGTACCGGAAGGGGATATCTGGACAAAAAGTCCAGAAATCCCCTTCGCAGGGGATTTGTGGAATAAACCAAACTAACGTGGTGGCAATGGCAGTGTCGATCAAGGGAAAAAGTTGTCAAGTTCGCGTATTAGTAGATAGGTACTGATCACCACCGCCTTTGACATAGGTTGTCATAGGTCCACGCAATCCTAATCATATGGAATCAATAATCCTATGGAAATTTTAAAAGATAATTACTTTCGCTTTAATCATTAAAAGGCACGAAACTAGAGGATTCCTCTTCGCAAAATAAAACTTTAAGTTTCTTACAGAATAACGTTGTGAAAATGCAAGTCCCTTTTAGTTGGTAATAAATAATTTTACGATATTCCACAACACAGAGGATACATCAGGAAGATGAACAAATTTGTCGGCTCGGGGTGATTGGATTTTCATGGATACCTATATACTAGCCGTTCTGATAGTTTAATTGCCAAATATGGTACCGGGATCCACTAAAAAAAACTTGAATTAACAAAATGAAACTGAACTGAATGAGTAGCAGTATGATAAGAGAGCGTTATAAAAGATTTAATTACAAGAATAAAGAAACTTATGCCAAGTAAAGGTGGTTTAATCATGTGGAACGGAATATGTTGAAATATCTCGGCCATTGTACTCTGAATAAATAGGTGAGGTTCAAAAGAAAGACCAGTCAAGGGTAACCTAAACCGACTATATTTTGTAATTAGGTTTACGTAGCCGGAGGTAGTATTTATTGAAGTCTGATAGGATATATGCATACCTACTTATCTAATTACTCACGAACTGTTAATGTATCGAAAGCAAGTAACTGCCTACCTACCTAATATAAACCTGTATGTATGCGTAAACTTGCAACAGATTCAAGCCTACTTGTTTATTATTGTTGTAAAGTAATCTGTGGATGACGCTGTAGGTCATACATTTACCTTACATTGTTAAATTTAGTAACTAATAATCTAATGTATGACTGTTTCTCATTCCTAAAACAATAAAATAAAATAAAAATAAAAGACTAGCATGGATGAAGTATGTGGTGGGAGAAAATTATGCAAGAGTTAGGTCAGGATCGTATCAAGTGGAAATCCGTGCTCTCTGCCTACCCATTGGAGAAACAGGCGTGAGTTTAAGTATATATGGTATAAAACTAAACCACTTAGGAGCGTTTGAACAAACTAGAAAATTCACTTCGATGGTAGATTCATAACTAGTTCTTCTGTCTTCTGTTAGAGATATTTATTAAAGATAATTATTTGACCCTGATAAATAACAAGCGAACATCTCGAAGTCGTATAAGTATGAAGATGAGAGTTCACCATAACTTAATTCGAGAACTCCTCATGCGTAAATTGAAATAACAGACTTCCCCGGAGAAACAAAGTGGGTACCTAAACCAAAAACTTTATCTAAACGAGAAAGGAAGATGATTATAATTACAGTACGATTCAAAGTAAGTACGGTCAGTTATAATGGCATATCTCATTCGGAAGGGCTTTTTAAGCGCATAAATCAAATTTAAGGGCAAACAAAAATTGTTTTCTGACTACAAGCCGCTCGTAACAGCTCCATCTACTACCTCTGTGAGGTAGTCTATGGTATGTGTGTATCATAGACTACCTCTGTGGCGCAGTGTGCGAAAGCCCGCCTGAGACGCAGAATGTTGCGGGTTCAATTCTCGCGGCGGGACTATTTTTTGGATTATCTGCAAATATTTCTCTCGTGTCTAGGTGTTCTATGTATATATTTACAAAAAAAAAATATCTAAGTAGTATATCAATTATGTAGTTCCCATAATACAAGCTCTGCTTAGTTTGGGGCTAAATGATACTGTGTGAAAAATGTCCAGCATAATTATTTATTATTATAATTTATATATATGTATATATATCTACAATACCATGGTAATTGTGGTTCCTTATACCTACGATACAGGGAATCCTAGTGTAGGCTCAGGACTATAATTGTTTATATATTTTATTTATTTATATCTTTCTGGCTTTGAAGAACTATAAGATGATTACCAAGTTGGATTGGTGAAGACCATAATAGTTCGCAGAACTGACAATCGCTGGCGAAGAATGGTTCTCAAGGTTCTCGGATGACCATCACGAACTGGACAACGCAGTGCAGGAAGGCCCCCCCACTCTATGGACGGATGACATTTAAAAAGGTGGCAAATATTTTGTTACTTTTGGCACTCCTTAGCAGCGGATTTTTCCTGTAAATTTCCTGATAATTGAAATTATCGTGGTTTGGTATCAGTTTAAGGTATTATTACGATTATATCAGGTAATATATTATTCTCCTGCTGACGTGTCTCGTCTCACGACCGTGTCCGCGTGGTCGCGGACGGTGCTCATGGGACCTCTAAACGGTCAACGAAATGTCAGCAGTAGAATAGTAAAGTATAGTAAAGTACATGGTGTTGCCGTAATAATATGCTAAAATAATTATATTCATGTAAGTATACCAGTTCGCCCGCGTGGTACCCGAATAAAAAGTAGCCTATGTGTTATTCTGAATGTATATCAAAATCCGTTCAGTAGTTTATGCGTGAAAGAGTAACAAACATCAATCCTCACAAACTTTCGCGTGTATATTAGTAAGATAAGATAATCTAAGTACAATGTAATATAATAATATTTATCAAGTAGCTTATCTCACCCGTTGCAGTCTCCTCCTTTGATAAATTAATGCGTACACCGCTGACCATTCATACAATCTTATAGATTCCTCTTGACCCAAAGGTTGTCTGGACGAGATCTCTTGTAATTTCTTGTGGTGTAAAATAAAATAGTTTCAATCATGAATGCATGAAGATCCCTGTCACTCAAAAAAGTAAACCTCTTATCCCATCTATAGCTGTTGCTTTTTATTCACCCTGTCGTTTTTCAATAAATTATAAATAATTCAGTAGGCTCCAATACAGCGGAAATTATCAAGATGGCTTCTCACGAAAGTTTTTGAGAAGTTGGAGTGAGTTGGAAAATTTAATGTCATGATGAAGATATAACAAATTACAAGTTTAATAAAAGCCCCATATGGACCCTCTGGAACGAAAGTTACAGGACGTCGGTGGATGAAAGTGGCCCTTAGCGCGTTCGTCATGGCACTCTTTAGGGTTGACGTATGTCCAGTGGGATTCTACAATCAGTTGATGATAATAATAAATTCAAACAATCTTGTTAGACGTGTCTCTGACTACCCACTATGTGTTCCTCACACATCTGCATACTGAGTATATGGCTCTTAGGATCTCCATTACAGGATAAACAGTACTGAGAGTACCTAATTTTTCCTAACAAACTACAATAATTTTTACTTTGAGTTTTAATGTTTCCCGATATTTCCGATATCGGGAAACATTCAAACGAACAAATCATGGTAAATATCGTAAAAATCCTCAAAAAAACAACCCCCTAGCCAACATGGCTGTTACTTCTTTTTCTTTTTTTTTCGTCGTATGCGCCGGCTGCCTCTATGCTGCCAGCGCATAATATTTATTTTTAATTATACGTTCGAAGTTTTTAGCAAAAAAATAAGTAAAACCTAATTTGGAATTACTAGAAATTGAGGCCAATTTCCAAAAGCTAACAACTGAGAGTGTTTTTTTTTTGTTTTCTTTTCCTCATGTTTGTATAGTTCCAAGTAGGTATTTACTAGGACCATTTCATAAAATAAAAAAATATTTTTTCACTCTCAAAAACAAGTTTAAGACTTATAAGTAATGCTTTGTAATGTAATGCTTAATAACTTCAGTTATAAACATTTATTTGGCACTGCGGTTAAACAAGCCAAGTTTTTCCCCTCGGGATAAATTAGGTTTAAACAAATTATGCTTACTAAAGTTTCAAGTGAGTGGAGCTGTAACAAGAAAATTGGTAAATACTTACTTACCTAATCATGGTTAAGATTGCAATTTTCTCTTATTTTCCGGTATCATAACTTCAACAGGGTGTAATACGGAAATATAAAATAAGCCCTCCGCCTTCGGGTGAACTTTTGGCTTTTGTCTTTTAGTGGTTTGAAGGGAAATTTTGCCGGTGAAATTTCAGGCACATGCTGGTTTACCACATTATAGTATTTTATATATTGCATCGGTAGTGACGTTTGTGATTAGAAGTTTCTAGAGATGTGGTAATGTAAAAATTTTATGAAAAAAAATCAATTAAAACATCGAGTTATTTTAATTGTTTGAGAAATTTGGAACATAAGTTTATTTTATAACGTACGATTGTGTTAAGAAAGGATTTCTGGAAATTTCCACTTTGAGAGGGAGGGGGGAATGTATAAATAGAAGAAATATATGTTGCAACACTTTCCGTAAATTCATAAATTGTGGTTAATTTTCTAGATCTCCCAATTTTGAATAAAAGATGAGTAAAATGGAAACAGTGAGATGTCACACTGGCCATGCATTATGAAAAAGACCATAGTGGTGTAAAGAAAAATGCAAAAGTCTAAACTTATTTTTCCAAGCTTGAGACTCGAGGGTTTCTGCCAATATACAATATTTCGAGAAACGCACCAATACCAAAACAGTTATAAATTTTGCATCATCCTTTGAAATAAGGAAATTATACTATAACCATATTATGTATAAGTTGATTTAAGATCAACTTATATTATGTATAAGTATATCTTTCTAAGTGATCCTTGTGATTTCAATGTTCAAACACATTTTAAGAGAAGATTTGACTTTGACTTCAGTTTTCGGGGTCTTATTGCACCTTGTACTTGTATCATAAAACGATACTAAAACCGAACCGCGAATGACCCGTTCATGAACCGGAAGCCTGAGGGCATCTGAGCAACATCCCATAACACTTTCAAATGAAATTAAAACATTTTTTTATATAACACCCCTTCACGCATTAATAGGGATTCATGCATGGCTAAAAATATGAGACATGTCCGCTTATCAATATACATAGTGAGCCTAATTAATAATAAGCCTAATTGGTCTGAGCTTGAATTAGGTAATTATATTTAGAATTTGTTTTGTTATGATGCAATGGAACTCATAGTTAAAACCCACGACATAGGGAATCCTAGAGTGTAGTCAGGACTAGTGGGATTGATAAATGTTTACTGAACTCAGTAAAAAAACTGTTTTATTCATTTTATTTTTTTATAACGGTAAGTTCCAAACAGTAAAATAGTTATGTTGGTCATATAATAATAATAATTCTGGCCATTTTCATACAGCATCATGTAGCCCAATATAAGCAGAGCTTGTGTTATGGGAACTAAACTACTTACTTATTTTTTTTTGTAAATATATACATATTATACATAGGAAACACCTGGGTGTTTCCTATGTAGAGCCTCCTATGCCTCAAGACAAATATTTGTCTTAAGGCGGGAATCGAACCCAAAACCTTCTGCGTCTCAAGCGAGTCTTCGCCCACTGCGCCACAGAGGTCGTCAACAAGATAGATAGATAGAAGATAGAAAATACTCTATTACACAACACATTAGCTTAGTTAGCAAACTTTGTTCAATGAATCTTATCGCTAATTAGCGACCTCTACCAGACAACCTTTGGATGGAACGGACAGTACGAAAGAGTAAATTAATCGGTATTAGACACACTATTCGAAGAATAATATAGTAGAATTCAAAAAAATACTTGTTAGATGATGAAATTTGAGCTACTTTGTGGGTTTGTTGAAGTAGAGTTGGCACTTAGCAGATAAGTAAGTCACTAGACTTCTTAGGGCCGATCAAGGGCAGACTACTTGATTAGTAATGGTTGAGTAAATAGGTCGTACGCAATCTACGGCATCATTACAGAGACATTGCAAGTTCATTCGCCTTAACAAAACGATAATAAATTTACTGTTGTTTGTTTTTAATCTCCCAAACGGCTCATCCAGAAATGAGGTCAAAATTTTAAAAAATATATAAATGTTCAACAGTCACATCCATCGTAATTAAACCACTTTAGGAACATGGTACATCCACAGCACCCAGACTCAGAGCAGAACCTGCAAACATTTGTCCCGCTGCGCGAATCTGCACCATTTGCGTCTCTAACGGCTACTGGTGGATGGCGCCACCGAGGTCGTCAAAAATAATACAATTAAGTTTTTTTTTATTAACCTATACTTTCCCACTGCTGGGCAAAGGTCTCCCCTTTGTAAAACCTTAGAATGACTCAGCCAATATCTTTCTTTTCTTTAGTGGTAGGCCTGCACATCTCCGTTATCCGAATTCCGTAAGCCACAATTTTCATTATTCGGATGTAAATACCTATTAAAATCTTATTCCCATCATCCCTCATCCAGACGCTTGTACAATTCCATTTAACCAAAGCCGAGAAATTATTTCAACGTACAATAAACACTCAACGATATTTCATGTCTAGTATTTACCTTTGACTGTGTATGTATGTACATTTAGCGGACGAGAGGCATATATATCTAGGCTTGAAAATCTCACTAATAAAATATGATATGACCCCATTCAATTTGTTTAATGAGGCATAAGTTGATAAGGTAGTATTATTATATAAAATTGACTAACAATCATATGATTGCATGTGTATTCTCATATGAACAGTGCAAACGAACGCATGTGTTTTTGTGAGCGTCATTAATTTGTGTTATATATTTATGTTTTTACTTTTGACATTTTATATTATTGATCTCTCTTATATTTATTATTTTAATTGTTAGTGTATATTTAATATTAGTCTTATTTTAAAGTAGTTTTAAGGTTTAGTCTTTAATTAACGTAATTTCCGTTCAGCCGTGTTAATTAAAATAACAAAAAAAAAGTAGACTTATAAGACATAAAACTGGATGGAGGAAATTACACCGACAGGAGCTAAGCTCTTAAATTTAATAATAATAGTGGATATAGTTGACTTTGTGTACTAACGAATCCCAGAGCATAATTTGTAGTCTAAATTAAATTGAATTATATAGTCTAAATGACCCATGCAGTACCGAGCACATACGAGATCAACACTGAACGTATAAATGTGGACAGTTTGATACATTTCATTATGAAACTTTGGTACAATAACTTACCAGACAAAAGACGCAAGAGTGCTCGATTCTCACTCCAGGACAAATGTTTACATGTTCTGCAGATGTTTAAATGTTTCAGGTCTGGGTGTTCTGGTACCACGGTACTTGTATCAACAACACGTTGATACAAAGGGTAAATTAAGGCAGAAGGCCTAATCGTCGAGAAAAGAGTATAAAACGTTATTGTGTGCACACGATAGAATTCCGGCAGGAACCGAACAGCGCAAGAACAATAGGGTCCACTACTAACGTTGCAAGACGGGTTCTGGAGTCCTCCGAGTGTTTAGCTGATTTCTTCTATGTGGGCACACACGACACTATTATTAACACAGTGATAATAGGATGGTGTTACGATTTTGTAGGGGTTTAACGAATATCTTTTGAGGCGCGCGATGTTTACGATTCCAGTGTCTTCATTTCAAACTAGTCCGCCGGTAGAAATCGGGTTCTTCGCATCGTTTTAGTAACGCGGTGTCGAGGGTAGGCTTCTGAACGGTGCCGATCTATTTCTCGGATCGCTACTAGTACCGCCATCTAGCGAAAGCTTTCGTAGACCTTGCAGTCTTTTGCGAACGGCAAGCCACCAAATATTCGATCGAGTACACACAACTTCAAAGGTTTTACACGAAAACGAAACAGTACTAGTAGTTCCTGATACCCACGGCACGGGAATCCTAGTGTGTGGTCAAGAGTAGTTACGTGGCTGCTGGCTGTTAAAAAATGTCCGCTTAGTTAAGCGGTCCTTTATTTTGTCTGCTACATCTGACAACTTTAACACGATCAAGAGTACGCGTTCGTAAATTTAGCCGCCCAGCAATTTTGCACGTGTTTCCCCTTTTAGAAATAAAAAAATCCTTGCGAAACACTTTCCCGTTGAAACTATTATTAATTCTGTGGTGAAACGTTGAAGCCGTTACAATGTTCCGGCACAATACGAGACTAACACGTGTGAAAATAACATTATAAAAGTTAAAATGACTTTGCGGTTTTAAATTGGCAATAACGTCAGGTTCAATGTATTATTGTATTGTTGAACACAAAACAAACACGCTCACGACTGTTTTAACCACAGACATCATCAGTACATTTAATGTAGCTTTAAAAATTGAAATCAGAACTTTTATTTGCATGAATATAGGTCGGACAATACATTACAATACATAATTATGTTCTAAATTGTAATTACATTTAGTTGCAAATGTCAATAGATACATTAAAATTAATTTAAACGCAAGATAAATTATTGTATAATAACAGTTTTCTACTCTAAATTTTTTTATTAAGAACTGAACGAAAGAGAGAAGCGTATCTGATTTCCGGTAGCGAGTCTGTGTGTGGGTTCAAATTCCCCCATTTACTCTCATGACGTCACATCCCACTTCATTGCGACGTCGCTTGGTGGAGAGTAAGCCGAACTTAGCTCATATACCTACTTTTGAATAGACTATGAAAGTACTATTAGGAAAAAGACTTGAAAATGATTGAAAGTTTGAAAATGGATGAATTTCCACTACGGGACGAATGTTGATAAAACTTGTAGGAGGAAAACAAATAATGCCCCAGCAGGTGGCAGATAACAGGGTCATTATCGTCAACCAGCGACAATAACTAACGTTTTACGATTGCGATCTATTACGCCGACAATGGCCCAGGTTTCGACAGCTTCAATACGTCAGAACACCATTTTAGGCTTACTACTTTTAACTCTACGTTTGTATGAAACGAGATGCTTTTTACTGTCGTTTTATACAAACGTTAGGTACGTCAAGCTAAGTGGTTAAAATTTAACAGTATGTGGAATTATTTTGAAATAATTAATTATATATATAACCTTCGCTATTTTGCTATTCACAAAGTAAAATAATGGTGTGAAGTCCCACAAAATATCCAATGACTATTCTGTTGGAAAATCGTTAGTCTAAATTAATATTCTATCGGTAAGCGTATCGTTTCTCACTTTATTTTTAATTGTAGTTGCTTGAATACATTTTTTTTTTGCATTTATATAGTTCCATTAGCGTAGGTCAGTGAACATTGATTACGTGTTTAAAACTTTTCGCACGTCGTTTTATGACCCGGCCAAATTGACGCGGTCGTGATAGTCATCAATATATTCGAACACGAACTTTGGCAACCACTAGACAACCATTTTTTTCCGTTTAACCGCCACCGCGTCAGTTTGAAAAGTCCCTTAAATTCATAGATTGATACAAAAACAAACAAAAAAAACAAACACGCTCACGACTGTATTCCCCATGGTGGACATCCTCAGATACATACTCAGTGAGTAGATCTTTGAGGATACCAAGTAGGGGGTAGTCAGAGGCACGTCCAAACATTACATTTGGAACATGCCCGCGTTTTGCCAGTAGTAAGCATTCCACGTGACAGGTTGCAACCCCATCGCCGCTTATTGGAACACTAACTATGGGCACAAACCTTCGAATTTTTGGATTTAGGGCATGCCGGTTTCCTCACGATGTTTTCCTTCACCGTTTTGCACACCTTGATAATATATAAATACCTTATCAATTTCGAACGCAATAGGTTTATTGCTTAATTTTTATCGAACAACCCACAACTACTATGGAATTGTGAACTATAGCAAGGCCTTCTATACGATGGGCTCGTGTGCGTTGCCTTTACTTAACGCACACAAGTATAATTTGGGCCTAATTCGTACAGATAGCGAGTATACGGAAGGCGCTTAGTAGAGGTCTATTTCGTCCCCTTAAGGAATCAGCAGGTGAATAATATTTCAGCAGGTCTTATGGTTACAGCCTGAACTGTAAAGGAGTTATCAGAAAGAGGTGTGTCATAGCATGAGATCATCATAAATCCTGTGCGGAACAAATGTTTGCATGATATGCAAATATTTGTCTCGGGTGTGGGTGTTATCACCTTCTTTCACTAGAATGCCCTTTTTGGAGACCACCAAAACCCTGTGACTAATCACTGGTGGATCTTAATCCTAGTGTGATTAATTCGATTTTAGTATAAAAGTTTGATATGGCTAATATGTATACAAAAAAATAATGTAAGTCAGTTCCAACACAAACTATGCTAAGACTAAGATGATGAGGCTAGATGATGCTGTGTGAAATTTCCAGCAATTTTATTATTATTATTAATTGTAAATGAATTTTCACGCTATCAGCAGCCATTGAAATCGATTATCTGGTGAAAAGTACCCGCACTCGAGTAACAAAACATACTTGAAATCGTCTGCGTTGTTGTTTTATCTATTATGTGCGTAGCGTACTAATACTGAAAGCATACGCTGTCGCTCTGACTATGCTTGAATCTATTCACAAGTAGCTGAACTCATCAAAAATGATCTGTTAAATTCCCTAATGAAACTAACACAGTTTCGATGGGGACAGGCTTGGAAATGTTCAAAAAATCTAACACTAGAACAGGGGGAACAGATTCTCAAAAAAAAACATTCAAGTTTTAAAAGTTCTGGCCAATTTTGTGGCATCTGTGTCATTGTTTTGTTTCCATAGTAATTTTACAAGCGTAATAAGTGTGGAACAAACTCGATGACGCGATGGATGAAAAGTCGGATGCGGGTTCGATTCATGCTGCGGGACAAATGTTTGCATGTCCTGCAGATATTTGTTCCTGGTCTGGTTGTTGTGGTGCTACGGTACTCGTAGTTTTAATACCTACGACACATCAAATCCTAGTGTGGGGTCAATACCAAGTATGTGTATATTTAGTAGTTATACACATACTCTGTGGCGCAGTGAACGAAGGCCCGCCTGAGACGCAGAAGGTTGCGGTATAAATGTTTGTAAGATCTGCAAATATTTGTCTCGCGTCTCGATGTTTTCCATGTATAATATGTATGTATCTACAAAAAAAAGTATATAAGTAGTATATGAGTCATGTAGTTCATAATACAAGTTCTGCTTAGTTTGGGGCTAGATGATGCTATGTGAAAAATGTCCAGCATTTATTTTTCTTTAAACATACTTTAACCTTCCTTTAAACAAGTAGTTGTTTAATTCTTTATTTTTACTTGATTAGTGGACAGGTCCACGGCTGACTTTAAGCAAAGCCTATCTGTTAGTGACAGAGTTTTTCTGTTGAAACTTATCTTATGGACCAACTTAGGAGAAGCCAAAGTTACTTACATACTTTTAGTATGCCATAAGCATACTTAGCTTTAGCAATTCATTTATGAGGACATTGGCGTAATCATATTTCTCCACTCATCGTTTTTCGGTCAATGAATTTACATTACAAACAGCCAAACAAACTATACTTAAAAATACCTAGCATATAATTTATCATAAATACTAAAACATGTGGGTATTTTACTCAATGTGCTAAGAAACTCAGTACAATGATTTGCTTTAAAATTGTTTTTATGTTTATTTGCATTTTACAAGGGTTTTTCGTCACCACTGCAATTAATACGTATAAATCGTATAAAAACTATAAAATTTATGAAGTTGAGGGACCGAAGGATGATATCGAGAAGTTGATGAAGAACTTTGTACAGACGCATGTAAGTTCACGTGTCTTTTTTATATATTCCGTTGGTACCTTACAATAAAACTAAAGTCATCGACAAAGCTAGGAGAATAAGAAAGTCGATGTGCTAATAGGCAGGCCATGAAAGCTCGCAGCATCTGCAAAAGAAAGATTCTCAAATTACAACCACGAACAGGACGACATAGTTAAAAAAAAAAAAAAAAAATTTAATATTATTTACTTGCCATGTCTACTTATCCGTGCTGTATGTATCGAACGAATAATGTAATCAATACATTATTTATTTTACAATACAGGAGCGGAATTGCTAATCCCTAAACAGAATGTTCCTTTGGCTAACGCCATATATTTTTTTTGACGACCTCTGTGGCGCAGTGGGTGAAGGCCCGCCTGAGATGCAAAAGGTTGCGGATTCGATTCCCGCTTCGGGACAAATGTTTGTAATGTTTGTCTCGGGTCTGGGTGTGTTCTATGTTTAATATGTATGTATTTACAAAAAAAAAGTATATAAGTAGTATATCAGTCATGTAGTTCCCATAATACAAGCTCTGCTTAGTTTGGGACTATATGATGCTGTGTGAAAAATGTCCAGCATTATTTATTTATTTATTTTTCAGACAATACCAATTTACGAATTGAAAGAATCATCAGCACAAATATTGGTTGCACCAGAATTAACAACAGTTTTAGATGTTTTAATCCATGCTGCTAGTTTGAAGAAAAACATTATTGTGGAAGACTTTTCTGAGTGAGTGTTTAAAAGTTACACTACGTCGTAGCGCAGAGACTGTGTAGAAATAGCTGATCTAGACAAGTATTTAGAGATCGTTGCTTTTAATCTTCGTAACGGCTGAACCGATTTGGATAAAATTTGGATCGTAGATAGAATATAACTTCTTGATCAGGTACATGGGCGAAGCCGTGGGCATAAGTAATTAATAATAATTGGCATCTATTTTATATTCACAATTAAGTTTACAGTTACTTTATCCTAAGTACACTTATTAAACCTTACAAAGGTTAGTCTTAGGTTATATTTCACATTTAAATAGATAGGAAAGTGAAATTCTTATAAACAGTAGATCTTACCCACATGCAGATAACTTACCTAATAAGTTAATTAAAATATCGACCCGGTCAGTTTAAGGAACTCGCTTTCCATCTGTGTTTATATTTGTATTTGTTTATTCCTTTAGACTGGTGTTAATTTATAAGGTCATTTCAATACATGCCGTGTTGGCCTAGTGGGCGATACCACGACTTCTGATCAGGAGGGTTCGAACCCAGTCGTGCACCAATGGGTTTTTCCACTCGATAAAATTATGTGCGCATTAACACGTGCTCAAAACAGTGAAGGAAAACATCGTGAGGAAACCGGCATGCCCTAGAACCGAAAAATTCGAAGGCATGTGCCAACAGTTAGTGTTCCAATAAGCGGCGATGGGCTTGCAACCTATCACGTGGAATGCTTACTACTTGCAAAACGCGGGCATGTATCAAATGTAATGTTTGGACGTGCCTCTGAGGATGTCTACCATGGGGAAGACAGTCGTGAGCGTGTTTGTTTGTTTTGTTTTGTCATTTCAATACGAATGCTACGAGTATTATATAGATCATTCTGTATTTATTTTCGAGAGTTAGTCTAATTCATTCTGTATTTATTTAAGGTTGGTTAAATCGGAAACGATTTCACTTCGTGGCAGCAAACCATTTTCATGGACTTCATATTATGATGTTGATGATGTAAGTTGAACCTCAATAATCCTAGTATAATATAAATTATAATTATATTATAATAAAAATAATCGTTCACTGGGACTTTTGGAATTGATAATAATAAATTAATAAATCATGCTGGACAATTTCACACAGCGTCATCTAGCAAAAAGTAAGCAGAGCTTGTGTTATGGGAACTAAATGACTGATATACTACTTACATACATATTTTTTTGTAAATACATACATATTATACATAGAAAACACTAGATCAGTAGATCACCAGATCCCGAGACAAATATTTGCTGATACAAACATTTGTCCCGCGGCGGGAATCGAACCCGCAACCTTCTGCGTTTCAGGCGGGCCTTCGACCGCTGCACCACAGAGGTCGTCAATATTATGACTTTCAATAACATAGAAAGACACAGATGCTATCATTTAATGAGACTGTTATATTCCAGACGACGCGGAGACTCCATTAAAAGAAATAAGTACTTAAAAATTACTTTTTAAAAGCTAAAGCTCAAACAGGTCATACTGAAGTGAGTGACGCTGCTCATACGTCACTTATCAGCCTCGCCGCAAGGTGGCTGTCAAGTGGTTGTCAAAGTTCGCGTCAATGATTGCCACTGGAACAGCCACCGCGCTGGTTTGACCGGGCCTTTAGGGTGTCTTTAGCATTCAGTCAGCACAGCACCATTTCCATACAAAACCGTGCCCAAGGCCTTTACTTTCTATTGTTTTATTAAATTTCCTTTGGTTTTATGAAAACGTCGCTTCGCATCGTCAATTGTCTTACAAAGTCAGTCATAAATAACTATTCTTTAATTTCAAATTTTAAAATTTTAAAAATCGATTTTGTTTTTATGATGATGAAAATATTGCCTTAATTGAAGTAACTAGCAGTATCTTTATTTAAAAAAAATGGTTTTCTTTTACCAGATTTATGGCTATCTCCACAACACTAGCGTATTGTATTCGGAGTGGACGGAGGTGATCGAAGGTGGTCAGAGCTTTGAGAATAGGAAAATATTAGGTCTGAGAATCAACACGCCCAAGGACTACCAGGATAAGCCTGTCATTTTCATAGAATCGGGTGAGTGTTTAAAGGTAATTTCGTAAAATGTTGTCGGAGTTCACAACTAGATGTCGCGACTAAAAACGGCCGAATCCTAGATCGCGGTATCGATGTGTTTCGGACGTTTGTATACAAGATAGTCAACATTTTCAAATCTTAGAACAAGGCGGTGTTTTCTTGGACCCTCCTCCCTCTCTTAGACCAATTACCTATGTACTAGTACATATCCAGTATTATACAGTGAGTGTTTCGTACTTTTGACCGACTTCTAAAAAAGGAGGAGGTTCTCAATTCGGCTGTACTTTTTTTATCATTATTATTTAATTAAAAAAAAAACAAACATACAAAATTATTTATTTATTTTTATGTTTATTTATGCGCCAATATTTGCATCGATGTGAACAATTTCCTTGCCTATTCTAAAATTGGCGATGGCTTGATTTATAATATTAAAAACATCTAAATTTATCGAGCTGCTATATTTAAACAGTAGGTACAGTAGTTGACCGAAAATAATGCGATGTCGATTTTCATGTTTGACATTTTTTAAAGCTGTTTATATCAATTCTCATTTAAAGCACAGATGATTCTACTGTGACACTACTTTTAATTATAGGAATCCATGCAAGAGAATGGATCACTCCGGCCACGACAACGTACTTCATACACCAGCTGCTGACGAGCGAAGACCCCGAGATAGTGGCCATGCGGGACCAGTTTGACTGGCGCATCTTCCCCGTCGTTAACCCTGACGGATACCAATACAGCTTTACATGGGTACGTTGCCTTGGCCATTCAATAATGATTTTCCATTTTGCCAAAATTTGTATTTTGCTCTGCGCCAATTCGCATTTTTATTCTCCGTTACATTTCAAGGGAACAGTAAGGCAATACAATAAACGGATCGTCAAGACTAACCATTGATTGTGATAAATAAACACAAAATAATGCTGGACATTTTTACACAGCATATAGCCCCAAAATAAGCAGAGCTTATGTTATAACACAATATATAAATACATACATACATATAACATAGAAAATACCCAGACCGAAGACAAATATTTGCAGATCATACAAACACTTTTCCCGCGACGGGAATCGAACCACAGAGGTCTTCAAAGAATATAATGACAGATTCCTATGAAAAACATTGGTGTCAAAACGCTATGATTAGGACCTAACGATCGTTATTGTGTTGGTGAACTCGAGCCTTGCTACAGAGAGCAATAAGAGATATAGAGAGAGAGAGAGAGAGGGTTGAGCCCATGAGACCTTAAATAAACTTATTTTTTTTAGGACCGAATGTGGAGAAAAACTCGATCACAATCACCGAACGGTTGCCGCGGTACGGACGCCAACCGGAACTGGGACCATAATTGGATGAGTAAGTTAGATATCCGTGTTGCACGGTTATAGATGAAAGCAGTGGACAACCGGGACTAGGACCATAATTGGATAAGTAATTTAGATAACCGTGTTGCACGGTTATAGATGAAAGCAGTGGCCAACCGGGATTAGGACCATACTTGGATGAGTACGTTAGATATTCGTGTTATAGAAGCAATGCAGTGCCACGTACTTTACATCCTAGGCATTGCAGAAATGAATTGCTTTAAAAAACAAAGTCTAACTGCTATTATACATTGATGACTTCGGTGGCGAGTATATTTATTCCGAGTGTGTTTTGTGGTACAACTGTGATGAACCCGACCAATGGCCTTAACTAAGATAATATACTTACTGACCCAACGACCTTATTGATGTGAAATTGCAGTGCTTCTTCAAACTTATATATTATGTAAAGTCACGCTCGTTCCCAGAGGTATAGGCAGATATTACGGACTTCCCCTCACTATACGCGCTTGGATTCCCAAACTCATTTAATTCAGGGTTAACTTTATTTGTGAAAGTAATAAAAATTTGTTCGACAAATTCTTTGTCGAAGAGTCAAGAGTTAAATGACCGACTACATTGTAGATAGATCGTAGAATTATACTTAATCAAAACAAATGTTTGAATACAGCTCAACCGCATTACCACTTGTGAGATATACCATCATCCGTGACGGTGGTGCTGTGATTGGCGGGAGCTCTGTTCTATCAACAGACCACTCTATTTAATTAAGCATAGTACTTCTCCTGGTGCTGTATTTGTAGAGTGTGATGCATTTCACACGGTGATCGTAATATTTTATGTGTCGAATGTTATTGTTCTTTTATAGCATTGTTTTTATAGAGGCCTCTTTGAACACTGCGGATGCTAGTGTTAGCACAATGTACATCAACATTGTCACACAGTCAAGATTAAATCGAGAATAATTAAATTTAAATTCAAAGTATAATCATCAGATAATGTATCATTCCACGTCTATTGCTTAAGAGTTCAGAATTGATGTAATTTACTGCAGAGTGCAGTTTAATGTTCAAAAGTAACTTAGTAGATGATTTAATTTATTGGTAACTTTGATCTTTGTTGAATCTCTAACTTGTTAAAGAAAATGATTAGAATAGAAACGAATTATATAACAGAAATTCAGCATTTGTTTATTACACACAAAACATCCATAATTAAAAGTAAAACAAGCAGTAAAACTAACTTATTCTAGGATAAACTAAAGACTAAAGATTATATTGTCCGCTAATGGTCAATTTTAGATTTTGGTTTATTGTCCCACCACTTGTGCGGAATAGAGAGTTTTCTAGTCTAGGCAAAGCTTAGCCTAGAAGACTATTTATTCTTTGCTTCCCATAAAGCCTCAGGAGTTATGAGATCTGAAGAATCTTATAACTTCCCTACCGACAATAATCCAGACTATTCTTTTTTTCAAGTGTGAAACTCTGCCACACATTATCTCAGTAGAGATTTACGGGGCAGGCCTGAAAATAGGCGGACTAACTGCAGACCTAGGGAGAAAACACAGAGTTATACAATAGGTACAATCGATATAAGTTAAAAGATAAGATAAGATATTTCACTTACACAACACAAAAAAAAAACCTAGGGTCTAATTTACAATAATTTTTAGCGTACTTATATTTATGTAGATGATGCTATATAAGGTTATAGTACTTAGCAGTCCATTAAAATATTGTGCAGGCGCTTGTGGCATTGCAAGGTAACTTACCTCCCGTGCTAGTTAAACACTGTGTTACGGCGAGGTAGCACTTCACACCCCAGAAGAACCGTGCAGGTAAATTGCGAGTAACGTACGTGCAGGTAGATAAAGATAAATTTACGGACTAACATAATTTTTAAACTAAGCTATAATTAGTAAATCTAACATGCATTATCGAAAGTTAAGATGAAAAACATAAATATTTGAACAAATGAATATTAATGAACAATACCAAAAAAAAAAAAAAAAGAGTACGGCCAGACATTTTTTTTAAAGGAAATAAGAAATTAAACGTTAGCTAATTAATTTAGACAATCATTCTGTCTTTGCTGGGCAACCGAATTGTCTCAACAGTATACAGATAGACTTAACTTTAACCAGGAAACCGCTCACGAACACCGAACTTATCATTATACACCTTCAAACTCAAACCAAGTTAAACAAATGATTTAGGAAGCAAAGTGGCCAAATTAAAACACTGAGTCTAAAGGTCTCAAGTAGAGCGTCTAGCCCGTTTGGCTACACGGTCTGGACTCCCCCTTTCTCTCCTAAATCAACCCTCTCCCTCCCCTAGCAAACGACAACCGCTATATTTATATCAGCCCTTCTCATCATCCCCTTGCGGTCGGCGTGGGCGCATCTTTTCACACTTCCAAGTGTATCATTGGCCGGTCACGAACAGCAGGGCCACTTCATGTAGTTTTAATCGACCGCCAAAGATGTCCCTAGTTGTTCTCAACCTCACATAAAAAGGAAATTAAAAATTATGTACATATAAAGATCATCATCAACCACAGTCAAAAATACAAAGTGGCTCACACGGTGAATTAAAGTAAATCCCAAGGATTCATGATAACATGATTTAGATTCCAAAATACTATAAAACTACTAAACTTTCCCGTACATAAGAATACTCTTATGTACGTAATTACTAGAATAGTAATTACCCTAACAGCTGTCTCTAAGCCGCTATTGTTAGGAACAATATTATTACTTAAGGGGAACCTAGATCCATCTTCAAATTTACCTAACCCTTTACGTGCCTTCCATCCTACCTTACGCATACAATTATATGCAACCATACTAGCATATTTTGTATTGGTATCAGTTTCTAGCGTTTCATCGTATTTACAGCCTATGCCTCCCATCTGACTACCTACTGCCAAATCGTTGAAGCCACGTTCGACACACTTTCGTTTCCCTGGTTAGATGAACCTGCTATTGAAGACCTCTCCATTTTAATCGCCGGTAAAGACCTGCCTCGATTACCTCTATAATGATTCCATCCGCGACGTATACCACGCCCGCGGTACGAACCCTGATCGCGATTCCATGCAGTAGCGTTCCTGGAATTCACACGTCTAAAATTACCTCTACCTCGCTCGCTATCTCTATTTGAATTACCTGCCGGTCGCTCGTCCGGTCTAACTCTCACGTTTTGTTCTAAATCTCGTAAAAATTCCGCGGCTGTACGTTTGGTAACCACCGCGTTGCGCGTGAACCAATGCCTTTGTATGTCTGTAGGATAATGCCTCATAATAGAATTTACTACCTCACGTTCGCCTAATAGAATACTCAAGCAACGGACCTTACTAATCTGTTCCGCAAAATACTCGATCATCGTCATCTGAGATTTAGGATCCCAAGAACCGTTTAGCAATATATATTTAGCTCTTTCTTGGAGGATATTAGTCACTTCAGGTCCCGACCCGGAAGTATCAGACTGCAAGGATGAACCTGCTATCAAACTATTATCGTGTGGTATAATTTGCTCAATCTGTAAACCTGTTGAAGCTGAAATGGTACTTTCTGAAGACGCTGTCATGTTGTTTGTATGCTCTTGAACTAATGCATCTAAACGCTTCACTATGTCGTCTAATTTAGCCTCTATAATTTGGAATCCCGAATTATGAGTGACTTCTGTGTGTTGATCTTTGGTTTTACTTTTTTTTGATGTCGCTGGTTCAACTAAGGGATCTCTAGCTGCACCTCGCCTTCGCCCTTTTCTCACACCGTTTGAAGACATAATTATAAAACTATTTTAACATGCACTGAAATACAAACACTGATTTTCTGTTATATAATTATTCTGAAACTATAATAATAAAAACTTATATTTTTTTCTCAAACAAGTAGCGAGGAAACAATAGAATATTTTTCAACAAAGATATTCGTATGGTCGTATAAATTCTGTCTCATTTTGGATCATCTATTTAAATCAAAGCTACGTTGTGTTTTAGTTGAATGTAGATGATTGAATTTATGAGTAACTTTGATCTTTGTTGAATCTCTAACTTGTTAAAAAAAATGATTAGAATGGAAACGAATTATATCACAGAAATTCAGTATTTGTTTATTACACATAAAATAAAACAAGCAGTAAAATTAACTTATTCCACGATTAATCTAAAGATTATATTATCCGCTAATGGTCAATTTTAGATTTTGGTTTATTGTCCCGCCACTTGTACAGAATAGAGAGTTTTCTAGTCTAGGCAGAGCTTAGCCTAGAAGACTATTTATTCTTCGCTTCCCATAAAGCTTCAGGAGTTATGAGATCTGAAGAATCTTATAACTTCCCTAACGTCAATAATCCAGACTATTATTTGTTCAAGTGTGAAACTCTGCCACACATTATCTCAGTAGAAATTTACGGGACATGCCCGAAAATAGGCGGACTACCCAAACCTAGGGAGAAAACACAGAGTTATACAGTAGGTATGATTGACATAAGTTAAAAGGTTAATGAATTAAATTAGACAATCAGTCTTTGCTGTGCAACCACCTGGCTCTGCACTTCAAATCAAACTATTACCAATCGAATTGTCTCAACAGTGTACAGAAAGACTTACCTTTTAAACCGCTCACGAACACCGAATATATCATTCTACACCTTCAAAGTTAATCAAACTCCAACGAAGTTAAACAAATGATTTAGGAGGAAAAATTGCCAACACTGAGTATAAATTAAAACGCTCTCGAGTAGAGCGTCTAGCCCGTTTGGCTACTCTGTCTAAACTCCCCCTTTCTCTCCTGAATCAAACCTAGCAAACGACGACCGCTATATTTATATCATCCCTTCTCATCATCCCCTTGCGGTCGGCGTCGGCGCATCTTTTCACACCTCCAAGTATATCATTGGCCGGTCACGAACAATAGGGTCACCACCCACTTCATCTAGTTTAAATCGGCCGTCTAAGATGGCGCTAGTTGTTCTCAACCTCACATAAAAAGGAAATAAAAATGTGTGTACGTTAAAGACCATCAACTACAGTCGAAGATACAAAGTGGCTCACACGGTGAATTCAAGTAAATCCCAAGGATTCATGATAACATGATTTAGATTCTAAAGTACTTTAAAACTACTAAACTTTCCCTATGGTACATAAGAATACTCGTTTCACAATATGAACGATAGATTTTGCTAACTTCATGGAATCATGATTATTTCGTAAGTATATCTATTTCCAACTTTGACGTCAAAGCTGGGAATAGGAGATCGATATCGTGCACTTATATTATTAATATTATTGTATAACATTATAAATACCATGCCTTAAACATTACTCTTGCACGTGTGAGAACAAAAGCAAAAATCGAAGGGCAGAAAAAAGGTAGGTATGCCAAATGGTTCACATTGTAAAAACCCACTCATAAATAAAGACATTCTCTTCTTTATCAGTTAGTATAACATACAAAGCTACATAACACAGCGGGCTAATAGTTTTGTTTTTCTGTATAATAAATCGTTTCTTTTAATTACCCCTTAGACAGCTTTTGAAGACTCTTACAAAACTCGAAACTATTGAGTTTTATGATAAACAGATGTTGCGTATCTTACATGAACAAAAAAAAAAGGTCTTGTACCTGTCATGTAACGCCCGAACGCAATTTTGTACTAAGTGATATTATCTCATAACGCTGACGCTTATAGCAAATAGTGATATTATATAGATCTGAATAGGACTCTGATACACCACGGTACTTGTAGTTCCTGATTCCCACGATAACCCTATGAATAATATTCCCTACCCTGTGTATATTTATTCAAATATATATTCATAACCGTTCCCAATATAATTAAAGTATATATGGTAAAATGCTAAACTCATTCACTTTGTTTATTTATGTGGCTACTAATTACAACAAAAACACCAATATTAATTATGATGACGAGTATTTAGACCTATCATGGGGAACAGTAGCTCCTTGTATACAATATAGTCAATAAAATGTATTTAACTATTTTAAGCTTATATAAGTTAGAAAATTAATCTTATTTTTATATCGAAGCTATCTGCTATTAATATTGGGAGAGGACGGAAGATCAGCGCGCTACTTACCTACACCAGGTCTGCGGCGCTTTATGCTGAGTCCTACCCCAATCTGTAGTTACTTACCTTATCAGCAGTGTAACCATCTTAGTTATATACCTTATTAATAAGTAGTTGCAAATAAATGATTTATCTATCTTAAGGTGCATGATGTCATTAAGTTTAGTTATGATTAGTCATTCTTACATATTTGTATAACTGGCATTGTATCTAACTGTATTTTTGAATACATAAACTTTATCCTTATTTCAGATTTCAGCTCATCAAGCAACCCGTGTGACTACCAGCTTTACGCTGGCTCTAAGCCGTTCTCCGAGATAGAGACGCGCTCTCTATCAGAGTACATCTCCAATATAGAGAACTTGCAAGCTTATATCGCGTTCCACTCGTACGCGCAGACTTTACTCCTGCCATACTCGGACTCTACCGACCACGTGGATAACTATGATGACTTGGTATGTACATGACATTTGTATTTTTTTTAACTATTCAAAGTCAAAAGATTTTTGAAATTACAAGTATCATACAGAAACGTCAGCTTCAAAACTATGTGAATTTAAAAAGTGAAAGTAAATTTACGCCGTTTCCGCCGCCGCTATCGTTTACGCATTTGGTGTAAGAGGGTATGTATGTTTGTCTGTCTATTTCCATTTTTCCCTCACACAGATTTATTGATTGTAATGCGTTTATGTATTCGATTTGTTTGCCTTCAAGAATATTTCACAAGTCACTAGGTAGCACTGCCATACGTAAATAAATAAATAAAAATAAAAGGGCATTTATTTACTTACACTTAAACAATTAAAAATATACGTCGCAGTTTTGAAATTTCGTGCATTTTTTTTAAATAACGAACCTTGATTTATTCCTATTAAAAGACAGATTCATCAAGGTACCAATAAATGCGAGGAACCGTACAGATATTTGTAATGAACCTACTTACCATACTACCGTAACAATTGCAACGATTTTGATTTTAAATACTTATATTGTATATTATCCTACTCCTGTCAGTATCATAAGAGCTGCAAAATAGTTGATACTCAACTTTTTGTGGTCTATTTAGGATTTATTTGTTTTTATTCAGTATATTCGGCCAGTATTTTGCCAGTAAACGCTTCCGCCTGGTGATCTGGGTCAGTTGAGTTATCTATAGATCGTTTGCAACGATCTTTAGATAGCTAGCTGTTTCATCTGTATTTTTTGTATATACCTACTTGTACATAGTGATATGAATTCATTTAGTATACTTGTATTTTTTGTTCAGGTACAAATCGGTAAAACATCTTTAGAGTACGGGAGAGCAGTCAATGGTGAAGCTTATGATGGCCCCGGCACGGCTGCTGAAATACTCTGTAAGTTAAGACTTACATTACATTACATTTTTAAGTTTATTAGATATGTCTCATAAACTTAAAAATGTATCATTACAAAACGTGGTTTATCTCTTGGATACAGATCAGGCTTTTGAAAAACGAATTTTTATTACAAAGCGAACTTCTGACTACTCGAATTTGAACCACCTTTCGTAAATAAGATCGAAAATGTGTTTTTAAGAACGATACGATCGTATTTTCACAGCAATTAAAACTTTCTATCATGAGAACCAAAGTAAATTGGTTAATAACGAATGAGAAAACAAAAGTTACTATTTCTCTTTCTCTATTTAAAGCACACTATCTGAATTTTCCCTTAATAAGACAGCAGAGATTGGCTAGTCTAGCATCCCTAGTAAGTCTGTGAGAGTCTGTATTGTCCGAGCATTGAGCGTCTCAAATGACGGACAGTAGTGACTAGCATTTCAAAGCTCGTTGTCTTAGGTCTCATGCTAATATGGAGAACACGGTTGGTGGTGTATCCTACATTTGTAAAGGGGAGATCTTCCAGGGCTGTTCTATTTGAACTACTTGCCCGGGGTCCTAGAACCGACAGTTGTTTGTCGAAGATCCTACTACTGATATTATAAACGCGAAAGTTTGTGAGGATAGATGTTTGTTACTCTTTCACGCAAAAACTACTGTACGGATTTTAATGAAACTTTACAATAATATAGCTTAAACATCAGAATAATACATAGTACTTTTTATCCAGGTACCACGCAGGCGAAGCCTAGGGCAGAGGCTAGTATTACATATGTTCAGGTTGCGTCAAAACACCCCGATCTAGTTACTTCAATGGCCATCTGTGTTTTTTATGTGGTAGCTCGTCGTATATCAGTAGTTCATCGCTCTTCGTTAATGTGATGTATGTAGCTCAATCATGTGGCGAGAGATGTCGCTACAATACTAATGCTGCCCTTCCTTGTATTACGTTTGCGCTGACGTTCAGATCAGTAGGGATGTCTATTGACTGTTCTATGTGCTAACCATGTGCTATTTTCTCTCGCAGACAAAGCTTCAGGTGGTAGTATGGACTGGGTCCGAAGCGCGCTCGGCACACCACTAGTGTATACTTACGAGTTACGCGGAGTGTACTTCCATTGGCCCGCCAACAGGATCCACGAGCAAGGGGATGAAGTCACACAAATGATGCTGGGATTGGTGACGCAGGCTAACAATATGGGATATTTTTAAGCCTTCTTAACCTAAACTTGTTGTAATGCACGTCTATTCTGTATGAAATAAATAGATCTTTATTGCTCACCAAAAAAAATATCCAAGGATTTGATTGATTTGATGAATATATAAATTACTTACTTACTAGAAAAAAATTACAAACACAAAAACACAATCGTTTCGCTTAAAGCGATATCTTCCAGACAACCTTTGGATGGACAGGATATGGAGGTAATCAAAACATGGCGGTGTACATGTAAACCAGGTATTCAGTAATAGGTATTACTGAATAGAATATTATTAATATATACCCACATACATAACATATATATCCTATACAATATTCATACAAATTTATATTGTGTCTATGCTAAGCATAAAATTGGTCTACGTTAATTTTATTATAGTTCAACGCCAGGCCTACACTGGGTCTTAAAAATATCAAACAATGCGTAAATTAATTTTCTTACAATATTTAAGATTAAGTTTAATCATACAACTATATACAAGTAGGTATATACAACAAATACAGATTAAACAGCTAGCTATCTAAAGACCGTTAAGATTAAGTTTAATAAATAAACATTTGTAAGTTTTACTTATAAATAAAATGCATAGTGGTAAAAAATATTTTTATTTTATTAATAAGCTTAGTTTGTCCAAAAATTTCCAGAGTTTCTTAATTAATTTCATTAACTCGGTGAAAATAATATACATCACTCACTATTTACTTAATTCAATTCTAAAAACGTAAGGGCCCGGTCAATCTGATGCGGTGGCTATCAAAGCAAAATGGAAATCAGAAGTCTGAACATTTTTTTGCATGATGAATATTGGTCAGATGATGTTACAACTATTATAAGGCCACCATCTAAATGGTGTGCAAATGTCAATAGGAAATGGTTGTCAAGTGGTCAAAGGTCAAAGTCAAAAGATTTTTATTCATTGAAATCACAAGGATCATAAATAAACTTCAGCTTAAAAACTACATGAATTTAAAATGTTAAAGTGATTTTACGCCGATTCCTCGCGCGCGACCAAACATAGAAGCATCAGGCTAAGAACTCGCTTGGTTTTTTTTATGATCCTTCTTTCAGCTCATTCAGCTGTGGTGCCAATCGAACAAGGTGAACTCATTTATGTAAAAAAGAGTACTATTCAAAGAATTAAATAATGCCAAACAAGTATCAAACTAAGTTCTTAAAACAACACACGAGTTTAAAACTATTTTACTACATATATTCAATTTGACAAGTACCTAAGTTATCGAGCGGAGCGACCACATCAGACCATGCAGTTTTATCGTCGATATAGACATTTAAGGTGTAATACGCCTTCTATATTAGATTATTCTATAAATAGGAAAAATCTAGGGATGGGCAGCACCCATTGGACAGTGGTTGTCATAGTTCGTGTGAATGTACTGATCGCCACCGCTACTGCCACCGCCGCAACTGCGTCTGTTTAACCGGGCCTCAGCTCATTTGTATTATGTGACGATTTTGTACTAAAACTATACTCAAAAGATTAAAACTAAAAATACAATTGTTTAATTCCAGTCAAAACAGGATGAACGTTTTGTTTTCCTTGAAAAAAAAAATACAAAGTTTGATATTATTTTCATTCGGTCCCGGGGTTTTTTAAAGGCTTCTGGGGAGAAGCCTTTAAAAAATCCCTCATAGACATACAAAATTGACTGATATGTCTAGGAATAAAAAATTGTCCTAGTGTTTATTCTGTTAAGTTATGCACCTGAGCCGCTTCTCTGATCAGCATAACATCGTCCATCGAGCTTTGCTCAATAGGAGTTATGTCAACGTCCTGGAAAGCGTTGTCGTCCACCACTTCGATGTCACACTGAAAATACGACCCATTAAGTGAAATAACTTTTTTAAATGTCATCATTTCCATCCTTCATTCCTTATTCATAATTATACACACGGAAAGTAAAGACATGCACAAAGGCACTTAACCCTATCATCATCATCAATAATAGTATAGAAGTCAAGTGCTAGACAAAGGCTTCCCTAAAAAATGCCATAACGAAGGATCTTTGACCATCTCGATCCACCCACTTCCAGCAACTTCCACGATGTTATCTTATCGATCCACCGGATGGGAAGACTTCCCACACTACGTCGTTCGGTTCATGGCCGACATTCGAGAACCTTCCTTCCCAGCGGCTGACGGGATATGGCCTATCCATTGCAACTTCCTAAATCTAGCTGTGTCAGTGACTTTAGCGAAACTCCGAGCATAGGTAGGTAGTTCTTTTTAGCAGCTACCCTATCACGGTAGGAACATCATATACATAAATAAATGTATATCTTTTTTTTCTTTCTTTCTTTCTGTCTTTTCATAGACCGCAGCGCGTCCTTGAGCTTATGTTTCAGGTCAATAGTTAGCGACTAAGTCTTCTTATTATTATTGATTATAATATGGCACTGAGGCAGTGTTGCCATAGGCGATACACAGTGATTTATAACCGAGGTAACATTTTTAAATGTTGTTTTACAGCTCTTCAAAGTTGATATCGATATACAGAAAGGTAAAATGATTGAACAGATCCAAGCCAAAAAAGGTTGTAGGTGGAGAAATTACGCTCATATGGTATAACGTAGCTCTCATTTGTTACAAATTTGCACTGACCTAACTACAAGCCATGGGTTTGCGTCAGCGCGATCACAGACCAGTTTACTTTAACTGGTCTGTGGCGCGATGAAGAAACTGTACGGATTTAGCAGCGCCATCTAGTTAGTATGGGCGACAACTTGTGAAAATCCATTAAGCATTGACGACGTATCAATATGAAAACACAGTCCAAATTAAGAACTTACACTTTCTTTAAAGTCGGTTAAAGAAAATGATGTAAAGTATATTAAGACTTAATTATATTTTGTATTACCACCCATTGTATCACCACAGCCTAGTTTTAAGATTCTTTGTAAAGTGTTTGTTTTTTCCTGGTGTATGCAAATTCTGTACCAAGATTTATCTAAACATTGTCCTACGTATTTTATCTTCAAATAATAATATTTAGAGAATAAGGCCACAAAATTTCAAATTTGTGCACCCAGTTTCATAGGGCTTGCTGCGGGTTTAAAACCACAAACTTTTGAAAACAATTCAAAAGCACTATTGACTCGATAGCTTGTTCGCGTTGAAACGGCTTCTATACGAATTGCAAGGTACGAAGAAAGCCTCAAAGAAGAGTATACTGCAAGAAAAAACGGGAAATCTATAAAAAGTTGAGACGTCCCACGAATTTCTACTGATCAAGTAACAATCTCATGGCTTAATTAAGTTCGTGTCCCAGCGAGTTTTTGGGATATTATAAAAATTTTGTGATTTGACAGCTATGAAGGTAACTGGATATGTACCTATTTATATTCATTTATTTGTAACCTAGTTTAAGAACTACCGTCTTAAAAAAAAAAAAAAAAAAAGTGTTACTATTAGCGGCAGCTTAAATAGTTTAAGAATGCATAGTTTTTATCATTTATCTTTTCATATTGTAAACAGTTTCTAAGACACAAAAAAAAATGTGGCTTAACACCTCAAAAACTGCAAAAACTTACGTGATCATCGTCTGCCGTAGAAGGCTTATGGCTCCTGCCACTTTCTGAAGCCAACCTCTGCAAATAACATATAAAAGTTTATATTTATAGAACTTCAAAACCACGTCGTGTATAATAATTATCATCTTGCAGCAAATCTTCTACAGTTGACAACCTCTATGGCGCAGTGGGCGGAGGCCCGCCTGAGACGCAGAAGGTTGCGCGTTCGATTCCCGTATGTTTTTGTATGCAAATATTTGTCTCGGGTCTGGGTGTTTTCTATGTATAATATGCATGAATTTTTTTTAGTTCCCATAACACAAGTTCTGCTTACTTTAGGACTAGGTTGTATGAAAAATTACCAGCATTATTATTATTATATTATTATTATTATTAGTTACAGCGGGGCTAATGATTTGCAGTTCCGGGTGTTGTGGTACTGTGGTACTCGTAGTTTCTGATACCCACGAATCCAGAGAAATAGTGTGTGTGTGTTTATAAGCCATGTTGGCCTAGTAGGCGATACCCCGACTTCTGTTCCCGAGGTCCCGAGGGGTTCGAACGCGATCATGCACCAATGGATATTTCCACTCGATAAAATTATGTGCGCATTAACACGTGCTCAAAACGGTGAAGGAAAACATCGTGAGGAAACCGGCACGCCCGAGAACCAAAAATTCGAAGGCATGTGCCAACAGTTAGTGTTCCAATAAGCGATGATGGGATTGCAACCTGTCACTTGGAATGCTAACTTGCAAAACGCGGGCATGTACCAAATGTAATGTTTGGACGTGCCTCTGACTACTTCTTACTTGGTATCCTTAAAACTCTACTCACTGATTATTTATCTGAGGATGTCCACCATGAGGAAGACAGTCGCTCACGACGTTTTTTTGTATTAAATAATCATCAATTAATTGTAACAATGATATTACAATATGAAATAATATTTTTACTGGTTTTAAGGCGAAGTCAGTAATGTATGATATTACAACACCTTGTGTGACGTAATAGAAAAATATTATGCAACCAAAATTAAGGTATGGTAAGTGGAGAATACACAGCACAATCTTAATTCAACAAAAAAATCAACAGTGGCTCAGTTAAAGGACAGTGCAAAACGGAAAGCTGGCTACTACAAAAGAAACCGTTTGAAAACGTACCCTAAGTTCAAACATGTAATTATAATGCAGATAAGTACTTTTTTCTGGTCTTAGGTCTGTTTTGTAAACACAAAAACTTACAACGCTTCGTTTCCTGACACTCTCCCGGAGGACATCCAGTCTTTGCTTCTGGGTTCGTTTGAAGAAACCATACTGAAATCAAAATAATGTTGTTTTGTACCAATGTTGATAAGTTTAAGAAAGATGTCACCACCGGTCGACAAGAACGCAATATCGATGCGTTTTGTTCGTTTTTTTTTAGTTATGACTAAGGGCTCGGTCAAACTATGGCGGTGGCGGTACATTCACTTAAACTTTGACAACGCCTTGACAACCATTATCCTTTCATCGCCACCTCCACTGCGTCTTTTTGATCGGGTTCTGAGTAGTAAAAGTTTTTTTTTTTAAACGTATAAGTCGTTTCTGTGTTTACCTACCTCCTAGATCCAAACTTCCAAACTTAACCTCTTTATATTAGTATTGAAATGTCTTGGATGACAAATTTTATCGACGGAACAACTAGAACTTCGAAGATTTAATAGGGTAGGACGAAGAACGACGAACGACAGTATGTTAAGTATGTTCGTAAGTATGATAGAGCATTTCTGTTCGAATGCTCGCAAAAATAAAGCTTTTTTAAAGGCTATAGGTTATGTAACATCACGCTACGACCCTTAGGAGCCGAGAAAAAAAAGTAATTACGCGGGCGGGCGATGCGACGGGTGGGCTGGGGCTTAGGGCAGCCGAGGCACTGCTAGTCTATACTAATATATAAAGCTGAAAAGTTTGTTTGAACGCGCTAATTTCTGGCTATTTTTTTTAACGATTTTTTTAATTTGTTAGCTCAATTTTTGAGGATGGAAATAAGCTATTTAACATCACGCTGCTACCCTCAAGAGCCGAGCAAAATGAGAAAAAAACAAAAACAATTCTATGCGAAAATGAAGTAAAATCGCGTTCGGGAAACGCGAAGTGGTGTGTCAGGGACCGAAGGCGACCGTAGTTTTATTTTAAAATACTGTACCAGTTGTTTTTTAACATTATCTATTTAGTTTTAATGGTATATATACTTAGTAGCTTAGTTGAACAAAGTTAAGTTCAAAGAATTATGATGTGATAGTTGGAAGAGGAAGGCCTCTGCAAACAAACTCTGACCATATTGGAGACGACCTGGAGAGAGGCCAAATCAAGAGTACCCTAAACCGAAGAGCTTGTATTAACAATGCGATGAGGATGAATGGAGCGAAAGAGTTATGCCAGGATCCTAGCAAGTAGAAATCCATGGTCTTTGCTTACCCCTCCGGGAAACAGGCGTGGTTTTATGTATGTATGTCTCCTTGGGCAACTGCCAACTGGGTAAGAAACTTACCCGATACAAGGCAAAAATCAACAATAGTAGCAAAATAACAGCCACTATAACAACTATAACGATGATCAACGTTTTATTGTTTCCAACTGTAAGTATTTCTTTGAAAACTATATGGGTCGATGATCTGAAATGAAAATACAAATTAAAATTATTAAAGCCGTTTTGGCCTAGTGGGCAACACCCCGATTTCCGATCCGAAGGTCCTGGGTTATGAAACCCGGCCATGCACCAATGACTTATTCAATTCATGTGTGCTTAACACGTATAAACGGTTGTAGAAAATATCGTGAGGAAACCGGCTTTGGAAGAACCACAATTTGGAACGCGTGTGCTATCGCTTACCTAGTGTTAGAAGATAAATAGATAGATAAGTCATTTACTTGCAACTACTTATTAATAAGCAACTACTTATTAATAAGGTAACTAAGATGTTTACACTGTTGATGAGGTAAGTAGCTACAAATTATGGTAGGACTGCAGATCTGGTGTAGGTAAGTAGCGCGCCTATCTTCCGTCCTCTCCCAATATCAGTAGCAGATAGAGGGGATGGGCTTGCATGTGGAATGCCAACTACATGCAAAACGCGGGCATGTGCCAAATGCGGGCATGTTATGATTAGACTTTCCTTTGTCTACCAGAACCTCATCATGGGCATTGCATTTAAAATACTGTATGTTTTTGGTACTCCTAGTTCCTGAAACTTACGATACAAAGAATCCTAGTGTGGGGTAAGGACTATGAATGTGTCTGATGGGTATTTATATATTTACTGGTCTACTACGTGACGATGGTAAGCGGCCTGACGGCATGACTCTTGTCCCTTGGGAGAAGGGAAGGCCTTTGGTATGGGACGCCACATGCGTAGATACCCTAGCACCATCTCATCTGTCGGGGACTTCAGTTAGAGCCGGTGCAGCGGCTGATTCGGCCGAGGATCTCAAGAGGCGCAAATATAGAAGTCTCGACAGAGCCTACTTATTTGAGCCTTTTGGGGTTGAGACTCTGGGTCCGTGGGGAACCGGGGCCCTTCGCGTTTTCAAAATTCTTTCAGGGCGACTGGTCGAAGCGACGCGTGACAAGAGAGCTGGCTCTTATCTGGGTCAACGCATTAGCATTGCCATTCAGCGTGGCAATGCGGCCAGTATTTTGGGAACGCTTCCGCCTGGTAGTGATCTGGATCAGTTGAGCTATCTATAGATCGTTTGCAACGGTCTTTAGATAGCTAGCTGTTTCATCTGTATTTTTTGTATATACCTACTTGTACATAGCTGTAAAATATATATTTATGTCTTACATAATGTAGTACTCAAGAGATTTTACACATACAGGTATATTTTTTAAATATTCGTAGTCAACAATTGACTCATACATAATCATGACCCCCGCACTAGGATTTCCTGTGTCGTGGGTATCAGGAATTAGCAGAACCGTGGTACCACAATACCCTGACCCGAAATAAATATCTGCAAAATATGCAAACATTTGTCCCGTTGCGTTCCGTTGAACCCGTGCCTCTTGCGTCGCAGCCGCCTAATTGCACGCCGCGCCATCAAGGTCATCGATTGAACAAGATGTGTAGCGACATCTCTCGCCACATGATTGAGTTACGTTACATCACATCAATGAAGAGCAATGAACTACTATTATACAAAGAGCTACCACATACAATACACAGATGGCCATCGAAGTGTCTAGAATCTAAATTTTACGAGACTTTCCTTTATTTTTAGGTAAATATTTGTACTGCAATCAAACATTTAAAAAAGCCGTATCATAATCAGGAAAGAAAAAACTTTAAATAAATAATAAATAATGCTGGACATTTTTCACACAGCATCATCTAGCCCCAAACTAAGCAGAGCTTGTATTATGGGAACTACATGACTGATACTTAAATAACGGTAAGTTGATTAAAAGTCCATAATATAATTTTATCCCCCATCCATATGCGATTCTTTATATAGGACCACCCTTAAAAACTTGTCCTCCATGTAGCATGGCCACTATCAGGCCTAGGACACTAAGCAAGTGGATCAGATGGCTCAGACCGGTGGAAGATCTTTTGCAAATGGAGTACACACCACTAACAGTGTACTCAATAAATACTTACCTTGCATAAATGATATCGTTAGTAGGCAGCAGAGTTAATGACAATATGGAACTCGTGCTCAAGTCTCCATGGGCAATGTTTTTTTCTGAAAAATAAAATCATAAAAATTAATAATAGGCCACGATATCCAATTTTAGAAAGTATGTATCTGAGGATGTACATCATGGGTAATACGGTCGTGAGCGTGTTTGTTATAATTATTGAAAACTAAGGCTTCACCCCTCCCCTCACCCCTTCGACCGCATATTAGATACATTCCTTCCAAGCCATGACAGTGAATTTGGTTCTACGATGTCTTTATTGAAATTCAAAGCTATTCAGTAGATAATCTGCATGTTTGTCTTACAATTTTGATAAAAACTATATCTTACTTATAAATTCCTCGGACTTATCAATGCTTGCTATAATTTTCTTTACAGCTCCAGGCTTTAAGGTCACGTAACAGTGGAAAACAAAGTTACTATAATCATCATTGATTTGCTGTTGACAGACCTCAGTTGTTACTGGCTGAAAAAAAAATACATTTTGGATTTATATTAGGTTCTTATTTAAACATTTACCTATATTTATAAATCTCTTTTCTAGAAGGATTTCGGGGTGACCTGCTTAGCTGTGGGAAAGCACTAGTTAATAAAAAAAACCTCCATTATTGCCTTCTGTATCTAATTGGGATTACCGATAATATGAAAGGTAATTATTATTTTATACTCATGCAAAAAAAACGATTATTTACCTTAACGTTTATGATAAAAGATTCATTCGTGATTTTTAAAACTGCAAGTAGATCAACCCATGTCACCGATCCGTTATTTGAAATCTGAAAGTTAAAAAAGCTGTTAGATAAATATAGGTCAACCAAGAATCGTTCTGAAATATATGTATTGTTTAATTTCAGTTACATAGTTTGACGACCTCTGTGGCGCAGTCGGCAAAGGCCCGCCTGAGACGCAAAAGATTGCGGGTTCGACAAATGTTTGTATGATTTGCAAATATTTGTCTCGGGTCTGGGTGTTTTCTAAGTATAATATGTAACATAAAAAAAGTATATAAGTAGTATATCAGTCATGTTGTTCCCATAATTCAAGCTCCGCTTAGTTTGGGGCTAGATAATGCTGTGTGAAAAATAACCAGCATTATTATTATTATTATTTCTCACGTTGGTGCTTCATAAGTGGATGAAAATACTTACCTGGTACTCATGACTGTCACTGGAAATATCAATGTTGTCCTTTAAGTCCTTATCAGTAATATTTAAATCGTGTTTCGACCTGCAACAAATGCCTGATTAGCCCAAAGCTCAAAGAGTGCTTAGCTTCGTCACGCTTCGTCAACGACGAAGATGTTTGACGACCTCTGTGACGCAGTGGGCGAAAGCCCACCTGAGACGAAGTAGGTTGCGGGTTCGATTCCCGCCGCGGGACAATTTTTTGTATGATCTGTAAACATTTGTCTCAAATCTGGGTGGTTTCTATTTTTTGTATTTATAATATGTATGTATTTACAAAAAAATAATATGTAAGTACCTAGTATATCAGTCATGTAGTTCCCATAATACAAGCTTTGCTTAGTTTGGGCACGTTTGGGACTCGATGCTGTTTAAATGTACTTGTTTCTAAAGAAAAATGTCACAAAGACAAAGAAGGAGCTGTCAAAGTTTAGTGCGAACGGACATAATATACATCATAATCATCATCATCATCATCATCATCGGCATCATCAGCAGCAGCATGATCATCATCATCACGTATATATGTACTTTAACACAAAGTAATAAGTTTTTTGCGTCCATCTTGTATGAAGATGGACTGAGTTAAAGTAACCAGTTAAGTGTTACCCGGTCAACGATATAGAACTCGTATCGAGCAGATACTTTATTTCCAGATGTTTCGATTCGTAGTGAATACTTGAAAATGTATCGTCGTATAGCTGGGCTTTTATATCCAATTTGGGAATGTTGATTGGCTCCGACATATTCAGCACAAGTGTTATTGCGAAAGAACTCTGCAACAAAAATGCACGGATTAAATTTCCATCAGCATTGTTATTTCGTATAGCATTGTAGTAAAACTACGTACATTTCGCTTAAGTGGAGTCGGTAAAGGGCATGTGTAAGCTTCTGTTCCATTTTCCTGAAAGCATGGGTTAGCTTGCGGAGAGATTCGAGCGCCACGAATGTATAGTCGTACAAAGGTTGAAATCGCATCATGTCCAGTGTTGTTCACCTAAAACAAAAATAGAAAATCCTACTTCTATTATAAACGCGATTAAATTCGTGAGGATGGATGTTTGTTACTCTTTCACGCAAAAACTACTAAACGGATTTTGATGAAACTTTACAGTAATATAGATTATACATCAGAATAACACATAGGCTACTTTTTATCCGGGTACCACGCGGGCGAAGCCGTGAATAGACGCTAGTATAGTATAGATATAAGTATCATTTATAATGTTTCATTCAAAATAATTTAAAACATTAAATGTCATAAAACCGAATTCAAATCGGAAAGTTGATAAGAAGTCCAATATGTAATTTCATCATCCCTTTTTTCGTGATATTTATATGAATCTACCCCTGAATTATACCAAAACCTACCCATTAAAAAAATAATAATTAACATCGACTCACAATTGGCGTAGATATCGCGTAACATACACTTTAATTAAAATATACAAATAAATTGAGAACCTCGTCCTTTTTTGTAGTCCGTAGATGAACTTTCACTTTACTTTACTTCAGCAAAACTGCACTGTTACAAAAAAGCATAGTCTGTATGGCACCTAAAATTTATTATAAGATACCGAAGTCCTTTTTTAATGTAAGTGAGATTATGTTTAAAGCTAAATTTAAGCAATTATTAGCAATAAATTATTAGCAATGCTATTACAAAAATTTCTTATTAGCTGCCGATCTGAAACTTAGACCATTTAATTTTATGAACAATTAACTTAATACAAATATAATTTTAAATATTTGCATGCCTAATTTTAAGGTAGAACATAATTGAAACATTTAAGACCTACATTTGTAACTACATTATGTTAAAACAAATAAATTAATCTTTATCTTTAGATAGATAGATAGAAAATTCTTTATTTCACAAATATGAGTACATAGACGAACTTGCTAAAAAGCATTATCTTCCTGATAACTTTTGTGTATTGGGGAAAAAGATGTGTTGGTTATATGTAGTTCTTCTTTCTTCGGTTATCTTTAACAATCTAAACTCACCAATATCGTAACAGTTTCGTTCTGTGTTACAGATGTGTCTATTGTATCACCACCAGACCAAAACATTTCGTATGAAAGCTTGGGTTCACACTCTTTCTCGTTGCAAAACCGTCTGATGACTTGACTTTTCACAGTCTCGCTGTAGGGACTCAGCACCGCCCAGGGTTTGAAATCTAATAATAAAAAAATATGTTGGACATTTTCCCACAACATCTTCTAGCCCCAAACTAAGCAGGGCTTGTGCTATGGGAAATAACTACATGACTGATGTACTAAACAAATATGTTTTTTCTTGTCCAGAAAACAACCAGACCCGAGACAAATATAAGCAGATCATACAAGAATTTGTCCCGCAGCTCATCAGCCCGCAGCCGCAGCTCGCGGCTGAGGCAGAACATGCCTCAGCCGCGAGGCATCTTCTGCCTCTCTAGCGGGCCTTCGACCACGGAGGTCGTCAATGGTTGTCTGTTTGAGAATTTTACATTGAACAAAATAATAACATCTTACAGAGCAAAGGAAATTAGTTGCCTTTTGGGTAGTAACACTGACTTCTCGCCATCAAACAGTAAGTAATTAAAAGATTTTTTTAATAGCAAGAAAAATCTGCTAAAAGTTATTTTTGACAACCGGGTCTGGGTTCGATTCCCGCCGCGGGACAATTTTTTGTATGAACTGCAAATATTTGTCTAGGGTCTGGGTATTTTCTATATATAATATGTATATATTTACAAAAAATAATATATATATAAGTATATAAGTAGTATATCAGTCATGTAGTTCCCTTAATACTGCTTAGTTTGGGGCTAAATGATGCTGTGTGAAATATGACCAGCATTATTTTATTTCTATTTTTTTATCTCTGGTCTAACATTAAGTTAAATATTAAAATAAAGTTAACGAAAATTACCTTTTCCTCTTCGATCACCGTTCTTATCAACGTTTAGGATGTTTAATTTCGCACTAAACGTGTAATCGCCTGATCCTGAGCTTTCCTAAAATGTATGTAAATATGTATGAAAAAACACTGCATGGGAACTTCGATCTGTAGCTGTCACAACCCTGAAAGGGTTTTTAATAGATAACATGCGGTCACAGCTTTACTAGATTCAATCGTTTGGATCGATATGCCTACAGTTTTGTAGCATAAACCTACTAATATTATACACGCGAAAGTTTTTAAGGGTGGATGTTTGTTACTCTTTCACGAAAAAACTACTGAACGGATTTTGATGAGACTTTACAGTAACATGGCCTATACATCAGAATAACACATAGGTTACTTTTTATCCGGATACCACCCGGGCGAAACCTTGGGCAGAAGCTAGTATTAAAATAAATAAAGATATATTGCATATTTAAAACAAACAATCAATTCACTTACAAAATAAACAGTGATGTTTTCACAATGTCCCTGTTTCCGGTCTTTCGTCAGTTCATAAACGAATGTGGGAGCCGCTATGCTAGCACCTTTAGATATACTACTATCTACCAAAATTGCTAAAATAATATACAAACAATGAGAAAAATCTGCAAAAAAAAAAACTATACTTGCGTATACTTGATAGACCGCGAGTTCACAATCGTCAATCATGTCAATCGAGTGCCAGTACAACCTTGAACACAAGTGGACAAAGAATCCTACTACTATTATAAACGCGAAAGTTTGTGAGGATGGATGTTTGTTACTGTTTCACGCAAAAACTAGTAAACGGATTTTGATGAAACTTTACAGTAATATAGCTTATATATCAGAATAATACATATGCTACTTTTTATCCGGGTACTACGCGGGCGAAGCCGTGGGTAGAAGCTAGTAACGTAATAAACGTATGTCGCAAAATATCATTGTACTGCTCAGACGCAGTCACTTTATTAGGTACAACTAAGAAAAAAAGTGTTTAATAAGATCCTTCCCAGCAGCGCCCTGGCATCATAGATTATTTTACGCTATTTTTGCTCTTTTTCACCCGTTGTTACGACCCGCCCTTGTATTCGCCCTTGTATTCGGGTTGACAATTTTGAGATCCCGGTCTAGTATGAGAATGAAAAAAGTCTATCAAAACAATTGTGTAGTAGGATAGAACATCTACAGCCAAAATTGGATAGAAAGAATATGAAAAATATCTACATCGATATAAATAGGTACTTGTAGGTGTACATTGTACATTTGATAGAAAAAACTGCGAGGATAAGTTGAAGAAGTGCAAATCAGAATATTTTTTGGACAACCTAGTCCAGATGACGTATTTTGCGAGCGACTCTGCTGACCTTAACGTATATCGATGCTGAGTTACAAATACGTAGAAACATATCGAAATGGTGATTGTATCGACAAGATTACTATACGTAATTATCGAAACGGTCACTGTTTCGGCATGTTGCAAAACTCAGCATAGACTGAGCGATCGGTCGCGCGTCGTTATGTAAACGGCATACTCGCACTCTTGCAAAATACCTGGTTGGTGAGTCGCTTATCGCGTCATGTAGACTAGGTATTATTTCCAACGGCTGATTTGCACTTTGGACTGAGTGTGACAAAAGGCACATTGATAATGTCTCTTTACTAGTAAGTATCTCGCAACTGCGCGGTCAAGTAAAGGCTGCGGCGGCCATGCCGGCGGCATCGTGTTTTGTAGCATTGCCGCGCTATACGCATCATTTGGACTAAGTCTTACTTCCAACAGCTGAACTGCACTTCGAACAGAGTGTGACATAGACACACACTGATACTAATTTTATGGTATTCGCGTCTTCTTTTACAATCTGAAAACAAATTACAAAACACTAAAGTTTAATGTTGAGAAGATCAAGGTTTACAAACATCTTTAATCATTAATTAAGCCTCCTTTGAAAAAGAACAAACAACAAAAAATACAATCACTTTAAACCCCATGATAGGCATCATCAATTCCATGCTCAGTGCATAATTCCGTGAAAATTACAAGTCGGGGATGGTCAGAAGTAAGTCAACGTTATGTAAAGTTAGTTTGGCACACGCCCACGTTTTGCATAGTATTGAAATTTCGGTTTAAGCTTCAGTTAACTATTGAACATGCCTTCGAATCTTTTGTATTCCATCGCATGCTGGCTTCTTTACGAATTTTTCGCCTGCCGTTTCAAGCATGTGATAAATCTCTCAAAAATTGTATCGGAACCGGAACCGGAACCGAAATAAACCGTTATAAAATAATGTTCTGTCCTATTATATAACTACTAACCTCATCGCCAATGAGTTCAATGGAGATGGAAGTGTTCACCGCCGGTAGACATCTCAGTACTCGCACGGAGCCGCTGGCTGGGGAGCCGACGGCCAATTCTGCAAAAACGTGCATTTTATAATCTACAAATCTGGCCCAACATGGAGAACTGCTGTTACATACATTTTATGATCAGCGCTTTTTCAAGAGCAAAGCTGCCCAAGGTCTGAAGAGTTCTCAGCTCTCTATACTACCCGCTTATATAATGGGTTTTGTTCCGAGTAATCGTTTGATTGGACGCCTAGGTCTAGGTGGCATTTCAAACGATTCCTCAGTAGCTACATTTCACCGTAGCGCTCACAACATCAGAGGATTCTCCTTCACACCCTATATCGCTTAAAACATGTAACTGTGACTCACCATCACATCCACTTCCATCAACGTCCTTGACAATTTGGAGACTGAAGCCGAAATGCTTTGACCCATCGTCGCCTCGAATCGCTTGCGTCCGCCCAAGCTCAGACAGCCGGATCTGCTTGAACCCTCCATCTCTGAATAAAGCCTGGTTAAGCTCGTAACCAGAAATCACGTAAACAACACCATCTCCTGAGTTTTCAAGCGGAGCGCTCACGAAAATTTCTGAAATGATGACATTTGTCTAGTTGAACAGTATTTAAAATGGAACGGAGATGACAAGAAACATTAATTTCAAATGCTTCAGAGTTGAGTGACCAGCATGATCGCCAATACGTAATCAGAAAGAAAACAATTAAAAATATTAATTGAGCCCATATGGTTAACTTATGGTTACTACCGACTTAGCGTAAAGAAAAAAGGTGTCTTGCTTGGGATTTAAATAGGGCCATCGATGATTTGGGGGGCGAGTTGCCGGCTGCGACGTAGGAGGTGCGGGTTCCAATGCGGCCAAATATTTTCATTTTAATCGTGTTTGTACGTTGTTGCGCTGGTTTTTTATTTGTAACATAAATTACCTAAACATAAACTATACATAAAAAGTGAGAGAAAAACATAATAAGTTGACAAGTTGATCTGAGCCCGCCTGACACGCAGAAGGTTGCGGGTTCGATTCCCGTTGCGGGACAAATGTTTGTCTCGAATCTGTGTGTTTTCTATGTATAATATGTGTGTATTTATTTAAGTTAAAGTGATGTTTTATGGCGATAATTGAGGAGATTATTTTGGTAATTAAAAAAGCAGGTATTTAATATGTCAAAGATAGCCTGTTCTAATTCTTCTTAAAATAAACGGGATATTAGCGTCACGTTTAAGAGGCTCACCAGCAATGTTGTCACCGTCAATATCGCTCGTTGCAATAACTGATCCAAATCTACCATTTTCTTTGTTTGCAAGCACAGTTCTCATTCTGTCTCTATCGTTACGCGATAGCTGAAACAACAAAAATATGATGGTGAATATGAGCGGTGAAAAATAACCTGTATGACATTGATAGCGCGATGCAAAAGGTGCGGGTTCGATTCCCGCTGCGGGACAAATGCTTATAAATTTTTCAGATATTTGTTTCGGGTCTGGGTGTTGTGGTACCACGGTACCTACTCGTAGTTTCTGAAACCAACGATACAGTGAATCCTGTGGGTTTTTACTATACCAACTGATACTACAGATATTTACTGATACCAACGACACAGTGAATCTTAGTGTGGGACTCGTAAAAACCCAACAAACATATATGTATATATTCCTGAGAATATATATGTGTTTGTTGAGTTTTTACTATTATTATAATTATACCTGAAACTTATGCTAGGAACGTATCATCATCCAATGATGACTTTTTACGCTACATCCCCATTGACGATTTTTTTATGGTATCATTATCAGCCAATGCTGGCCTGACAATCAAGACTTATATAATAATAATAATTTTATTAAACGACAAACGTTACAAATCTAGTTCTCTAACAATGGTTTTACTAATTTAAACAATTATAATTATTCATATTCATAATTGGTGAAACATAGGTACCCAAACTAGGTTTGAACCTGTATGATGGCATACCTATACCTCCCTCCGGACATGATGTGACGAGATGCAAGCACATAATTAGATAGGTAACAATATTTATATACATATATGATTAAGTAGTAAGTACTGAAAGTAGGTAGGTAAATTTGAAAAAAAAAGGAGCTATGATTAGTTGTCAATGTATGAGTGTAGAGGTGTGTGCGTGTGTATGGGGTAGGGGTGAAACGAGTGTAAGGGCCTTTACCAGATCTCCTCCAATATAAATGTGGAATGCACCAAACTCCCTAACGTCATCCACATGCGCGGGGTCCCCCACAAACAGCTCCGAGAGGCCATCCTGGTTGATATCAGCCGCTCCTAATGCGTATCCGAACATGGTACCAAGATCCCTCTGGTCTATTAAGTATGGTTCGAATGAGCTTATTCGCGGATCCTGCATAATATTCAGCAAACCGGAGCTTTCGTTTTTTTTCAGGAAAAATATCTGTAATAATATTCTCCCATTTAAAAACAATTTTTTTTTAGGATATCCCAATATTCAACTTCGATGGGACTGACCTCCTGCTTGGTACACCAACTAAGCCTGATCGAAATACACTGTTTTTTTTATACAAAAAAAGTGGTAAACAAACGAATGGTTACAATATGGTTACCGTAGCCTATGGACGCTTGCAATACCAGAAATCACTCACGCGTCACCTCCCTGAGATATGAGATAAGGAGATAAGGTTAGATTATGTAAGTAAGTAGGTATATGTAATTATATTTATCTAGGGAATAGTGTTTTGTATCTTAGTAATAGTATATAGCTCTACAAATTGTAGATAGCTCTACAAATTGGATATTTTTTCTTATTATTCACTACCTCAAGAATTTTCCATACTTAACAAAGGTTAGCTAGAAGAGAATGCTGTCTAGCATTAAGTTCGTCTATGTACAGTATAGTTCACCTATGTTTAGTTGTGCAATAAAGAATTTTCTATCTATCTATCTTATTTAGCTAGATCTCATTTTTTTAACTTAAAGCTATGTGCTCCTATGATGCAATCGTTATAAACATTATGCCAATTTGCCATTTCTTACCTTTCCTACCAAATTAACATAACGAAAACTAACAGCGTATACTTTTACAGTTTGATTGAAGAAATTGCCGCTAGCAAGGCCGTAACCTGAAAAAATAATAAATGTCAGGTATTTTTTTTTTTTTTCATGATACACTTGCACATAAGACAGCGCTTAGTTTTTTTTTTTTATCCGCGTTTAGGCCCGGTCAAACAAACTCGGTGGCGATCAAAGGGTTATGGTTGTCAAAGTTCGCATGAATGTATTAGTTGCCACCGCCGCAGCCACCGCGCCAGTATAACCAGGCCCTTAGTCAAGCGTTATGCTTGCTGTGATTGGATCTATGATTTATTTAAAAACCTTTTGCATCATCGTCCGTCAATGTGACGAACTCTGCGGCGAAGTGGGCGAAGGCCCGCCTAAGACGCAGAAGGTTGCGGGTTCGATTCCCGCTGCGGGACGGTCTGGGTGTTTTCTATGTATAATATGTATGTTTTTACAAAAAAAAGTAAATAATTTTATATATATATATATTTTATGTTAAGCGGATTTCTTGTGCTAAAATAACGCGGCTACCGCGCACATTAATGTAGGTACGTAATGGATATTCGTGATATCAGATACCAGAATATCTTATTTGAGGTGATTCTGCTTACCCGTATTATAATATAGATTGAGTTGGACATGGCGTTCAAGGAAATTGTTTTCCAAGAAAGAGCTGGTAACGGCCAGTGGATTATTGATATCCACATAAACGAAGTCTAAGAGGAATGCAGTCTTGACTGCCATAAGGTAACCGTTATCTTCATCTGCTAGTGTGTTCCATCCCATACCACCTCCCCTGATTAGTTCTGAAAGCATGTTAGTAAATGTTAGAGAGATGAAAAAAATATCTTTGCACATACATGTTCTGGTTGTAAAGAACGATATAGAATTTCCCCTGAAATTCTAAATGGCGAAATTCTAGGCGAATTGGTAAATATAATGTTTTACTTACTAGTATTAACAAAACGATCTTTAGTGTACGGATTCAGGTCGCATATAAGTAAATAGTAAATGTTAGGGAGATTAAAAAAATATCTCTGCACATACATGTTCTGGTTGTAAAGAACGATATAGAATTACCCCTGAAATTCTAAATGGTGAAATTCTAGGCGAATAGGTAAATATAATGTTTTACTTACTTGTATTAACAAAACGATCTTTAGTGTACGGATTCAGGTCGCATATAAGTAAATAGTAAATGTTAGGGAGATTAAAAAAATATCTCTGCACATACATGTTCTGGTTGTAAAGAACGATATAGAATTTCCCCTGAAATTCTCAATGGTGAAATTCTAGGCGAATAGGTAAATATAATGTTTTACTTACTAGTATTAACAAAACGATCTTTAGTGTACGGATTCAGGTCCGATAAATTATTTGCGATCCGTACGCCATTATCTATCCAATCGGAATATGTATTTGCTGTTTCGTTGTATAAAAAGCACGCACCAAAGGCATCATCAGTAACTTCTTCGTTGCTTATAATTATTGTTTTGGTCAATAATGGAGCACATGTCTGAAAAATAATAATTAAATTATCATTGATGTTGTAAAACGGGAATTTTACACGTAAAATACTATCACTGGAGGCGTCTAGAATGATCAAATTCACGACAGTTGTTGAAACAAAAAGTCAAATAAACGTTGACCACTGGATAACTCTGAAAGACGACGTCGCATACTTTTGTTAATTTTGTTGCATTTTTCATAAAAATTTGTTGCACTAATTTTCTTTAAAAAAATATTTAGATTTCTAGTCACGAGCACTACTAGTAAGAGTATGTACCTAAACGTTAACATGGAAACTTTTCGTAAATCCAGAAGCACCTACAACTGGAGATTTAATTGAATTGAATTGAATTGAATTGAATTGAATTGAATTGAATTGAATTAATTTGTATCAATTATTAAATATTTCATAAGTGTCGTCGGATAGAAACAATTTATGGTTTATTCCCAACAGCGTCTCTGAGAAGGCCACCACATAAGCCGTTGTGACGCTTGGAAGCTTTTCAAATATTGGTACTTGACAATTTGAAAGTGATTTTAGCGTCTGACCGACGCTAAAATCACTGATAATATGTTATCATATTATCACTATCAGACTAATCTATCTTTATTCTATAAAAATATTATTTTTAGATGTGTTCGTAATTGTCAGGAAAAGGTTTGTATGAATGTTTGTTTTTTAATCCACCGGTAGACAAAATAAAAGTCAGAAATTTAGGTGGCCCTACGAAACCTCATTTTTAAAATACCTTCCTAGCTTCGATGATACTAAAATATAGTACCCAAAGTAATATTAACAAAGTCACTAGTAAAAAAGTTAAAAATATGTATAGAATTGACTAATAAAGGCTCGGTCAAACTGACGCGGTGGCGATGGCGGTGGATTGTCAAAGTTCACGTGAACGTACCGATTGCCACCGCCGGTCAGTAACTGAGCTTTTAAAGCTATATAGAAAAACGTGATCATATTTCGATTGCAAAGGTCAATCCCTTTACATTTTAGTTTTTCTACTATTGAGAACTTGAAAAGTCAAGTTAGCTGACGCAAATCAGCAGCCTTTCGTTTAGAGAGCAGATAAAATAAAATGTATGACATCCTATATGATACAATCTGATAAAAATATTTTAGTTCAGTATATCAGATATCATGGATTCAAGTCGTGAGGAATAAACGTCTTAGCAAAGTTTTACTACCCACATTTAAGGTTTACGTGCTTACCAAAAAGTAATCCGGTGTAGCTGCTATCGAAGAACCAAAGAAAAAGTTCTGATCTGGATTGATTATATCTGCAATAAAAGACCATTTATCAGCGACTAATATACGTACATGTGTAGATATACAAAACCTCTCCGATCCAATGAAACAGTAAGTAAATAATCACAGAAAAACATTTATGAAAATGTTCCGAGGAAATCGAAAGTTTAGGAACAGATATGAAATACATTTAACAAATTAGGAATCTAAACTTCGCAGGTAGATTTATTTGACTCGAATTAACGTCAATTTTGTGTTTTGGTATTTAGAAATATCGTCCACTAGAATTCTTTCCGACTGAGTGAACCAATTCAACAGGCATCAATGAAATTATCACCGCATTCTTAAAAATATATACAGTTACAAGAAGAAAGAAAGAAAGAAAATACATTTATTAACCACAATACAACACAACAGATGACAAAATACAGAACAAATAAACACACAAACAGAAAAGTTACATTAACATATTACAAAAAAAAAGATATGTTGTGTCGGCTCTCTCTACACGGAGATCTGTCAAAAGATGAAACTTCTACTTACTTCGTGCCCTTTTCGTCTTTTTTTCAATTTCTAAATACTCCATGTCAATCATAGAACAGTTTATTATACCATCAGATAGATCTTTTAAAGGACAACTGTATACTTTGCCCACAAAATCATGACGTGGAGCGCCAACAACTGAAACATAATACCTATTGTAACTAAAATAATTCAAAACAGGGTCACATCGTTGGACAGGCGCAAAAAACTACACAAGTTAGGCGAAATTGAGAGTTTTTCTTTTAAATCTTTAGAATACCAGCTTCGTTCTTTGCCACTAACTAAACGACAGTATATGACAAGGACTATCAGGGACAGTCAGGGCTTGATCTGCATACCACAACATGAAGAAACATTTTAAACAGTAATTTTTTTAAATTTTTTTGCCACAATGCCGTCCCTATGGCTTGGCTGAAGAACTATCAATGACACCTGCCACAGATTTGAACGAAACCTCTCGCTATTTCGTAGTTTTATGTTCATCGGAATCTCCACACCCGAGACCGTTAAACGAATCTCAATCATATAGGTAGGTACCTAATTTAGGAGAAGCGCTGTCCTGGTATGCTAAAGAGAAGCCAAAATCTGACGTATTTGGGCTATCTCCTGGTTTTAGCTCAGTACGTGAGGGTTCGTGGAAGAAATCGCTATACACGGAATTAAGCGCTCCAAATAACAGCAGAACCGCCTTCATATCTGGAAGTAAGAATAATATATATCTCATTTAAAATATAGTACCTAGAATACCTACACTTATTTACAGTTCAAACGGGAGCGTCCCCAAATTACTGGTTGTATTGCTACTCTGAATGCCAATGCTAAAGTTCTGGCCCATATAACAGCTAGCTCTTTGGTCACGAGTCGCTTCGACCAGCCACCCTTTTTTAATTTTCTATTATAAGAATAAAATAGAGAAGGATATTTCCTTCATTATTGCTGTATCACCGCGAGTATATGGGAAATCATGTCGACTTGTAGCCTGGCTTTTAAACTCAGAGTTCTGCAAGTGGTTATTGTCTCTCTCGTAATAACCGGTTTACGAGATCTTTTCTCGACCGTACATTTAAACTGTAGCTGCCTTTTGAGGTGTTTCCGTGAAACTTTAAAATAATAACTCGCTTCAAAAAAATTAAAAGAGTCCTTCAGAGCAGACAATGACTCAGCTATGCCCCAGGTGTTGCAGATGTCAATAGGCGATGTTAACCACTTTCCGACAACTGCGAACAGTGGCTTCGGGACCATAACCTAGAAATAAATTATAAAAAGACAAAAGCAGTAAAAACACGACTAGATCTAAACACACTAACAAAAACACTAAATATCGAGGAACAAGACGAATTCACCCTTTTAGGAATAACTTTAGATACAAATTTAAATAGTAAAAAACAAATTGAAAGCCCAAAACTAAACTCTCCAAATTTATATATGCATAATGTATCTTAAAAACAAACACAAACTGCGAGACTTCCCTCACTGCATACTACGCTCACGCATTCTCGTTATTCAACTACGGAATAATTTTGTGGGGCGATAGTGTAGAGTTTGACCAGCTGACCAGCAGTTCATCAAGCAAAAAAGTGCATTCGTATCCTCGTAAACATCACAAACCGAGTTAGCTGCAGACCTTACTTTATTGCAAAAGATACATATCTTAACACTCCTAAGTATTTACATCCTGCAAGCAGCTTTATTTGTTCGGAAACAAAGACATTATTTTAAGTCAAAATCTGACATCGACCTTGACGAAATCGATGTTACCCACAACAAACCTGCAAACAATAGGTAAAAGTCCCAATTTTAAACTGATAAGGATCTTCAATAAAATACCAGACATTTATAAATCAGAACCAAAAGACAGGTTTTCTTTAATAGACTCAAAATTATGCTTTTGAAAAAGTGTTATATTATACTGTGGAAGAATTTATTACTGATAAACTGTGGGTAGGCTACAAATTAGACTATTATTATTGATGCAATTTTCGAAATTTATTTTAAATGACATGTAATACAATTTGAATTTGACTAGTTAAACCTAATTATAAATTGATTTGACATGTTATTAACCGACTATTTTGCATATTAATCTCTGACTACATAATTGTTATTACTTTTAATGAGATTTATTTTGACAGGATACATTTTCACGACATTTATTTATTAGAATTTTATTGTATTAAATTGATTCGACATTTCATTGACCGACTATTGTGAACATTAATTTATATGAAGGTTATTTAATTTGATTATGTTTTTGGAACGAAGTTTTTTTTTTATATTTTGTATCGAACTCAAGTTGCAGCGCCCTTACAGGGCTCATGTACCTACTTGCCTATTTAAATGTATTACCTAAGACCTATACAAATATGTTATGTGCATGAAAGCAATTAATAATAAACAAATAAACAAAAGCAGTTTTATTTTCGGAGACAATAATTTATTTTTTTAAATAACTTTCATCGCCACAATAATAAACAAGATTAAACTTAGTAAACTTAATATCGACCCTCGCCGATATGGTCCGGTAACTCTGATGAAAGTCTATTAAGCAAAAAAATCTTAAAATATGCGCTTTTGAAGTAAAGAATGGAAGAAGAAAACAAACACGAATACAGAACAGCCATCTCATTGGAATTGAGCGTTTTGTTTTCATTCCACTGGAACGAGAAATAACACCCCGATCATTGCAGAGGCCTGCCGAACCGCATTCAACCAGGGGCCATTCTAGACAAATACTTCACGATTAGTTTTCCTGTTACGCTAACGCAAATTTGTCAATGTAAAACTTGGCAACAGTCACGTGACATTTCCACAACTAATGTCATTTCCATACAATTCAATCTTTCCGCAGGCGTTAATGGCAACCGAAAGAGGTATTTGTCTAGACAATCTGAAAGACCGACGTTTCAGTTAGCAGACAGATTAACGAACTATTTGACACCCTTAAGTACGAAACCCTACAAATGAAATTTACAGCCTTGTGAACTACCCTTGAATATAAATACTTAATAAAATAGTAATGGATTCAACAACGACACAAAAAAGAAGAAACTTAACCATGGCGACATACCTAGTCAAAACATAGAATATAATAGTTTGCTCAAACATATAGGTACCTACATTGAATTAAATGTTGTTCATTTATTACAATTTATCAAATCAACAACAATAATAAAAGCCGGTCATTTTTCACACATCTAGCCCCAAACTAAGCGGAGCTTGTATTATGGGAACTACATGACTGATATACTACTTGTATATATTTTTGTAAATACACTCATAATTTGAATAAAAAACACCCAGACCCGAGACAAATATTTGCAGATCATACAAACATTTGTCCTGCGGCCGGAATCGAACCCGCAACCTTCTGCGTCTCAGGCGGGCTTTCGCCCACTGGGCCACAGAGGTCATCAAATACAAGATTTAACTAGGGAGGTAAGACAAATAACTAGTAACATCAATACCAAAAACTTAGTACGATAAATACTAGCTATTAATATTTGGTGGTATACATGTTATGATTATATTTGTGAAAAAACTTACAATAAGATTTTCCTCAGTAGATAAATACATCTAATAATAAAGTGATACAAAGAGAGGCACCTAAGATAAGGCTGAACGTATGTATACGGCTTGATCTGAGTGCTAGCAGATATCATATAATATAATATCTATGAAAAACAAAGCGACAATTTAGTTAGTTACATTTATTTATACAACTATATACAAGTAGGTATATACAAAAAATACAGATGAAACAGCTAGCTATCTATAGACCGTTGCAAACGATCTATAAATAGCTCAACTGAAGTTAGTTGCATATTTTTAAATAAGCGTACCTTTTATAATGTTGTTGTTATTCTCCAATATTTTATCTTCTGTCTAACCACCTATTGTTCACTTAAACACGAACTCCGAATAACAACTATGGGGAAAATCATATAGTTCTTAATGCAACCATGACTAACAGGTAACTGACATCAGTAGGCATATGCCTACTCCAAAAATATAAAGAGGAATATGCAACCACTTTTACACGTTCTGTGCCTTGACCGGACCGAGCCCGGGCCGTAGACCTATACATTTTATACAACTAACCTTGCCCACTATCTTTGGCCCCTTAATCGTTCATAGATGTTTCTAGCAAATTTTTAATTTAATTTAATAAGAATTATAAGAATAAATTATTTGTATTTTGGGTATTTTTGACATGCTAATATTATTAAACTAACCCTAATGATTGATGCATAGATTATATATTATTTTAAAATATGGCAACATACATCCTATACATCCGAACTTTCGCATTTATTGGGATAGTAGATCAACAGTGAGCTGAGATTCGGCATCATAATTATAATTTAGTATTGTGGGTAGTCATTTATTCACATAATTATGCGGAGATATGTAAAATCAAATCATAGAAAGGTGCGTAGCTGTAATATGTGACAGCTACGAAACGTCAATTGGACAATCATTGAGGAAGTAACCACTATGTTCGACAAACAAGAACAGTTTGCATGGGAGATAGAAACAATATCTTTTACATATATTTCGGTTAATTTTTCCATCTCTATATATATAAACCGAATTCGGACTATAAGGAACATTTTAAAACAAAATAGGCAAATTAGTTCAGCTGTTTTCTAGTGATGGGCTTACCAACGAACAACATTTCATTTTTATCTATTTATATAGATTGTAATTTTTGCCAATTCATTCCTGTCACAATCCTTTATTTAACATTAACTTTTATTTATTAGTTTTTACACCTTTTAAAAATACATACCATTATTACAAAAATATCTTCTAGTGTCTTCTCACAATTTATTCAAATATCATATTTCACAAGAACATCAAGAGAAATTGCCCGATTTAAAAGAAACACATCTCTTCGCTACGCGTAGGTGGTTTACAGACCTTATAAGCGGATACATGGCAAGGAAAACTATGTGTTATCCTCTGTGTTAGAATTTAGGTATAACCTAAAGCAAGTAACCCCAAATCAATAGTTATAGTAATTTATAAGACATTCAATGTCAAAAAACCAACTACAAATAACGGAAATAAAATAAAATGTCCAATATGAAATTTCATCACCCATTTTTGCACACTTAGGAGTAGGATTTTTTCATAAAATTTATATGGGATCACCCTTGATATATAACCCTATCCATTAAAAAAATAATCAATAAAATCTGTTCACAATTAGAAAATATATCGCGTAACATACACAAAAAAAAAACATACAGACGACTTGAGAACCTCCTTTTATGAAGTCGGTTAAAAAAAACGTTCAATTCAATAGTGACATAAGGTCCAAAGTTGCAGGGTCTACATGGTTCATGTAATAATGTACTTAAAACTATTACAGAAGAGAGGAATAAATATGAAAAATTATATATTTCAACGGTCGAGGCGTATTGTTTATTTTATCAAAGTCACTAAGTATAGAATGTGTTTAGATGTTATCCATTGTTAGTCATTATTATAAATATTTTAATTATTCATTAATTTTTTATCCTGGACGCTTGACGCATTTGGTTAACGAGTTTCCTTCCTTTATTACAAGGATAAACTGAATAAATTTAAACATTTAATTGGTCAGATCCATTGGTTTAAACTGACCCTATCATAAAAAGTTTTCTGACAGTGTTTCACAGTACTCATCATGAATTGTAAGTTCATTATTTTGTACCAATTATTTTATTAATACATAATTCTAATCCTTTTTTGACATTGTTTCATTGCTTTAATTTATCTTAACCGAATCACTCACTCTAACTAAACCTGAGGACCTCTGTGGAGCAGGGTAAAGGCCCGCCTGAGACACAGAAGGTTGCTGGATCGATTAGCGAGACAAATGTTTGTATGATTTGCAAATATTTGTCTCGGGTCCGGGTTTTTCTATGTATAATATGAATGTATTTAAAAAAAAATATGAATTTAAGTAGTATATCATGTAGTGTCCCATAACACAAACTCTACTTGGGGCTCTGCGGTACGTTAAAAATGACCAGCATTTTTTTAACCTTAGATATAATATGATTTTAAGTAATTGGGTACCTTAGTTTATAAATGTAACAATATCAAAGGGGATGGCACATAACTGCCCCAGAGTAGTTTCATGTTTGAATATAGAAAATGACCAAAATACTGAATAAATTATAGAAATAAAATTAAATATATTGAACCAGTGAAAAACGCATTTTTTAATATCTACCTCGTGCTTGGCGGTAAATTACTATTACAAGTAGTAACCTCGGTCTTATTTTTGTTTTTTCCAAGGGTTATTCGGTTTCATAGCGTAGTGCTACATAATATAATATAAATTATTAGGTTATACCTATATTAAAAAGAAAACTATTAATGGAATCCAATTCCAAAATCTATTAAGATCTATATATATATATATATATATCTATAGCTCGGAAAAGTATTGATGATAATGTTTTAAAAGTATGTGCGTTATATTAGGCATTTAATGTATGGAGAACGGGCCATCTCATAATAAATAAGTAGTGATTTTTACAGGATGTTTTTGTAGCTTGATAACAAATATTAATAATACTATTGTACATAGTCACAATATTGTAAATTAGGGAACGTATACCGAACCACCCATATAGGTAATCTATACTAATTCCAACGCATCGATATCGCTATCTAGAAAGTGGTAATTTTAGCAGCGCCATCTAGTTATGAAATGCGTAACTAACTGTTCTTAGACACTGATCATTTAGCTTTAAAATGATTTAACCATCATGCAAATCGTTTGACCGAAAACGGATGTTAACGAAAATAAAATCTTATATATTTCTTAAATATTTCGTTATAAGAATAATAAGTATTCAAGTCACTGAAAAGCGAAAGAAAAAAGTTTCGTTGTTTTTTTCTGGCAATGATGACGTGCTCCTCTTGGTTACCGTGCAGAGCATATATTTTTACATTTCCATTCAGATTAACTTATTTTTAAAAATACTGGATCGGTTTTTTAATAATGGTGTAGCGATAAAGCTAAAAGATGGAAAGGAAACTAAAATATTTATATTTAAAAAAAGCCGTGTTTGCCTAATGGTCGATACCCCGACTTCTGATCCGGAGGTCGTGGGTTCGAACCCGGTGGGATTCAATATATTTTTCCACAAATTATGTGCGCATTACATATTTTTTTCATGTGTTCTACCTACCTGTACACATACAAAAACCGAAAATTAATACAAAATAATCAGATAAGAATGTACTTTACATAATTTGTTTTTTTCAGGGCCTTGGTTACAAGTGCTTGTAATGATTGTAACTCCTGGGCTGGCATACTACCATGAGCTTTCCCAAAGGGTTTTCAAAGTGTCGCTGCATCCCGAAGCCAATTTCGGTTTCAGTATATCATCCATGTCTCACAGTTCCAAGTTAGTATCAAACTCATAAATAAATAAAATGTTCTTAAAAATATTACCGCGAGCAAAGTCGTGAGGTTTTCCGATAGTCCCTAGATATATCTACAGGGTGTAATAAGGCTAGTCCCAAAAACTAAAAAGGGACGACGTTCTTGATCGATTCCCGTAGAATAAAGCAAACATTTTCTATTGTTTTATTAATAGAAAATTTTAAAAATTCTAATTGTGGTCAACGTTAGTTTTACTTTTATAATTAATAGCGTTTTCTGGAACTTAGATTTTCTGTTTCGACTCATATTTTGTTTCGGGCCTGTGTAGGGGTAGCTGTACTTATGCCTTATTTTTTCGGTAGTAGTCTTATTACACCCTGTCAATGCTATGAATGTATTTTCATTGACTATGCATCACCGTCCTTTATCGTTAACAATTCCTGTCCATCCTAAGGTTATCTGGCAGATATCGCAATTATCGATAAGACTGTCCATTGTACTTCAGCGATTAGCTTGTAATTTGCTCTGTTTTTATTAATAAGCAACATTACTATGTGGCGTACATTAGTGTCTTGGCGGGGCGTTCTATACTCTAGTCAAGCATTAAAAGACAGAGTTCCTACTAACTCAGGAAACATTGTCTTCACGAAGGATTTCACATTTTCAGGACTAAGCTTGTAGTCGGTGCACCGCTTGCTGATAATATCGGTCAAGTATTCACCTGCGATCTCACCGAAAACACAACGAATAATTGTACAGTTGTGAACAGAGCAAATATCACCAGATGTGAGTATCGTTCATTTTATGTATGCAACGTCCCTATGAAATACCGCAAAACCTGTTTTTTTTTTCTATTAATCCATTTTTTATAACGCTGTTTCTAAAAATTCAAAATATGTAGGGCTTTTCTCCTTGACAGTCCCGCGCGGCGCGGAATGCACGTCATTGATAAGTTTCGAATAGTTATAAAGCGATCAGAACTTTTCACTGCAGCATAAATACGAATATCTTCTACAATTATTAACAAAATACGTGTTTATTTTTGGTGTTTTTTATTTTTGTTATGAACAGTTACAGAGGTTGCCCACTATGATGATCAAAACTACTGGTACGGAGCAACGGTTAAGGGAACAGAACACTTTTTTGTGGTAGGTTAACCACTTTTCTTAAGTTCAGACTATCTAAATTATAATGAACTAGCAAGCATCCTAGGACTCTGTCCGATATGGACCTTATTACATATGCATAAAAAAGTTTTTTTTTACAGGCTTGCTCACCTTTAAAGCTCGACAAGAAAGCTGGTAAGTATTTTCACTATATTTGTGAAGTGGGTCTATACTGAGTTAAAGAAACATTAAGAACCTTTCACCTTTAGCTTCGACAGCTTAATGTATGGAAATCTTGTCGATTAGGTCACCGTTTTGACATGGTTAAACATAGAATAGACCCTCTGCAGGGACCAAAATCCGTATTAACTCTGACCCTATGACCATAGGTACACATCAACTGAACCTATGTTATTTCTCGTAAGTAGGTGTAGTAAAAGTGAAAGAGTGACCACTCAGACCCAAAATTATTTATATTACCTTGAATCCCTAGTTTCGCATGTGATTTTATTACGAGGGATTCATCCTTCGTTCAAGATCGGGATTTAATTATTGTATCATTTGTTTCACTCTGTATTGCCTCAATATTTGGCCTCGTTAGCAATTACCTACTTTGGACTCTAATCGCACAATATATTATATAATTTTGTATTACAATTAAAATTTTGCCTTCGTTTAATGTCGATTTTTCAGAATATCCTAATAGAGTTGGGACATTTGGTGCTTGCTACTCATATAAAGATCCGAAACAATACCCAGAAAGGTTGTTATCACTTTCAACGGATATAAGGAGGGAAAAATTTAAAAAATTTGGTAAGTACCTACTACAGATTTTTAGGTTCCCCTATTTTAGACCACCAGTAGCCATAAAAATAAATTCAGTCATTAAATTGTCAACATAGTACCTTCGCAAGATCAACATCGTAATTATTCTCACAGATCATCCGAAGTACTTGGGTATATTCCTAGTAAGATTTTACACTGTTAAAATAACCTACCTTAGTCAGGCAATTAAGGAAAGCATATGTATTTTGCAAATTAAATATGCTCTCTCAAAAACGACCGACTCGTCATACAAAACGATAAATAACTAAAGATTCTGGCACCAGTAGTATGAGCTACTGGTGCTGTTCCACATTCTTATTCTTCTCATTCTTATTATTCATTCACATTCTCTTTTTTTGACGGAAAGAGAAAGTAATTTTGTCGTTTTTTTCCGTAGAACGGTTGTGTTGGTTGGTGTCTGGTAAGAGAAACATTGGCTTGCCACGGCTAAATTTATTTTTTTATTTTAGAGGAGATTATGGACTCTTTTGGTTGGAGTTTAGATATTGACTCTGAAAATTCCATATGGATTGGCGGGCCCGCCATGATATCAGGTATGTGATCAGATGTTTCTGTTAGTTTGGTACACGTGCCTCAGACGTTTTACTGTAGCTGCTATAGCTATATGTACAAAAAACAGATCGCATATCAAATTAGAGCTAATTTATAAGTACTTAATGTACCATTTTAGGCAGTAAAGCACTCAATATTATTTATTATTATAATTGGACTGACAGAATGCTCCCCGCCATTCTAAATTGCTATAAATTGTATGCTTAAATTATTCAGAAATTTTATTTTAGACAAATAAGGAAGACGCAGAAAGATGCTGAATTCGCAAAAAAGCCGTACACAATTGAATAAGTTTGTTGTACAACTACTAGATATTTTTATTTGAATAGATACTTGCTGAGTTATAATGAATTCTAAAAAAAAACTATAATTCTTGATTGGTTATATTGGTTTTTAAAACAAGTTTATTGTTATTTTAGAGGTAGATAACTAAAAATGTTTCGAAAACAACAAGATTCCACGTATTGCCAAAAACTAAACAGAATCTGGCTTATTTTATTTATTTTTATTAAGCGTATTTAAGCTACATCCCCCATGGCGGTGAGTAGGTACGTACCTGGTGATTATAATGACATTATTATTTTATAATTTCGTTTGATATATTTTCAGGACGTCTGATTAAAATTAAAACAAACCAATTATTGTATACCTACGGAGAAAAACAAAAGAAAATTTCGTTTAATTTTGGTGAGTTCTACATCTGACTATTTTATTGGAATAGTCGAATATTTAAGTTATATCTATACTAGAGAGTTCCATATTTCTATTTTACGTAATATATGAAATAAAACATCCAACTGCATGGAGGGTCGAAAACATCTTCATGATTTGTTCGGGGGGTCTAATACGTACCAGATGCTAGACGTCCAAGACAGGGTCGAGATAAAAACGTCGAACAAAATGTTGTAATAAATAAATAATAATAAATAATGCTGGACATTTTTCACACAGCATCGTCTAGCCCCAAAGTAAGCAGAGCTTGTGTTATGGGAACTACATGACTGATATACTACATATATACATAGAAAACACTCAGAACCGAGACAAATATCTGCAGATCATACAAACATTTGTCCCGCGGCGGGAATCGAACCCGCAACCTTCTGCATCTTAGGCGGGCCTTCGCCCACTATGCCACAGAGGTCGTCTCCACAGAGTTGTGACCATGTATTGTACGTACGTACCATATGATTCGGGATAGTAAGGAGGTATATATTTATTTGGTGCTTTACCAACATAACCGTAGACAATTAGATACTACTTAGAAAACCTACTTAGAAAACATGTTTCATTGATGGGACACTAAATAGTGGTCAAATATCTTATTATATTTACTTTTCAGGGTACAGTGTGGCATCTGGTATGTTTTTGGCGCTAACTAGACTTAGTGTTGCCGTTGGCTCACCATACGGAACTGACGGTCATGGAAAGGTTTGTTAGTTTCTTAGAAGAAATTCTTCAATACACTTGCCCGAAAAGTTTACTTACAAGGCCAGTTAAATAAGTGAAACCTGAAAGTTAATAAGTTGAAAAAATTAAGTGGTCGGCAACGCGCGTGTTTTGTCTCTTGTGTTGCAAACGTCTATAAGCTACGGCACAGATATTATAATACTTATAGCTTTTTTTCGAGATGGAGAGATAATACCATGAGCTGCGGTAACCGCTTACCAACAGGTGTCCCGTATGCTTGTTTGGTACCTTGGTGGCATAAAAAAATATTTTATTTTGTATGTATATATCGGCGCAAACCTTTACCTTCAAACCCATTTGTAAACTTAAATGATTAATGCTTGCGGGTAGTTTTAACTTGTTCGCAGAAGTTGCTTGCTCGAGTCTGTGTTTTTGCATAAATACGGGGGACGGACCGAGTACGATTAATTATCGCTCGAGCCGTCGGCCGTGCAGACTTCGAAAGCCTCTGTACCAAGAATAAATTAGAAGAACATCTCCTGGAGTTTACTTTCGTCATCAACTATGAGCGACCAGTATTCTGATGATGGTTTTAAAAACCTTGGAGCTTCTACTCCGTCATATATGTATGTTACGCGATATCTTAGCCAATTGTGAACCCATTTTATTATAATTTTTTTCATTGTTTCGGTATACTTCAACTAACAAAACCGACTTCTCCTACTCGTAATTTTAAGTCGTTTTTTTATACATGTCCAATAAAAAAGTTTACTATCAAGAAGTTTTATAATGCAATTTATTTAATTAAAATCATTTCAAGAAGATAGTACGTTACACAATAAATATGTATGTTTTATTAGAACACCAACGGCGATATTATAGTGTATTTACGAAAAAAAAACACTATAAATACATTTATAGTGTTGCGTATTTGAGCGTTTAGCATTATAATATATTTGTAGTAATTTAGTATACCTACTCAGATTAGTTCTTGTGAGTATATGTTGTTTTTGACAAGATTGTATGTGTGTTCAGGTATTATTTCTGGACGAAAACATGATGGCCAGGAAAGAACTGCTGAGCCCTGTGGTGGGCTCGATGTTTGGGGCCGTGTTGTGCACCGCCACGCTGAACCGGTACCGCAAGAACGCTGATCTACTTGTCGGTGCACCCGCCTACGCAGATAATGAAAGATACAGTGTCGGCGCAGTGTATGTTTACATTATAGCACCGAAAGTAGGACGGGTAAGATTAATATTATAGCTACTACACCGGATGATCATCGTCCCATTTTATGTGAGACAGCTACATAAGAAAACTAAAATAAATCGGTTTTCGTAGATAGTTTTGCGGATCAAAAGCGTAATGTACATGATCGTTACCAAGTTTATTTCCAAACATACGGATATACGAACCTTCGGACTTGTATGGGCATACATACAGATAAACACACATACAAACAAACAACCTCTTGCGACAAACGCATATCGGCTCTTTACGTCATGGATAAAATGTAAAAAAAAACAAAAAAGTAAATTTTGTGGTCCCACTTAAAGCCTGCCTGGATCATTTTATCAAAAATTGAAAATAAGGTTGTAAATTGCTTAATTTTAGAAAACGTTTCAATGCTTAGAATTCAATGGACGAGAATTTGTTTATTTTCTGACTTGACGTCATGCGACATGAGACCATGAGTCTTTAAATTTGACAAAAGAGATACCTGACCCGACATATCGGATTTTAATACGGTATTTGGCAAACTATTTGTGATTTCAAGGATAGTTCTCACACAAATTTACCGCTACAAGTCACTAACGGCGCTGCATCATCAAATGATTGGAGTTCTCAATTTTCGTAAACATTTATTATTATTGGAGGAAACCACGGCTGAAATAACTTTATTATTTATTGTATACACAAATAAACACTTACAAAAGGCAGAATTAAATGGCATGTAAAAAGGCGAGCTTAACCCTAAACAGAGTTTGTAAAACTTGAGTAAAAATAAATACAGGGGGCGGCAAGGTTTACTGCTTAATTAATTAATCACATTTTTTTTGTAATTGCAGGGGCATATTTATAAAAGGATTATTGTTGGTGCAATGTCTCAGTCATACTTCGGAAATGCAATCGTCAGTGTCGGAGATCTGAATGGAGATGAAATAGACGGTAACTAGTTCATAAAGCGTGCGCTTCTTTAAATAGTGTACCGTCATCATTACGGTATGGTAGCGACATCTATCGCCACATAATTGATCTACGTTACATTTCATCAACGAAGAGACAATATACTACTGATATACGAAGAGCCACCACATACAATACACAGATGGCCATCGAAGTGTCTAGATCACGCAAGCGAAGTTTTAACGCAACCTTAACATATGTAATAGGGACTTGCTCTAGCTTAGCTTGTCCTACAAGTCACGTATATTATTAGATAGATAGAAAATGCTTTATTGCAGAAGATAAAACAAGAACATAGGCGAAATTAATGCTACTTAGCATTTTCTTCCAGATAACCTTTGTGTAATGAAGACATTTATAAAAATATATTATTATCTCAATTTTGTTGACTATTTTTAGAGAAATGAAATGTTTGTAAAGATTGGATTTGAAGAATCCAATGTAATATCGCAATCGCAGTTACAGAAAAGAGTCCGTATAGAAAGAGGTAAAATGCACAGGGGTTAGATGTCCTCTTCTTCAGGTCTTCAGGGAAGAGTGGAGAAAAACGTTATTTTCTCCACTCGTATTTTAAAGAAGACAGAGTATGTGGATAACTCTGCCTTCTTTAAAATACCGACGATACCGAATTTTGAGGCAATTTAACTGCGAGCAGTAGTGTTTGCACCCTAATTTTAACGCTCTTAGTTTAGATATTAAAAAACACACGCTCCCGACTATAATTCCCATGATGGAGATCTATACCCGAGGGTCTCTAGATCTGTAAGGATGCCAAGTAGGTGGTGAGATCCGTCCAAACATTATATTTGGTACATTCCCGCGTTTTGCATAGTAGTTAGCATTCCACGTGACCGGTTGCTAGCCCATCGCCGCTTAGCTTAGATACAAATGCCAAACTAGTAGCTTGGGTATAATAAAAAAAAAATTTCAAGGAAATATGTGCCTACTTAATTTTTTTTTACTTCACCAGAGATCGCTATAGCAGCTCCTTACGAGAATGAAGGGCGCGGCGCGGTGTACTTGTACTCCGGACAAGCTATTATGTATGAGCGCGACTTAAGCTACTTACAGAAGATCCTACCAGAAACCACGCTCAAGGCCTTCGGATTTAGTCTGGCTGCCTTGAGAGACTACGATGACAACGGCTGCAATGGTACGGACTATAACTATTGTTTCAAAAGTTTGCAACATTAAAAGGGTACCTAAAACTTTAGAAGGCAAAAATATTTTCTGATTTGTCTTTTATTTATTTAAATAAACAGCTCCTAGCTGCATAATCCTAGAATTTCTTGTGTCGTAGTTATAAGGAACTACGAGTGAAATAAAATACTGTGTTATTTTAGGTATTGTTACGAATATACAACGTATTCTTCTGCAGACGTTTCGTTGCCCGTTTAGACCTTTCTCACGAGCAACGCAACCTCGACGGTTGTGAGACGGGAACTGAAGGACAACTTTATAATAAACTACCCGAAATTGTGAAAAATGTTGGCTCGATCCAAAGACATTTAAAACTAAACTTGCTAGTTTTGTTATGGAAAATTGGCCAATTTTATAAGATAGTTCAATTCTAGTACCTACCTAACTAATTTGTATTAATATCTACCTATTATTTTTGCAAAACTGTAATCACTGACCGAACGACAACATACCTTTATTTTACTTCTATAAACATATTAAGCTAAATAACTATTCTCATGTAAGTGACTGTGTCTGTTTTGAGAATAAATATCTTTAAACCTAACTTTCTGGGCCTCGTCGCTTCACGCTGGTCGCGGACGGTGCGCATGAGGAAGGACGTCTAAACGGTCAACGAAACGACAGCAGGAGAATAGTAAAGTACGTGGTATACTTACGAGTATAGAATAGAATAGAAAAACTTTATTGCACATCAAAAAACACATCAGCTTAATTACTAAAATCTTTGATAATGTTGTACAATGAGCGGTCTTATCGCTAAATAGCGATCTCTACCAGACAGCCTTTGGATGGAACGGACTGTAAGAAAGTTTACAAGGGGTTTAATTGGTGTAGTTACATACTATGAATATACGCAATATACATACAATATAATACACAATATACCTACATAGCTACAAAAACTATTGTATGATCCAAAACATAGATAGAATAGAATAGCAGGCAACAGTTAACGATTCGAGGACAAGTAGTGTTCCGTGACCAAAGATTTAAAAATAAGTAGTATACCACGTACTTTACCATTATATCCTAAAATAATACCAAACCATAATTCTTTTAATGTTATAAATACTGTATTGACTTTTCACTAGAGCTGGCCATTGGAATTCCGGGAAGTAACCAAGTCAAGGTGCTGCGTTGTATAGCTGCCATCACAATTGAGCTTGAGAGGTTCGAAAATGAAATGCCGGGGGTGAGTCCATTATTATGGGATTGACCTTGTAACCTGTCATATATCCGAATTTCTTTAACCCGAATGAATGTGCTCGAAAACCGTTGTTAACGATTTTACGATTGTAGGCATGTTGCGTGCAGAAGAATCACGCGTTTGTGGCAATGATTTTTCTGCATGGAGTACTATTATTTATTCTTGGTTTATAGCCGGAAACACGAGAGCGGCGATCCTCTATTTTATTCTAAAACCATGTAAGTAGATACTGAATAATACGTTTATAATAATTAGTTTCAGCGTAAGGGTAAGGATGAAACCAGAACGCTCCCAGTTTGCATTACTGCGAAATTCCCGGACAAGCCAGTAATAGTCAAAGCGAGTAAGAGACGATTATTATTATTGTTATATATTGTATTACTAAAGAATACTAAAGAAACAACGAATTGTTGGAAAAACTCTTCTTAGGTTATATAAATAAATAAATAATGCTTAAAATGTTCCACACAGCATCATCTAGCCCCATACTAAGCAGAGCTTGTATTATGGGAACTAAATGACTTTCAAACTACTTATTTACTTTTTTTTGTAAATAGACCCGGAACAAATATCTGCAGAATATGCAGACATTTGTCTTGCAGTGTAAATCGAACCTGGTTAGGTCGTCGCAGCTGGTTAAACGCCCACCGCGCCACCGAGGTCATCATAATTCAACAATGTTCCACTTACGACTAACAATGTTCCACTAAATCAATCTTATTTCATCGAAGTCGACATCGATAAATGTGTCTGTTTACTTTTGATTGGCAAAGGTTTCCCCGAACTTTTTCCATTCCTTGTCTCGTGCTTTTTGCTAATAATCTCCATACCGACTTGACCAATTTGGGTGAAATTCGGAACAGATACCGAATTTCACCCAATTCGGAACCTACAATAACACATATTAAGGCATAGTTTAAATAAAACATTCTCATTTTCAATTTTTTGGGGTTCTGTATCTCAAAAGGAAAAAACGAAACCACTTCGTTGTTCGTCCGTTGGTTTGTCTGTATGTCAGTCTGTCAAGACCATTTTTCTCAGAAACGCGTGGAGATATCAAATTTAAATCAGTATTAAATACGTCTACGGTTTCTCTACGAAGCTCTAAAAAAATCAAGCATCTAAGTCAAAGCAATAAAAAAAAAATCCTATGCAACATATTTTGATACTCGCAAATAAATCAACTCCTTTATGGAATTGAAATTTAGCAAGAACCTTGAGACCTTGCCTCACATCGTAAGTAAAAGTCCGAAAATTTATAATTTGTAGTTTTATAACACAACATTAATTGTTTTGCGATTAGACACTTACACTTGGAAAATTTACCGTGACGTATACATAGTATGTCGAAGTATGGATTGAAATTAATTCGGATTGAAAGACAAACTAAACTTTGTAGTTGAATCATGTTCAACTACAAAGTTTAGTTTAGAATCAGACTTATCTTTTCGGTTATTTGTCGCTAATCTTTGAGCAATGTTCGGTGATTTCAAAGTTAATGAGTAATGGTAATTATTTTGGTGAACATACAAGCTTGTGTGGAATTCTTGGTGCGCGAGCCAGACTCGCAATTGTCCGGTTTTTTAATTAATGCGCCCCACCGTTTCCATACATTGCCGTCCGTTCTTGCTTTTATCGAGAGTCAAGCTAACAAAATCAAAATAGAAACATTAATCGTATAATCACTATTTCAGATATTCAAGTGAACATAACTATTAAGCACGATGGCGCTAGATTAAATGATCCTATCGCAGATAGCCAGGTCACGATCAAAATTAGATCCAAGCAAAATAAGTATTGCAAAAACATAACTCTTTTTATGAGTGGTACGGTATGTATATGAATATTTTTCAACGTAGCATAGAAGGTTTGAAGGGTATGGATGCCGGTGAACTTACTGGCACATGAGACTTTTCACCCGTTATGTTTCAGGGTCGGCAACGCGCGAGAGATACCTCTGGTGCTGTCAAGCGTTCTGTTGGTACCGTTTACCAACGGGTGGGCCGTATGTTTATTTCCACTTAAGTAGTATAACGATTCTATAAAAGGCTCCACTCAATTTGTCAAACTCAGTACCGAAGTTGAGTTTGACCATCGAGTTTGCGTGTGAGATGTTTAATAGCAACAAAAAAACTGTTTCTTCTGAAAAATTGCTAATAATTAATAATTTATTTATAACATTTATATGTTTTATTTTCTGTGATTAATTACAGACTGGTAACTACAATAAGAAAATTATGTACGGGTTGTCAGCTGCTCTGAAAGACAACGTCGTGAATAATTTCAATTTTAATGGCTCCGAGGTTGTATTGAGCGAGCTTAGTATACTCATCGTGAAAGACTTCATGATTGTCCAGGAATGTGGTGATAAGTTGTGCGAGCCGAAGTTAAAAATGAACACAACATTTTCCGAAGAGTAAGTTGAAGCAAGGCCGAAATTACAAATTAATTCTCGTGTTCTACTTGATATCAGTAGTTGTGGAATCCGAGAATGTATCATGGTAAACCAATATCTCTCGTACAGGCGTACGGTAGACATAGGTTAACCATCGACAAATGTTGGCACCATTACCAGGCTTTGATGATATACAAGCGTCGACATAAAATAACTTATAGGTAAAGGATGCCGATATAATTAAACGATGATTATTACAGTATGTAATAACATATAAAGATAAAGTAAATTTATCTAGGCATAAAAAAGTGTTACTAGATTGCGCTCTGGCATTCCATGGAATTATTTACGTTTTATATCTCCTTTCACCCCCAGTTCCCATGTACTATGTTCATCCTGGGTATGGATGTATTATAGATTATAGAGTCACCGTCCAGTAATTTTATGAACGAATGAACGTTACAATACAAACGGATGCTTTTGCCACATTGTTCGGAAGTGCTTTGACTATCTTCTACTTGGTATTTCACATATTTACGTATTCAATCGTAGATTTACGATTTTAGTACAAAGGGGTCCAACATTAACATATGTGAGCTTATTTTTAACGCCCCCTATTAGGGCCCTACTATAAGTATCTTGATACTTGACGGATCGATTACATTGCAACAAATGCCAAAAATCAGTGGATGTTTGTTTGTGACGTTGACATTGAGAAGCCTCTTTTTTATCAGCGGCTAATGACGATGATATTTTGTGTAGGTTTAAAAACGAATGTGTACGATACAACTTAATGTACATTTTAAAGCTTACATGCAATAATTTTTCATGTATTTTCTCCTATAGGTACCTACTAGAGATCTAAACAATTCATTTGCAGGAGCTCCGATTACGTATTGGGTTCGTCGCCATCAATAGATGTGGCCGTGTCGGTCTCAAATATGGGAGATGTGGCGTACGATGCGTGCGTGCGTGTCAGTGTGACAGGCGCGAGTGTGCCGCGCCCGCCGCACGTGTGCCGAGCTGTTGACTCGGCAGACGGCGAGCTGGAATGCAAGCCAAAACAGGCACTGCGACAGGGCAACCTACCATGGGTAATGTTAATGAATTATCAGTTACCCAGAAGCGTAGCTTGGCTAGGCTTGGTAAAGCAATGTTCCGGCAGATGCAATAATTGAATAGGAAACATTTAGATGTTTCGCAAATAAACAAATCTGAATCTGAATCTGAGTTTTACAGTCGGGGCAGCTGAATGTGTCCTCCGTACCTGTTCCTGCTTCGACTGCTGGTTGTATTGATTTAAAACGGAGCGCTACTTAGCGCGGAGGACACGATAAGTTATCGGCTCCGGGTATCACAGTTGTCAGAGACATTCGGGTGGCCTTAAAACACCAACATCCAGATCAGGAATCAGCTCACACTAACGGAAAGACCAGTATCTTTTTAGTTAGGTCATTCTAACACGTTCGGCGCAGTTCTGGATGGGTGGTCGTTAGTGGCATGCATATTATGCACAACCGAGCACATGGATGCCGAAACAGCTTCATATATCCCTTCTGCAATGAGAATCTGGATAGCCAACTCTCTGTCCTCGATGTATCTCTCTCTAGTTAAGGTTAAATATATTTGCTTAGGTACCTACATTAAGTACCTTTCTAGTACTTGGCATAATCAATAAGTAGTAATAAATTAATCTTGGTTAATGATTTTGTATTATTTCAGAGTCTAGAAACGATCTCCTTGGACACAACTTCGCTGACCAACGAGAATAAGACCATAATTGTAAACGTGACACTTTACAAAACATGTGAGACATTGGAGGTCGCAGAACAACTCACAAAACAAATCCAGCTGATTGCCGACGCCAAAGCAATCCACGTTGAAGGGTAATTATTTTCCCGCCTGGTTTTGCTGCTTGTTTTCTCAAAGCAACTCATTCAGAAATGCTCTAAACACGTTTTTTTATGTATAGTTTTCTATGTATAGTATGTATGTAGTTAATTTACCTATATAAGTAGTCATGTTGTTCCCATAACACAAGCTTTGCTTACTTTGGGGCTAGATGTGGTTGAAAATATCCAGCATTATTTATTTATTGTTATAATTTTATTATCTTATAGATATTGTTAATAATTATAAGGTAATTGGACCTATCAATATTTAACAATTACCCCGCGTTGAATGAAATTTTTGGCGGTTGAGTTTAAATTAAATTTTTATCATTTGAGATTTGCTAGGGTAAAAAAATGGACGCCCGGTATGAGCGTACACATAAAAACAAAATTTTAAAGCAGTGTTTTGCCAAAACGCGTGTTAGATCCTGTATTTTTATAAACAATTGATACGCGCCATTAATTTTAACTTTATCTTTACGCAGCTTCGCATTTTATAAACTTCTAACAAAGTTTATACACAATATAGTAAATAAATGTATTTAACTAGAAATTTAATCTTTATTTTTATATCGAAGCTATCTGCTACTGATATTGGGAGAGGACGGAAGATCAGCGCGCTACTTACCTACACCAGGTCTGCGGCGCTTTATGCTGAGTCCTATCCCAATTTGTAGCTACTTACCTCATCAACATTGTAACCATCTTAGTTATATAACTTATTAAGAAGTAGTTGCAAATAAATGATTTATCTATCTATCTATCTTCGTAAAGCTAAAAGTTTCAATGTATCTATCGTTTACAGACGCACAAATGAAGGAGTGGATGATCTGGTGAACTTGACTAGGAGTGACATAGAAGCGGATAAGTCATTCCAACATGTTTATACGGTAGGTGTAGGATGTATCTGATCGTAATTTTAGCTCTTAACATTATAAACTGACCCTACACTAGGATTCCTTGTATCGTTGATAACAGGAATTACGAATACTGTGGTATTATAGCATCCAGACCCGGAACAAATATTTACAGTACATGCAAAAATTTGTTTCGATTCGACAGCGAAGGGTCTAGATCGCGCTCACCATATACCACATATTCGAGGAATTTGAACAATAACAAATGACCGTCTTAAGACTGGGCAAGTAGATCAGATGGATCAGTCCCGTGGAAGATTTTAACCTTTCATGTGTGTCTGTTACCGTTAATTTGTATTAATTATACAAATAAACTTGTATGACTTCCAGAATGGTTCTTGGACAGGTATTATCGCCATAAATCACAAGTATCCCCATTGTGATATGTAGCTATAATCCGTAGGTGTCTTTACCTACGGATTCAATATTTTAAAAAAATGTAAGTATTTATTGTGTATAAGTATACTTATACTTACTTACTTATTTGTCCTTTTATTATGTTTCTGTGTATTGTACTGTAAATTGGTGTTATGCAAAATAAAGAGTTTATCTATCTATTTATCTTACGTCAATTAGTAAGATCCGCTGCACCAATGTGCAGCGGCTGATTCGACCGAGGATCTCAAGAGGCGCAAATATTGAAGTCTCGACAGAGCTTACTTATATGAGCCTTTTGGGGTTGAGACTCTGTGTCCGTGAGGAAAAGGGCCCTTCGCGTTTTCAAAATTATTTCAGGGCTACTGGTCGAGTTAACGCGTGACCAGAGCTGGCTCTTATCTGGGTCAATGCATTAGCATTGTCATTCAGCATGGCAATGCAGCCAGTATCTTGGGAACGCTTCCGTCTGGTAGTTATCTGGATCAGTCGAGGTATCTATAGATCGTTTGCAACGGTTTTTAGATAGCTAGCTGTTTCATCTGTATTTTGTTGTATCTGTACCTACTTGTACATAACTGATAATAAATACAAAACATATAGCTTATTGTATGTTGCAGATTATTAACAGCGGCCGCACGAACTGGGAAAACGTCAAAATGTCCGTAATAGTGCAGACACGGGATTTCGTTACTAGATCTGTTTCCGTAAGTTAATTTATTTCTTTATTTTTCATTATGTAATAGAAATATTAATTAATTATTTCTATAATGTGTATTTAGAAAAGCATTGTTTTATTTACAAGAAAAACAACTTAGATTAGACATATATCTAAGTTAACATTAGAACAACGTGAAAAACAGAAATAAATTATAGACTTACCCTCTGTTTCATAATCACTCGCTAAATCTAGCCTTGTCCTTTTCTAACACTAAACGAAGAATAAAGGCTATCAACTTTTAGCACGCTGCTAAAGTTAGTATTAAAATAGGAAAATAAGACTGTTCTATACCTATAGTGATAGGACTACTACAGGTAGAAAACAGAGAATTTGTCTCGGGTCTGGGTGTTTTCTATAATATATAATATGTATGTATTTACAAAAAATACATATGTACATATTATAAAAGTATAGTTTGACAGTCATTTAGTTCCCATAATACAAGCTCTGTTTGGGGCTAAATGTCCAGCATTATTTACTTATTATTTTATTAATTATTAATAAATCATAAATTTATTTAAATTCTCATTACGTTAACACGGCATTATAAAGCTCGTTTTGTTGCTCGTGGTTTTCTCGTGAGAACGAGAATATTTACAATTTTATTTTCAGGTAGATGAAGTGAAATGTTCATTAATAAAAACGGATTTGAGCAATGAGGAATACTCCTGCGTGGCTCCAAGACTGAACAAGGACGCAAGAATGGAAGTAAAAGTGATAATGCAAGTCGTGCCGAATAAACTCAGTATGTATATATATATTGACCTTGATAGCGCAGCGGACGAGTGGCCAGCAGCGATTCAAGAGGTGCTAGTTCAATACTAGCTATGTTTGCATGTCCTGCTGATATTTGTTCTGGGTGGTACCACGTTAGTTGCAGTTCCAGATACTCACGACAAGGTATCCTAGCGTAGCGGCAGGACTATATGTGCCTATTGGGTGTTTATTTTTTTTATTTATACTTTATACTCGTACTTTGCATTATAACAAACTCCCAAAATATATACAAGAATTGACAATTATCAAATTTAAAAACGTAATTAAAAAATCTTTATAAAAGGCATACTATTAAATATCTGATTGTTTAGATGATTGAAAATTCTCCAATCGTTGTTTTGTAAAAGGATCATTAAAAATAATAACCAGCCTTGTTTTCTTGCATTTCTTTCCTGGCTTGGTCGCGGAGGAACAGGCAGTAAATAAAACCGACGTTTCAAAGTGATCCTTGTGATTTTAATGAATAAATAAATTTTGACTTTATAATATACTTATAATCGTACTTATAGCTAATTATTAAGCCATTGCCGGGCCGTGTATTTGAATTCAAACAATAACGATAAAGGTTATCGTACACTCCGCCACTCCTAAATGTCGTGTAAAGACAACCTTCAGCTGGAAGAAGTCACATTACTTATGACTTTCCTTCATTAATTTCCACGGTGAGCCGTCATGTTCCTACGACTTTACATTATCATACATAGATATATGTATGTTTCTACTAACTCAGAAGCATATGGATTCATATACAATTTGTAACATTTTATGTCAAAAATAAATATTTCTTTTTTTCTATTCTATTCTGTTTATTGTATAGTATACCTCTCTACCAATGTAATATCTCTACAATGTACAAAGAGAGGACTCAATAAGCGCAGCAGTTTCTACTAGTCACCGTTAGTGGTAGAAAACAGTGGTTGGTGTGCTAACTATGTAGATGACAAACTATAAAGTAATATAACAGAAACATAAACATATATTTCAGATGACGTTATCGCAAAGGAGAAAATAACAGTTTATTCGGAAATCGACGTGCAACTGGACAATACTACACATCTTGGTGACAAGTAATTATTTATACCTCTTTTCAAGTACGTAGGTACAAAAAGACAGAAATCGTAGCTTCATCCTATTTTCTGTATTTGCTGATCAAACTGAAATGAAATATTGTGCAGAAATCTTATCTCATTCATGTTTCTGACATAGTTTCACGATAAGTGTGTAGTTATTTATACAAATGTAATTAAAAATATTTTTAATTACATTTGTATAAATAACATTCTAAATATTTTTATTAGTAAATCTACCAACAAGATTCGTATAGGTACAAAACGTAGGTATTTAAATATTTAATAATTTTTGGCGACCTCTGTGGCGTATTGGGCGAAAGCCCGCCTGAGACGCAGAAAATTGCGGGTTCGATTCTCGCCGCGGGACAAATGTTTGTATCATATGCAAATATTTGTCTCGGGTCTGGGCGTTTTCTGTGTATAATATGTAAGTATTTACAAAAAAAATAAGTACTATCTATATCAATCATGTAGTTCCTATAACACAAGCTCTGCATACTTTGGGGCTAGATGCTGTGTAAAGTCCAAAAGTATCAACTAAAGTTTTTGGTGTTGACACACGACAGGTACTTACGATAAGTTTTACAATAATAATGCTTAAACTGAAAATTTGACAAGTTAGCACCAAGACGGGCGCGCAGACACCGGACATTACAGTCGATAATTTACCTATTTACGTAGCTATTTGTTATGTTAGGTACGAGCCCGGTCAAACAGATGGTGGGCATCAAAGGGAAATGTTTGACAAGTGCTTGTTCGCGTGGATGTACGGCCACACCTATTCTGTATTTGAAAGTCACTCGGTGACAAACGTTTGAAATTTGAATGAGCGAAATAAATTTCAACACTAAATTTGCCTCCGACCCATGAGAATACCCAGCAAGTGGCATTTCGAGATGATAACCATATAAAAAAAGCCACAGAATACGGCTGTGACAGAGCGCCACCGCCACGGCAAAAATAAATAAATAATGCTCGTCATTTTTCACACAGCATCATCTAGCCCCAAACTAAGCAGAGCTTGTGTTATGGAAACTACATGACTGAAAAACTAATTAATATACATATAATATGGTAAATACATATATATAATGCATAGAAAACTCCCAGACCCGAGACAAATATTTGCGGAGCATACAAACATTTACACACAAATGTTTGATCAAGCATTAGTTTGAGCGGACCTTTATTTTTTTTTTTTTTGTTCACAGAGTTACCAGTGAGCTCCGATTGGTGGAAGGTGTGATACCAATTTGGATCATCATTGCTGCTTCTATTCTGGGATTGATCATACTACTCATCATATTCTTCATACTGAGAGAGGTAATGCAAAGTGAAAGTATTATTCCATATAAAAAAAACCATGCCATCATACAGTGTAAACTAGTTCAGAAGGTAGTCATCTTAATACCTACATAAAAAAAACACCTCAACAGATACACATATATTCCTGACCCCAGGATTCCCTGTTTCGTGGGTATCAGGAACAAAGAGGTACTGTGGTACCACAAAACCCAGACCCTGACCTGATTGTGTATCGCATACCGTCTCGGTACAAACACACATACTTACCTTAAGTATTTTATTAGATGGTAACTTATAACTTTTGAAACTATCATGGTTATAAACAAACATTTTTTTTTACTAAAAAACGGGGTTTTTACCATGAACGATGATCACGGCAGGAACTGAAGTCTTTGCGGGTTTTGAATGTTAATGGCAGATAAATCGATCTACCCTCTTTCTCACTCTTTTATTGCGAAAAATACCACTTCCACCGGTTCCAATGTCACATTCGAGTACATCTCGGCTCCTACACACAACTCTAAGAGTATCCTGACGCGCAGCTGTCCTTTAAAGAAAATTAAACAGAGATGAGCGAATGCAGGTAGTTTGTACTCGGAAAACCAGGAGTGTATAAATTGAAACTCCCAAATGTTGTTGGACAATCCCGTGTCCTAATGTTACAAATCTGTTGTTATATATTTATTCCAAGTTTTTTTTAAGACTTAATTTTTAATTTTACTCGTGGTTCGTGCCAACCGTGCTATTCATAAGGAATCCTGTGGAGTTATGCAGGGCTATGTATATGAAATGGGGCAATATTTTTTTTGTTTAATTCGCAGTGCGGTTTCTTGGAAAGGAAAAATAAAGAAGAGTTGAAGCGCGCCAGGATGAGTGTGAGGAGACAGACAATGATGGTAACTCATAATTATAAGGTTTATGTGGGTTTCTATCGCGCTTCACCTAGTCCCAAACTAAGCAGAGCTTGTATTATGGGAACTACATGACTGATATACTACTTATATACCTTATTTTTGTAAATACATACATATTATAGAACACCCAGACCCGAGATAAATATTTGCAGATCATACAAATAATTATCCCGCGGCGGGATTCGAACTCGCAACCTACATCTCAGGCGGGCCTGCGAAAACGGAAGAAGTATGAAACAAAATATAACGTTATATTATTCGTAATATTCGTTGGAAGTTCCTATCAAATATAGTAGTGTTTGGTAGGAACTTCCAACGAATTTTTTTACGAAGGATTTCGAATTATATTTTTAGAAGTTATGAGTCATTTTCGGGACCCTAACATAGTGTCTGGACACGTTTTTGGAGTTTTTTTGTGTTGCATTAGTCGTGCTCACGGAACCTATGGAATGTACTATGGAGCGAGATATAACGGCAGTAGGCGCAACGACCCTCATTTCATCTTCGGATTTGGAAAAACTTTTAATAAAATTATGTTCTCTGGTTGAGAAAGTTTGAAAAATACTGTAAAAGTCAATAGAAAACACAAGGATCAATTAGAAAAAATATCTCTTTCTCGTTTGTCCGATCAAATAATTATACTGATAAGTATTAAGATGAATCAGCAAGGTACGTGGGGAATTTCTGTTAAGTTCTACCCACTTACAGAGTACAATTTTTTTTTTATGTCTACACTCTTCCGGTATTATATTCCTGGATGATTTTTATTTGTAGTGTCTTATAAGTGTTTTTCATTTACTTAAATACATCTGAGCGCTTTCTGTGAGAGCTCGGGCGTCGAGTCGACCTGAGTAGACCACTAGCTTATACAAACTTTACCGTTGCAGAGACACTCCATGAATCGTCCACTAAGTCAAGACCAACAAACGCTGATTGAAGACAACGAGGCTGCTTTGAGCCAGGAAAAGAAGTCAAAGAAGAAAGACCGTAGAGTGGTCGTTAATGATGCATAATTTGTAAATGCTTAAGTAGGTACTAAAGTCAAAGATAATTAATGAACACCTGTTCATACAAAGTTCAAAAGGTTTTAGTTTTTTATTCTAATTTAAAAAAAATACAGCACTAACAAAGTAGGTGAGTATCTGATTTAACATAATATATATACGGTAGAGCACATATTCCTTGTTGTATGGATACAACACTAGACTAGGTCTGTATTAAGGGGAAAAAAAATAGTTTAATTACTGATAAATTTCAAAGCGATCAATTTCACGTGATCGGCCGGGACTTCAAAAAAAGCGGAGGATATCACTTTTTTAATACGTGTAGTAGTGCAACGAAACATTCACAAATAATTAAAATAGGTAAGTACTTATTTAATTATTTTTTCATGCTTCCTTTTACTGGCGCCTTCGTTTTAATTGCCTCCGGATAAGTGGATAAGTGGCCACTTCATAACTCGAATAAGTTCTGCGTGACTATCCCCGCAAGTGAGGATTATGCATCAATTCGAAGTTATATCTTCAACTTCTTCAATGTAACCCGTATAAGGCACCACATATTCTTCCCAGATTTATAAGATATATCGCTGAGCATTTAAAGCGCCTCACTATATAAAAGCCACGTCTTACGTCCAATCAAAGATACCTCAGCCCAGAAAATTAGAGAGCCTCCCCCGAAGCTGACGGTTTCCTGTATGCAAATATAATACCCCTGGGCTTCGCATTACTTTACAACGTCCATCCGAGCCTGATGATTTCATTCGGCACTCATCATTAAATATAATAATACCCCGACTTTACAAAGGAGTTTTTACTAACGACAGATGCTTCCAATTTTGCTATTGGTGCCGTACTATCGCAAGGACCAAAAGGAAGTGACAGACCCATAGCTTACGCGTCGAGGACTTTAAACTCTAGTGAGATTAACTATAGTACCATTGAAAAGGAACTTTTGGCTATAGTATGGGGAACGAAATACTTTCGCCCATACTTATTCGGAAGAAATCCCATTGACTTGCTGAGTTGCCGATGCGCTGTGGTTAATTTGGTCCCAGTTGCTGGGTTATGTGGTGTTCAACTTCAACTTTTGTTTATGGCTTCTGTGGTTAGGGTTGCCACAATTTTGCCAATGTCGTGTCGTTATGTGGTGTTATATTCTATTCCCAAAGTCTTTTTCTCACTTCAATGTCACAACACGCTGACTCAACCCTTGCTGAGTCTCAGTTTCAGTTGTATCCATTTTTTGTAACATTCACTAACAGTAAATCCAACCAAATCACTCAAAAATCAGGACTTGAGAGTACTTTTATTGATATGGATCCATGGATCCAGTTGATGACTATCTTACTGTAAAATTAAATTTTCTACCATAAATTCAAACTAAGCATATTTTCTTATTTTAACTCATGACTCACGTAAGAATAGGAATTATTGCACAGATTTTCATGAATTAACGTTACGATATTTTACAAGTTTTGGGTTTATTTGAGGCCAACGTCACATTCTTCGTAGCTCCTAGGAGCTACTAAATTACTAGTACTTTCAGAACTTTAGGATTTCTGCGTTAGCATCCCTAGTAAGCCTGTGGAATATGAAACGGTGTTCGCAGAGAATCTTCACCTAGTATTTAGAGAAATAGGACTTGTACAAAAAAAAGTCATATATTTCGCTCTATGACTTATGAAAAAATGCTTTATTACACAAGAACTGCTTTGGGCCCGGTCAAAGGACGCTTTGAATTTAGATGGTTGGTATCGGACTGCTGCGACAGGACGGGTGTCGTACTGCGCACGGTTTTTTTTTGGGATTATATTCCTCACACGTTTTCGCGTCAAGTCATTTCAAAATTGACTTGACGCAAAATTGAAAACGTGTGAGAATATTCCGACGCACGTCCATTAGAAGGACGGCAACATCGAAAATAACACGTTGAGCGCATCGTGTATTTTGTAAAATATTATATTCGTAACTATGGACGTTTTAAAAACTGAACTGTTTATAAACTTATTACAGTTACGGCCGGCTGGCGCTGTGTGTCAAAATGTGACGAATATTCTAACCGATTTAAAAAAAAATAAGGATTAGTAAGGCATAATATGTGAAAAATTATCAACGATATTAAAAATAAAAATGCGGGTGAAACTTGGGTAGAGTTTATAAAAATCACCAGCATTTTATGTTAAAGCAAACATTGCCAAAGCTGTAGAAAACGTGGTTTTGTTTTTTTTTTTTCAATTTCAGTAAGAGCACTAACAATAACGATTCCTCGCTCGATAGATGGCTCGACTGAAGTCAGTTATAAGTGGAAATCACTAAAATCCGATCGGACTGCAGCCGTGTACCCTTTCAAGTTAGGCGGCTCGTATCGTTCTGCTACAGTCCTGCTGTAGACTCATTTGTCCAAATTGAAAGCGTCTTATGTTACAGTATGTTTATGGGTTTTCGGATGTAGCCTAAGCGGATGTTGGTTGAACCTCCTTCTCGCAAATAAAGCCGTATTCGTGGTTGCAATTGACGTCATTCAGTTTCCCATTGTTGTTGAAAAAGGTCCCGCAAAGTTCGTTGCCTTGCGCGTTGTTGGGTTCGTTAGGAGACCACTCATTGTAGCCCGCCTCTTCGAGCGTCTGATCTGGAATCAACAGATGAAAATTCAAGAGAAGATTTAACTTTTTTTATTCTGAATAAAGGTACCAACCGGGAATCAGTAGATGAGAATAGCAAGGGACCGGAAAGAATGGAGTTATAAAGAGGTCTATACTAAACAGTGCGTGCAAAAGGGTTGAATGATTTGACTTCCAGACAAAGTTTGGATAAAATCCTTTGCTAAAACAATCGTTTTTATGTGCAGGTAAGGTAGGCCCCTACATTGCTTTTTTATTTAGCATGATACTAGTTCTTATTTCAAGAATTTCAACCAGGCTGTGACCGGACCTAGCGGCTGAGTGATTACATCACCCGCGTACCAAGTGGGAGGTCACGGGATCGAACACAGCCAAGGTTGATATTTTGGGGATAAATATCAATAATAAACTCTCACGACGCACACATTTTAATGATGACATAGGTTCAAGACTATCCATTTGACTAAAAATGTTAAATAAAATAATATCCCAAAAAATCTACATCGGCGGGACTCGAATCACGATATTATAAATTCTTGTAATTTTCCGTATTATGTGTAAGTTAGTACTTAAGTACCCTAAGTACTTAAGTACGTAAGTTAAGTATATTAAATAAGCAAAGCGATACTCTCTTCTATAGTACCAAATGTACCAAACTATAGTCATTGAACGAAAACTGTTTCCCTTCTAGGTAAAACCTCGGCGTTTCAAGCCCAAATCATCCCAATAATTTCAACCAGGCTGGTAACGATCTCGTGGCTTCGTTGCCCCCTGGTGTACCAAGCGGGAGGACATGGATATCTACAAGTCCTGCCGAGGTTGAATTTTTGGGATCTTGTTATTTCCCTAACACTTAAAAAAACAAATATCTATGTGACCGTTGGGTGTTTAAAAAAAGTATAGATGATGATAAAATCTTACTGAAAATAGTTTTGAAGAGCAGCGTCTCATTTCCCTGTGGCGGGTTGGCTCTGTATCCTGCGAAGTAGAACCAGGTGGCTCGGGAGCCGCGGACCCTGGTATCGCGCGTAAGGTTCTGCACCGCCTGACTCTCAGCCAGCGAGTTGAGAACCAGCAGATGGGAGCCCTCGGCGCGGCACTCCGCGTACGCCTCGTTCCACGAGTATGGACCTGATGGGATCCTGTAGCAGCTACCCACTGATGGTATATATTCGTAGCCTGGAGAATTTAATAAATAATGCTAGACATTTTTCACACAGTATCATCTAGCCCCAAAGTAAGCAGAGCTTGTGTTATGGGAACTACATGACAGATATACTAAGTAACTTAATTTTTTTTTTTTAAATACGGTTACCTACATACATTTTATGCTTGGAAAACACCCAGACCCGACACAAATATTTTCAGATCATACAAAATCGGTGAAAATCTAACCCGAACTTCAGAAATAGGTTGTCAAAGTCAGCGTCACTGTATCATTATGTGTTTACATTTTAAAATTATTTAAAATCACCATTGTTTCTGATGACAGAGATGTTAATTAGGTACCTAACGGAGAATACCAATTTAACATCTGAGTAAAGTAGTAGCAGAGACGTTACCACGATAATTTTATTTATATACAGGGTGACCAGGTCTGGCTAGAAATAACACTCGTTTTAGTAAAAAGCTAGTAGAATATTCCTTACTTGAGCCATAAACATCGCACTGGGAATTGTAGGGTGCATCGCTAGCCTTCACCTTGCAGAAGAAGGGTAGTAGCTGGAAACAAGGGTAGTTGTCGACGTCCCCACTCCTGGATATTGCCTCACAGCTACCGAACGATTTTTCTGCTACCTCCTGTGACACTGGAATTTCATCAAGAGACTCCAGACATTGAACAATAGTAGCTTCTAGCCGAAAACATATTTATAATTTTGACCAGGATGCTAACGATCTCGAGGTTTAGTGTTGGTATTGCCCCCAAGTAACACACATCCTTGTGATATGTACAATCTTGGACACTTTCAAAAAGGCTCCACCGACACACCCACAATATTATAATAAAAAAAAAATGCGCAATGTATTTAAAAATAGATGCATAGCAATATATAATAAATTATAATAAATTGGTTTATTAAGTTTACTTAAACTTAATATATGTTCGTAACTTGAATTTTTTTTTTATAATACCACTTACTAGTACCTACACCTACTACTAGTACTACTGTAACTACTGAATAAAAGCATGCTGTGTCAACCAAAATGCCATTTTGCTTGTCTGTTTCAATAGCTCTGAATAACTGACCAGATTTATAACGTAACTTTCTTTTAACTAATTAATTTGTCAAAACCAAGTGTACTGTGAAGTTCCTACGGTGAATAGATGAGTACCTATATGTATGATTTTTGATCTGTCTCCTGTCGCGTCTCGACTGGCAACATTGCTTCTAGAACTTACAGTAAATGAGCGGCTGTTCCTCAGCGGAATCATGATGCTGGCCGTCCTGAGCGAGCCACGCGTGATGCGGCAAGTCGGGATACTTCTTGAACATGCCGTGCGCTTGAATGATGTCTTCGTGCGACTCTGCTTTCATGAGCTTTGACCCTTTGAATAATAGTAAGGTAAATAGTGTTTTGTTTTTCATAGAACTTTGTTACTAGTAGCATCTAGGTATACCTAGTAATAACATAATGTGCCTTGGTGACGACAAGAATAAGTACATACCAATCGACAAACTATAGTAGGTAATCGATGAGCTAGGTGATTCGAATTATAGCTCCCTCAATCGCAATAGGTACATCACGCAAAAACTTTGACAGATAGCTTTCCAATCTGTTTTTCTTATAAAAAACCGGACAAGTGCGAGTCTGACTCGAGCACCGAGGCTTCCGTACAAGCTTGTACCTATGGTCACCAAAATAATGAACATTACTCAAGCTCATAAATTATGAAAGCACCAAACATTGCTCTAACTAACAAACAGATAAGTTGGATTGAAAGAAAAAGTTAACATTGTATTTGAAAAAAAATTCGCCCGTACACCGGTATAGGTACCTACGTCTCGGTCAATTCTACAACTTCAAATATAAGTCTGTAATCGCAGATAAATATTTTTCGCAAATAATAGTCCTTTGCTTGTGCTGAGACCTTACTTCTTGCCAATTTTTATGATTCTAGGTCAACGGGAAGTGCCCTATAGGTTTTGATTTATTTGAGAGTATATGTCGCTGTATTTGACAAAATATGTCGCATAAATGGCCGTATTTTTTTCTATTTTACTTAGATATTAATTTCACCTTAATACCTCCAAGCTGTCCTGACAAAAAGGAAAGACTGACAGACGGACAACGAAGTGGTCCTATATGGGTTCCGATTTTTCCTTTCGAGGTACGGAACCCTAAAAAACGGCATTTAATGTTGAAAAGGTTACCTGAGAGGTTGAACCTACTTAAGTTTCCGAGGCCTAACACAAAATATTGTGGTCAGATAACCATAGTTCAATAGATAGATAGAAAGAAAATGCTTTATCGCATAAGATAAAACTAGTACATAGGCGACCGTAATGCTAATTTGCATCTTAAGATTGCAAGAAATCGGTGAGTGAAATTCGCGTAATAATCGCGTAATTCTATGCCGCCCCTAAGGCTTCAATTTACAGTATATTTCATTCGGCTGATGATGACTAGTACTAAGTAGGTATTTGTACCTTCTATCTGGCAAATTTGGTCGGCGTTCCAGCCTCGCCTGGATTCAGCATGGAACTTGTAAAAGGCATCCGTCTTGCGGTTGTATTCGTAGTCCGAGCGGTAATGCTTGGAGATACGAGGTGGCGTTGCTATAACAGCTGCAATTTTAGTAACAAGATGAATTCACCGTAGGGAAACAGGCGCACAGTGCCTTCCTATATAAAAGGATGTTTAGTCTATCTTAGGCATCTGAGGTCTATCTTACCATATCAATTTCTACCCATATATTTTTCACACAGCATCATCTAGCCCCAAAGTAAGCAGAGCTTGTGTTATGGGAACTACATGACTAATATACCACTTATATTTTTTTTTTTGTAAATATGTACATACATTTTATTACATAGAAAACACCCGGGAATCGAACCCGCAACGTTCTGCGTCACAGGCGGGCCTTCGCCCACTGCGCCACAAAGGTCGATAAATTACATGAAATAAATTAATAATGCTGGTCATTTTCACTCTGCTTAGTTTAGGGCTAGATTATGATTTATATTATGAAAGTAATTAAAAAATAAATAGCCATTTGTTGCAATAACATTACAGAGTTAGAAAATCATTAGGTATTGATTTGAATAGTAGTTCTATTTTTATTATTCTGCAGATCCCCTTTACAAGTTCAGATCTCCTCCAAAGCTCAAGATCGAGCAATTGGTCTCGATCTTGAGCTATTTTATGCCAGTGCGAGCTAGCAGTATTCTTTATGTCGTCTTCCCAACGGGTAGGGTACATACTGGCGGCGATTCTCTTGTACACCAACTATACCAATGTTTGTCTCGGGTCTGGGTGTTTTCTATGTATAATATGTAGGTATTTACAAAAAAAAGTAAATAAATAGTATATCAGTCATGTAGTTCCCATAATACAAGCTCTGCTTAGCTTGGGGCTAGATGATGCTGTGTGAAAAATGTCCAGTATTATTTATTTATTTATACTTAATTTTAAATATCACTCTCTTTTACTAACATTAACAAAATAAAGAGATAGCAACAATTTCAGCGATGTCAAATTAATCAGATTTCAGTTTAGAAGAGCGACACGTTAACTAATTTGACATGAGTCAAATACTTGTAATCTCTTTCTTATGTGCACTATCAGTAAAAAAAGAGCGACGGTTTAAATTAAGTTTTGTTGGTGTACCAGAGAATCGACGCCATTATAGGTACACAGAAACATTAACTTTGATGTTGCGTAAGTGTTAAATATAATATATTACATATTAGGTATGTAACAAATGTAATTTCTTAAATATATTATATATTTACCATATGTGTAGGTACATACTTACCAAATGGTAGATATAATACGCGTAATGTAAGCGGGTTCTGTAAATTGCCATCTCTACAATATGAAAGACCTTTTGTTTGTTCTTGGATATACTTACCCAGCTCACAAGAAAATTACATCTAAATAAGTGCAAAGTACGAGATAAGTAGCAGTCACAAATTATTCAACCGTTGTTATTAGTAGGTAGGTATGCATAGTACTACGATCACTGATAAGTGTAAACAATTCTTAAGAGAATCCTCTGATTGTGACATTATTCGGTCGAATCCGCATAAAATCGTTATTTAGGCTGTTCAATATAAAGTTTAGCTCATATAACTCTTGTTCAGTAAATATGTAGGTGTGAATGGGCAGGTAGGTTTTTTTTTATATCGTGGCTTCACCTTTTTCTTTTGAAGTTTACTAAGTTAATAGTAAGGAATATGCTTCTGTTGATTCACCAGAGCGACATTATTAGTATTGCGATTAAGCTCTTTAATATAGAATTTAAAAAAAATAGTACCTACAATCAGTGTACACTCAATGCAATATGCACTTAAAGGTTCAAATTATGGTATACCTAATTGCGAATTTGTATATAAACGAAAATAATACTTACAGAACAATGAAGTTAGAATAAAAATCACGTATTTTTCCATTATGTTCCACACATTATAGAACCGTTCGTGATCGAGAAACAACAATAATGATTTTGCGTAAGACTAATGTAAACAATCACAGGCATTAATCAGAAGTTAGACCCTGACCAATTGATAAGCTTATTATTAGGTATTTCCAGGTCAGAGATAAAATGCATGAAACGTAGGATTGAAAGAAAAAAACCTTAAAAATAATATATAACTACTTTAGAGCAATAAAATCGCAAACCGTACTTTTTTCTTAGAAGTTATTTTTTTAACTACACTACACAAATATTATAAAGAGGTAAAATTTATAAGTTTGCATGTTCGGGGGTAATCAACGAAACTACTCATCCGATTTCACCAATATTGTGAATGGACCTTCAGGGTGCATATAGGCACTATTATCCCAACAGACCAATTTTGTAACGTAAGTCGACGAAGAAACGGTCGACCGAATGCGTTTCTTACGAACGCTGCCTTAACGGTAAAGGAGTTACTTTTAATCTGCTACTTTTTCGAGTACCACGCCGGTGAATACGTGTGCCAGTAGCTAGTGTTATATAATTATTTTTAAATATGACTGGTCAGGCATATTAATATTAGCCCCTGCTAAATAAAGCAAATTCGCGACGTAACATTTGTTTGGATTTACTCACTGAGGCGAACTTTGACCTTTTCCCGCAAGTAAATCGCCACCGCCCCGCGCCAGTTTGCGCGGCCCTACATAAAAGGCGATATGTCCCTCTACAACTTCTAAAATTTATATCTTGATTAAACCTTGAACCAGGAACGTTTACTACCCTTTCCAATATTCGATCTATGAGTATAAGCGCTTTAGACAAAGGAGTAAAATGAAAGAAGTTTGTAATTATGCAGTAGTTTATTGATACAGTGTCTCGAGGTCGGCCACACTATGCCGAGCCCCGCACTACACATAGCGGCCACACAAACAAACAATCTGTTGTCGGACCTTATATACACTTTTACACTTATCTATACATTCGACGAGGCTATCAACAGAAATTACCGCCAATTAAGGTCATCGACTTATATATCGCTTCATTCTGTAATGCGAAAACATAATTTGCTTTAGTTTTTTGGAATGTTTACTTAGATAACAATGCTACATGAGTATTATTTACTAGAATCCCTGTAACAGAGTTGTTTAAGTGAATGGCCGCCTCCGTATCGCTACAAAATTATTACAATAGTTTTGGCAGTTCGCAACAATATGGTAAAATGCATCTAAGTAACTCGGTACACGACCGAAACACGTAATTATTAATTATTTACATTTTACGCAGCGCCTTCTGAGTTTAATACCGTAGTAAAACTAATTCATATCGCCTACCGAGTCAGTGGCCGCAAATGTCAGCTACGAAATGTAAATAACTTTACCAAAATGTTAGTTTGAAAACTACCCGTCGTCGTGCAAGTCTTGTTTCTCATATCCGTTGCTAAAGGTACTGTTCACTATTTCATCTAAACCCATCTTCTAAATGAGTTTTAAAACTGACAAATCGGCCACTTTTGTGTAATAAAAACTAAACTATTAGGGAATATCGATTGGAGTCTAGGCTCGTCTAAGCGAGCATCTCTACTAAGTCTTATTGCGTACGTTGTCTTGGGCAATACAATGAAAAATTATGACAGCCATTTGATATTATAATCTAACTTTTAAGAGTAACTTATAAAAATACTATCAGTGCACAAAATACCTACAATTTACATTTCGACTGGTAAACGCTAAAATTATTTTTAACACAAAGAGTACAAATTATTTTCTTATTATTTTGTTGTTTTTTTTTGTAATTTTTGCATCACGTTAAAAAATTATACGAAGATTATTGAACACAAAGCTTAATTATATAGGCATCTAATGACAAGAGACCTAAAACTTATCACAATTACTATATTTACAGTAGGAAATCATAAAAACTAATAAAACCTTCGCCCCTGTCAAGGATATGAGCTTTAACTCAAGATTAAAAGAAAAGTATTGGCTGACTGGCCGTACAAATAAAATGTGATGTCACCTAAAAACTAAAAATCACTTGTGTAATGAACAGTCGTGTACTTAAAACTTAAAATAATTATACGAGATCTTCGGAAGCGCAATACGTAATTACACAAAGTATGAACTCGAAGCGTTCGATATCGCTTTGAGGCGCAAAACCGCGTATCCTCCGCAGCTGGAATAGCAGTGACAGTGACAAACATATGTCTATCTCTTTCGCGCTTACTCCAAACGCATGTTCCGTCTCAGTCTGCTGCCATTCCACCTACCCATGCCTTTATTCTATTTAACTACTTATCCTATTTACATCGTTCGGAGGACGCGTGTGGTGTAAACTGCGGTTACGACATAGCTTATTTGAAAATGAGGATAAAATTAGCTAATAACAACTCGCTAGTATTTACAGGACACACTATTATAAATTGGTGTGAACGATTGTGTTTAAGAGTCCAATAATTACGCTTAACGGATCACAGTGACAGTTTTCTGAGATAAGGCAAGGTGGGGTCTGTTGCGGTCGGGTTAGGGCGTCCACAATTTTCACACATCATTTGGCATTTAAAAAAAAAACAGTAATACAGTACTGTGTTAATAGTACTAAAATAATCGTAGCGTGCTTGAATGTGTTATAGTTTGAGCAAATATTTGAGATGTGAAAATTGAGAACGAGCCTAACGCAAACTCGCCTCTTTTGTACCATCAAAACCGGCTGTTGCGCGATTCGCTGATAAAACATAGGACGCCATCTTGTTTTGCCATAAAAACATTACAAAATGGCGGATTTTTTTAAACATTAGCTGTAGTGGAAGAAAAAAAGTTTTTTTTGTTGTAATTACATTTCACTAAATGAGAAATCACGCAACAGCGTGCTTTGGCTTTCCTTTCTGTGCGAGCTTTTACATCGGCTAAATCCCATTACCATAAACTAGAGTCTAACATTAATACTACACTTTTATTTACAATTTCAATCGTTTATAATAGTTTTGAACTAGTTTTAAGGCTACGCCGTCGCTCGACACTGACACAATTCTTCCTATTACAACGTTAGCCGCGTGACGAATGAAAACATCAATTTTGTAAACCATACGTATGAAAATGCCAATATAATTACGATGTCATATTAAAATATTCACGCACACTAACACAAATAGGTACATTTATATCAAACTTCTAATATAAACTATTAAATGCTCGAATAACACATTGCATATACAGACACATTGATAGATATACAATATCTCACTACGCGATGATCTGAATAATGGCGCCTGCAGACTACAGACAAAACTAGACTACTGCTACGTTAGTCAATTTAGAATAACTAGCTGTATAAAATGTGTTTTCAGCAACCGATTGAAATGTCAGCCGATCTAAAGTCTGCAGTCTGCCTTCACCATTTATAGAACAATATTTTTTTTTTGTTTTTAGTTTAGCATTTCCATGTCATATTCTAACAGCTATACTAACCTATCTACGTAAAAATGTTCAGTCGATGTTACATACAAATGGTGTTAAGGGAATAAGCTTGGTATAATTTTATACATAGTTGTAAGGCTGCGTGCAGACGCCCGTATAGAGTCGGCAGACAACTCATCATTTAAGTACGAAGCGGTAGTCTGTACGCAGCCTTAGAAGGAATCAAATACTCGTGATACCTTAAAATAAAAAGTCAGTAAAATAAAATCCAATTGAATTATATGACGTTATATGCTCGTTACGTCCATACTACACAGAATCAGGTAAACAAGGTTATACCCGATAAAACATAAAATGTCAAAACACACAGAACAAACGATATAATCACAACATTTTCATTCAACAAAAAGTTCCAGGTCAGGATTTGAACCCTCGATCTTATTGTCGTTAGACAAAATCGAAAGGCGACCACGGTCAAAACATTTTGTATAATTTAGTTCTGCAATCTGTGTTTAATCAAAAACACACAAACCATTATAATACGGAATCGATATACAAATCAAACTACAATATACACAAAGCTTATGTAAATAAACACACACAAATGTAAGGCTAGATACATAATAATAATAACATGTATTGAACTGACAAATTTGTTTCTTTACTTCGTCTCTTTCTAATCCGACCAACCAATTTAGATTACAATTTCGTTGTTATTTTTAACACACTAGCAATGTTTCCGTCCATGTTTTACATCAATTTTCATTAAGTTACAGAATCCTCAACATTATACCTACTACACATGTATCTACATGCTACATAATACGATACGATAAACGTATATGAATTAAGTTTTTGGTAAAGCAAGACGCGAGCTGCCGTATTTAAGTCAAAAGGAGTTTTACTTTTAATGCATGGTAATCGCGATAATAATGTCGACAGTCGCTGCATGAATTTATAACGAGATTCAAGAATTATTAAATATTAATTTAGATACCTAGTAATAAAATTGTATTAGATAATAAGATTTCAATAGTTGTGATGTCAAAATATTGAACGAATGAATTGCATAAAGCTGTCACTATATCTACATAGGTACTTTTGTATTGCTATGGGATTTTACAATCTTACACTTACTAAAGCGATTCGCCTTCATTCCGAACGAGCTACCACTACATCAACACGAATTAGAACCCTACAGCAACGCGATCCGACAGCAAACAGAACAACACATAACTAGAAATTAAAGGCGTTGTCATAAAGTTCATTTCGTTAATCGTCTGTTCACGGAGAAACAATAACATATAGCGCCCTCTCTTGGGCAATTGCATGGAAGGGAAAAGTACGCACTACCATTGCCACCATGCCCGTTAGACAAGAACCCCTTTCTGTTGGCGATAACGCCCGCGGAAAGATTGAATTGTATGAAAATGACCGTTTAGCTTTTGACATGTCACGTGATAGCTGCCAAGTTTTTCCTTGTCAAATTTGCGTTAGCGTAAATGTAAAAACTAAGCGTATTGATCGTGAGGTATTTGTCTGGACACACATGAGTGCACCATGATTCGTTAATGGCGACCAATGACGTGTAGTCCCTTTATTTCAATTCGTGTTTCTCCGTGAACAGAGAATAGTTCATTTTCCTATTTAGCTATGGTCAGTGTGTTTAAGAGGTAGGGTATATCTTGCGTCGTTGTAGATGGTGCGTCGTTTGTAGGAGGGTCATTCCCATTGGTGCGGCGAAGGCGGCAGTTCTGAGGGATGGGCGACTGTCGAGCTGCAATAAATCATAAGTGTCGATCCAAGGTTAGTCAAGTTGACGGTGAGATGAGTCAACCCACACCCACGCCACATTATTACTCCATGGATTCCGATCAAACACAAAATGGGGTAAGTATTCTATTTTTTAAGTCAATCATTGTAGTTCTTAAAAAGGGACTTTATAATATCGCAAAAATTCAACCTCGGCGAGACTCGAACCCTATTATATTATTTGGAATGTTAATCTTGTGTTTTCCCTTAATTGTAGGTTTAACACTTCAAAAACCAAATAAATAGGGACGGTTAATTTCCCGTTGACATAAAAATAAATAAAATGGCAGGCCGAAACAATAATCAGCACTGAATTTATTGAAAGCAACAAAAATTTGTCTACGGCCTAAGGTTCGAACGAATCTCAAGCTGATTCTAGATTTTTTTGTCATTTTTTAATTAAATACAAGCCTACGAGTAACTTTTGTTTGAAAAGATCAAGAATCCATCGAGCAAATTAGAGAGACATGCAAAAATTCAACATCATTGACCGATTGATCAATTTTACTTTACTGGAATAATAATGATAATAAAAGAGATTTTCAGCGAAACAGTATCACAAACTACTTATAACACTACGAATAACCGTATACACCACAACCCTCGAGCATGGCGCTATGCTTTCCTTCTACTCATGCACTAATGCCTTCCCAGAATTAAATAAACCTCAGCACAGAGTTCCATTCAAACTGAGTCTGGAACTATACAAACCCCTAGTATTCGAATAAAACAAAATTACATTGCTTTCAAAAGCCTTGTCAACTATCGAAAACAATGACCGGCGCTCCTAAATGAGTATAAAAGCCACAAGTTTTAACAAGAAGATCATACGTTACTAGATTTATTTGATTTTATTGTGCAAATCTAAACAATATTGCAATATCTGTACACCAGTTCACGAAAAAGTGTGATTATTACTGACCTAAGCGATCGTACAAAGTAGCGATAGCGATGTCGCTGATACAAGTTCTAAAATGTGTGTGATTTCCATAGCCATCGAAATGTGATCACGTGACATTCTTATCTGCCATGTCAATCAAATACATTATTCGACTTTCCCACCAGCGACATCCTAATTGTTAAATAGTGTGTACTCTGTCGAATCCCTCTGGTTGACTTTTTGTAATATGGCCAACTTTATAACTCAGATAGGAGGCCGCAAAACAACTTCGAAACATTCGCACAATACCATGCACTGCAACCGAACCGAAATAAGGAGCGGAACGAGATCTAACGATCAACCCTTTTGAAATAACGGAACGACTAAATGCGGAAAGGCAACATTTGCGTTATTTACTTTAGTTGTATACTACCAGACTTTATTTGTTGGTTCTGATTATTAAATATATAACTCTTTATTGCATAAACCAGAATAAAAAAATATATAAGATCATACAGGTCGTGGTAATACAATGGGCAGCCTTATCGCTAAGAGCGATCAATCAATTGCTACTAATTGAATTTGCACAAAATATCTGACTTTATCTGTAAAGTTGCAAACTTTTTTGGTATTCGTAGTTCATAGTTGCCCTACTGAACTTTAAATGTTACTAAATATGTCGTTACATATTTGTTCTTGTATGTTGTACATATTTGTATGCGTAGTTATATACTAAACCTGTTTTGTAGAAAAAAAAACAACATTCTATTCTATTCTTGTACATTCATGAAAAACTCTAGAGCATACAATTTTCGTATCAATTAAAATATGAAATAAATGTTGCCATAACGCATTTGGTCCGCGCACTATTTAGCTACTTTTAGAAGTTGTTTGAGTCTTAAACTTTAATTCCCAAAATCGATGAAGGAATCTGTTACGCAGATTCATTATAAATCGTTCAGAATAAATATTAGATCAACTTGGATTATTTTATCGGTTTCAATGTAACCCGGCAGCATTTAAATGAGTTCTTAGTCCCGTCATGCACCAATGGATCATTCCATCGATCAAACAACATTTAAAAGTAGTCGGGCTTCAAGGTTCGACAACAGAATGTGCAAGGCGTGCTGCTTGAGGCGCTTACTGGGAGTCTGGGCGTATTACGCGGCGCACAGAAATATCACGGGCGATAGCAGTAGTATTTTTGCCGCCGTCTTGAAAGGGGAACAAACTTTTGTTTTCGTACCCGTTCTAGAGCTGTCGCAAACACACAGAAAAAGCTGGTTATTACTAGAGTTGGAGAGACTGTCCAATTTCCCGATAGACACTTACACAAATGTAATTTATAAGAGTATTGACGGACTAACGTCGCACAGAATATATAGCAAATTGTTGTTAAGGCCCGATGTTCGTTCTTGAAGAGGAACATCTTATTCTGGTTAGGCAATGACTATCACTGATTTACTGCACTCTGTAGTACCCTGCCGACGAACTTTTTCATTCAACTAAACGAACTTTACAAATGGTTTTAAACGCTAAATTTCAAACAGCATATACAGGCAGGGTAGGCTACTTCGTCATAACTAACGTATTAATATTGTCGTATTCGTCACAGGGGATAAAGGACTATCGTCTCTCTGACTACAACTACTCTGTCCTACTGGCTAAAAGCGTGAGCCACATCTCAAGAGGGTTGATGATGGCGACTGCGTGGTCATCGCTTCAAGCGTGTAAAGAAAAACCCATGCACAATTCGGGAGCAAAATCACCCGTACTGTGTGAGGTAACTACAGTTGGCGGGGAGGGTAATGATCTGGGGCCTGTTTCTTAAAAGCTACAAACTGCGAATATGCTCAAAGCGCATATTTTTGATGTAAAAACTTTAACAAGCGTTACCCTTCCGTTATTTGCAGCTTGAAGCTACAAATTACGAATGACTACGCTTGTCCATTAGTAATTTAGTAAAGGAGGAACCTGCGTTACCGTTTCTACATTATTCGTAGCTTGTTACTTTCGTGAAACACGGCCCTGAGTTTAGACAAAGTAACGTACTAATTAGCAATTAGCGATGTTCAAAAATTTACGGGATCGACTTAAGCTATCGAAATGTGATCACGTGACATTTCAATAGCTTATAATTATGTAAATTCCATATTTTTTTTAATATACCTATAATGTTACTTTGTCTAAAACTTCTGTTCTCTCAGGCAATTGCTTTTTTCACATTTTGTCGGACTAATCGTAACGCCAGTCGTATTGCAACCATTTTAAAGTGGAGTTTCACTTGCCACCTTTCTTGACAGGCATGAGAAGTGAACGTTTAATTTGAAGCTCGTCTCTAAAGCCATTATCATAGCGGCCAGTCGTGCTGGCAAGAAAAGAGAAAACGCTTTTGCTCAAAATTATTCATTTTGCACAAAAAGGTTACCCTTTTCATAGAATTGAATTATTTTATTTGCCGACTGGCCGCTATGCCAATGCAACGCTGGCCTAGCCAACTAGACAGTTAATACAAGGGGATACATTCAAGGTCATCTTGACGAGTGGATTGGCGACTGTCTAATTGGCCAAGCCGTCATTCGCTGCTTTGCCACTGGCCTTACGAATAGTCCAATAAAACGTCAAATAGAAATTGTCCAGAGTATAGATTATAGCGGCAAGGTTGCGATAACGACATAGGCTCTTTACTTGTGCGACCACGGTTGCTAGACCTACTTTCCCTTGAATGATCTCAACTTTTCAGTTCAAGGAATCGGTCCCTATTACGGTAGCTAATGGTAATGAATAACTCGACAATGAAGATCGTTAGAGCAATGGCTAAAAATAACGCATTAGAAACAAAACTTCTACACAAACTTTTTTCCCTTGACTTTATTATAAAAAAACATCGGTTCTATATTTCGCTTTCGGTTTATCAAAAGCTGAAAAAACAAACCATGTTCATAATGCAGTATTTTCAACTTTATGATATCCCGTAAATTCTCAAAGCAGGCAATGGTGAGGTTACGCAATGACAACGGCGCAGTTACAACTACGCCACTGAGTCCAGTATAGCCATCTGGTCTATATCTCTAAAAATGTCATCTTAGAGATTGTTTAGCCATTGAATAACTGAAAATAAATTGTCTGAGTTGTCCACTTCCATTGGATACCGAAACTACGGGGCAGCTTAGGGATGTCTGGAATATGTGAGTGGCACATCCGTGCACATACAGAACGCACCGTGCCACACCGAGTTGTGATGACCGTTTGCTTCGTCTGTTTTATTATCTTTCACAGGCCTGCAGACAACACTGAACGTAAACAATAAACGGAAATTTAACTTTCGCTGGTGAATGTGCAAAATAGTTAGGTCGTCTTAGTTTGTTGATTATACGATCAATGCGCGATTTTCTAATAGCCTAATACTTTTTCATAAAAATAAATAACTTGAATCGAAATTTTTAAACTGCATATGAATATAATTTTGACTCTAAGATTTCAGTTCCTCCCGTGATCTGTGACGAAATATCGGGATACATTCACGCTCACAAATCATGGTAATATCCCGTTTATAACTTCTTCTAACTATCATAAACAAGGACTGGCGAAAACAAACCAATAATTAGTTCAACAATTAGTAGAACAGCCCCCTAATTGCAATAACAGAATGGTGACCGTGTGCGACTCATTTAGACAGGCTTAGCATTGGCCTAAAATAATTAGATTTTCATAAGAAAATGAGTGTCATTGTATCGTTCTCATTGCCATTTCGATAGTACCAATCAAACTATATCCGTGACATTTCGGTCGCTTTTCCGTAAGGTATAAATAGTCTTTGTAAAAGTTATCTTAAACATCGCATTATCGTAATAACTAGCCAAACTAAGACGCCGCATCAACTTGCAAGAAGCCAGGCCAGCTAGGACAGTAAGCATTTAAACTGGTCATTCCCTCGGCCAATGAAATGCTACGCCTGAAAGCGGCTTTACTTGCGCGATATCTACTGTCGTTATTTTATCACACAAGCTTCTTCTACGCTCGCATAGTACTCAGCTAAAACGAAGTAGTACTGAGAAATAGGCGCTTTGTTCTTCCAAATTCCAACCAAATCGCTTCAGCCGTTTCTACGGTAACAAACATAATATCCATTATTTCACATTTATAATATCATGTAATCATACCTACTGATATTATAAATGTAAAATAATGGATGATTAGATCTTCGTAACCGCTGAAACGATTTGAATTAAATCTGGAATAGAGTTCGTGAATTAGAATAACACATAGGCTACATTTTGCTCGAGTACCATGTGGAACAAGCCGTGAGAAGCTTGTATGCAATAACAACGTTGCCATGGTAACCAATCTTTGATCACAGATGAATAAAATATTGAAGCGAATAGTGCACGCGAGGTAATGAAACGCGGTCAGGTAGTGTTGTCTGCACGCCCGTCGGGTTGGACTGTTGTGGCCGCTGGGTGTGAGATTGCAAGCGTGTAAGGTAACGTATCGCAAAGAAATCACCTAGTGTCGGTTGGTTGCGGTTGATGAGGCGGCCCCTTACCTTGCGAAGCTCTTGAACGCCGCCGATTGGGGATTGATGCAGAGCGGGACGCGGGACGTCTGCAGTTGCTCCGCTATAAACTTGTGGATCTCCTCTGTGGATTGGGGGAAGTTGACGTATTAGATTGATACGAATTCCAAGACATCGCCCTCCCCCAAAAGGGAGGGGGAACCGAGAGGTCCGCTAAAAGCGGGCGATCACCGACAGAGCCGCGGTCGAATCCAACCGGCACCCGTAGCCCTGTCCAGAACGAATCGGCCCATGACGATCGGTTTGACGATGCATTAGCCCTCAGGTGATAAACGGAATATGGAATGGTTTTTAGTAGGTATGCAACCACCCACTAGCAATTTGTTAGTGGTCTGGTTAGTGAGCCCGACAGACCCCATCAGCTCTCCTCGGGCCGGGGGAAATGCGTAAATGCATTTTCCCATCGGAAAAAAAAGTTTAGATATATACGTACGAACAGATAGAAAATGCTTTATTGCACAAGACAAGACAAGTACATGGGCAAACTTAATGCTGATTACCATTTTCTTCCAGCTAACCTTATGTAATGAAGAATGGGGTAATGCGTTTGACTAATGTGGCGCATTGGGCGAAAGCCCGCCTGAGACGCAGAAGGTTGCGATTTCGATTCCCGCCGCGGGACAAATGTTTGTATGATCTGCAAATATTTGTCTCGGGTCTGGGTGTTTTCTATATATAATATGTATTTATTATATAAAAAAATACATACAAGTAGCTTATCATTCATGTAGTTCCCATAATACAAGCTCTGCTTAGTTTGGGGCTTGATGATGCTGTGTGAAATCCGTCTAGCATTTTTTTTTTAATCGTCGCCATTAAAAACCCCTCGTTACATGTATTGTATGAGGTAAGGTTCACTACGCTCGGCATATGTATCGGATTACCTTTGACTTGGTGGACGGAGGTGAGTTTGCGCTCCCAGCCGTCGTGGAAGGCGTGCGTGGCTTGCGGCTCGAGGTCGGGCGAGTAGTGCCGCGCGGCCGGCGGCGAGCTGTAGCAGCACTTGCACATGCACGAGTGGTAACGCAGCCTGCCTTCCTCCAGGTACGGGTGCGCGAGCGCATCCACCACGGATATACGCTTCGCGGGGTCGAATACCAGCATCTGGAAACACATAGCGGTCCTGGCTTGCCGATTCGTTCTCGTGACAGATCAATTAGGGCACGCTCAAACATACGCGGTGGCGGTGGCGATCATTCACGCGAACTTTGACAACAACTTGACTACTATTTTTCTTTGATCGCCAACAATTTGACCCGGCCCTTTGGTTAGATAACGTTCCGCCACGTCACATTAGGTATAGGTGGTCGGTGGAAATCAGAACTAAGCACTGAGCAACTTCGATCTAAAGTCACAACTATTAAAATTGTAAAGACACGTCGGATGCCTTCACGCTTCCTAAAACACTCCAGAATACCAGAGCTGATGACCACTGCATGTGAAGAAGAAAATAATTCTTCTAACCCCAAAGTATCCTTTAAAGGTTACCTGCGCCAGTAAATGCACTGCCTCGTGAGTGGCTTGTACAGAAAGCGTATAGAGCGCAGCGAGCGCAGGCGGTCGCGGCGCGCGGCGCAGCATGTGAGCGCGTGCGCCGGCGCAAGCGTACCGCATGTCTTCTAGTGACGGCGTACCCAGAAGTTCTGTTATCAGCTCCAGCTGAAAATGTCATGAAGACGTACTTTAATTTCTTGAACAGCATATTCACCATTTATCTCAGCAGCCGGGTTTCTAAGAGTTATAAGGCTGACTCATGTTGACGTGATATAAATCGAAAACCGCAAAGCCTTCGACCATATCAAACAAAGGTATAATTCATTTTTATGTTCCACTTTATGAGGCTGCGATGCAAGAAGACCTCAAAAATTGTTTCGTCTGCGTCAACATTCATTTTAAAACATTAACTCTGGAAGTAATAAACGTCAATACCAATATCACAACTTTTTTGGGAACTACAAGGTTCTATACTAGGCCCAGTCCTGTTACAATTGTCTATCCCATCCTATCCGACTTTATAATTCAGGAAAGCTATCGATATTTAAAAACACATTGACATTTTATAAACGCAAAAGTATAGATGTCTGTTTTAAGTAATAATCCGACTATTATTATTTATTTTAGGACAGTTATCGATGTTTAAAAACGCAATTGATATATTATAAACGCGAAAGTATAGATGTTTAAGTAATCTTTGTAACGGTTAAACCGATTTGGTTCGTGAGTAGACTAATAAGAGTTAGTGTATGATGAATCTCACCTGTTGTACCGGACTCTGAGCCTGGAAAAGTATCCGCCTGCCGAGTAGTTCACCGAATATGCAGCCAACTGACCAAACGTCCACCGCAGCCGTATAGTGATTCGCACCCATCAATATCTCTGGTGCTCTGTAATTGACAATGTGATAATTATAGTTTATGAATATTTCTATTGGTATCTGAAAACCAGATAAAAATGTTCGCTACTAGAGAGACAATTTTATCTGCCGACCTTTGTGACGCAGTGGGCGAAGGCCCGCCTGAGACGCAGGTTGCGGGTTCGATTGCCGCCGCGGGATAAATGTTTGTAAGATCTGCAATTATTTGTCTCGCGTCTGGGTGTTTTCCATAATATGTAAAATATGTATGTATTTATTATGTATGTAGTATATCAGTCATGTAGTTCCCATAATACAAGTTGTGCTTAGTTTGGGACTAGATGATGCTGTGGGAAAAATGTCCAGCATTATTTATTTATTTCAAACCTAGACTTTGACCAATTACAGAAACGAGTTAAACAAAATTGAGAATGTATGCTTTAAAACACAAAATAACGTAACACAACACGTTCCTAAATGATTTCAGCATTAAGCAAGGAATAATACATGCCCAAATACTAGATCAGTATACGAGTTTCAAATCCGGAAATGACATCAATCTGAATTGGAATTATTCGATTCAATCACACTAAGCTGTTTTCAATTTATTCCGTTCAAATTTACGTTTAGCTATCAAACTTGCAAACCTATTAACAGTACACCTTTTTAGCCGCGACGCAAGGGGTCCTTATATGCGTTTGCCATAGACGGTTGTTTAAGAAGAATTCTAACTTATGATTCTTACATAGGTCTTGTCTCCACAAGTGTCGACTAAGCTTTTCAATGATAGAAAACACGTCGCGTGTTCAAAAATGTACTTAAATGTTTTTAGCCAACATAATCTACGTTTGTAATATACATATTTCATGGTCTTTTTGCAGTCTCAGGAACAGAACAAAGATATGCACTTACCATTGTTACCACTTGTAAGTACCAAGCTAGATTGTTGTAACAATATGCCTATGATTGTTTTCCATAGAACAAGTAACAATAATCAATATTTTATGCTCGCAATAACAACCGCGACTCAGAACCACAGTCATGTTATCCACATTTATGGCATGTTGTCGGTAAGACAACAAAAATTCAATGACATACCACTACCCAATATGGATTTCCGTAAGATGATGCTTGAATACAATGCCACTGAGTTACATTGAGAAACATGGTGAGAATTTATAAATACAGGAACTGTATTCCTGACGGTTGAAGTCACAGTCGTAGCAAACGGTCATACGGCGAACCTGATGGAAAACGGTTACCGTCGCCTATTTACATCTGCAACACCTGGGACATTGATGATGCGTTGCCAGCGCTGAAGGACTTTTTTAAGCGGCTCATTTTATATCTTTGCGGAAACATATCAGAAAGCAGCCCATTCAACAGTGAGTGTTCTTTCAATAAATCTTGGATCATAATTGTATTTTAGAGCTGCGTTTGAGAGCACGTCGTTAACATGATCGTCACCACAAAAAGCCTGAAGAAGTACACTACTAGACATAGGCTCCATCAAAAGAGTGCCATGACGAATGATCTAGACTCTTACTAGAGCCACATCCATCCTCTGAAGCTTGGATCATCAGGCCGGGGACCTAGAGCGGTGGTCATTACATTGCATAAAGTGATGACAAATATAAGCTTCCTCAGCATATAGTTAATATAATACTATTATATACACAGCATACACAGTAGGGTAGTAGGTACGTACACTCAATAAAAGCAATAAACAGGAAATCTTCATATGCAAAGATGTGGAGACGAGACAAAGTGGATGAAAATACGAAACTGGTTATAACGCTATTCCATAAAGGAAACAAGTAAACAGCGCTATTCCATTTTATGGCTAAGATTTATGTGTTTTCAATACATGACTTAGAGCCGGGATTTAAAAATTAATTTGCAACCAGTCGACTGCTCTTGAATTATGTCGGAACACAAATAAAACATAAGCGGAAAGGTCATGGCTCCTTTGCACGCATACATTTGTGGTAGCAGACCAGGCTTTACCTACTCGATTTTCCAATTCAAAAACAAGACACTGCTAGCAGACGCAATAATATAAGGAAATAATCCGACTAGGCCCCGATAAAAGGCGAAGAAGAAGGAAAGAACGTAGGGAATTCACAAAAGCTCACGATGTAAATGAAAAAAGAACAGCGAATGCCCACGGGCTCCTCAAAAGATATTTTCGCTGAGTTATACGAATCCATCGCGTCTCTGTCTCTAGTTTCGGGGAACAAATCATGAGGTGCGCGTACCGTGGCCTACTTACAAAGCTGCGGTCAACGTAGATAATCATTATCAGGTAATTTATTTAATCAGTTTTTACCCATCGTGGATGTTGACACTCGAGCTTGCTTCGCTGATTTCAATTAACCTCAGTTTTAAGAATCAAGAGTAAGATATGTGTGTGATACATTGTACCTAGGGAGTAGGCTTGCAAACTGCACCTAGCGATACACCGGAAGATAATGAAGAACGTGACTGTAGATGAGTTCGCCTCGATGCTAAGAATATGAGTTGTTGTTATGTCATGGTGTAAAAATTAGATTCACATCATTAGAGCCCTATTCGCTTAACGAGCTCCATTGAAAAAAATCTTGAATATAAGAGTATACCCTGATTTTCCTCTGATAAAATCTAGGAAAATTACATTAACCGAAAGCCATGAGTAAGCGTCCTCGCTTCACTAAATAGTCCAGGGTCGAAACTAAAGTGAACAGTGACACTGACATTTTTACCTGAGAGAAAAAGTTCAACGACGTTACTTTTCAATATTTTTTGTGTAGTAAAATACATCAGTAATAATAACCCGAACGCCAAAAACTGCAATGCCGCATTTTAGGCTACAGCTGCAAGCAAGCTAACTCATTGAAACAACGTCATACTTTAATGTTGGTACTCAAACCCAAGAAATGAAATGTCTACTACATTAAACACAACAAGGAAACCACTAGCACATTGCAATAAAGATTTTATAAGTCAGGTCTCAAATTCCAGACAAATAAATTAATTGCAACAGTTAACAGACACACTATTTCCTAATGAAGCTTCTAGGTAGTAGAAGCTAACAATAGCTCATCTTAGTAGTTTATTAACATTAATGCATTATCTGTCTTATGATGAGGGTCGTCTGCAACTACGTCTTCCGGTTTTCAAACGCCACCAAAGTCTTCTCTAGTAGTTCTCAGTTGTATATTTACCACCAGTAAATACGTTATCGAGCCTTGCTTTTAGGTATGTATGAGCAACTATATTTTTAAGATAACTGAAAACCTTCTCGTACTTTTTTTTGTAAAGAACAATCTTGGATATAACTATTCAGCATGATGTCGCATTACAAAGTACACTTTGCTTAGGAACTGGATGCATTCGACAATCAAGAGAGAAGCATTTTGAAGATATACTGGCTAGTCTCTGCAATTATGGATACGCCAGTCTCTGTTGCCCGATCAAGGGAAAATTAAGGCTGGAGAACGCGCACCAAAAGGCGTAAACGAGACCTATACGCCTTAACGAGACAAACATAAGTTGCTCGTTTGAAGTACAATGCTTCAGTGGGATTTCCCTTACCTGTAATACTGTGTAACGACCTCCTGTGTCATGTTTTTGCTGGCGTCAGGTTCCTCCACCCTTGCGAGTCCAAAATCGCAGATCTTGAGGACGCAATTGCTGTTCACGAGAAGATTGCCAGGTTTGATGTCTCGATGTAGGATGCGCGCTGAGTGCAGATATTTTAAACCTGAAAAGAAAACGTGATTGAATTAATTAATGAATTCAATTTTAGAAGACACAAAACTGTAATGATTTTTAAGTGAATGGACGAAGGAGTTCTTTTTTATTATCAGTTAAAGTAATGAAAGTAAAATGTAAATAAAAAAATATAAATTATATCATGTGTCACAACCAAAACAGATTGCTCTTTTCTTTGATCTGTCAGTTGATCAATAACTTGTTTTAACTTAGTAACAAAACAAAAACAAACAAACACGCTCACGACTGTCTTCCCCGTTGTGGACATTCTCAGATACATACTCAGTGAGTAGATCTTTGAGGATACCAAGTAGGGGGTAGTCAGAGGCACGTCCAACATTACATTTGGTACATGTCCGCGTTTTGCAAGTTTGCATTCCACGTGACAGGTTGCAAGCCCATCGCCGCTTAATAGAACACTAACTGTTGGCACATGCCTTCGAATTTTTGGTTTTAGGGCATGCCGGTTTCCTCACGATGTTTTCCTTCAGTTCGTTTTGAGCACGTGTTAATGCGCATATCAATTTTTCGTGTGGAAAAATTCATTGGTGCACGCCTGAGTTCGAACCCACGACCTCCGGGGTATCGCCCACTAGGCCAACACGGCTTAGTAAATAACATAAAAATGAAAAATTAAAGAGAGTGATGGTGACCGCCAGAGATAGATGGGAGAGTTTGAGGGAGATCTTTGCCCAGCAATGGGACGATACAGGTTAAAAAGGAAAAGAAACCCTACGTTTAATTTTAAATTTAGATGGTCAGTTGCTAATAACAATATATATAATATAATAACAATATCATTAAAGTAGGTACTCGTTACCATTCATTACCTAGCAATTAGGTAGCGTCTGTTATGAGTTAAGCCCGACATGTAATTCAAGCATCAACATTAATCATTGAAAATTGATACGCCGTTAATGATAAACGAATTTAATGTCAGTTGGCTTTAACGTGATCAGCATTTAGAATCTAGCGATTAAATAATAGATGGTGCAGAGACGCTTCGAACCACTTTAAGGTGGGTTTTGTCACTTCCAAATCCGGTTCATTCCACTAAGTGTGAGACGTCACTAGTTTTCAGATATCCTAGGTTCTAACTGTGTAATGCTCGTTCGTGTTTTGTCACTTATAAACCGGTTTATTCCACTTTGTGTGAACCGTCACTAGTTTTCAGATATCCTAGGTTCTAACTGTGCAATGCTCGTTCGTGTTTCGTCACTTCCAAATCCGATTCATTCCACTTACTGTGAGACGTCACTAGTTTTCAGAAATCCTAGGTTCTAACTGTGAAATGCTCGTTCGTGTTTTGTCACTTATAAATCCGGTTCATTCTACTTTGTGTGAGGCGTCACTAGTTTTCAGATATCCTAGGTTCTAACTGTGCAATACTGTCATCATTCCTACTCAATCTAACTCCCAACTTATTTATTACAATTTGTTTTTTATACGTAAGTAATTATTTATTTTGTAAAAAGGGAATTAAATTCACGTTTTATAATTAATTCTGTTCAAATATTTTAAGACAAAACTCAATCCGGCCAAATTGAAGAAAGAAAATGTATTTTAAAAATAACGGTCGAAAGGTTCGGTTAATAGAAACAGTTGTTTCTAATTAACATAGTATTTTACATTAAAGGAACTGCTAAGAGTGAAGAAGAGCTGGATTTTCTATGGTCTTAATAATAGATGCTAACTATGGCTTATAGTCATAGTTCAACATAGTATTAAAATATCTGTGGTTTACTGATGTGCCTTCGAAGTAAATATTTTAAGAAAATTAGGTAGATACGCAACTCCCTATCATGCTAAACTCTGTAGTTGTGATGATCAGGGAGTTGAGGTTGTCTAGAAGAAATTTAAAGATGAAACATTGAGGATCCGTGTATACTGGTACAGCAGTACCTCATTAGAAACGGTTAACGGACATAACGTTTTGCTGTTCATATGTATATCCTAAACTAAAAGTGCGCGCTACTCCATTTATGCAGCTTTTATGTAATGCGGTAAAGCGAAAATGTCGGAAATATTTCAGAGCTGTGGTTTTCTTTTTAAATTAAATATTAGTTTGGTTTGGTGTATAATTTATGACTATAAGCTTGTTACTTGGCTCAAACATTATCTTTTATTCATATTGTAAAACGGTTATTTTCACGTACCGTACTATTGTTGAACCATCGTACTATATGCATTTTTTGCACCGTTTCACCGACATCATCCCAAACCGATTATCTTAGTTCATTCAATCTAATTAGCCCTAAACAAGAACGCTCACCTTAATAACAAGTTGTCTCTGTCTAGGTCTACGTTGGCAGAATTAGAGAGCACGAAGAGATTTACGAATACCAGAAATAAATAAATAATTCTGGACATTTTTCACTCAGCATCATCTAGCCCCAAAGTAAACAGAGCTTGTGTTATGGAAACTACATGACTGATATACGTTTTTTTTATAAATACATACATATTATGCATAGAAAACACTCAGATCCCGAGACAAATATATGCATATGCCAACATTTGTCCCGCGGCGGGAATCGAATCCGCAACCTTCTGCATCTCAGGCGGGCCTTCGACCTTATTATATTCAGAGGTCGTGTGAATATAATAAGGTCGTATACTAATAAGTGCATTAAATCATTTCACATTACGGTAGTATAAGTGCCTTGAAACTACTGTATTGCTGTCGTATCATGCTGTCATACGGGGTAGTAGGATTTAACGACCACGGTGGCGCGGCGGGCAAGTAGCCAGCTGTGACGTAGGGGGTGCGGATTCGGTTCCAGCTCCGGAACAAATGATTGCTTGTTCTGCAGACGCTTATTCCGTGTTCTGGGTGATGCGTTGCTACGGTACTCGGAGTTTCTGATACCCTTAACACAGGGAATCCTAATGTTCAGGGGGTCTAGACAAATACCACTTTCTGTTAGCGTTAACGCGTGCGGAAAGTTTGAATCGTATGGAAATGACATTAGCTGTGGAAATGTCACATGACTGCTGCCAAGAACCAAAAGCTCAAAGGCTTGTGTCGTTGATTAGTGCTCCAATCAGCAGCGATAGGCTTGTAACATATCACGTGGAAAGTTAAGCACAATGCAAAACATGGACACGGGCCAAACTAGACCTAGTCCAGATGACGCTTTCTGCGCGCGGCTCGACTCGCGTGATTTGACTGTCTGTCATGGGAAAACAATCGTGAGCGTGTTTGTTATTTATTTATTTTAATTTCCCTATTGGTACAGCTCCACCTGTGACTAAAGAACTATACAATGACACTTGCCTCAGATCAATAAGAGAACCACTTATTGTGAGTGGCTCAATCGTTTTTTGTATTTAAACAGCGCCTCTAGCAGATCGTATTTGTTCAAAGCACGGTGCAAAACTTGGAAAAGGGCCTCTGATACGTGTCACGTTCTTTATCACTTATCAGTCGTGTAAAGGGGAAGTGTGTAATGTATCCAGTGATTAGCGGTTTGGGCCAGATCAACTTATCCGAATATGTTGACCTGGCTGACTGGCGAATTGATTAAACCAATTACTGAGCTGTTTGATTAAACCAATTACTCAAATGTCACATGACCTTGACAAATTTGCGTTAGCGTGAAAGGAAAACTAAGCGTGAGATATTTGTCTAGACCCCAGTACTATTGTATGTGTCTGCTGGGTGTTTATTATTATAATTTATATTATTAACAAAACTACAAAAACTACGTGGGACGACTATCGAACGGCATCAGCAATGTTAGACGCTGTGTAAGTCAATTATATGTCCGCAGTCTGATTCAGCTGTTCTTAAAAAGGTGTTTTGAGCGTTACACAAGTAACACTCCGCTCCCGGCGCTGTCGGTGTTGCCAAAACAAATTAACGACGCAGTAGTAGCGAGTTTAATTTCCCAAAGGGTGTACCGCAGTTTTCCACACGCAGCGCCCAATGTCATGCGTACACCTGAAGGTAACGTCAGAGTATGCGAATTTCATTTAAATTACGATAGATAAATAATACTGGTCATTTTTCACACAGCATCATCTAGCCCCAAAGTAAGCAGAGCTTGTGTTATGGGAACTACATGACTGATATATTAATTATATACTTTTTTGTAAATACTTTTTTGTAATACCAGACCCGAGAAAAATATTTGTAGATCATACAAACATTTGTCCCGTGGCGGGAATCGAACTCGCAACCTTCTACGACTCAGGCGGGCTTTCGCCCACTGTGCCATAGAGGTAGTCAATGGAACAAAATGTCTTATTTTGAATTTTGTTTGAAGCGCATTGTTGTTTTATGACAAGGAACTGTCAGTTCAGCGAGCTATAAGAACTGTCTTATAGCTCGCTGAACTGACAACCGCTGGAAAAGAAAGGTTTCTTATGGCGATAACGATTCGGTTGTAGGAAAGCAGCACCCGATGTACCAATAAGATGACTTTATAATAATAATTATTATTAGGATAGGTTAAGCAGTAGACTTGAACTAGTATTGTTAAGTTTCTGATTTTGTCATTTTGTAGTGGTGTAAAAAAATAAAGTATTTTATTTTCATTTATTCATTAATTGTGATGATGATGGGTATAATTTACAAAAGTTGATGCTACTGAACATTTCGAAACTGTAAACGAGCTTCCAAAATACAATATTTAGTTCCCGTGGCATTGTTTTTGTGAAAGGGTTCTTATATTGAAGACCTCGCCCTTTGAATATACAATAGCACACACCCTGAAAAGCCAGTGATCCGATTCATTGGGTAGTTCGCTCAGCTCAAATGATAAATGGCCCATTATTCGTAAGATCCTAGTTGAAAGCGTCAGACGGAGCTTAAAAAATTACTCTAACAAAGTAATTTTTCATAAATTGTAAACCAAGTTGGCCTATGGTGCCATTTTGTTCTGGAAAGTGTTAGTGTTATTACAAGATTGAAATTTAAATTTAAAGGCGAAGCGCGCCCCTAAAGTTGGCTTTTGTCTGAGTCAACATTTTAGCATTGCTATTCAGCGTGGCTTGCAGCCAGCGCATTAGGGGAGCTTTCGCCTGGTAGTGATCTGGATCCGGTGAGCTATCTAAAGATCGTTTGCAACGATCGTGGATGGACTATTTAATTGGTATAATTTATAAATACTCAAAATACATAGTTTTATTATTATTTCTGTAAATAAATGTACATTACAATTAACATTAAAATTTAAATTCACTTAGTTTATAAGTTGGCGTTTTTATCACCTTAATGACTTCAATAAATAATTGACATTGACTTTGGGAGATTTTGATTTTGAGCGATTCGTATAACTTTCACAAGTTAAAACCCAGTGGCACAGCTTGCGAATAGCAAGTTCGATTCCCTTTACGTGACAAATTTATGTTCTGCAGATAACTTTTCCGGGTGTTGTGGCACCATGGTACTCGTAGTTCTTGATACCCACGACACGGAATCCTAGTTTCACACTAGGATTCCGGTATAAGGTGTTTTTAAAAAAAAAATAAGTATATACCAAACGAAATGCGATTACGAAGACATAAACCAGCACATTACGAGTACGTGTAAGCTTGAGTACTAGCAGGTCGTCGTCCGTCGACGCACGCGCAGCCAACCGCGACCCTCGCCACAGTCCTTGCTCCTAGCAGCTATTGAGGACAATGCTCCGTATACACCGTCATCTGATCGACCATCAGTAACATTAATTGCGATCCTCAATCGTGCGATTAGGCGAATCAGTAAATTCTTCGGATGCTTCGAATCAAGGGCTGGGCAAAACTGGTTTTCCCTGCAATGCTCTTCCTAGTCCTATAGTAACGATAAAATAAGGTGCGCTATGCACACGCAAGAATGTTGTTTGTACACTTCGTTTAGAATACGATTTTGGAAACGGTTTAGTAGTAACATTGTAAGAGCTTCACAACAGATTGAATAACAGTTAATGCGTCTTCACGTCGTGATGTTTGTTCACGGCTGACCGCTGGACAAACAACCGGGCTATGCGCGTGCGCAACAGTCTCACGCTCCCAGCCGGTGTTCAGGCGTACACATCTAATGCGGGAGTACAGTTGCGCAAACTTCACGATTCCCTCCGCTCGTTGCTGGTTACAAGTTTACGATAGAGAATACATGGAATTATAAAGACTCCGCGAATTGGATTCTGAGGGTGCCTGGAAGAGATTTAGCGGACAGGCCGTCAAATCGTTTTATTTTTAAGCTGTGCACAGTAAGCGTCCTCTCTGGGGTTAAAAGATATTTTTCTGAGGCTAAATTACTCAAAAAATACTATCCTACTAATATAAATGATGACAAATCTTTAAATCTCCAGAAGGGTAACCAGTAGGAATACATCCGTTGGTAACTGTACCTAGTTGTATATTTATGTTTTATTTTTCAGGTGTTTTGTACAATAAAGCATTTATCCTTTTAGGTATCCTACCAATCAAATTAAACAACCAGAGTTAACCAAGTCAAAATGATAATTAAGATTCCTTAAAATTATAGAGATCACTAAAGAACTTCATCGTAACAGTATAACTTACAGAAAAACAGTATTGCGAAGAAGCCGACGCGGCTTGTGTTATCTTACAATTGCAGAGATAAAGCTGTCTCCTCGAGCAGGACCGATCCCAAGAACATGATCGAATAAATAACAGCTTAGAAGTATCTAGCGTTCGATAAACAAATAGCTCGTTGCTATCGTTTATCTGACGAATTAACATTGCGGCTCTCTACGAGCTTGGCAAGGTAGACGCAGAAATTACAAAAAATAAAGTATTTCTGCTTCCAAGGGTTTCGCAGACAGGTAGTCTTGTCTGCTATTTTAACCTATTTAACCAAAATCAGGAATAATTTTATGGAACAAGCATAAAACCCTACATCTAGCGTTAGTAATATTGATTGCGGAACGGAAATCGTATAAACGAATAAAGGATCTGCGCGGCTGAATCTTTCTTCAAAAGTTAGATTAGCCACAGTCGTGCACACTACACACTGGAGGAAATTAGAAATCCCAAGAAGGTCCAACAAAATCATAAGGCTACGCCGCGCCGGACTTGCTGTCCACTGACGAATTATGCGAATCACGAGCGAGACGTTCACGTGATTTTAAACGCTGAAAAACTTAACCTCGCTCGCATTATAAAACACTTAATCAGCTAGAACAATATTATAAGTCTTGCAAAAATTCAAAATTTCTGAAATTTTAAATTTTGCTCAATGAAAAAGAAATTATTATAAAGAAGAGTCATTCTGCTGCCGCTCGCAAAGTAAATTCTGTTAGTGTGAAGGAGACAGGGAGACAAAAGCAGGCTTCACTTAGTGGTTTTTCCGTGTACCGGCGCCGAAGCTCTGTGCTTAATCAATACATTTTCCTGTTTCTCCCTTTTCACAGTAAACATGATAATAAGCGATTGAAAGCATTTTCTTCGAAAGATGACTGCTGTAATTGAATGTCAGATAGTTCAAATAAATGTGGTACAAAACGGAAGGCTGTCATTTATCATAACGAAATCTAGAGTAGATTACATTACGGGTGCGTGGAGGTGATTTCCTTGTGGAAAAAGCTTGCGCATATAAATTATATTAAACCTGGTGGAGGCAGCGGCAGCCGAACGCACATTTCCATAATTCTGCTCGTTACCGTCGCCTGCGAGTCCTCGCAGATTACCGAGTAGATGCTATCTCAATGATACGCTAAATAAATTAAGTTAATTAAATGCTCAGTACCGTTAATCCGCAGTGGACTATAAAAGTTCTCGAATGACGAACAAGAACCGGACGACGCAGTGTAGGAAGGTAGAAAGGCTCGCTCTCCGTGGAACTATGCCAGTTTAAAAATTGCGGGTAGTCGGTGGAAAAAGGTGGCTCAAAAACGCTTGTCATTGCACTCTTTGTTAGGAATATGTCCAGCAGACAGCTCATTATCATCGATTGTCTATGATGTCATGAAATCGTCGGTTAGCTAACCAAATCCGTTTTATAATTCAAGCTACAGTATATTCTTATACAGGGTTTGTACTAAAATAACGCAAAAACGTTGTCCTTAACAATTTCCTACTACACATAAAGGAGTACGATAAATTAAAACGGTATAAGAAATTCAGAGTGCAAATCACAATATGAGCAACGGCATAGGTAGACGGGTGGATTACTTTTAGCTAGCATCGGACTGGTCTGGTAATCTGACATTGGCAGTGACTGCGGCTGAATCCTGCTCTATATGCCTTATGTATGAGTAGTTGGGGCAGGTGTGTACGCGGCAGGAACGTTAGACGCGCTCCGTCCGTCGCATCGAATCACAATCCATACATTATTGATATCGAGTATGGCCGGACGAACTATAGCACTATTAGGATACCTTGGCAGTGGCAATGGGCAGGCGTGGCCGGGCTGAAAGGCGGGCCATACACGAGGACAGAGAAGACCCTGGGTTTATCTTACTTTTATACATACTAAATACGCGTATCTTACTTTCATACATACACTTTTGGTTCAGTTGACTGTCTAAAGTTTAGACTCTAAACCATGAGTTTATTTTAATTTATGATTTATAATTTATCCATGGAAGAGCTTAGTTTAGGAGAAGTTACGAAATAATAAAGTTCTTTCGTGAAAGTTAATACTAATGCTAAAGGCATTAGTATTAGAAACTTTCACACGAGGCAAGTAGCGGGGTGAGTGCACCGCTTCGGAACTGGCTCCGAATAATCCTCGCTTTAATCTCACAATGGCCATAGGCCGCCCGTGCCAGCCACCGGTCAAGTCAGGCACGCCAAATATACTCATGAACCAGCTGGGCTGCCGAGTCAAGTCACATTCCCTGCGATCCATTTGTCTTTTTGTCGACCAGACTATGTGGATCACCTTCAAGTTTCCAACATATATCTCGTACCTTTAGAACTTATCGGTCAACAATTTATTCAGCCGCTCATAGATCTTAATAAGCCAACAGCAAAAACAAATTTTAGCAAGATATCCTAAAAGTTTTATTACAAAATCTCCCCTATTTGCTGGCAGGAGAATAGTACAGGCGACGACGGCTTTTTATAATACAAAAGTGCACGCAGAATATTAAAAGGATTCGCATCGCGAGTCGCATGTCACCCCTCTGATAATGGCAGAGAATGCATTCAGTAGCACGACGCCATCATTAGCCATTCCATATTCAGTTTCACAGGAACCAAATCGCAAAACTATGTAACTTGATCAGACAGAGCCAAAATAACAAATAGTTTACAAGCATAGTCGTTTAAATATCAATCCGAAAGCCAGGACCATCAAGGCGGTGCAACAGTAAAGTTTTTAATTAAATGAGTAAAGCGAGCGCTGGGGTCTTAACGACCGCATTTTTCTAGATTCCCTTCGCGCGTTTCACTACCGGGAAATCTCTTGGCACCGTACGAATAATTGCACAAATTAATAATGCGAAATCGGGAGACAGGACGACGGCTGCGACTCGACTCCTTTCATTTTCGAGAGTGGACAACACAAGCATAGCTACTTAGCTTAAGTAGCTGAATTTAAAGCCTGGCATCATAACGCATTTGCGTAATGCGCTGTTTTTATTTTGTTTTGCAGCGCGTCGATTTGTGAAGGCCAAATGGTAGCGCTTGGGAACTTTTAATTGATTTACGGCAGAACTACCGGAAGTTGGAAGCTACCGATAAGGTGTAGGTGTGCGGTTGAAGTGTAAGCAAAGCAACACAAGTGAAGCAAGGCGAGACTGGGAGTCGCGCACCGTGTTGTCTCGACTCGAAGTGGGCCGCACTCAGAGAAACTTAGTTTGTTTTAAACTTGAATTTATCGACAGTACTCGGTCCGAACATGGCCGCAATCAACTTCCTATGTTTACCGACCCGATGAACAAATGGAACAAGTTGTTTTCAATGCTCATATCTAACAAGGTAAGGCAATATTCCCCACCAACTTATGGCAATTTCGAAGCACCGGCCTTTAATAGGCAATAACATGTAATTGAAAATGTTTTTCTCTCTTTATATTAACTATCTCACGGGCATGATAAACCTTATTGCTAATCTAGTACGCCAACTTCGACCATAAAATCAGCTTCACATTATAAAGCTAACTTCTTGAGACTTCCACGAAACTTCGAGATAGGGCGTTGTGCTGAGCTAAACATTTATGAATACACTTGGGTGCAAAAAATTCGCACGTATGCAACATTTTGACTTTCGCAGAATTTTTATTTTTGTGATTTGAACGGTACTGCAAAATGTTACTACCATTAAATCAAAATGCACACGTAGGCTTTTGAGTGACACATCGAGTGAAAATCAACCTCTATAAACAATACAATAACAACAATACAATAGCATACCCCGAAATCGCTCGTTACAGGTAGAGACGCTCGCACTACTTGTCGCAGGTATAAAATGGTGCGTTTTAAGGGTAGTGACCTCATTCGCACATCAACGTTTACTTTGAACAGTCGTCAATTGATAACATCGTAACCCAAAATTAAAAAATGAGTACCACACCAGAAATAGCCGCTCAAGTGGTGGCCCTACTTCAAGCAGGGAGAAACCAAATTGAAGTGGCAAGACAACTGAATCTAAGCCGGTTCTCTGTCCGTCGAGTATGGCAGAGGTATCAAGAGACTGGCGTCTTCTAACGGCGCCAAGGATCTGGCCGACCCCGTGCCACAACAAGGCGTGACGACCGCTTTATTGTGACGACTGCATTGCGCAATCGGCGTTTGAATGCAGTTCAATTGGGACAGCGTCTCCAAGAAACACGGGAAGTCGATGTCAGCCGATGGACAGTTAGAAGACGACTACGGGAAGGGAATCTGACTGCGCACAGACCAGCAAATGGACCGAAACTGACCCCAGCCCACCGACAAACCCGCCTTCAATTCGCTCGAGAGCATTTGGAATGGACTGAAGACCAATGGAGCGCAGTCCTGTTCTCTGACGAGTGCAGGATGTGCCTACATGGCAAAGATGGAAGAGGAAGAGTCTACCGAAGGCCAGGCGAGCGATTTCAACAATGCTGCATCGAAGAACGAGTCTCTTACGGCGGTGGATCATGCATGTTCTGGGGAGGCATATCACTGGAGGCAAAGACTGATCTTGTTTTCATCTCCGGAGCGAATCCTGGCCGCCGATCAAGGGGATTGACTTCTCAAAGGTACATTGAGGAAGTACTCCAGGACCACGTTGTACCATTTGCGGGATACATCGGAGAAAACTTCATCTTCATGCAAGATAATGCAAGACCGCATACGGCTCGTATTGTGTACCAGTACCTTGAAGAGGTTACGGTGCCTTTCATGGAGTGGCCAGCTCGCAGCCCGGACCTCAATCCGATTGAACAGTTATGGGACGAGCTAAAAAAACGAGTTCGGGCCAGAGACACTGCCCCAACGAGTCTCCAGGAGCTGCAACATGCGATTGAAGAAGAATGGGAGGCCATACCGCAAGATTTTATAAAAACTTTAGTTCAGTCATTGAAAAAACGCATGGAAGCAGTCATTCGGAATAGGGGAGGGAACACACCTTATTAATAAAAAAGTTTTTATGCTGATTTTCATGTTTTTAATTTAATTTCAACCCCTAACTTTTGTGGTATAAATACACAAAAAACAGGTACTTCAGACATTTACCCAAAACTCACTAAGTAGACGCGGTATAAGGACAAAAAAGGTACCGCTGGATAGGTTTTGAAATAAACTTTAACATTAGATACCAAAAGAAATAAAAACAAACATGTTTTTTTTGTTTTTTGAAAATTTGATGAAAATTTATACATGTGCGAATTTTTTGCACCCAAGTGTAGTTTATGAATTGGATTCTACTATAATACCTTCCAAGGATGGGATTTTACTTAAGTTTTGTTCAATGGCTTTTCTTAATAGTGCCTAATAGTGTCAGCAATTTAAAGAAATTTTGAAACTAAATAAATTAAGAGACGTGAACACGAAATCATTTCATCAGTTCACGCAAGTACTTTTAATTTAAATCAGAACCAATTCCTAAGGCTAACACTGTTTGTTTAATGGTCCTCGAAGGGGCTTGGGACAACAACCCGTGAATCTACGGTTCGGCAGTGGGCACCCTAACTAATGAGTCAGTCTCTGAATAGCTGCCAAATGTTATTGTTGAACGCAACAATAACAACTGTCTGTTACTCTAGAATTCAGTTCACGCAAGGTCGATAAGTATGGAGACCCTTTTGTAGAATTACTGAGCATTACACGATCGGTGTTAGAGTAGATAAATTGAAATAATGTTTTGTTTAGTATTTTCAGTCGTAGCGTACTATACACATTTGCATGTAAATGCTATCTATGAACACCGGAAAGTGGAAAATAATTTAAATAGCAAGTAGGAAGAAGGCGCGGCGCGACTAGGCGTTCTGTATTCTTAGTCCGCTCTCCTAAACTTTCTATGCTCAAAGTTAAGTAAGGTACTTTAATACGTAGCAATCTAAATAATAAGTAATAATAATATTATAACAATAATAATTTAATTATTTGACACAAGTTAACAATCTCAATTTTACATAGATTCGGGTTTTCTATCATATGAACCTTATTAAATTTGCTGCGAATTATTAATTTAATAATTAAGTAAGAATTTACGTACGCCTACGCCTACGCGGTAGGATTCCCTGTGTTTGCAAGAGTTGTCTTCCTTTTGGTCTAAGAAATTAAGGTAGAATGTAATATGATGTAATGTAGAGTAGTATTGTGTAATGTAATGTAATTTGACTTAATGTAATGTTTTGTGGTTTGATGTAATGTAGTTTAAATTAATTGATACGAATAACATTATTTAAATTTATGGTTTGTTAGTTAATTACTAACCATATTTTAATATAAGATGAGACTCTTTCGAAAGTAGGCAAATGACTAGGGATTTGTAAAGAGATTTGTAATTAAAGAAGATAACAAGATTAAGCACTTACCTCTTAGTATCTGGTATAGGAAGACTTTGATGTGGTCCGCGGAGAGGTGCTGCGGCGACACGATGATCTTATGCAGGTCGCTCTGCAACAGCTCGGTGATCACGTAACTGTTTTATGGCTGTTCAGGAAATCGATGCGCCAGCCAGAGCCGGCGTTTGCAGGGAGAATAAAAGCCAAATTGTATACAGGTTAATGTGAGTGAACATTTGACGTTCGTGGTGTGAATGGAATCGGCGGAACTGCAGTCTGTGTAATGCTAGCTTTCTGAAGCGCAAAGTTGTTTCTGGCCACGCTCTATCTAAGATAGTTCATAATATAATAATAATAATAATGCTGGTCATTTTTCACAAAGCATCATCCAGCCCCAAACTAAGCATAGCTTGTATTATGAGAAAAAAAAATTGTAAATACATACACATTATAAATAGAAAACAGCCAGACCCGTTATAAATAGAATAACGGATAATAGACACATTATAAATATAAACATTGGCTTATCTTACAAAAATCTGTCCCGCAGCGGGAATCGAACCCGCAGCCTTCTGCGGCTCAGGCGGGCCTTCGCCCACTGCGCCACAGAGGTCGTCACGTAGTTGTATACGTAGCGAACAGCATGCCTTCTTCAAAAACACATCCATTAAGGAGGTCAGGACAATAATAATACACAGACATTAGATATTTAAATGTTAGTTCTGAGCTTGCCCTGGAACTATCATACAAAGTTGCAGTACGGTAGGTACCAATCAAAACGCGAAATTACATATATAATTCTATCGTGTAACCAAATAAGATCAATGCAAACCAAATAGGGAATCGAAACGTCATGTTCGCATAAACTGCTTTCAATGATATCTACAAGCTCTATGGAAACATAAAATAAAAGCTTGCAGCCATTGGTCTTGACAGGCGGGCCATAATTTGAAAGCCTACGCAAAGGGTGGCTCTTGTTACATCCCCCTGTAACTGAAAGCCTGGAGGCCCAAGATTAGGGATAACTACGTTCAAATGCGACTGGTTTGGGAGAAAAATGCGTGCTTAATATTCAGAACAAAGCTTTGTAACATAGAATGAGCTTTCCGAAAATGAGCAGAACGAAAAAATATGACTTGTTTATTTCCTCAGACCGATGAGAGTTATTCATCAGAATGTCTTCTTTAAAGTTTTTTATAACATTACGTAAAGTAACGGCGAAAGACTCCGTATTAATGTTGTTCAAAAGCTTTTCTCTAGAAACAGTTTCCAATGCTTGTTACTTATACGTTCAATGTACACTCTTTAAAAAAATATCGAGAAGAGAGAGAGATTGTATCACAATACAATCAGGGTATAAGAGTACTATCAAGGCTATAGAGCGGTTCGTGTTCATCAAGCAAGAACACTATTTACACATTTACTCAGTGCTGAAGCGAGGACCGCCTCTCTCGTTATCTCTCCTATGTGCATTCGAACCCCGACCGCTATTACCCAAATTACAGCACATTTGTACGTACTTTATTACCAACACCATGTTTGAACTCAATATCTTTTGAAACAGATGTCGTTTTAATCACAATATTTTTATATACCTAAGGCACATCATTTTAAAATCCCGGAAGCACCCAGCAAAAATTCTTTATATAGGTATATAGATTATAATCTGAAATAAATGAATTATTATTATATTATATTATATTATTATATAATAATAATAATAATGCTGGACATTTTTAACACAGCATCATCTAGCTCCAAAGTAAGCAGCGCTTGTGTTATGGGAACTACATGACTGATATACTTTTTTTTTGTAAATACATACATATTATACATAGAAAACATCCAGATCCCGAGACAAATATTTGCATATGCAAACATTTGTCCCGCGGCGGGAATCGAACCCGAACTGCGTCTCAGGCGGGCCTTCGCCCACTTCGCCACAGAGGTCGTCATATAAACCGCTCTCCACGGTCCTGTCTGACATAGGGCTTTGTTTCCATTCCCTCGATACAATCGAGGGCCGCCTCCTGTTTTTCGCTTATCTGCAGCGTGCGCGCCCCACTCCGGCCATTATCAAAATTAAAGGACACGAAACGCGGCACATCGCACTTGTTGCGGTGAAAGTACATTGTAGCTCCCTGGACGCGCGACTTGAATCATAACGATGGCGATTATTGTTGGTATTGTGCACATCACACAGTAATGGTGGTACCACAAAGGATTGTACTCGTAATTAAAACATTTTACCAATAATAATTTGGCCGAATTTAAGGTTGGGTCTAAGGAATGTGGTTGACTATTCCTTTATCATACAACGGATAACTAGCAGGTTTTGTAAACTTTCCCGAGCAATTGTAAGTTTTGTACAACAATAAGCGTGAATTAGAAGCCCACTTTATGCATCTATGAAGGACTTTGTACATTGAAAAATTGCCATGTCAGGAAATTACTCCTCAAGGTAAAGTTATTCCCATGATAAGATACAGCATAAAACTGTAGTTCCAGCCTGTATATGACGCCTACGTGTCGGAATAGCTGTATGCTCGAAAATCCCATAAAACTAGCAAGCGTACCAAACCTATTACTTCATATTGCAGAAATAAAACTAGATTGATGTCCTAATCTAAATAACGCGACGCGATTTTCAGACTACCTCACCCTACAGCGAAATCAGACGTGCGATCAAGAATACACTGGGATGTAACATTATCATACACACATACACTCAAATATTACTAAGTTGGCAAAGGTAAAAGCCAATTAATAGTTAATGTGTCAAATTCTTATACTTGATCACAGAACGTTCGCAGAACGACATCCCAATCGTCGTATAACAAAAAAAATTGAAGACATTATCTCGTTTTTAGAGAAAATTAAAGAGAGCATTTTTAGAGATTTATTTTGAACGTTCCAGATTGTATAATAGAGTTTTTTTGTTCTAGTTTATCTTTTTCCCTTTATCCGGACGAAACGTGTCGGCAATTTGATGCAATATAAATAGCTCTGGGGTAAATAAATAAAATTCACTACAAATAGTTGAACAGAATGCCAAATTGGTTTCACACAATTTAATAAAAACAACTCTTAACATGTTTGAATTGATCTATGAAGCATCTATGAAGGGATACTTTATTGTAATAATCGTTGATGTGAAATAACCGATTTAGAAGGTTGCGGGTTCGATTCCCGCAGCGGGACAAATATTTCTCGATTAGCTAATGTTTGTCTCGGGTCTGAGTGTTGTTTTCTATGTATAATATGTATGTATTTACAACTTATATGAGTAGTATATCAATCATGTAGTTCCCATAATAAAAGCTCTGCTTAGTTTGGGGCTAGATGATGCTGTGTGCAAAATGTCCAGCATTATTTGACAAAAAAGACAGCCGAAGACAGCAAATTGCTTTAATGACCTGCTAGGTAGGCATGAGCACAGAAACTACGAGTACCTTGGTACCATAACACCCGGATCCGAAACAAATATCTGCAGAAAATGCAAACATTTGTCCCGCAGCGGGAATCGAACCCACTCCTATTGCGTCTCAGCCGGCTACTATACCACCGAGGTCGTCAAATGGCCCATCCTTTTGCATTTGCTTATTTATGTGGCCCGTATTGATATGTTTGAGCCAGTCTGAAACGCGGCAATCGTGTCAGTGTCAGAATAGACCGCAAGTAATCACATTATAGGTAATTAGGAACAATCATTGTAGTCGAGCTATAGGTACTTATCACAATACGTAATCTTGTTTGTACTTTTAAGTTACCTTTTGCATTAATTTAATATGCAACGAATGCGCACGCACTGAGTTTGTATCTGAGGATGATCATCATTGAGAATGCGCGTTGTTTTTTTTTGTTTTATTGGATTTAGATACATACCAAAGATAGGTATTATAAGTTATACATATAATGTCATATACGAATTGAACCTGCTTCCTCGACACGACTCTAATTAAAATTATTGCTAAGTGATTTTATTACGCCAGACTACTTTTAATGATTAAAAAAAATTTAGTAATTTTTGTGTCTTTTAAGCCAAATTGCGGACAGAGCGAGCCTAACCATCAGTTGATATTTTTTTTTTTAGTTTATTTTGTTATTCTTTTATCGTGTACCGTAAAATATTTTCATTTACGCCACCGAAGAGCACTTAAAAAAAAGCTCTCACTCTTTTATCACGTCCGGAGCTTTACGCAGTCACAGACATCTGCGGATTTGCATTACATTTGTATCATGGCCGTCATTCAGTGAACACGATAAATCGCTGTCGTACGACCGCTGAGACAGATTGCTCCCGGTGTGCCGAGCGCTTTAATTATAATTGCTCTGAAACAAATTATTGGAAACAACTAGGAAATTCGCGTCAAAACTTTTACAATACTTTGTGACATAGCTGTAATATTAACAGACCGATGCGTGAACCTGCAGGCGTACAGGACTTGTCGAAGTTCAATTGATAATTTCAGAGCTACGCGTTTGATCAGACGGAAAGTGCCACTGTAATAAAGGAAGTAAAAAGATGTCTAGATTAGAAGATACATATTTTCTCAGATTCGTGATTCAGAGGAACGGAAATGAGTAGACCCAATCTCGATAGCCAATTTTTTATGATGATTAGATCTCATAAATGGAAGGTTCCTATGAATGCAATGTTATCCCATTATTTCATCAGTCCGCAACAAATCAACATTTCAAGATCCTATTGGGTTGGATTCAGGAATAGGCCATAACCACAGAATTCAATACATAAGAATGGAAGTCATCTCTCGTAAATTCGGGCTCAAAACGATGCTCTACTCTAGACAAGGATTGTCTAGAACTATTTGTACCAGGATGGTACAAATTGTTTTATTTAAATCAACTCTTATCATAAGATAATAAGAGTGGTAACTCATAATAAAACATTTCTAGTCCCTAAACGTACTGACGCATCCAAAAGACAGTAGAAGTATGGATGCTTATTTCGGCAGTACAGGGATTTTATAAAGCTGAGTTGCGCTTCTATACGCTATGCATAACCGGGCTTTGAGTCACGTACAGGCTTGTGGCCAGTTGCTTAATCTATTTCAATTCGTTGCAGGTAGCAGATACCCTTGGTAAACGCGGTTTCCAGTCCTGTGAGATTCGATTCAGGTACAGCCGATTTGTAAAACGAGATAGTTCTATAAAGTTCTATTTACTCATTTTGTTTTTGTTAAATCTCTTTCATGAGAAATGTACAGGTAGCAACTAGATATAGGTATACCTTCTGAAAAGTTTGAACTTTCAGTTTTGATATATCTTATCTAAACATAATTCCTTGACTCTTAGGATCATAGATTAAAGGTGATTTCCTTAGGTCACCAATCCTCAAATGCGCCATACCAAATACATATTCGTACAAGAGACAATACGAAAAGAAGTTGCTAGCTATATTTTATCGTTCGACTGAGCACATTTTAGTATAATAATAAATAAGCAATTTATTTCGGACGCCATTAACAATTAATAAATATTTCAAAGAACATTGAATTAATTTAATTTTATATTTTATTCTATTATCAATTACCTACCTACACTATGATCTAATAATTTAATTTAATTGTTGATCATGGTCTGTGTGCTCTTCAGCATAGGCCTCCTCCAACTCCTTCCATTTTCCTCTGTCTTTTGCAGTTCTCGTCCACAAGTTATGGATGAGCACATTTTAGTACTGTTCGATAAATACTAGAAAATAAAATATTAAGTATCCGCAAACAGCTTCAAATTATTTCCAGCCACGGACAACTGTGTGCTGACAGTAAATACGGGCCGTTAAACAGAAACACAAGGCCGAGGGTAATAAAGATATTTCATAAGTTCATTAACTTGATTCATATGAAGATTATTGGATAATCTAACCAGTTACCGCGTTATATAATAAGCTCATCTTGACGCTGAGTTGAGTTTATATGCGTTACAATATAACTTTTTATACTGCTAAACACGAGCTCTACGTTCTTTCATTAAATTCTACTTTCTAGATATTTTTTATTAAGCTAATAATGTTGCACAACTTACAAAAGCTATGCATACTTGAACAATTCGTTGATGTAGCAATTATAAGGTAGAGTCTATGATATTAAACTTTATTTATCTCGATACGCTACCAAAGATTTATTCGATAAGTAAAGTCCTGCACCGATCGTTAAGTTTTTCGGCGATCAAGTCAGCGCCCTTGCAAGCACCCTCGAAAAGGGACTGCGTGCGCCCCTACCATACAACACGGCGACGCGGTAATTATTTACGAGGGGTCGTATTAGACCCCTGCATCCAGCCAACAACGTAGACTGAAAAGGGCAACGAAATTTTCATGGATAGGAACATCCAATATTGTTTGATTTTACCGTTTTGAATTTGTATTTTAATAGAATTTAGTTACCTCTATACATCACATTCCAATTCGACATCTCACGGTGCGAGTATCAATTGGTGTGGCTAAGCGGCAAGTGATTGATGCAGAAGATAGCCACAAAGACAAACGTTTGTACATTGACCGATTCCGCCCAATGAAGTAGGGATTCCGTTATTCATAGACCAAACGCTATATCCAATACATAGAAATGCTATAGCATCGAGTTCGCCTATGCCCTTGATTTCTCTTATGCAATAACGCATTTTCTATCTATCAACCTATCTACATCATAAGAATTAAATGAAATGAAATGATAAACATTTGTTTATTTAAATATTTGTAATAATAATAATGCTGGACATATTCACACAGCATCACCTAGCCCCAAAGTAAGCGGAGCTTGTGTTATGGGAACTAAATAACTTATATATTACTTATATACATTTTTTTTAAATAAATACATATTATACATAAAAAAACACCCAGATCCCGAGACAAATATTTGCATATACAAACGTAAAACTTGTTTTTTTTTTGTACTTCCTTATTATTCTGAATTCCACAAGCCAGAGCATTGGGTATGCGTAGAAACGCAACAAAGATAAAGGCACTTGTATTTGCTAACTACATATAGGTAGGTATCTACAAATGTAGACAGAGCCCGGATGTTCTGCAGCTGTGCACCCGAACTCCGAACGGCGGCGCGGCAGCCCGTCCTCAACAATACGTTTACAAAAAAAATACTCGACTATGATGCAACCATTAAGGCCATTTCCGAGCTTACGATCCGAAATCTACTAGACACAGAGATATGAATCGTGAAATTAAAGCGATAAATATAGAAGGGGTTGGATTATACTATCAGCCATAACACAGAGAATGGATAAGAATACCTAGATAGTGTGAAAATATAACTCAGTTTACTTCCTCATAACACACAGTCAGCCAGAGGATAATCGTTTATTCTGAGGTTTCGGGGTCATTCGTCCTTCTAACTCAACTATCGTGAATATATCTATGTCTAATAAACGAAAACATTACTATCCTACTACTATTATAAACGTGAAAGTTTGTGTGGATGGATGTTCCTTACTCTGTCACGAATAAACTACTGAACGTATTTTGATGAAACAGTGATAAAGCTTATACATCAAAATAACACATAGGCTACTTTTTATCCGGGTCTAATGCGGGCGAAGCCGTGGGCAGAAGCTAGTATTTCAATATATGTTATACACAAAAAACAGGTCATTACCGTTAGGGACTGCGAACGTTTTACATACAGAGAATATCAGTGTAAGCTAGGTTTTTGCTATAATGTTATAATATCTGTGGGTTTTAGTCTCATGCAGGAAGTGTTGGCCAGTTCCAAGTTAAGTAGTCTGCATTATTCCCGGTCGCATTCATAGGAATCGCTTTTAATGTAGGCATGTGTCGCGCTCCAGGCTTTCCTCGTACCGTTGAAATGGCCAGGGCACGAGTAAGACAGGGTATTAGCAAGTTCAGCAGCATTGTTCCACGGGAAGCGCCGAACAATGTGCACTTCGTCACCGCAACACTGTCAAACTCATAATAATGTAATAGCCATGAAACGTATGAATATTTTCTGCATATTATGTTAGGGCCAACGAGTTTGTACGGCATAAATTAGAGAATGCGAGGTAATGCTGGTTTACGGTGGTCATTCCGCTTGCGACTAATGGATACAGATTATTCATTTGGTTTTTTAGAGTTTCGTGTATAAATTTAGCTGTTTCTAGGATAATGTAGTTATGTTGAGAGCATGACATGTTTTAATTTTGACAGTTTTTAACGTAAAAAACTGTACATTTTTACTAAGCAAAAAACAAAAACAAACACGCTCACGACTGTCTTCCCCATGGTGGACATCCTCAGATTCATACTCAGTAAGCAGATCTTTGAGGATACCAAGTAGGGGGTAGTCAGAGGCACATCCAAACATTACATTTGGTACATACCCGCGTTTTGCAAGTAGTAAGCATTCCAAGTGACAGGTTGCAAGCCCATCGCCGCTTATTGGAACACTAACTGTTAGAACATACCCTCGAACTTTTGGTTCTAGGCATTTTTGGTTAAGTTTACTAAACATTGTATAAAAAATCGACATACCAGAACTTCTTACGCTGAACCGAACCGTTTATGATTGACAATAGCTGATAGCAACCGCATTTTTCTGTTATTATTGTGAAGAATGTCCTCTAGTTATAAAGGGAAGGTAAAAAGGTGACAATGATGGATCATCGACTCAAATTTATTGAACAGAACCGGTTGCCTCCAGTGGTACGTTATTATTTACATATGCACGCACTTGAAATATGGAAACCGTCTCGCTCGTGACTAGAATATTTTAACAAATAGTCACATGATGTTTAATTGGAAAAAAAGTTATGCACAGTTGTTAAGTAGGTATGCAAAAGTAACTTTCAGTATGGTTCAATAAAATAAGATAGTGTACTTTACGAAGCGACTGCGACTTAAATGCAAATAAACACAACGTTTTGCTCAGGGAATATAGTCCTAAACGTTGAATAAAAATATAAAAGGCAAGCGATAAAATATATTCGGCGAAGACGGGTGGTGCGAATGACCACTCAGAAGGACGGTGCGCGGAAGGGAGACATTGATAAATGAAACTCCCTCCTACTCACAAAAGGAGCATGGGAAAACGGAGATATAGCTTCATAGTTCCTCTAGTTCTTTACGTATATATCAAACAAATGATTTCGTGAGAATTTTATGTATCATACAACCAGATTATAAGTACCTGGGTGCCTGTTTTAGTGCAAAGATGTTGTCACCTTTCCGTTCTTCCAAATAAAATATTTTCTTTCTTCTTTCTTTCTCTTTCTTTAGATATTTTGTAATCGCAAGGTTGACATCCGGTTGGGGAAAATGTATTAAAACTTTACGATTTCACTGGCAGAAATTATTTCATTTCAGTAGCGTGGTTCAATGGTCTTCTATAGTCAGTTATCCTTGAACAGCTGGTAAGAATGCAAAAATGGTATTGGTGAAGATCGTACACACAGTGTGAGTGGTATGAATGACACGATTTTTTGTTGTTAGAAGACTTAGATGTGGGACCGACAACCAGACACACACATTAGTTAAGCCGATTAGGTTTTTTGATATGTAGACCATCAAAAACTGAGATTAATTAGTTAGATTCTGTCAGTCATACGTCGCTGTACATTTCATAAACAAACAACAAACCTATTTCCCAGTAATCACCGATTTTCATTGGGGACAGACAGGTAGCAGGTGAGTTGATAATCCGAGGCGATGTGTGTCATCGATCATCCCTCCTTTTACATCCGTCAAACAAGTTCAGCATGCTACGATCCGCATGTGTAGGATTCACAATTCAAATACCCGATAATCTTTTAAGCCACAGTTTGTGTTTTCAATTTGGAGACTTACCGGGAATGCCATCATATAGAATACGCAGTGATTGAATGGAAATTGTTTCGGCGACATTTAGAAAAGTTTGTGTGCGTTTTGGTTGTGACGTCAATTTGGTTTCGTAAGCGAACTGTGACATTCTTAAAACAAACAAAGCTTTTAGGTCTGTTGGGAATTATATTGACGTTGAGTTATATAAGCAATTTTCGTTCCCGAGATGGGTTCCACCAACATTTAACTTTCTATTGTTTCCAGCAGAATATGTAGTGATATATAACAAGGCCTCAATGGATGCGGATAAAATTGCGATGAATATTAATACGCATCCGTTAAGTTTTGAGCCAACACGGTATTTAAGCGAGGCAAAGCGTGCAAACGGACGTTGATGTATAGAGGCTTAAGCGCCAGCCAGTGGTACCAAGCGGGGGCGAGTCTCGCCAAGATTGTACATTATTGACAAAAGGATCCCGCGTTTTATTGTTAATGTTAACATTTAATCTGCTTACAGCTTAGATAAGGGGATACGTATTCCGACGGCAAAGCTAGATAAATTAATCGTCTACGTAGTAATTGCATTTAGTGAGAAAATTATTTATGAGCTCTTAGCAAAACCTAAAGTTATGTCAGTTGAGAAACCGAAAGTGTCGTTAAAATAAACAAAGGATATTTGCTTGTACATAACCATATCTATTTTCTTGTAACAAGAAAAGTTTGCGATAGAATCCACAATGAAGCAGCGCCATTACCGACGGGAGCGGGCGGAGGCGCCGATATTCCGACCCAAGAGTTTCCGCCAACGCTCCCCCAGCGTTATCAGCAGGATGCTAATCTACACAATGGAAATTAACTGAAAAATAACCACAGAGCATTCACGACTTTCATTTCCACCGCTGACTAGAAGAAATCTTAATAAGGGAGTTCGCCCCAAACTTGACCTTTGTAATTTCTGGGAAACTTTTCGGAATGGCAACGAATAAGATTATTATTGGTCCGACGGATCGAGAACGAGATGTGAAATTTCAACTCTAAATAGGCACCAAAGTTATTTATAACGCGAGAAATATCAAAATTCAACGACAAAATATTCTAAGGATATCACTTTAGACTTACTGACCGTCAGAGCTACAGCCCAACAAAATATTTATGCTAATCTAATACCGGACTAAAAAATATTCCAAATATGCGTCGTTAACTTTTTTCGTTGAAACAGCGTTTTTTTTGTAAAATATGAGTCCTAGTATGGAGTTTACGGGCCAAATCAGTAAATTGAGCGTGTCGTTGGCAAACATGTAGCGCAGTTGTACAGCGAGTTGCTAGCGGCTGGCACGGGAATGTCGGCATCGTGCTCCGAGCTGAACTGTGTCGAGACCGCAATAATTCTGAGTAACGAAGTCCGCACTAGCCAGGGTGCAACATTATCCCTTCCAAGTTATAAACACTTTAGTGGTATGAATTTTGAACTTCAAAATATGAACGCAATTTTAACTTACATACTCTGCGGCAGGTGGACATTCAATGCGACGTGATATATCTGCATTACGACTACATGAATACTTTAACATTCAGAATGAGACATCCGAATTTATTTATGCGTCGAAATAGGCGACGTTTTTACGAACAGTTTTGTCGCTGGAGTAAAAAGCGGGAGCTGTAATACGTTAGCGTTTATCTAAAGCCTATCGGGCAAACTTCCAAGACGTCATCGAGACAGGCGGGGCCGGGCTACAAGGGGCTACGCCAGCACTGATCTCGAGCCCCAGCCAAGAACCCTATGGGTCACCTCGTGCCAAGTGCTTTCTACGTGAGCTGAGCTGTTCCACGCAACTTAATACTAAAATAAACAGTTTGGATGTGAGAGATGGAAATCTGCGGGAGCCCAAAATCTGTAGTACCCGCGCTTCGAAACATTTATGGCTCTCAGCCTAATTCTAAGCGAGAGCGTTAGTTTAGTACACCGACGTTCTCGGGCTCGTTCTCTAAAATTATAGGGCTCGTGGAAGCTATGAGAACTAATTCCACAGCTTAATTAATCAAATGGGAGAGCCGTCAGATTGTAGGTATAGGTATACTGAGATCATTAATCGCCTTAGAATGTTCTGACAATGTCCGACTACTTATATTACTCGGACAATATGATTGTACGACTTGTAACTGTGGCAAGTTAAATTACAGTCTTGGGTATATAATTTGTCAGTTTTAGAAACAGCCAGTTAAAAAAGCCACATAGGGCGATGACACAAAGGGTCAGAAGTCTCTAAGACCGAAAGTTACCGAATAATCCAAAGATAGTTGTGGTGCGTACAAGCGTGGGAGGAGAACAGTAATTTGTCAAGACGGCAAGTTACCAGCAAAAAGTTATAGAGAAGGGTACGAATTTAATCTAGGGTTTTGTAGTAGCGAAGCGCGCATTGGCAAAATTTCAAGAATACATTAACGGGAGAGGGCCCACCCTATCTCAACAATCTGCCCAGTAATCTACGACTTACAGTCTCTGAATAAATTTATATCCTTTTTTCTTCGTATCAACATCCGCAAGAATTAACGAATTTTCACCAAATATGATAATTCATATTATGTGGTATAATATCAAAACAAACAAACAGGCTTCCGACTTTATTTCTCATGATGTGCAGAATCAGATACATACTCAGTGCGTAGATCTTTGAGAAAACCAAGTAGGGGATAGCCAGATGCACGTCCAAACATTATATTTGGCACTTGCCAACGTTTTGCAAGTATTGCACGTGAAAGGTGGCAATCCCATCGCCATTATTGGAGCACGAACTGATAGCAGATGCCTTTGAATTTGTGGTTCAAGGACATGGTACAATACCACATTGAGTATCATTGAACACAATAATGAAGTCGTGAATATCATAAAAGCCAGTTATTTATGGCGAGATTCTTCTACCTTAAGCGGTCGACGTAGTAAATAAAACCAAGGTTTAATGTTTCACGAACTTTATACCTGTAGGTATGCGAAACGTTATTTTTACAAACTTAATTTTGCCCTTTGTTTGCTAGATGGCAGTTTACAAAGTTTCACGATAAATGTGTGTTGGGTAGGTACTTCAAATGATCGAGCGATTTAATACTTGGATGGCAGGAGTTCTATGACAGTGCAAACGAGCTGTCTCTTCGTAACACGCCTATCACAAAAATCTTTCAAGTAATTTCGTGGTTACGAGGTCCTTAAACTTTTGAAGGATAAAACTTATACAGCAAAAGAAAATACTCCATCTCCAGAAACCACAGTAACAGATTTTATTGAGCGCCTTACGAGTTTTAACAGCAGGCTATAATTTCCGTTTCTGTACTTTCAGTTCAAAAATATTTTTGAATTAGAGTTAGTTGACCGAGCACGCCTTCCGAATATAAGATCCAGTTATACATGAAAAACGCTCATAAACATAAAACGTGTCACCGTTCTCGTGACGGCCCAACTCGTGTTCCACACACTTGTATTCCATTCCATTCAGGGGAACTTTCCTTTTATATCGGTACTCGGAGGAATGCAAACATTTCGAAAGCATTTATTTGATTAAGAGTACTGTCCCCGCTTATCTGAAAGCTTACTGCGTTATGCTTTGTTATCTTGTTTCTGATGTTTTTTTCTCTGCTTGTTCAATCAATGTGTTATTGAACAATAGGACATAATACTTGAGCACCGAGGCCGCGTGGGGAAACACTATTGACAATGCTATTTTAGTCGTCACAAACAAGAAGAGGCTATACAACGGCCAGCAAAGACTGTTAATCGAGTTAAGTAACCGATAGTCGAGTTAAGTAGCCGATCCAACTTTGAAGTTGGTACTTCGAGTGGCCGAAGGTAAATTATATTACCGTGTGCCTGATAGCTGAGAGTTTCTTATGGAGAGCCTACTCGTCTTGGGAGCAAATCAAATTGCTTGTTCGCATCAACAAGACTATTACTTTGGCTAAGAGTGGCTATGCCATTCTTGAATGTAATATAAAAACATTATTGGGTCTACGCTTCGCCTTTCTTGTTGATGACTTTTTTTAATAGATTGAATTAAACGCTCCAATTACACTAACAAAATGAACGAGAACCATAACTCAAAAACTAGATAGTTAAGATCGAGACGTGTCCCCATTTCAAGTTTGAGATATTTTGGACATTGCCAAGCCTGTCAAAATTAGTCGTTCTTCATTGCTATTTTGTAAGTGTAATTATGGGGGCAGTCTAACGTGAAAAAAACGGGTTCTACTGGTATTGCCAATCCGCGTAACGATAGTAACAAGGAATATGTTACCAGTAACAGAGTCGGCACACGACACAAAACAAATAGAAAAGGCAACAATTCGAGCCCGCGTGCAACTCGGTTTGTTGCACCTATAAAATAAACATCCAATAGTCACATACATAGACCTGATCACTAGGAATCATGGGTATCAGAAACTACGAGTACTGTGGTACTACAACCCTTCTCTATACGAGACGAAAGTAAACCCGAACACTATTTTTTTTACAACTGAAGTGGCAATCAAGCTTAAGCCCTGAGCGGTTACCGTAACCTATGGACGTTTGCTACACCAGAGGCGCGTTGCCGACCCTGAGACATAGTGGCTGAAGAGTCTCATTTGCCTCATTTCGCCGCCACTCATACCAGAACACAGCAATTATGATGACATCCTACTAATATAATAAATGCGAAAGACTCTCTCTCTCTCTTTCTCAAAACATAGGCTAAACTGATTTTCGAAAATCAACCCCAAAGGTGGTAAAACAGGGTGGTATGGATTTTTTATTCTGATTTTATTCACTCAAAACTCGGTATAAATAAACTTTTAAGTAAATAATGAAACACGTATTTATTATTTTTTCAAAACTACCCCTAAAGAGTGTGCAATAAAGTTCTGAAATTTGTATGGGAAAAAAATATTCTTGATTCGATTCACTCAAACGTTGGTGAAAATAAACTTTAACGTAAATAATTGAACATATTTTTTTCCAAAACTACCCTTAAGGGGATATAAGGAGGTTCAACGAGTACGGGGATGATGGATTGATATTAGTTACTCTTTCACATAAAACTACTAACGGATTATGATGAAACTTTACAGAAATACATATATGTAGCTAATACATCAGAATAACATATAGTCTACTATTAATAATCATGTGTGATTTGGCCATAATATGACTTGATTGATATATTATCAATCAAGTCAGTAAAATTATATCGGAAATACCTATGTACATATATATTTCACGGCTAAACAGCTGAGCCGTTAGTGATGAAATTTGATATGGACATAGTTTGAAGCTTGGAGACAGTCATACGCTACTTTTATGAACATACAACACACAAAATGGGTAAGTATATGTTATTATGTAGTATATTTAGCCGTCGTATATTTTATAATAATATTATTTAAGGTTTACACAAGTCATTAAGTACACCCCCGGCCACTTTAAAATCATATATAATCCTCTCCATCAAAAGGTACTCTGGACGAGATCGCTTTTAAGCGATAAGACCGCACACTGTACCTTTTCTTAATGTGTTATTGTTTATTTTGTTTATATCATAAGGTGTACAGTAAATTATTTTCATTAATTCATTCATAACACGCGGGCGACGCCGCGGGCAGAAGCTATTAGAACAATATTATGTAAAAATACCGAGGATACAATTTCAGATTCAAGTTAGAAAGTTGTACGTTCGCTCTACAATACTCAATTAAACAAAACTTTTTATTTTAGACATTACAGATATTAATGTATTCACTCAATTCACCGTGCATTGCACCATGTCACCGTGTGTTCATGCGGCTACCGGAATAATTAGTTTGCCGAGACTCAAGCTATTGCCGCTTTATTCAAATATAGGGATGATTAACCAATCACGACGCGTTATTAGCTGGCTGATCCGTTTAGTTGATTCTGTAGGGCTATCCTATTGATCGGTACTCCAGGCTTAGGAGAACAACTGGATCTCTTTATTTATGACAGTGGCCGAAGCTCAGATTATATTATTTTTCTTCGTTTCGTGAGAAAAATGCTGCCAGCCAAGAAGCCAGTATGTTAAGGCGAGATGAGCAAAACTGTTTATAGCTAAACCATAATGTTTCGTTTGGAACAGCGTTAAACTACCTCCTACTTGGTATCCTGATAGATCTAAGTGATGATTAATCTAAGGATAAGGAATCTAAGGCTATGGACAGCCTTAGATTCATAATCATCCATCATGGGAATTAAGTCGGGAGTATGTATTTTTGTTTTTAATAGGTAAGTACTGCATTCATTCATCATGCATGAATTCTGTAAAATAGGTGTGGGTGGACATCAATAAAACTTTGGTATTGGCGTCGTGGTAGATTGAAAAAGCCATCGAGGGACAGAGACGGTTAGAGGAAGTTTGGGGGGACCTATGCCCAGCAATGGAAAAAAAACAAAATTTAGATCCAGAATTTGGTATTTCTGCGGTGGTCAACGTTTATCTTTGACTGGCCGCATCGAGTGGAACAGTTATCCCCATCGTAGCTACACCGATGCTGACCGAACATAATCGAGTTGTGGGCGAATCGACACCAAAGCCATAAACTGATCTCGCAAGCACTATAAATATGTAACTTACAAAGATATTGTTGGAAAAGTGTTTCAATACCATTAATTAATTTTTAACGTGTGATAATTTGGACTAAAGAATTATGATGATATATTGTTTTTATTTTTACTTTTTGTCATTTTAGCTTTATTTTAATTATATAATTTAAAGAAATTTCGAATAAGATTGTTACAATTGTGAAAGAATAAATGAAATATTATATTATTTATAAAGTGATAGGTTGAGGACCCAAACCAGCAGTGAAAGAAAATTTAGAACCAGAATCAGAATTTGGTATTTCTGCGGTGGTCAACGTTTAGCTGTGTTTCGTGACCTCTGTGGCGCAGTGGGGGAAGGCCCGCCTGAGACGCAGAACGTTGCGGGTTCGATTCCCGTTGCGGGACAAATGTTTGCATCTGCAAATATTTGTCTCGGGTCTGGGTGTTTTCTATCTTTAATAAGTATGTATATACAAAAAAAATGTATATAAGTAAAGAAGTATATCAGTCATGTAGTTCCCATAACACAAGTTCTGCTTACTTTGGGGCTAGGTGATGTTGTGTGAAAATGTCCAGCATTATTTATTTGACTGGCCGCATCAAGTGGACCAGTTAACCCCATCGTAGCTACACCGATGCTGACCGCACATAATCGAGTTGTGGGCGAACTGACACCAAAGCCATAAACTGATCTTGCAATAATAAATATAACGCTTATCGCCATAACGTACGTACGTAAACGCATATTCTATATTGAATTAAAGAGCATAAAGAGTACTAATGAGCTCTAATAAAACATTCAGTGATACTGTATCTACATAATATATGTATACTGGGTTCCAATGATAAAGCAAACATTCTGGTAACTTAACTGAAGTTGATGCTTAGAAAACTGTATGAGAATGTAGGCGAAGGCTCTTCTGACAGTCCAGTTGTAAAACTGCTAATGCTCAACCCGCGTACGACTGATAGGATCTGTATCAGTATCATATATTAAAAAAAAACCTTACTTACCAAGCTAGATTTCGTAAGAACTTTTTAACCTATAAAATGATATATCACAATACCCCATTTTATCGAGGCATCTAAAACCAAATTTCAGCTAGGGTCTCAATTTCCAGTTTTATGGTTATACGTAGGTACATATATGGCACCTAAATAGGAAGCTCGGACGACGAGATATATTACATATTTCGGCCGCACCCCTGTCGGGTTTGGCTATTGACTAGTATAGTCAGCCACTATGTGACCAACGACGCAGAGCGACGCGCTGCCAACTTCCTAGAGCTGATAAATTGACCATGTAATGTTATAATCCCACGCGTTCACATATTTCATGGGATTCGCCACATGCTATAATGTAGCCGGGATCTATAGCCGTGTTAGTATTTAGCGTAACTCGGGATTAATATCGCTGATCGCTTATCTACATATATGATGATGGAATTTCTTTGATGTTGATTTAAGCTGATCATCTAAGCTTGCATCGCAATTATCATTCTTATATATGATGTGATGAGACAACGGGTTTAATCTTTATTGAGATTATCAGAAAGAAAGTAAGAAAAACATTTATTTAGCAGGACATTAAAATCATAAATTTTATAAGTTAGGATGGTGGGATGAGTTAGAAAAATAATAATAATAATAGGTGGCTGTACTAAATAAGTTAGAATAGCCACCACACACACACTAGCAGCTACTTCAGCACTGGTGGCCATCAAGAACCGTCCGAGTAACAACCAGTCGCCAGCAACAGAGACTATTGTTGATGCGGACAAGCGGACCAAGTCGCCGGCGCCGGTCTATAAAACATAGTGTACAATTTTGCTTTGACATTTCGATTTGAATAGGCACACAATCAGAACAAGTTCTCAGAAATCTATTCCCAGGTCCCGCGATGTGGCCGAACATCGCTCTTAATTAATATCTAAATTTAAAAAGATATAAATCCCTAAATCGTGTCATTGACTCGGGGACCTTGGAAGTACCAAGTGACGTCAATGTCATCGTTTTATATGAGATGGACATGAATCATTTGAGTGAGATATACAAAGGCTGGCGAAAATTATAAACGCTTTGTTTTTATTTTATATAGAGTCGGCAATTAAAATCTCTTTGTTTTATTGGTTATTTTTTGGAGCATGTTTGAGGTATGGCTCTGAATAGGGTCGATGATCGATGGTGAAGGAACCAGTATGATAAAAAAGTCCGTACGTACAAAATAAAAGTTGAATTGAACTTTACAGTAAATCGAATCTAAAGGGTGCAGCAGCGCGTGTTCGTCCATAAATCCGATTCAAAATGGATCAAGTTACAGCTAGCTTTCATTGCTTGGAATTGTAAGGGGTGAGGAATAGATTGACGGTTGAATAACACGCCCCTGTGGCGGTAAGCCTAGCTACTAAAAGCTAGACATCTCACATCTCAGGGTTACGCACAATGCATTTCCACTAGGCCTTGACATACATAAAAAAACCTAACCACCTGACCTCATTATATCTCTCAGGAAACAGAGATATTATATAAAACTTTACTGACAAAAGTCAACCAACTAATCTAAGGTGCGTTCTTGTAGGTATTGACGAAACGCTAAAGACTTTAAAACATAAACGTGTTTGGCACACGCATAAAGGTCAAGGTTCCACGTACATACAACAGGGTTGAGGACTCAATTACCTACAAAATATAGCGTCATGGGAAATCGGTCGATACCTAGATACTGCATAGTTGGTATAGTAAAGTTGCTGTGGACACTTAAAGATCGAGGCCCTTAATTGGAGCATTACGTCGAAGCCTTTGAAATGCTTCGCGTGACGGGACATATTGACTTTCAATCAATTCTTCGCCCACATCACACCATATGGGACCTACCTTACCTACATAATCATCTAACTAAATAAAACCGTTGCGAGGCTGACTGACCGACAATCAATGCGCAGCTTGATTAACCATAATTCCTGCCGAACTAAACGTTAGGTAACATGGTTATTTAGAATTACGTAAAATATCACTTTAAAGCCTTTATTGAAAAATAACGCGAACAAAGGCACGGGCGTTCCACTAGCAAGCAATCATAAAAACACGACTAAATTCTGCGGTCAGACGCAACGATAAAAATGAACGAGAACGCTTCCTTGAATGACTCATCCGCCCTGTAATGCGTCTATTGTCAAATCATTGTTGCTTTCTAGAATCTAGGAAGGGCAGCTATAGGTTAGCATGAAACAAAGAAACTAAGACTAAACATACCTACTCTTGTAAATCTAGGGCATTTTTTGTCATTCCAAAACAAAGGAGGTGGTAGTTTCGATATCAGCGCAACACGGTCAAACGTGACGTGTCTACTCGAGGTTAAATCGGGCCAAGCGCTCTGCCCACGCAGAACAGCTAATTAGGAAGTGCGGCAAGGGCGCTGCACCTCGACACAACACCGATGCGGCTGCACACCCGAAACAAAGACACGGAGACGCACAAACAAATAAAAGGAACGGCTCATGTAACAAAAGAAATGGAATAAGAAACAATGGTAAGACAGCGGGCGTCTCACAAAGGGGTGTTATGCGAAACTTTGTTTTGTTACGTGACGTGTCCTGAGTGAGGAGTGCCAAGGAATAATGCACGTTCTACTAGTATGATGCGCAAATTTTAAGACTTATGTTAAGGGTCACTACTACTACTTACTTTAGATCATATCTCTGTAACTACTTTATTAGTTACATATCTATAACTTACTCGTACAAAGATATCGTTAGAAAAGTGTGATAATTTAGACAAAGGAATTTTGATGATATTTTTTTACTTTTTGACATTATAGCACTATATTAATTAAATCGTTTTAAGTAATTTCTTGTTACAATTCTGAAAGAATAAATGAAATGAAATATTATATTATTTATACAGTGATTGTTTGAGGACCCAAACAAATATCTGCATAGTCGGCTCATCTAAATCCCGTTTAACGTAAATCCTTTGAATCTAGCTAATATTAACGAGTAATTTGTATGTAATACAGTGGGTAATCCCAGCACTTAGATGAACTCGTTTTTTTGATAAAATATTCTAATTTTTCTGCTAGATGCATTATATTTGTGTTTTCGACTCTCGTGCCTGAATCCGTCCCTCACACACTTTGAGTTTTTAGGCATGGAGTGAGTGAGTGATTAATTTTCAATTCACCTATCACCTAAATAAACGCAAAAACGGTATGTTTCCGCGTAAATTTCAGGGAATTACGCCCTTCCGTATAGCTCTTTGTGCAAGATAAATTAAGGATTTCGCAAAAACGATCGTCACTAAATTACATGACTTCTGGATTCGCGTTTAATTTGAATGATCGCCTTATATTTGACAAATGCCAATTTCCCCCATTCTTTGTCTTACAAAGACGGCGGAGTTTTCGCGAATAACATTTGACAGTGAAATTCATTATGTTTCTTGAAATTGTCATTTCATTCAGTCGTTTCTATGTTTGGCACGTATGTTTTCGTTCAGGATTTCTTTATTCATTGTCTGCGAACATTCAAAATTACTGTAATAAGTTGAAAATATTCAGATATATTCGCGCGTGGAAAAAAAAAATACGTACAAATCTCGAACGCTACGGATGAATCAGTATAATTTAGCACGCCAGACAAAAGATATAGAGCTGTAGCCTGATGAAATATTTTAGAGACATCTATTAGCGGAATGTCCCGCTTCTTTGTTCGCGTCAAGTTTTTTTTCTATACATTCTTCTTCTTCCCACTGGATGTAGTGAAATTTACAAAGATTGAAAATTTTGAAATTACTTTCTTAGTGCTCCCATGCACATCAATAAGAACCAACCCTTTAAATTTCTAGGAAACATTTTAGGATATGCGTTGTCAGTCAGTATGTATATTAATTATACCAGAGGAACGGACTTCGACTTCGTCCACGATGAGTCCTTCATAGGAGTGGTATATCTAAAAAACCGTTATTAAAAGACCCCTTCACAATTTCAGGTCTCTACAACATATGGTTTAGGCTGTGCATTGATTTTCAGTCAGTCAGTGTGTCACAAACAATTTTATATATTTGCTAGGACGAAGAACATTTAATAGCTTTATAGAAATAGATCGTTTATCCATTATTCCAGGATTTCGGGTAGCGCATCCGTAGTATTCTATGACACCGTTTGTTTTGCTTATGACACTGCAAGTCAGTTTGTCGCATGATGCATTTTTCCCCATTGTTTGCGATAATACGAATGTGTGGCCGACATTCCTTAGGCTATCATGCATCGGATACCAAGCCAGCATCTAATCACAAAGGCACCTTCTTCTGGGCATAGGCCAGTCATTGTATAAAGGACGAAAATCTAACGCCATTAAGACCGTTCGTCATGTGTCGTTTATGGGAGAAGTCAGCTGATGAGTATAGCTATTTCTATAGGCCGGGTATCTAGGAACATCGTCAGCGTGGTGCACAAAGAGCGACACTGCATTTTATTAAACGGAAGCACTTAGTTCTATTTCGGTTATCCTCGCGTCGAGAAGTACTCGGATATAAACAACTCATCGCAGATCTCAGTTTCGGTTTATTACATCCAGCTATAATATTTTATGAGTTTTTGGATCATCAGCGGATTTTGCCAAAACTAACTAAATAGAGCTATTCTATTTATATAGAAGAGCAAACAAATGTGACCGGCATATAAATTTTCCGTTTAACATTAGTAATGTTTTACATTACTTTGTTAAATGAAACAATGTAATGCGGGTTCGATTCCCGCCGCGGGGCAAATGTTATTATCTGTAAATATTTGTCACAGGATCTGGGTGTTTTCTATGTATAATATGTATGACATATAATTATAACTGAAATACACTCATTTTTTGTGTTATTCCAGAACCTCAACTATCTACATTCCAAATTTCATCAAAACGGGTTTAGTAGCTACGGAGATACGCGGTAACAAACATTCACACACACATACTTTCGCATTTATTATATTATAGTAGGAAGGATAGGATTTGGCTACTTTGAATGAAAACTTATGATACATTTATGGTTTCGGTATCGCCCTTAGAAAACATGAAAACGTTATCAATCACGTGTATTTCGTTTTATTTTATCGGTATTGATATAAAATAAACTTAAATACAAAACCATAATGGAGAAACCTACGTCTTACGCCAACATTCATACTATTCTACCTGTTTCAACGGAATCTTCCAAAAACATTTGGTCCGACTACCAAATGTTGTCGTCGGAATGATTAAAATTTAAACGTGCAATTCTTCGCAGAATGCCGTGGCGTCGAGATCTTCGAGTGTTTTTCTATTGATGTTCGCTCTAGCTTTAGTTCGAGCGCGGCAAGCGGACGAGTGCCATTCAAATTTCAATAAAACTTGAAGGGGAATAAATCGTCGACGGAACTCTGAGGGAACAATACCGCTATATTGTACACACAGCTGACGCAATTCGCCCCAAAGCAAACTCAATCCAATCCATTGTATCACTTATAATAATCGGCATAAGGCCCAAGTAAACCTTCATATTTAAAAGCCGATAATTTCCGAAATATACGTAAACATCATTATCTGTATAATTTACTTTAAAAAATGTATCGGTCAGGTTCAATTCAAAACACATATACCATTTACAAATAGACTATTTAAATCAATTGTACATCTATTAATATAATTGCCGGTTCTTATTCAATATCGTTCGGATAGGTTTTGATAATGAAACAACTTTACGGGTGTGACGGACAAACAACTGTAAAATGCTACAATTATAGAATGAGGGACGCCGTTCGTACAACAAGATTTTTAAAAATACGCATTTAAAATGAGTACATATTTTTTAAAATACTGTTATGAAATAGAAATATTCCACTACGCCCGTGATGAAAAAATACATCAGGCCGTAAAAGATCACGATGTGCTGTAAAAACACAATGGGTATCGTATAAAATTTTAAACAACTGTCAGTTATGCCAGTGTTTATTTTATACTCCCATGAGGTTGATAAATCGATGGCGAAACGACGTGGAAATTGGACAGTAACCCGGACCGGCGAACAGTTCACGTCAGACTTCACTGAAGATCAACCTTCGCTACAATAAGATTTGACAGCGTGAAATTAAAGATTTACGCCTCCACAAAAAAAAAACTATTAGGGACAGAAACTTCTGTATCAGTTTCACACCATATGATAAATATGTCAGCGTTTTTAATAATAATAATCCGAGAGTCCGGTAAGTGAAATATTAACGACGTTTTCGTCGACCTTCAAAGATCATACACGCAAACAAAATATATGTTTTTAAGAATGCGGCGATAATTTCTTCTTATACGTTCGGTTGGCGTTCATACTATATGCCCTTGACATGCCTACAAATTGCAACAAAACTGCAAGTAATAAACTTTCGGAATTTATAAAATTGACGAGTTTCGATCCGCCGATTCAATAAATCTAAGCAATCGAACAAAGTTAAGGTCTAAGCAAAGGTTAGCGGTAGAGACTCAACGATGCAACTGAGATGAAAAATAAAGAACACAAGGAGCGCTTGTCGACATTCTAACAGTTCCGTCGATTCCAAGTAGAAATGCAATGTTAGGGCTCACGTGTGAGGTCAACGTGCTCGGTTCACCGTTAAACTAGGCACACACTTACCAAACGATTTATTTGAATGTTATCTTATAGATAAAAGGATACATTTCTTGGAAGAAGTCGAGGCTGGGCGGTTGGAGGATGTCTAACGCTGATAGAACCTGAAAAGATAAGCGCACATTAACACATGAGCGGTCACCGCATGACTCTGACATGCAATTGAACTAAAACAATGGTCAGTGTGAGCGCAATTCTCTTGTTTGGACGCAAACAAAACACATTGATCGATATTGTGGAATAAAATTATAAAGAGAGAGCACACCAGCATTTTAATTATTACGTGATAATGTCCAATCCGACCCTCATTATCGTATTAAAGCGATCATTACCGTATTATCGGTCGAGGCGAGTCAATTTATGAATTTTACTGCAATCGAATTTTTGGTAATAAAATTTACTATTTACCTGAAGTAATGACCACAGGCGTAACTGTAGTGGTAGCCGTAAATTTAGAGCTTTTCATTGAAATTCATAAAATTAAGAACGATTTAACGATTAAGAGGGTCTGATTACGCAACTAAAAACAAACGTGTTGATAATTTATTCCACTTCAGTCTTAATAACCGTGAGAGCGGTTCGAGCTAAGTACTTGAAGATTTTAAGTATTTTTCAAAGATATGAAAACTGGTAATATTTTATCGTTTATCTCATTTACTTTTTAAACTGAAATAAGTGAAAGAGAACCATTATAAAGTCAAAAGAAGCTTTTATAAAAATTTAAATCAGAAAGCAAGCTGATCAAAATACAGTCTACGCCCAGTTCATTGAATTACTTCGCCACGGAGTTTTCAATTTATTAATTGGGGAGTTTTCATTGGATTGTCGCAGCTGCACCATAATATACACATGGCACAGGGAATCCAATGTGACTACGCACATATAGTACCCCACACACTGTCACCCTGTCTGTTGGATAAAATAAAATAAATAACATAATTATGGTGAAAACTACTGAGATAAAGCTTTGACTAATCATCGCAATCCTCAAAAAAAGAAGCTTTTTTTTTTTTTTTAATGAAAGCCACACTATTAGAGGATAAAACAAAACTGGAACCAAATAACTGATAACTAATGGACCGGGAGGTCATATTCGTCAACCCTACCTATCAAGGACGAGGGGTGAAAGAGGACACAAACATATCTAATGCTGGTATCCAAATACATTGGATCATGTATAGTGACAACTTGCCCCGTCCTACCAACCATTTCTACCCTGCCTTATCTTATTGCGTATAAGGATGACACATACATATGGGTAAAAAGAGAGCATAAAAAAATTAAATAACACATAAAATAACACGATTAATCCGTTTTTAATTTACAACATACTTCCTGTTAGAGGCACAGCCTGTGAGACTAGATATTATTGCACAAAAAATATGAGTACATAGACGAACTTAATGCTAAAAAGCATTCTCTTCCAGATAACCTTTGTGTATTGTGGAAAAAGATGTGTCGGTAGTGCGCAGAAAGGATTAAAACAAAAAACATAACATGTAGTAATTATGTAATGCAAATGTTTTTTAACATGTCCTCTTTTACCCCATGTATGACTCGCCCTAGTAATCTATTATAGGAGTGTCGACGGAGGCCAACCGTTCTATAACGTCCTCTTGCCGCAAACTCCTAAAAATGGCTTAAAGTATTAAATTTTTTTACTGCATTGGCAATCTTCGTGTTTTGAGGTTAGCAGGCGACACGACTAACAGTTTTTACGTCCTTGGCCCCAAAGCAGCTATCGTGTAGTACTTTACTGTACGTGAGAAATTGTTACTGTCGTCGTTAACTCGAGTTTCAAGGGAATAGGAGATTCTTTGACTCGGCGAGATTTAAGGTGCAGGATTTTAACGAAGTGAAACGGACTTTGATTTCGCGTGTAGTTAATAAGGTAACACTCTGAGGAAAATTTACAGACTCATTTTTAAATTGATACATTTTAATCAGTGTTTTATTTACTCAAACAAAGTTTTATGAATAGTGTTGGCAAAACCGAGAACAAGGTATATACGCGCACACTAATTAAGGTAATAGGTAGGTAGGTATTAGTTACATAAAGGTATAATATAATAAGCTGTAAATGTATCTGATGATTTTTATTTCAGTCTGTCCGTATGTATCACATTTAAACGTAATGAGACACAAGTTCTTACAACCCAAACACAGAAATTAAATATTAACCTTAACATTAACATTTGACGACCTCTGTGGCGAAGTGGGCGAAGGCCCGCCTGAGACGCAGAAGGTTGCGGGTTCGATTCCCGCCGCGGGACAAATGTTTGCATATGCAAATATTTGTTTCAGGATCTGGATGTTTTCTATGTATAATATGTATGTATTTACAAAAAAAAAAAGTATATTAGTAGTATATCAGTCAGGCAGTTCTCATAACACAAGCTCTGCTTACTTTTGGGCTAGATGCTGTGTGAAAAATGTCCAGCACTATTATTATTATTATTATTATTATTATTATTATTATTATTATTATTATTATTAAACATGGTATTATATTATTTTTCCGTAACGTGTACCTAACACTCTGCACGTACGACTTTACGAAAAAATATTTAGAGTATCATTGAACAGTTCTCTATAAATAAATTAATGTTACCGAACACTTTTTTTACTTTGACCTCTCTAAATTAATAGGGTGTCAAAGTAACAAAGCAATCGATGGGAACTGCTAGCGAAAATTGGTTGGACAGATTTCTGATGATAACTTCAAGTGATGTATTAATTGTATACTGAGGCAAACAGACATACGGCCCACCTGAACTTGTCTTTTATCCTAAAGAGAAAGTTCCTTAAGATTCAACTCTGATTTCGTAACGAAATAAACTTACGTTTTCGTGTTTGAAGAAACAAAGCATCTTGAGCTCGCGGAAGACGCGTTTTGAGGAGACGAGCGATTGAAAAACGTTGGGCAGCTTTTTGAGGGCCACGCGCCGACCATCTCGAGGATCTGTCACCGCCCTGTTGACAAAAAAACATATATTATTTAATCGTTTAAATGAAATAATCACACTTAATCTAATAATGTCACGTAAACACTGAGCATAGTACCCCGATTTCGATTCGGTTTCGAACTCAGTCGGAACCATGACCTCCAGAATTTCCCACTCGAGAAATATACGTGCACATTGTCACGTGCTCAAAGCGGCGAAGGAAAACATCGTGATAAAACCGGCATATAAATATTTCAGTCCTTTAAAACGCGTTTGTGGCCTTTAAGTCTAAAGGAACACAACTTTTATTAATATTAATAGAGCCAATTTCTGCGCCAAAGCGAACCGATTCTTCAAGATCTAAGTACCCACTTGTAACATTTTAAGTATCGTATTACCATCAACTACACAGTTCACATAAGGAAGAACCTGCCCACTTAGCATGAAGACCCAAGACAACGGTTCTGTCTACCGCCGAGAAGACAAACAATATTTTGTCCCTCTCTTTTATTTGACAGAATAGGTGACAGAAATAGTTTTTATCTTTGTCTTGGGTGTTCATGATAAGCGGGCTGGAGTTTCTTTTCACTACTGAAAACAAGTGTGGAACCCTAAACTCGTGGTCGTCAAAACGAAGCATTAGATGCAAGCGTTGAAACGTTTTAATATCGCTAAGCAAGCTCAACGATATTAAAACGAATCCCTTGAGATTCATCGGTTTCAAGTTAAAAAGTTCGTTACAACTACCATAATATATTTTAATGGTAAAACACGCAGCGATTGTCTTAAGCCATATAAATATTCAAACTTTCATATAGTCTTTCTGCTGTCGTATATCTATGCATGTTACCGTGACAATATGAGGACTTCCAAACTGTAGTACTTATGAGTAAGTTTAGTAGTTGGTTCGTAACAGAATACCTATCAGCACGCCGTGCACATTGACATAATATCCGAACGTGAAGCTTGGATTAGCATAACAAAATGATTTCAAAGGTGTAACTCCCGCCTTCGTGACTTAGAAATAATGCAAGTGGCATTGCAACGTGTGTAGTGTTTCTGTTTCATTAAATTCGTCGACTGTAATTCCAATATTTATAACGATGCTCGTTCGTTATCGTCTGCATATTGTCGTTCAGAAAGTTGAATGATGACAACGAATGAATGTTTAGTTCACTCTAAAAAATGCATTCAAACTGCATTCGACAAAAGGCGTTCAGGCAATTCAGCTTCTTGTCGCTCTAAAAAATTAATAGAGATTATGAAAAAGAACAAATTCCGGTTCGCTCTAAAACAATTAATGCATTCAAACTGCATTGGATAAAAGGCTCTGAAAATTAAATGATGTGATATTTAAATCCATTTGCTAATGCAAATAAAAAACAACAAAATAAGACAGTTTAAAATGGAATAGGGTATTGTGGAGGCTCCGAAACGGAGGTACCCTCACATTAAAGGGACCGTAAGGTCTGCCCTTGTGATTATTATCGGAGCGCTCGGGGCCGCGATAATATCCGTCGCAGCGCCAGAGCTCCACACAAGGGAAATAGGGATGGCAGGGTCCTTAGGCCAGAGAGCAACGACCCAGCGCTGCTAGCCCTGCCTGGGAGCATTTGGGATGTTTCAAATTACGGTTGGCACTGATTTATAGTACATTGCTATATAAGACTAGGGACCGGAACCCAAGATCAAACAAATCACAATTAATGGATAATTCATAAAATATTGTTTTTATTTTAAGTAACCTATGTTACCGAAGACCGGGCTCAGTGGCGCGTATTGGGAGAGGCCTATGTCCAGCAGTGGACTAATGTAGGCTGATGACGATGATGATGATGTTTCTTAAAATAAAAACAAATAAACACGCTCACGACTGTAATGCCCATGATGGAGATCCTCAATTCCATACTCAGTACGCAGAACTGTGAGGATACCAAGTAGGGGGGAGGAAACATTATATTTGGCACAAGTCCGCGTTACAAGATGGAAGCCCATCGCCGCATATATATTTTTTATTTTATGTTTTTCTTTCCCCTTTTAAGCAAGTAAGCTGAAAACTTAAATTGAAAAAAAATCGTGCACGATCAAGTTCGAACCCACCACCATCGGATTCGGCCACGGCTCACTACATGACTACATGACATGTACCGGCCACGGCTAAAAATAAGGTTTTCAATTTTCATATTGTATCATAGCACTGGCTAGGGCAGAGTACCCGAAATAATTACTGTCTCATACCCTACATTCATTTGAATTGAATTGTGACGGTCAATGTCTCGGTATGAATGTGGGAGCAGAACAACTGCCAGTCGCATTGGCGTTACTCCAGCCAATCAATAATCCATAACAGTGCAAAACTACAATTTAATTCAAAGAATACAATATACTTGAACGGCGACTGAGTAATTGCAACAACAAAAAGGTACGCATAAAGTCACTCACTGTTACCGATAAACTGGATTGGGCAAGCTGAATTAGCAACGGAAACAATGACAGGAAACCACTTTTGGTGGCGATAGCACGATCACCACCAACTTGTGAGAGGTTCTTTGAAAACAATGGTGTGCAGTTCAGAAGTTTTCAAGAGCTTTGCATCATTGTTTATGATATCAATGAGGCCTTATGTATTTAAGGTGACTTTAGAGAGAGCAACACTATTTTAAGTTTAGCTTTATAACATGATTGGCTCTAGGGGCCAGTCATTATCACCTCACCTTATCAGATTAACGTTTTATTGCACCAATTACGTAAATAAATAATTTTTCACTAAATGACTGATTATATACTACTTTCATATGCTTTAAAAGGCACATCCTATTAAATCATAAATGCAAAAGTGTGGATGTTAATTAACTACGTAGCGGCTGAAATAGTTTTTTTTTTTTAATTTAAAAGTTAAGTTAAGTAGAATAACACATACAGATTACTTTTAATACTGGTACCACGCGACGCGACAGAAGATAGTAGAATTACATTACATTTACAGAAATACAGGTATACCTACTACGAGTTTAATAAATCTACTGTTTACTTTCCATCTCCAAGCTTAGCAAGCACGTATTTTGCTTGCTAAGCAAGTATCACAGCTGCAAATACTGAAATTAGCAAACAACAGGCTTATGCTGCCTAGTCTTACTCCAGAATTACAGTTACTTTACCCTGCAGGTGAAAAGCCTGCTGATAAGTGCTGTGCAAGATGCACTCACACTGCCGGGTAAATTATATCATGATCCGTAAACCTGTTGTTACTAGTCTTGGTTTATAGCTCTACAAAAACCAGTTTTGGGTTCATCCTTCGAATCGAGAATATATGAATGAGTAGTTTTTATGTAATTCAGTAAGTAATAAGGAACTTAGTGAAATGAGAAAAATATTTTTTTTTTAAAACGTTCTAAGTCTTCTAAATAGATGGATACATAATTAGAAATTACTTTATTGCACACGTTATAATATTTCAAGGCACAAGGAATGACTTTTAGGAGTAATTTATTTGTTTACTTAAATTTTGAACTCGGCAACATTTTTAGTCTAACAAATTAGGGTCCATATTCTAGAATAAATCTAAACCCGCAGTTTCGACTCATGCTTAGAATTTTTGGAACATTTCCAATGCAAATTGTCAAAAACTCCATGCTTGAGTAATTTCGTTTGAGATTTATTCTGAAATAAGTCTCATATTGGTATTTTCTGTTTTTTACGAATCCATTGACATCCGATAATAATAAAGCAATTACCATTTTATTTAGAACTTAGAAGTAGGTAGCCACATGCGATCTCTAGTTAAAATGTGTGCGTTAAACTGATAAGCACTATACCTAATCTAAGTAATCCATCTACACGTAAATATAGGCGTGATCGTAAACGTAGCTCTGACCTAAATTACAATTTCATTGAGTGGAAATACGCTGGCATTCTGGAACTACGATAGTGTAGACTTGACTGCCAGTACGTCCATTATATGTTACACCTAACTTAGAAGGATATTTCATAGACTCTTTATATTAAACCGATTTTCTTTCTTCAGTGTAAGAAGGAAGTCAAAGTGGGTGAACATTTCGTGATTCCTAAATTCACAACTACTGACCTAACTGGTCAGTCACACAGCATCATCTAGCCCCAAAGTAAGCAGAGCTTGTGTTATGGGAACTACATGTCTGATATACTACTTATATACATATTTTTTTTGTAAATACATACATAACATACATAGAAAACACCCAGACCCGAGACAAATATTCGCAGATACAAACATTTGTCCCGCGGCGGGAATCGAACCCGCAACCTTCTGCGTCTCAGGCGGGACTTCGCCCACTGCACCACAGAGGTCAACAAATGAGATGATACATTCTTTATTCTTTGTTGTCAACACAAATTAACACTTACAAAACACAGAATGATATGACATGTACAATGGCAACATTTGCATAATGTTATTATATACTGTTTTATCCATTTAGCACGCGAGCGAAACCGGTAGCAGGAGCTAGAGTACTATTTGGTCCCCCTTAGGGAATCAGCAGGTTAAGATTTAAACATAATAAGAACCTGCTTACTTGATTCACATAGTTCAGTACCGACTACACTGAGGAAATAAAACCGTGTGCGTGCGTACGGTAATAAACGACATACAAAAACAAACATCCGATAAACCATTTTAATGAGTTCAGAAACAGGAAGGGAGGTGAAATTGCCAGGTGACATAAAAAATTATGAATTCATTAAGAGTATCACACGCCGCGTTGCGCTTTAAATGGTTGATATTTACCGGAATCGCTAAATTTAATTATTGAATGTGTAGGTAAACCTACCCCCTACCTCTTATCATCACGATATATATATATATATTCTATATATACGTACTGAATAAACGGATTCAAGGAAGTGCATATCACAAGGATAAAAGTCGTGAGCGTGTTGGTTTAGCTTGTTGTTTAGTAGGTACTTACAAATTCTGCTTCCGCATCTACATATTTGTACTCCTGAACATATATACACTATGGTATTAAATTTGGCATTAAAATGCACGAAGTCATACACGGGCGGCGCCAAGAACCATAAACACTTGCTTAAATAAACTTTGAAAAGCGGGACGACTCACAGGTACAGAACACCTGCACGAGCAAACATTATAAAGAATAGAATAGTTCCTAATGTAAGCTCTTTGTACAAGCGTAGCGATAAGCGCCAGCGATTCATTGCCTGAGGAGAGAAGACTGGTTTGTGGACAAGTTTGCTATTAAGGCTTAGCACGTCAGCAAGTACGTCACGTCTTAGTCTGTTCGGAAAAACCCGTACCCGTACCCGCGGTCTCGAATCCCGCCGTGGTTGTTTTTTTGGGATATCTAAGTAATTATGCGTTTACAGAGCTAATTGAAGATACCGGACACAAAGACACTCTGAAGACGCTTAGATTGTGTATGGACAGTTCCTAAGCCCGTTCTTATCATGGTTGATTAAACTCGCTTCGCTGAACGCTTGGCATGCTCAGGTAGCCCTTACAAAGAAGAGCGGCACGGTGCCTAAGCTGCGTCGAGATAGCGTAACTCACACTCGCGTTACGAAAACAAAATTCAAGGGAAAATAGGTATAAATTAACTTTATGGAACTGGGCGGTGTTTATACTGTTAACCACATTCACGTGTCATACCATAAACGGAGGGTATAAGGCAGATTTTATAACCCGCTACGACAGTCAAGTATTTCGGGTTCAGAGACAAGGTTGTTTAGTTTAGCAAGTTCAAGCCATTGTTCTTATCCCTTTTCCACATTGTTTTTTTCACCATTGTTCACAAGACATTGTGCTCAAAACGGTGAAGGAAAACATCGTGAGGAAACCGGCATGCCCTAGAACCAAAAATTTCAAGGCATGTACTTGGCATGCGATGCTTGTTACCATTGTTAGCCATGGAATGCTAACTACTTGCAGAATACACATGTCCGCGATGTGCCAAATGTGTCGTTTGGACGTATCTCTGACTACGCCATACTTGGTATATTCAAAGTAATCCACGTGGAGTATGTATTATCTGAGGATGTCCATTATGGGGAATACAGGGTCCGCAGTAGCCGTCAGTGATATACCACGAGGTAACCACGACAGTACCAGTGTCACAATGAACGAGTGTTAAGACAGTAAAGTTATAGTCCAATTTGTACCCACAAATCGTGTGTAGAAAATGGGCATACTGTTGAGTTTTTAAATAAGTTTACTTGACTCTTTCTTGAAAATTTAGCTTTCACCGAGATCCACCGAGCTGAAGTTCGGTTTCTGACGTAAACCTATCGTTGTCCAACGATTCGCTAATTTTGTTTTATTCTTTTTCCTCCAAACTTTCGAACACGAACTAACTCGAAGTCCATCCAATGGAACAGCTAAAGTGCAAAAAAACATTGGCAGAACTTCTCAAACTGCATTAAAATCCCTGCCTAGAGTTCTCTAAAATTCCTTTGTAACAGACAAAGTATCAAAATTTCCATGGAATTCCAAAGTTACTGTAACCACTACTACACACATCAAGCAAGTTATCAATTAATCTGGAAGAAATCGCTTCCAGCGTATATGCATTTCTTTTGTTTTTTGTTATTTTATTATGTTTCTGTGTTTTGTACAATTAAATGGCATAACGCACATTAAAGAATTGATCTATCTATATATCAAGCCGGTCCCGATTTTTGTATCAGAAATATAACATAAAACGTACAGTTAGTACGGTAAATTTCATGAACGGAGCTCCCAATAAACAGTTTACTTTGTATCTATGACAACAGTCTGCACCACAGTGGTACGGTGCTAGCGGGGGTTTTAAGATAGCACAGAGTTGGTTCCCGCTTTAACTTTAGTTTCCGCACTCTCCGCGTCACGTCGCTTGCCGTGAGCTCTTCCATTGCACAACCTTCCCTTCCCCTTGACACCCTCAGAAGATAATTAATATATAACTCACAAAAACGATTAAAGGTTTTGACAAAGATTCATACGTTGTCGTATTACGACACAGGTAGCCAGCCTATATTGTGAAGGCTCAGACATCTCGTTCAGTCGACAAGCAGTCGCGAAAGCTATTAGATTTACTGATATCTCTCAATACAGAGCAAGTTCTTTAGGGTTCAGTAATTCAGCATTCAAATGTTTTTCACACCCAACTACACATCAATAATGTTACTCAAATGAAACATTAATGGTACTAGATACCTACCTACTAAACTTTTAGTTGATTTTCTATTTATTGTAAGGAATACAATACAAACATCGAACGAGTCTTTCTTGCCAAATCCCTTTCGGCCCCTCCCACACGACACCCTCGTTTGTGTTTCGTGTGAATTAAACCTTTTGTTGTACTTTATGCTGCATAAGATTCATGCTACGGTACAGATAAATCATTAGGGTGGTGTGCGCATTCATGTTTGTATATAGTAATTAATAGTATTTTTTTTTAGTTCATGAACTCTGTACCGCCCGTACCACGTTTTCTGCATTCTCATTTTATGACGCGTGGGACATGAGAAAACGAACTATTTTATGGCTGATACCACGATAAACTTTAAGTAGGTATTTATAAATTGCCTCTCTTCGAGTACCTTGACTCTTGAGTCAAGTTAGTCTTGACTACCTGTACTTTACGACCGTTTTCATTGGTGAAATAAGTGATCCTAGAATCAGTGTTCGCTAAAGGTAAATAGAGAACTATACATATTGGCTGAAAACAATGCTTGCAGTAAAAATAATTGCTCTTCGCGGAAGCTTAACAACTCACAACAACTAACCAAACTCTCGTCTCTCGTTTTGAAACACAAAATATCTCCAGGAATTCAGGTAACTCTCACAAAACATATTTTTTACTGAAAACGGGATACTAACCATGAATAATATTATAATATCCATGACTTACTACATCCACCCGCAAAGATTTCAGTTCCTCCCGTGATTAAACTTACAAATCATAGGTAGTAAATTTCCAGAACATTGTGTTCTCTGAACTTCTGAAGGATTCAAACTCGAGTTTATCTCCACTTCAGAATCCACTTTGCGCCTAGTTCAGTATTTAATGTTGCCTCCAGTTACGTTCCAATCAAATATTTCAAAGCTTTAAATTAAGATGTCTTACTAATTCCATAGTAATTATACTGGAAAATGTGCTACAAATTTAAATTGACTTAGGACTAATGCCAGCCGCGAACACAACAAAGCAAAAGAGTTAAAACCATAAATATCCCAGCGGACTTTTATCTTTAAAATATTGAAATATCGAACATCTTTTCTTAGCCTTACAAAGGTTTTTTTTTACGTTATACGGAAAATGGTTTGCGAATAGACAATACGAAGAAATATCAAGACTTTTATCTCTGGATATCTATGAATGGCGGCTGTAAAGATAAAAGATGAAGATTTACCCAAGTGCCAGTTTCTACTATACTGGGTGGTATAGTATAGACTATCTCAAATTTTGGTATTAAGTAAAACGAACTACTTTGTATCTGAGCTATAATTACAAATAGTATGATGTGAAAGTAGTGCTATTAGGATAAGGATGTATAGAGTAATGAATAATGATGCAGTATATGGCATGGGGAGGAGCTAATTTCCCGTGGGCGGTTTCACAATCAAGTTGCAATATTTATAGCATCGGCAGTACAATATACAATTAGGTCTTCCCTACTCACGCGAGCCCACTGCTTATCGGACGAAACGGTTTTTCGTTGAAACGCCAAATCTTGATTAAGTCTTGAAACTTTTATAAAGCCGCTAGGTTTTTACGAGCCATAAAGTTTAGATATGGAATGTTATACTGTAGAATCAAATCAAACTATCGCTAAAGGTCCGGACAAACTGACGCGGTGGTGGTCAATTCGCCACCAACATTCAACATTCATTGAACATTCACAAAATAGTCTGTGTATGTCTACAACACGATTAAAATGATGAAAAAGTGGTTCGTTTGCAACACGCGCAATGCAAATAGCAAAGTGAGTGATACAGTGGAACACTTAAAACATCAAATATGTACCCCGAAATACCACGTGGCGAGTGAACTTGAATTGAATCACAAACAGAATAAATAAAAGTAAAAACTGAATAAAAAATATACTAAACGCGAATGAATAGCGGTTCTGAAGCGAACTGAACTGAAACAAGGAGCAAAAAGTATAAAATAACAAAAACAAATGGAGTTCCGAGTGGAAGCGGGCAGGAAGCCCACGCGGGGAAGTGTGTCAATGTCAGCGTATCGGACTTTTTTACACGTTGTCTGCGTGAATTATTGTGGACCCGTGTACCTCGAGGCGATACACCGACCATATAAACTCTATGAAGATAGTAGGTATCTATGTAAGGTAGATGGATACAAACAAAATAGCTGCTCTTTCACAGCACACAAATGCAATGAAGAATTTTATATAAATCATATATGTTAGTATGTTTATAATCTTATCTATTATCACCACTTGCTTAGTAAGCTTGGCCTTAAACTGAAATCATTTAATACAGAAGAAACTTTACCAGATTAATAAGTTTTCCTTCTTGTAAATCAACATTTCATGCTCGTTCGTAAACAATTTACGACATCGAATGTAACGTACTCACGTAGGTTTCCTAGACCTACATAGGCCACTGTTCTTAATGATACAGGGTGAATAATATGTGTTGTAATGATCTCTATATTTATCGTGGTACTGGTCCTCGAAACTCGTACCGCCCGGAAGTCGTTAGAGCATCGGCGTTTGACCTATTATACAGGAATTAATTGCTGGAAAACAATGAGCAAGCCAATAAATTCGCTGAGCTATGTCAAAACAACAAAGATTGTTTCGCGGGCGACGACGGTTTGTTGTGGAAACTTAGGAAATTACTTTTTGCCGAGCTCCTAACTTATAGGGAATTGAATACGGCATTGTTTGTTCGTTCACTTGATTTACACAGCTGCTGTGTTCGACGGCAAACAATAATGTTGCATAAATACATTAGATGATTTTTGGCTCTTTAGTCAACTCATCCCGCTCTTAACTCATCCCGCGGGATGAGTTGACTAAATAATTAATTTTATTAATTTGATTTGTCAACTGATCCCGCTTTTAAAAAAAGGTAAAAATTAATGTATTCTTTGAAATACAAAAATCTTAGGGGAAAAAATGACACACCATTGTTTGGGTTTACTGATATATTAAAAAATCACAGTCGTTTGATTATTGTACAAAAAACTAGATCTAAATAAGCACCTAAATAGTGTAAAATCACGTATCTTCAATACAAATTAGCAATCGTAATTTGGTCTATTATTTGTATTTTTGATGTTAAATTGTATGTTAAGTTTAACTTTCTTTGCGGCAGCGAGCGGTGGGCAGGTATAGAGAAATATTGCTATAGTAAAACGTAGCAGATTGCGCCATTTCAATACTCTCTTACTGACGAAGGTTGGAGGCTTTGGAGGTAGTTTTAAAAAGTAATTTCACTTCAGGCACATCAAATAGGTCTAGCTCGGGACTCCACGACCTCATTCCGTGAGGCTTCGGTAAAACGGTTTGAGGATACTTTTCTGTTTTCACTAAGATATGACATATATGGAGTACTAGCTTCTGCCCGCGGCTTCGCCCGCGTGGTATGTTGATAAAAGTAGCGTATAACCGTTTCCAGGGTTCAAACTATGTCCATATCAAATTTAATCAGTAATTTCTCAGCGGTTTAGCCGTGTAATATGTATAGTTATGGTATAGATATTTCCGATATAATTTTCCTGACTTTATTGATACTATCGTTATATTATGGCCAAATCAAACAATATCATTATAAAGTGTAAACTTTGTGTTATTCTAATGTATAAGCTATATTACTGTAAAGTTTCATCAAAATCCGTTCCGTAGTTATTGCGTAAAATAGTAACAAACATCCATCCATCCTCAAAAACTTTCGCATTTGTTATAGGATACTGTGACACTTTTGAGTGAATCGGACCAGGTTATTTTTCCATGCAAATTTATTGCACACCACCTAGTAGGGGTAATTTTTAAAAAATAATAAATACATACTTTTTATTTAAACCGAGTTTTGAGTGAATCGAACCAGAAAAAAATATTAACCTTCTAAAGCACTCGTATCCCAGACCGAATTTCCAACTGAAACTAGACAAAACCATAGATTTTTCACGTCAGTTTTCAACATAAAAACCTCACTAACACCAAGCGTTTTATCTTTTTATTTGTATCTCTATACTTTACCGATAAGAAATCTCGTAATGCTACCTAACTAATCAGTGTCCAGAGAATTTGTAGCCCTTTACCATTAGAGATAAGAACAATAAACGGCATGTAGAAAGCCTTAAACCCAAGCCCTCATGTTATATTACTCCTAGTACTATACCATGCAGTAGTAGTCCTAGGTGCCTCTAGAGGCAGTTTGAAACCCGATACCAGAATGCGGTCGCAGCTGCCTCGCTACTTCATATATCAACGAGTAGATTACACATATCGTATAACATCAGCCCTCCTTGCACTCCTGAACTCCTGGTAACTGACATTCAGAGAAGATATTGAATTCAAGGTGTTGTGTGACAAGGTGGGATACGTTTCTCAGGTAAAGTAATACATACTTCACCTATTTCAGAGAACAGATAACATAACATAACACCAAGAAATAATATGTAAGCAGCATAACGTAAGTTGAATTCAGTGTTCTGTAGTAGATTTGCTTCAATGAACATTTAAATCAGGCAGTTGTAAATGTTGGTAAGTGAGTTGTTTTTTTTATATTTCTAAAGAGTCAAACAAACTAACGGCCCACCTGGTAGTAAGCAGTTACCGTAGCCTATGGACGCTTGCAATAACAGAGTTATCACGCGTTGCCTCTCTGAGATAACAAGATGAAAGATCTCATGTGCATTTAATTTCACTCTTCAAACCACCGCGGAACACCGCAATTAGAACATTACTGCTTGGCGGTAGAAATAGGTATAGTGGTAGCACTTCTCCGGACGAGCCCTATCACAGAAGCCCTACTACTCAAACTTTATGTAGGTCATTGGCTACGTACTTAAAGAAACGCTAGCCTAGTCATTACAGTAACAAACCCCAAGCAGAAGAAATCATAAATCTCAAAAGACAACACTGTAGCAGATACTACATTCAAATATACCACTTAATGCACTGATACGACGCACATAGTACAAGAAGATGAATGCTTAATCAGCATCGCGAATTGAGATTGACAAAGCAATCGTTTATTGCCGCAATCAAGTGGTGAACACTTTGAAAGCAGGTCGGTGAAGGCGAGATACACGTCACAGTGTGACGTGCGAAGCGCGCACGCCCCGCGACAGCCACGTCACCCGCTCAGCTGATCGCGCCAGCCACTCGACCGGTGTAAACAAATCATAGTAACGCTCCCACGCTCGCGACTCAACTATCATACCAATATTAAAACGCCCACTCACTCTAGACCACATTAATATTTATTTAGTCTCCACGCGGACGCGTAAATCAAGATCTGTTAGAAATTTAGGACGCTCGCGTTACCGTTTTGCAGATAACTGGTCGTAGTTCCCTTCCTTCGTCCAAATAGACAATAAAGGTCAATGAAACGTTTTATTTATTAGGTTAAACTATTTCTTTCATTCGAAACCGGTGAGCGCCGTTTTAATTAGGCACTCAGCAAAAACTGCGTCATTAAAGTCGTTAATATCGGGGTCGAACGAGCCAGCCGCCATCGACCGGCCGCGCTGTGGGGGACTGAAGCCGGAACAGATATGGGTTTAGTGCTAGCAATGACAAATTTGGGTCGACAGATGGATTCCCTAGAGGCAATGTTAGATAAATAAGCGCAAACGAATATAACTTCCACGGAATTCATCATGAAAAACGACCAGATTAGATCTGGAAAATGTTTCAAAAGATGAAGTTATAATTATGATTAAAGATTTTGAGAATAATACAAGCTACATAATAGTCTTCGTCACTAGAAGACATGTAGATAACGATATCAAAACCAGTTAAAAAACTTTAAACAAGCCGACTAAAATATAATCTTTCCTACTATAAGTCACAACGTAATCACCTAGCCAGTTTTGATAGTGGTTGCTTCCATTTTATTTTAGACTGTTTGAAAATAATTTTAACCCTAAAAACGCAATGAAAATGGATAACTAGTCAGCCAGAATTTGTTTCAATACAAAATGGCGAAAACTAAAAAAAAAAAACAAACAGAGCACGAAAATGATTCCGTTTATGAGGACAATCGAATGCACCTGCCGTTTTAGTCACACCTGCGCTTCGTTACAATTCAATGAATAAGATAAATGGCATTTCAAAACATTGTTTCAAGAAATAGACTATTGAAAGCAGAAGAAGTTTGAATACCAGATACAACTGTAGAATTGGAAAGAATGTTCGTTATTGCGGATAAAAAATAACTTTAATAGTGGCGAGGAAAAATGAAATATTCTCATGCTATAAACGAAAGTTAATGGAAAGCTAGGAATCGCCTTTCCAGAATTCGCCGCTTTATTTCATAATCAAAATCATATTTCAAGCGAGCAGCGCGGCGGCAGTAGCTACGTGAGACGACGCCGCGCCGTTTCCAAAAGAATATATAGTTGGTGAGACGATTGCCGGGTGCCACGCAGCCAAGATATCTGTCATCTACGGGCGGGCCTTACGCGGGTTATCTCCTTGTTTCGGAAGCAACCCACAAAACTCTTTAGGAAATAGCGTACGACGAACAAAATAAATAGTACCTACTTATATAAGATAAGCAAGCAAAGAAATCACTCGTCTAAGAAATTATTGCTGAAAACTTATCTACACCTCGTCAGCCGTATTCTATATTTTAGAATAATAGTTTTAATTCCATGATTATCAATGTTGCAAACAAAACGATTAATTAAATAAATAATAAATAATGCTGGACATTTTTCACAACGCATCATTTAGCCCCAAACTAAGCAGAGCTTGTATTATTGGAACTACATGACTGATATACTACTAATATACTTGTTTTTTTCTGTAAATACATTCATATTATACATCAAAAACACCCAGACCCGAAACAAACATTAGCTAATCATACAAATATTTGTCCCGCAGCGGGAACCGAACCCGCAACCTTCTGCGTCTCAGGCAGGCCTTCGCCCACTACGCCACAAAGGCCGTCAATTCTGAATCAAAGCCAGAATGTTTATAGTTGAGACTGTAACAAATGTATTACCTACATTACAATCACACTATCAACGTTTTATTGAATTGCTCAGATGCCACTGATAACGTTGCCTATGACGAACACGACATACATAAGTTATAGAGATATGACATTACGTAAGTATCGGTGGAATGAAGTTGTTAATCCGCCAGCCGCTGCCCGTCAGAGATAGGGCAGTTTCGACGAGGGTCGTCGTTGGCTGACGTAACCCAAGCTCTTTGTGCCTCAAAGAGGACCATGTAGCCATTAAATAATTAACATTTCAGCAAACGAACTTAAAACTCGAAGGGGTCTCTCAAAGGGGCCTGGGACGCGGGGAATACGCAGGCCACATCCATTCGATAAGCGGACCCAGCCCGAGCTCGACCAATATGTACGCTACTAATATTTCATGGTTTACACGCAAACGTGCTCGCACTGCCATTGTGTGTAAATCTGACCGAGCACGTCGACCCGGACAGATTAATTCGAAACGTGCTTTACCAATGCAAAACGTCAGACAAGCAAAATGTAATACCCATTATAAAATTGATAAGAACACCAAACATACCAATATTAATAATAAATTTTGGACGCGCCAAAGAGCAGAAGTGTATTCCCAGAGGTAGGAATTTCTCAATAATTCCTACCTGAGACGCAACGCGATGTCTCAGACGAGCGCGCTTTAGAAAATATCATGTGCGATGAAATTTGGGGTCTTTGAGTGACGGGAACGCTTCGTAGGGCGGCTTTAGAGACGTGCTGGTTGCCTGCAGGTAATAGTGATGAAATTATTTCTCCGTTTTTTTTAACTTTAGATCTGCAGCATCATAAGCACCTAAACTAATAGCTAATAGTAGGAGACATAGAAAAAAGTTTTTGTAAGAGAGAAATGAGGTTATGGATCTTAGCGTCAACCGATGTCATCGTATACAGTTTACACGCGCTTATTTCAGAGTATATATGAATTATTCTACCTCAGAATAATTCTAATTATGAATTATTCTGAGGTACAGATAGAGATATACAAGCGTGATATACAACGGTTTAGCTGAGAACTTCCACGCTAAATATGAAACCTGACAATCTCCAGGCGCAAGTACTCGTAAAAGTGGCGTCGCATGTCGTGGTACGCTAAATCTGACAGAGACTTTTAGGAAACGTGACATTTTCGCAAACAAGTCGCAAGCCACGAGCGCCGATTAATCTGCAACCTTGGCACCCAGCCGTCCTAATCGAAGGAAATCAATGAATAAACTTAAACTGAACGATGAACACAATTTTAGGATGCTCATATTTAGAAAAATTTTAGAACTTTCTTTATCGATAATTTGAAGCTACTGGAACGGGAGATTCGCATGAAAATCTGCCAATATGTATTAAACATTTTGACAGCACGATTAAATGATTATTCGAAAATTGTTTTTTAATGCAGGGTTAGCTGTAAGATGTGATTGTTGTTTCGAAAACAACAAACCAATAATTACTTACCTATAGATTAGAGTGTCGAGGTTGCGGACAACCAAAACATCCATTATTAAGATAAGTTGAGATAGGTAAATTATTCTGCGTCTTAAGTTAAACCCAGCTTATTCCCTGTTACTAAACCAACTGCTAGTATTTATTTTGATGTATCTACTAAATTAACACGCATTGTGTGTTTGGCTATAGAATATTCCCCTTTGCCGTTTTTAAGTATAGCTTAGCAAGTCAACGTAATATCCCATTATTATGGCCATTACTGGAAGAGCTAAAAACTGCGCTGTAAATTTTGAAATAAAACTTTGAGTATCCCTTTCGGGATTTTAAGTTTTTCTTGACGGATCTAATCTCTTCGAAGCTGCGACACGACATAAATAACACATGTCGCCGCGTGCTGATATGAATGAAGTTTAATTAGATGTTAAAGTAAAGACTTTTTCATAAATTATGTTGCCGGACGAGATGTGGCTCTGCAGTAAAAATTACGTGATTTAGTACAAACAACCCGACGTATTTGAAGTCTGAAATTTAACAAACAAATAAAAATACAAACAAAAAGATAAAATAATAATAATACAACTTAAAGTACAATGAGCTGTCTTATGACTTAGAAGCGTTATACATATTTTAAATGCATAATTAATGCAATTTTCATGACTATGAACTTAGTAGTTTTTTTATAACTTGATATTTTTATTTTTTTATTTAGAAAATATTTTTTTTATAAACTTAAAACAAACAGATATTTTTTAGGTTCAACTTATGCCTTATGTATGTTAAATACATACATGTTTGGTAAAACATGCTTGATATATAATGTTCATTTCCTTACTTATAATGTATTGTTTCATACAATCATAGAGCTTTATCAAACAAAAAAAAAATCGCACTAGAGCATTGCCGTAATATCTTATTAAGTATTAGTTAATAACGCAGGCTCTTTCTGGAGATACCCTCGCAAAAGCAATCCGTTCGTTACACACGCTAACGTCGAAATTACGTGAAGGACAATCCAAATATTGGGAATAAGCGCACCCTTATATCACGATATTGAATGTCTTTGTTATATATTTTTTCTTTCCTCAGAGAGAGGAACGAGATAAAATATTTTAAGAAAAGCTTTACAGGAAATGAATTATAATGAAAAAGTCCCAGGCCGGTTAAGCAATCAATTAACTAATTATAACATACTTTTTAGACATTATTTTATTCTTATGTTCGTTCTCAATAAATGATTTCACCTTGTTCAAAACGCTATATCTGAATAATAGATCATAAAAAAAAACAAGCAGAGATTGTTGCCTCATTTTTCTAGGCTTGGTCGCGCGCTAGGAATCGGCGTAAAATAACTATAAATTTTTAAATTCACGTATTTTTTAAGCTGACCTTTCTAGAAGATCCTTGCGATTTCAATTAATAAAAACTTAACTTTGACTTTGAAGTGAAAATAGCTTTAGGTTGGATGAGAAAGACACATAATCTCTAGTGGCGTATGAGATATAAAGCGTTTAGATTGGCATTGGGATTTTACCAGCCACGAAAAGAATAGTGTTTGCACAAAAGCGACGTAGCAAAACTACTATTTATTCTCAATTTGGAATCAACAAAACCTTGATGCTTACATAACAGTCACAATCAGTTTAAATACTTTATCCTTAATATTTTAGTTATATATAGTGGCTTACAGTATTCCCAACGAGTCAAAACTAACTATGTATGTTAAATACATACATGTTTGGTAAAACATGCTTGATATATAATGTTCATTTCCTTACTTATAATGTATTGTTTCATACAATCATAGAGCTTTATCAAACAAAAAAAAAATCGCACTAGAGCATTGCCGTAATATCTTATTAAGTATTAGTTAATAACGCAGGCTCTTTCTGGAGATACCCTCGCAAAAGCAATCCGTTCGTTACACACGCTAACGTCGAAATTACGTGAAGGACAATCCAAATATTGGGAATAAGCGCACCCTTATATCACGATATTGAATGTCTTTGTTATATATTTTTTCTTTCCTCAGAGAGAGGAACGAGATAAAATATTTTAAGAAAAGCTTTACAGGAAATGAATTATAATGAAAAAGTCCCAGGCCGGTTAAGCAATCAATTAACTAATTATAACATACTTTTTAGACATTATTTTATTCTTATGTTCGTTCTCAATAAATGATTTCACCTTGTTCAAAACGCTATATCTGAATAATAGATCATAAAAAAAAACAAGCAGAGATTGTTGCCTCATTTTTCTAGGCTTGGTCGCGCGCTAGGAATCGGCGTAAAATAACTATAAATTTTTAAATTCACGTATTTTTTAAGCTGACCTTTCTAGAAGATCCTTGCGATTTCAATTAATAAAAACTTAACTTTGACTTTGAAGTGAAAATAGCTTTAGGTTGGATGAGAAAGACACATAATCTCTAGTGGCGTATGAGATATAAAGCGTTTAGATTGGCATTGGGATTTTACCAGCCACGAAAAGAATAGTGTTTGCACAAAAGCGACGTAGCAAAACTACTATTTATTCTCAATTTGGAATCAACAAAACCTTGATGCTTACATAACAGTCACAATCAGTTTAAATACTTTATCCTTAATATTTTAGTTATATATAGTGGCTTACAGTATTCCCAACGAGTCAAAACTAACGGGCAATATAGTAGTTTCGGTTGAATGAGTCACCGGTGATCACGCTCGTGCCTCGGGCGACATGGCACCGACGGGAATTGCAATTCATGATAGTTGATAGGCTCGTCGGGAATAAAATCGATGCAAGTTGACAAACATTTGAGAATCGAATATTGTCCGGTTTACCATGGACGTGGTGCGACAAATTGATGAATAAACAAAAATTGTGAAGGATGCAAAAAATAAACTGTGTTCATAATCTTGTCAGGCCTTAATTATGTCATACGCTAAACTTTCAAAAAGTATTTTTTAAAAAGCATTGTAAAAAACGGTTAATCAAACAAGCGGTTATATAAAATGAAATTCGATTTTACGACATAAGTTATTAATTTGTGGTTGGGTGTCATTGTGTCATTTCGGGAAACCGATTGCGGCGAAACATCAGCTCGCAGCAATATCATAAGGGAGTAAGTAAATAAAAAAAAAAATATTGAAGTTTTATTTCGTGTTGTCTTGTTTCGTTGGGTAGATGATAACGACAAAGGCTGTGTACAGGCAAATTCGCGAATACCGGTGTCGTCGCGTGGGTGGCCGAAGCACCCGTGAGAACCGCGCGATAACGCGACAGCGTTGATAGCGTTGCGAAACCGATTGAAAACCACCGGACCGGTTGCGATACAACTCCTTGTCGCCCAGGATTATTATTGTTGGATTCCTGCAGTTAGCTTTAGAAACAAAGGCACTGTAAACTTAGAAAGACAAAGGAATGTCTCACCAGTTACTACCTGGAAAGTGGAAGACTTTCTCGAAGAGCATTCAACTAACAATAACACAAAGTATTCCAAGGGTTCTTAAGTTTATAGAATCCGCTGCGAACGCGGTACTAAATTCCGTCTGAGTGCAAAAGAATGTAAAACTGCCACAGAGTGCAGTTTTTTTTACATAGATTACCGGAGTTTTTATGGGCTCAGTAAGAATAAAATAAAGTAATGACTGTAATCTAAACTCGTTTACTAATAGGATTAATAGTAAGGGATATTTTCCGCCATTCGATTATCTGATATATCTCTTGACCAATAAGCACCAATCTTCTATCAGATTGTAATTTCAAATTGACTGTCTAGATGGCATTTCTTGCTGAAGCTTTTCAAATAAATTTACTAAAATCAGGAATTTTAATGAACTTGACTCTTTCACATAAAAAAAATATGTTTTAGTTTTTACTACCTCTGGAGAAAGGTCATGTCAAAAGTACCCTAAACCAACGAACATGACATGAACTATATCATGAGTTGAAGGCAAGTGGATATCGGTTGTCTCTACCTTCTCCTCCGGGTACCAGGCGTGAGTATGTATGTACTTTGGATGTATTTTCACTGTGAGTATTATGTCCTGACTGTCAAACCTGCTGTTCGACAGACAATTTTCACAAAAATGGCTCTACAATTCACATCCCGCATCTATAAGCTTTATCTTTTTGACAAAAGGTACCACAGTAAAGGTAAGCCCACAAGCCAGATGGGCAGGTGCGATCGTCGACCAGCTGTCAAGTCGCGAGAATTCTGATGCACCACCTGTGCCATCCGCGTCCGACTGGTTTTTGCTGCATCGCCATCTTTGATTACAATGCAGGTAGTTTCAAGCTGTGAGTAATAAGTGTTTTTGCATGTTATTTGCGGTCTATATGTTTATAACCTGGCTGCATAAATTAATGGGTTTTACTCTATGAAGTATTTTTTTAATATGAAATTTTCCGTGCGTGATTTATAATGCAAAACATTATAATTATTTTTTTTATAAATTATTTATTTTATTCTTATACCAAAGTACTAACCTATTTAGTGTTATTTTAAAATTTTGTGAATATTGTACTGTGCTGTTTTATACTGTTGTATTTGTTCATCGGTTAATTTTAGTGTAATAAATAATACTTAAAACGTACTTAATTTAACTTCAAATGCCCTAACTTTCATACATTAGTAATAGTAATATCTTACCCACTACGATTTACTAAGATCCACATTTTTGCAAATAAATATGATTTTATTTGGCAGAAAATCATTAGTATGTCTTCAATCAGGCAGGATTAAATAAGCCTTAGCAATGAGATTAATGTCAAAAAGTAGAGTACCTGGAGGATAATTCGCACATTTGTTTTGCCTCCCCTAAGAGAAGAATTCATCCAAAGTCCTACTATGCGTCTTAGTCTCGTTGTTTGGTAGATTTATAATTTGATTCTATTGTGGAGCGAAACCGAAAGCTGATAAATAATCCTGCTTTTAATTATGTAAATTGTGTATATTATGTAGTATGTATCAAATCAGCCAATCCTTAGTTCATTATGGTTACAGTGCAGTCGGTGTTAGTGTGCTTTTTTTTAAAGTAACTTTTAAAATAAGTTATCCTTATTTTTTTCGGATTATTAATCAAATGTTTTTTAGACTTTTTACTGCATAGTAAGGAATCCAATAAACGTCTGTAATTTATTTAATTAAAACTACTTAAAGGGAGGTAAACGATTCTTATGTAGCTATCACCAAGGACTCGAAATCGAAGTGTGCTCCAAATTAATTGAGTTCGAATCATGAAAAGATGATTAAATTTGTCCATTAAGAGCCAATTAAAAACACAATGCCCAGTTATTCAGATAATTAATTGGCCTCGGTCGCAATTATAACAGCACGAAAGGTCACAGGGTTAGTTTCTCTTTTATAAGATTATAATACAGCAAAAACCAGTGAAATTATTCCCCAGCCTGCTTAGCAACGGTCCCAAGACAACGGTTTTGTCTACCGCTGAGAAGATAAAACATATTTTATCCCTCTCTTTTGTTTGACAGAATAGGCGACAGACATATTTTTGTCTTCTCTTTCGTAGACAGGACGTTGTCTTGGATGCTCATATGCTAAGCGTGCTGGTAGCACTAAACTTCTTGAGCACATTTAATCACTCTTATTTTCACCCTAGACGCAAGTGCTAAGTAATTAAATCCAATGCAATCGAGTTCATGTTCCTTTCCTATATACCTAATGTGGCTATACCTTAAAGGCGCACTCTTGCTTGATAATGTTTACTCTGCGAGCGGTATTCATTTACGTAACAAGTTTTGAGCCAATTAGAAATCACCTCCATTTCATTGCCAACCAGGGACAACTTAGGAATCCAAGACGAGCTAAAATTGCCTTTATAGTTAGTTATTGCTAATATGTTGTATAAAACATAACTTCGTGAACAAAATGTTACCAAAACCTGTGAAAATCTGCGTGTTCACAGGTCAAATCCTTTTCTATTTTATAAAGAAGCAAAACTACTGCCATGATTTGAAACAATAGGCTTTTTGATAATAAATATAAAGCGTTCAAAGGTTTTAGTCGGACTAATATTTCAAGGCCTTTTTTTATGTTAAGTATTTTGGAAGCTAATTTAAGTATCGAAATTCCGTAGATTTTTAAACTTATATTCAAAGGCTTTCATTTGCACTGATAGCTAGCTGACCAGAGAGCTTCTTAAAGTTCTAAAGTGCTTCATCGCAGGTTTGGTCCCACTGGCAAATCTTTGAGATTGAATAATTGCATTAGTAATATTGTTTTGTTTCTCAGAACTCTGGTGTTCCCCGGCAGGGACTAAGTTTTACAAGCGAACGCTAATGAAGTGTTAAGACAGGTGCAGCTTGGAAACACTTGAGCGGAAGTGCGTCCCCGGAGCAACGGGAACGGAACGATACACAATATTCCTTTTACACAACAAAGTTACTCGGGTTCGTCAAAATTTTACCAGCCAATAACGGCAAATAATATTTCATTACAAAATAGTCGTTCAAATTTAAAAATTAAGAAATTTAAAGTCATTCTGATGTCAGGGTCGGGCAGTCATATAATAATTTTGACCTTAATGATAGGCGATCAATTTTTAAGTTAAATATCACACGAATTAACTTTTAATGAAATACAGACCTTTACAAAAGCTGCTCTCGATATCAGACACGTTTGTCATTGGAAATGTATGTACTTAATGGAGATACAGATACGAGTCAAACGCGACGAATCAATGACAATTAGGCCTACCCTTGACTTTTCGCCATATAGAAGCCGGTTTTATATATAAGTTAACCGATATTAAGCAGTCACCGTCGTTACAAAATTACAAAGAGAAATCGACATCCCAGGGTTCCGATTTTCATGCCAATAAACAATAATGTCGAAAGAGACATTTCATCCATGGTTTCAAATGAAAATTTCCGTTCGACACTGAACCTCAAATAATAAAGACCGGCTGATTCGTGTCGGTAATCAGGCGGCGGCAAAATGATTTATATGTGGAATACGCCCAAATGCAGCAAATGTTTTTAAGCTCTGTAATATAATTACAAAAGTGCTCTACTCTATTAAATAAGAGCATGTGCGTCCCAGGTAGGTGGAATGTGTATAATTAAGTGTATAATGGTGAACGATTAACCCAGAGACCTTTGTGCATGTTATCAGTGCGGTCTCATGGCGACTGCGGTGTTGGCAGTAATACGCTCTCACAACCTACTTCAGTTTTAATAAGCAAGTTAAGCAGGTAGGAAGAACCTTAGGTCGCGGTTCATGTCGAAAAACTTGATTTAACACTAATAAATTCCACACAGTCCGCCATTAAATAGACTCTTTCAAGTTTCAAAGTGGTTTAAATTTGTATAGAACGAGGTTCTTTAGAATTCGGAAAGGGATAGTACATTAACTTTGTTTTGTGTTGTATCAGCAAAGATGATGAATTATTTTTTGTTGGTTAGACCGCACTTATTCTAAATCTTAACAAAGCCAATGTTAAAATTCCCATCAAATCCACGAGCAAAGCTCATGCTATTTTAGTAACAAAGAGTAAAATGGTTTATTTCCAACTTGACAATGTGACACATCGGGAGTCAACCAGTCAAGTAAGCACACGGAGCGACATTGCACCTAAGCTAAATCCGTAGTGTGCCGAGAGCCGCAGTTAACCCACATCGCGGCTGCCAACTCCTCGAGCGGAAGCGATCGGACACAATGAAGCATCTGATTCAATCTAGTTCTAGGGTTTATTTACGACTTGCTTTTGCCCTGTGGAAATTCTCGGTAGAACAGCGCTTTAGAATAAGGGACTTCACTTCCCGCTCTCCAGTACCCCCCTGACCGGCCTTTTGCTTAGTTAAAGGACAAGGGCACACTCATAGCAGAACACATCCATAGCCTTGTGAGTACAGTTAGTCTGGGACATGATAGTTTACTTTACTGCGCAGACATTTACAATGATGCCAATTAAACTATAAACGAAGACAAAAGGTCTCATTTTACAGTGACTATACGTCAAAGCTGAGAAAGGATTATAATTGTATGTCTAACAGTAAATTAACATAAAAACAACATACCCATTTCCTAGCTTGTTCTCTGAAGCCTCTAATTGGTTATACAGGTGTAGTCTGTTCTCACTTTATGCAGGAAACCAGGAAATCCTCGCACAAACAGTATGCTACCGAATGTCGCATGCACAACAAGGAAATTGAATCACTGAATATAAACTAAGGTAATTTGAGATATTGTAACCCGGAAACGGGGATTAGGAAACGTTTCAGAAAGCTTAATCCGACAAACGGTTGCGATTAAGTCGTAGGTCATATACAATTTATATGGGATTTTAGTAAACACGATGTGAGGGTCAATGAACGTGGAGGTTCAGACATTCAGTTGGAAGTAAGTCTAGCTTTGGACTATACCTTAGGGTATGGAACTTAGTATAAAAGACCATACGTCTAGCAGAAGCCACACAAAAAGTTTACAATAGCATTATATATGTTAATACATTATATATGTTATTGTAGTTATATTACAATAACATATATAATGTTTAGTTGAAATAATTTAAATTCACATAACTACACTATGCATCATTTTATGTACGAATATATATTTGTTTTCCAAACAAAGTGCTCCCAAAGAGTGCAGTTTTTTAACAATACATTCTTCAACAAACATTCATGCAAGTTTTCTATTTAACTTAAATGAGGGTGTCACAAGTTCGTGGAAGTTTAATATTAAGTTGCACGAGTAACAAATCGATTACTATAGTTTCAGAGACATTGTGGTTAAAAATATCAATGGTAGAATATTACTATGATAGTACACACAAGCCTTAGAAATGGCAAAGAACATAGTTTTATAGAATATACTTTATTGCACACCAAATAATATTTCTCGTACTTGTTAAAACTTATTACAAGCTAACGTTACTGATATTTTTAAACACTTTATCTGACCCCGAACTAGGTATCCCTGTATCGTCGGTCCAGGAACTACGAGCACAACGGTACCACAATACCCAGAGCCAAAACCAATATCTGCAGAACGTGCAAACATAGACCGCGTTACGGTAATCGAACCTGAACTTGCGCCCCTTGCCACCCACAGCGTCACCAACGCCGTTGAAACCTATAAATTATAGTTAAAGTTCTCACACCATGTTAACTAAATACACAAAACATTATATTGGTTGGTTCGAACAGTTTGCTTACAGAGCAAACTGTTCGAGGTTCGATTGTATTAACTTAACATTGAAATACTGTTTCACTAGCAGGTAATGTAAGTACTGTACTTCTGTTGTCAAATCAATATGTTATTCATAACCAGTTGGTTTTAACTCTACTACAATTGTGTATGAGTGTATTGTGTATAGCTGACAATGATAACGAACAAGTACTTAGTCAGATTCACACATCTGAAAATAGCTTATAAAATAATCGCGTGACAACAAGAGGTAGTTGTTATAACAATAATCGAATCTAAATCGAGAGATCAATCGCGAGGCAACGAGGTGCGCTTTAATCGTACGAACCACGTAAGGAGAATCGATTATTTCCCCTCAATTAGGCAGACTGCTTTTACTGCTCCCCAGACCGTTATAGTGTTTGAATGCATCTGACAGATATGAGAAGTTAAGTAAGTAGAAAATAATTTTCAAAATAAAAATTACACTAACCGTCAATATAATAAGCTCAACTTAATAGATTAGGGCATCATCATAGTACCTTGTTGTTTGCACAAAATTCTTGTTGTTTTGCTTTGAAGTCCGTGTCATAATTCTTAGCTAAAGGTCGCGGACCTGAAGGTCGAAGGCTGCTACTGAATGAGGAGTGATAAAGGCCCGGGCGGGGGGTGAGAAGCGGGGGCGGGGGGTGAGAAGCGGGAGCGGGGGAGTCATATGCTGACACCCACTCCGCAGATCAACAACCCGAAACCTTAATCAAGATAAGCAGAGCGTACATTCATTTTAATTAGGGAGTAAAATGTGTTTTTTTTTTATTTCGGTTTATATAAAAGTCGTCATCAAAAAAATCAGGACGGTAATTTGATTAGTAATGACATTAGGATTTCGCTATTTCAGTGTTTTTTGCCCACCACTATTTGTTAGCGCCTATCCTTAAAGGTTTGCTGAAAAACTCTTGTTATGGTTAAGCTCGCCTTTTTTACATGCCCTATATGTATTCTCTGTTGTACACACACAGATAAAGAATAAAAACGGTGACAGTAAATCTTGTTTTTTTTTTATAAAGCGCATGCTGTAACCATAACCTATTGCAGGACCATCGCCCTAATAAAATACGAGCGGACGCGACCGGGTGCGTCATTAGTTATAGTTAGGTATGTTGATATTGAGAGTAATCTGCCTTTTCGCAAGATGCATGGGCGGGACGAACGACCGAGGAGCACCATGACGCGATCGCTTAGTGGGGTTCATTCGATTGCTTTACCTGATGTGGTTTCCGGCGGGCATTCCAGTCGAAGCACTCGACTATCCAACTTTTTAGATTAGCCCACTTATCAGATATATAATTCTTCAGCCAACTGCACTCCTAGTACGCTAAATGTTTGCAATTACTGGAACAATGAAGTTCGTGCAGTGCGAGCGCCTCAATAAAGCGTAATTTCTTCATAAAGTCAGGCACACTTTAGCTATGTAAAGGGCCGTTAAATCGACAGAGAGGCCGGTGAGAAGCAATTTACGACCGAGCATGAAAGCAAGTTATTAAACAACCAGCCTTTGAAGACCACGGGGTATATTTTTATTTTATTGTCTAAGTTTGGAACTAAACTGTTACTCATACGACTAATCTTTCATAACGGTAACAGATACTGACGAGATCAATAAAAACGTTTTTTTATTTTTTTCAATAAAGTTCTCTTTATTTATAATTAGAATTATGAACCATTTATTAACGGTAAAACGATTAAAAAATATGAAATATGGTTGGGTAGTAAACCCTAAAAGTGTCCAATACAAATCAAAAATACAGAAGATCAAACTCCTGTGTGCTTGAAAATGAATGTGGGCGATAACCTTCGATCAAGCCTACAACCCATACTAAACTTCAATCTCCTTTGTCAGTGAGCGATACCCTATCGGAATGTGCCTTTGTCAAAGGCCCACTCCACGGCTCACGGTGCCGAAATTTGGGTCTGGCTTTGTCTACGTATAATTTTTAGCCGCGTACCTGTAGCAAACCTGTTTTACACACGGTCCGTTCGTAGAAGTGCCCTCGGCAGTCGTCCTTTCAATCTCGGTATTTTCATTCCCGATCAAGAACTTTAATGGGCGCAGTTGGCAATATTACGAACGCAAGCTTTATTATTTTTATGAGTCTGTGGTGTCCCACTGCAGGGCAAATGCATTTTTCCTTCCTTCTATATTGCTGGCCATTTGGGAACAATCCTTTAAATAGTCTAACTCATCTTAGATTTATTAGATTACCTGTTATCAAAGCACAGGCGTTTCAAAAGCGCATCTGCTAGTGAGTAAGCAATTCTCAGAAACACTTTTGTTGTATGATTTAATAAAAATAAAAAGGAAACTCGTTGGATAGCCCGTGGCGTGACGGAACGCACTTAAAACATTAGTCATCGGACCGAAACCACAAGTTGATCAGGAATAATAGAGGCTGTGTATCATGCACGTGGGAAACTACAAGTGCAAACCGCTGTTCACTCACAGAGCACCTGGGCTGGAAAAGAAATATCAATTAATTCACATCAAATGTATTTCCTTGGTTTTATACGCAGTAGTAAACATTGCTAATGACATTTAGACATTAGTAAAAAGTATAGAGGAATGGAATGACAACAAGAACCCCTCTGCTTTTTAAACCCACCAGGGTCTGGTAGGTGGGTCTTTGTACTTCGTTAGCCAGGGGCCGGGCATCGATCGCGTGGTTGCGGTGAACGCACCCCAAACTCCGAGCCAAGCACCGCCGCCGTTCAAACGAACTGAGGGGCACGTTTTTTGCATCGCAAAAACAACTCAATACGAAAGATAACCAAGTTATCTATAGAACAAACAATGGCTTATCAATGAGCCAGGTTAAAAACTTTACAGGGGACAGTTACAGGACGCAATGCTAGGCAAAAGTTTTCGAGTGTGCCAGATCGGGGCATACGGGTGTGCGTGAGCGGTTAATGGCCGGTGCGACAGACAAAGTCCATGTGCCTGTGGAACTAATGACTAGTCCAAACGAGAAAATTACCAACTCCACGCCCGTCGACCGCACAGAGGCCGAGTCACGAAGTAGCAGTTTGACTCGTGCTGATGAAACAGGAAACAAGTATTTTGGCTTTATGTTACACATGTCAGTACCTATTACAAACGTCTCGAATATTTCAGTCGGCGTAGAAATAAAATAAACGGACAGCTTTTTCTTGAAAAGCCTACATCGGAATATGTGAGGTGTGTGCTGCGTAAATTTCATAGCGTTCCCCTGTGCCGGGACCGGGAACACAAAAAGCTCGGGAGTGCTCGGAATAATATCCAGCTGCGTGGCGAGTGCGGTGACCTCTGCCGCATCTGCCGCACTGCCTGGCTTCACTTCACACAACTACCACAAATCTAACGTGTATTTTTGTTTCAGCCATCAGTTATAACATCACGTTTGCCAGCAGCTAGCTCCGCTTGGGAGCTATTATTGATAACTACGGCACGATATGGCAGATCTAGATAAACAAACGAGGGAAATCGTCACGTTCCCGGCAGATGGTAAACAAACGAGGTTAGACACACGTGGCTATTGGTTCCAATTTAAAAATTGAATATTAAACCCAGGCACTTTTCATTATTTGCACAATTTGGTGGTTGTTTGGAATCCCACTGGATTCCTATGTACACGTTTTAATGCACTTAGTCAGTTTTGTCATGACTTAGCCCCCTCGTAACGTTCTGCATAGATCAGCATAATCTGTTACAGTATACCAACAATATAATTTTAAAAGTAGAAAGCAATCGTACATAGAGCTAAGCGTACTAAAAAATTCAAACAGGTATTCTGTAAAGGTCTGTCACCAAACGGGATTTGATAGAAAACCAGACACCACATCTCTAGTTACCTTCACTTTACGGATATAACGAGTCCTTTGTAAAGGTTGCCATCAAACGTGATAGAAAAGCAGAGTCAACGCTGTCTTAGCTACATAACACGACGCATTCAAACATATAGCTTACATCCAGTAGGACGGGCTGTGAGAGCTAAACCGAGTTTTCATTGTGACGGTGGCGTCGCCATGTCGCCGAAACCTTACACCCCCGTAACTGGAGAGCTGGCACAGAGATCCGGAAGATCAGAAGACAGCCGGTTATATTCCCTTGAGCCGTTAGACCTGTTAGATTAGATAGACGCGCAATAACGAAGTAGAAGGTGAAAAAAAATTTGCCCGTTTAATGCAGAACTAAAGCTAATTAATCTTGAGCAGAAACCTAGGCATATTTTAGTACTGACGGGTATGAAGGTTGCGTTTACGATTTGAGTGTAAAACGTGCGAGTTATGGAGATAGTCTCAACTGATTAGTGCGTGGGATCCGTGAGTATTAATTTCAGTTAGTACCAGACCGTTAGATAGATGATAGTTTATCGAGGATATCTTATTTTGTGTAGAGGAGATTGTTAGATCATATATACCAGTTACTTAAATCGTTACTCGATACGATCGATGCTTGTAGTATTATAATAACGATTTAAGTATCGATACTTAAATCGTTATTATAATACTACAAGTATCATACTAGTCGTTTAAATAATATTGGAATGTGATAGTGTGGTATGTTTGAACCAATTCGGGAAAATTTCGGTGAAATATAGATCGCGAATTGAAAAAACAAATATAGGTAATGTATACTTTTGTCTGGACACCACGTTAGCGTTATAAGACGATTCTTCACAATAGTTTCTTCTTTCTTACCATAATGGCCGCAACAAAACTTCAGCGGGACAAATTTATAAAAAATCCCTTACCTGGAACAAAACAATGGGATGGTTATTGAAAGAAAATAAATTGAATAGATAAATTATAATGAAATTAAATATTTAACGAAAGCAACAAAACGCTTTACATTTCACAAGAATAACAGAAAATAATTTTATACGGCGTCTATTTGATACTGAATGTTTCAAAGTTGAAAACTTTTGCCTACTCCACCGCGCCGTGGTCGAGACAAATTATAAAATTTGTTCAGTTTATTTCGGTTTGTTTGTTCGTTACATTTAAAAATATAACAAATGAGTTGGCCTCACCAACTTAAAAAACCTTAATTGTTGATTGCATAATAATTAGTTCTGTACCTACTTGTAGCTATGTGTGACAAACAAAATCATAGTAGCCATGTTATACCAATATTTAAACCCTTCGAATCTGCTGCGGTCTTTCCAGTATCAGTTCAGTCTCTTTCCACTTCTGCATTTTGTAATTGATTTATTTATTTATAAGTAGTATAATATCAGCCATGTATGTAGTTCCCATAACACAAGCTCTTCTTAGTTTGGGGCTAGATGATGATGTGTGAAAAAAAACAGTATTATCTATTTATTAATTGATTGGCAAGACGTCGGATCAGCTTCTATAGTTACTTTCCACTTTTTGGACCCAATTACTGCATAGTTCGATAATATTAACTTATTTTTGGGGCTCACGTTTAAATTTGATTATTTCATCTGACTTGTACTCGTAATTTCATAAAAGGCACGGCAACAAAACTACATATTTAATTAAACCAAGATAAAACCGGCACAAAATTGCCGTCTAAATCTAAAGTAAGCGAAAGCTTTGAGCTCCGACATTAATTTAGAGTCACGGGAGAAGACGGGCGCGAATGCAATCACAGAGGGGAAGCTCAATCCAGTTGCATCTAAGGGAGCATCCAGACTGGTTAAATTAAGGATTCCACACGTACTGGATCGACGACGCATAGGAACGCGATCGAGCACGAAATTAGAAGACGGCCAACCTTTTTGCATTGAGCTGTCTCATTTTGATTAGATTCAAAGCAATCTAGCAATCCAGACGAACTGGGATCGACATTTGAGAAGTTTCAATATTGGTATTAAATGAGTTCTCAGGGGTCGAACTAAATCCACACTTGTTCTTTCACAATCGACCACAAGATTATTTTAAGGGCCACCGTACATTCACCTACTACTAGGTAAACTCTGAATTGGTAATGCTAGCAGTCTACTAGCATAACCAATTTAGAACCACTGAGCTTTTCTTTTCTCATTGAATCCTGTTATGTCGCAGATAACTGAACAACTTACAAGTAATGTATGGAAGGGTCCGTCAAAAAGCTTATAGTTATCAGCCATACTCGAACAAAACTTAATGCGAAAAGTTGAAGTAAATAAATCCATCACTAATTGTATACATCCAAGCGGAGTTTGTATGGTGAGAAGGAAAGTAATTTTTCAAGAGTTCTAGAAGTTAATTCTTTCTTACCAAAGAATAAAGTGAATTGTTCCCTTTACGTCGAGTCCCGTTACGTCGAGTCTTAGTTATGGACGTGAGAACTAATAACGCTGATAATAATACAATGAAATAATAAAAACGATTGTGATGATTTCAATAGTACTAGAATCAAAGACAACTGATACAACTTTGAACGTTTTTAATGTTGTGGTGAAACTCTCAGTAAAAATCTCTCAACCGTACAATTCATATATGATTAAAAGGAATCACAAGTTCAGAAATATTGTGAAGCAACAGTACCGCCAACGCCCGACAGGAAGGTCGTATTTTGCAACGGCAGGTACGCAATTTGACATTGTGTAAACGTTTCACATGGGTCCGAAAACGGAACTTGGGTCACGCTCCTTGCATACAAAACAAAACGTGGAGGCGTAATAAAAACAGTCGCTACCCAAAAAAAATCAAACGTTGGGCGTTTCAGGCCAACCTACTTCATAAAATCATTACTATCGTAAATTTAATTAAACTTGAACATGAAACCTGACTAGCATCGTATTTATTTGGGGAAAACCCAAATAATTAGTGAATGATTTATCCTATCGCTGTCATATCGTACTGACACGCGAATATAAAACCAACAATTACTACTCATCTGGCGTCACTTTCTCTCGAGATAATGATCGGATCCCAACCAAATAACATGTTTTTGTTCCACTTTTATCATTAAGATATAATTACAAGTACGATCTGATACAACTCTAAAATTTGCTAGTGCTGTGAGAGTTAGGATTTTGTGTGAATCAAAGAGAACAATTACAAAGTAAATTCGGTCATGCATCGAAATCATTGTTGGTGTGATAAGTTGCCAATTTTGGTATATTCTTTAAACGCGCGAGGCACGTCCAAACATTAGATAGATATATAGATAGATGCCTGCGTTTTTCAAGTTACCATTCCACGTGACAGGCCCATCGCCGCTTATTGGAACACTGTTGGCATATGCCTTCGAAATTTAGGGCATGCTGGTTTTTCCTCGATTTCCACGATGTTTTCCTTCACCGTTTTGAGCACGTGTTAATGCGCACATATTTTTTTCGAGTGGAAAAATCCATTGGTGCACGATCGGGTTCAAACCCAAGACCTCCGGATCAGACGTCGGGGCCCACTAGGTCAACTCTTAAAAAACACTTTAACATGTTATTTAAATTCCTTTATCTTCACCGATGTCGACCAACTTCGTCAACTCTGTCTGCAGCGGCAAGGACCAGGAACGCATGAGTTCTCAGGAGTTGGCCTAGTCGGTTTTAGCTAACGTTTATAAACTCGATTAGGAAGTGATTGATGGATATGACGGGAGGGCATTGGGGACGCACAGTGCGGTCCCCACTTCCAACATCGGCGTCGTGACGCACAATAACGCGCAACGTGCAGGTTGAGGGAAAACGTGATCGATATACAGATGGAAAATGGTTTTATTTATACTAGGTATGTGCTTGTTTTATTTTGTATTTACTCAGAGTAAATTGAATCTAAAAAACTAAAAAAAAACGCCGTTTAACACTTTACTGAGCAAAGCCAATCAAAAACGTACGCAGAGTGCATTAATTGGCTGTTTTATCAATAAGGGAAAAGTTTTGTCATGTCATTGTTCCATCATCACGAAATATCACAACTTGCTAATTAGTAAACCAATTGAGTTACGCTCCAGTCTCCCCGGACAGAGCCGTAATCCAATTGCCATTGCCACCTACGACTGATCCGGAAAAACGAGGAAAAGAACTGCAGTTTATGTGTCAACAACCTTTATCGAAATCCAATGGGAGATTGTGTTTGAAACAATGTAAGCTAGGACATTAAATTTTAACATCGATCGTTCGATGCAATCTAGAGCATATGGGAAAGCTAACCAAAGCTTCTACGAGAAGTTCTGCCGTTTCACTTGCTCTGAAAAAATATTTTGATTGTGACTATTGGTAGAAAGGACTGGCATTGCGGTGAGAGGTTATTAACGTATGTGTAGGCAACTGGATAAGTAACGTAGGATAAGTTTTTTTTTAAACTGTGACGAATGCCCTAATATGTAATAAAAATAATTTTAAACTAGAATATTATTTTGTAATTGCAGTCGTTTGTTGACCAACGTCTTTTTTGTGTTTTTTATTTTTTTACTTATTAAAGCATTGTTGGAACATTGTTGGAACGATTTTTACGTAACCGTAAAGCGCAGGCCCGCACTTCTGGTATCGAGCAAGTTATCGTAGATTGCGACAAAAAAAAACTTCATGACTGTCTTCATTTATTAAAAAAATAAAAACGTTATTGAAAAAAAAACCTTATAAAAAGGCATACTATAAAATATTTGATTATGAAGATGAAAAAACTCTTCGGATTGAAAATGCTCCAACTCGTTGTTTTGTAAAAGGATAATAAAAAAGAATAACCAGCCTTGTTTTCTTGTCTTTCTTTCCTGGCTTGTTCGCTGAGGCAGTAGATAAAACCGACGTTTCAAAGTGATCCTTGTTATTTAAATGAATTTTGACTTTGACTCGACTAATTAATGGGATACTATCGTTGCACTACTGCACTCCAACCTTTTTGATTGGATCAAAGCTCGGGTTAAGTCCCACTAGGATACTAATACAACTCTAACAACTCAAGAACAATAGTACACACGAGCATTACGCACTTACTGCGATAAGTAGGCTAATCTGAGTCTCAGCAAAAATAACGTGTTTCATAATGTGATAATGTTAGCTTGCTATTTTGATCGCAGGTTGCAATCCACAGTCGAATGTCAATGGCACGTAAACTTCAACAATCGGAAATATCCGACTACAGAGACTTTCGACTTTATGACGAGTTGGTACGGTTCAGATTGATTCACATCTTGGATGTAAACATAACGCGAAGCAAAACTATACGAAGTATAGCGAGCGATGCGCTAGCTAGACTTTAATACGTAATTCGTGGCCGAAAGTTCGGTCGCTCATAAACAAATCGTGAGGTTGATTGAACCCGAGATGTGGGTGCATGGGAAGCAGCGTCCAGCTACGCCAATTATTCCTCTATCGTGGCAGACCAGCATTAGACACTAACACGCAGTTCAAAGAGCATTTTGACGTATAGCCCATACCACTGTCATTGTTCGAATCCACATTTTCCGACTAAATAAATACGAAATATTCTCTGGGAATTTGAGTATAATTTGTCCACACGTGGCTTTCAAATTAGGACGTTCTGAATTCATTTTATTTGACATGTGTTGGAATTTCGAGATTAATTCGTGCTCCTCGATGGTACAAAGACTTCTAAAGAAATATTGGACACGGTATTTACGAAACAAATCCTATAAAACGCGGTTCTAATGGACAAGCCATACCATTAGAACCGCGTTTTGTAAGATTCAATAAAAAATAATATTGTGGAATCAACAAAGAGAACAATGATTTTAAATAAGAATCGTTCTTTCATTTAATCTGTGGGATAATTTACAAAACAGCACTCCAAGTTATTAATAGAATAGAAACAACGTTCTGCGTTACTTCAAATATTACACCAAAACTAGGTCATTGCCACTATTAACGAACACAAAACATGACACCTAATTTACCCACGATGTCAGGTCTCGAAATAGAAATCCCTAGTCCTCTTACAGTATTTTCAAAGACTGCACTGCCTTTAATGCCTACGCTTAGAGCAGACAATAGTACATGTTCTAATTTAAAAACTACCCGCAGAGTAGGCATACCAAGCAACCATGCCTAGTCAACATGCAAACACGTGACGTCACAGGCTCGCCTACCCGGACGCTTCGTGATAGGGGAAATAGATAAAGAGAACGGGAAATTTCGCAGGGGACATGCATGGGGCGCAGTATCTATGCGGGACGTCGAGACGTGTCGCCGATATACTGCGAACTTATTCGCAGATGTTTTTTACGACTTGTATTTCATGTGTTTCTAGAGATATCTGAAATGGCTTGAAATATGCCATGCAGTATGGAGTGGCTCTACCACAGATCTCGATATCTGTAGACCAGTTACTTACTTGATTGGCTGGTACAGGGTACATACCAGAGCGAGTCTTATAATAATTTATTGGCTAATGAAACCGACATTTCATCAGGAGTTTTAGTTCACCGTTTTGGTGACGAAAAACCCATTTGTGCCTAGGCACAAATCTAGATCTAGATCTCAGCCCACAACATTAGGATGCCATCACGGCTTCCACTGTTATACAAATCAAATGAGAGACGCAAGTCAAATGCCGACATAATAGTTGAAACAGGTTCTGACGAGCCAATATCTAACCAAGAAATCTGACAGTTAAATTATGTCAAATCACATAATGCACGCACGATAAGCAGACAGCGAGCGATTCGCTCCTCGTGACCTGGATATAACGGTAACCAGGCCAGGCGACTGTTCAGTTCACCGCAGTTATCTCATCCAATTGGCACATCTACAACCTTGGCTCTGCGAACGAAATAATTGATTTTGAACAATTGTTCAAAATAAATAATAGGTAGGTAATTACCTCATTAGCGGATACATTTGTTTGTAAGCTACACCGTTTAGCTGGTGATGCAATAATGAACTATTAGGAGTTTCAGTTCTGCATACTGCTTTATTTGGTACATATTGTTGGTTTTATTCAAATATTTGGACTTAAAATCGACGGCAGCCGTGAAGCAATAGACGCAATGAAATCCACTTTTGGATTTCGCCTGCGCCTCTGCCCTAGATGCTCTGTCCTATCTTTTTTTTTAACTACTAAAATCTACATTTTATGATAATAGTAATACAAATCAGACTTAGTAATAATGCAGCCCACGTCAGCCAAAACTCAATATAACAAACCTTTAAAGTAATACCGCTAAAAATATGCTGACTTACTAATTACTAAAGATAAGAAATTACCCAGGTACTTACTTAATATATGATAACTAAAAGAACCCGTTTAATATAATAAAAAAAGACCTAAAATCACCTATCTTTTAATTTTGGTGTTTGGTACGCATGTGGACTTAACTTTGTTAATTTAAGTTTTTTTATATTATTGCGATTGTAAAAGTAGTGTCCCTTGGTACTCACGACTTAAGAGTTTTGAGATCAGAAGAAGGTGGACAACACAGACTCGCCAGTCTCTACTGTCCGATAAAGGAAAAATAAAAATTGGTCAGAGCGCACGGAACGGTAATGTCTCCCACTTGCTTGCAAAAACAGCACATGTGAAATCGGAATGAAATCGACACTGGTTGACGACAAAAAATGTCGTAACGCAAACCAACTCTGTGCATTATCCATTGACTTTGGTCATGCTTTCTTGACCTAGGTAAGTATTCATTGCTAGATAAGCGCAAATGAAGTACCTACGTCAATGCGGACCCGCAAAACGATTATTGGAAACATAATATGTATGTATAAACTTATTCAAAATCTGAAATAACGAATCAAGCTTTTTTTATAGACTAATATATCTCTAAACTAAATGTTTATTTAGCACAAAAACTTTAAACATAATATACACAGGCCGACAACTAAAATAGTTTGGTACTTAAATCCAAAACTACAACAAAATTGATCAGCTCTTAGTATGAAAATAGTGAACTGGAGGCATTTGGTGCGTACTTTGAAGTAGGCACTCGAAGATAAGAAATCTTATGTTATTTGAGTAACACGATATTTTCGAACAACCACCACAGGTAGACGGATTCAAGCTGATTATGTAATGTGAGGAATCATGAGTCTTTTTAAACGCGCAGGTAGTTTGAATATATTTGGTACGGGAAGCTAGAGGAATCTCTTGGCCGCCCAGAATTTAACCGGTTGGCGTCGCAATTTTATTTAGTGTCTTCAAGGTATTTATTGTAGCTAGATACCTAGCTATTTTAGCCTATTAAGATCTTCCAAAACTTTAGCTCTACGGAGCAAAAAAGTTTGATGCTTCGTTCAGTCGGTGTTGAATACAATACCAATTTTTTTATACTTTTCTTCTAACTGTAAACCGAAAAGTATACAAAAGTTTAGGCGTCGGGCCACTGGCATCAGTACAAAGATGAATCAAGTTTTTCAACATGGCGCAATTAACACGGCAGGATGGAGGTTAGGCGAGCCAGCCGACCCGATCAATCGGCCCACACCCCATAATTAATTGATAGCTGAACATTACTGAGCCTGTAGAGTACAAGGTAACAGATATATGAACATCACCTGCCCATAGAACGCAATCTACCGAGCAAAAGGGTCTCGGATATACATGATTCATAGAATATCGCAATTTTTCTACCATTATTTAACTAGTAGCGCACAATATGTCTTTGGCCATTACATCGGTGCTTCAGTCTTTATTTGACTATGAAATAGATATATCTAAAATCGTGAATATTTAATTGAAGTCGTTAATGGATTGAAAAGGAGAACGCCTCTTGAAATTCCCGCGAAAAGTAACAGAAATTGAAGTTAGCAGTGCACTTTCGCTGAGAGGTGAAGTGCGAACAACCTTTAACGGCATCTTTAGCCTTTCGGAGAAATCGAGATTGCAACTTTTCCAAAAATGATCACACGCCAGATTGAATTGCTACTGAATTGACGGTTTTTTGGAGATTTTGTGGTTCGTTCTGAAATAGAGATTGCAACTTTTAAAAAAATGATCTCACGCTAGATTGAATTGACAGTTTTTTGGAGAAAAAAAAAATTCTGTCATAAATTAAAGAAAATCTAAGCTTTAGTATATTTACGCTTGTGTGGTTCTGAAATAAAGGCCTTAGTTGAATGTGAATCTTATTACGTGTGCAAGAACAAAAACGTGTACCTACTGTAAATGAATAGTAGTCAATGACTACCATTGACTACTATTGATTTACAGTAGGCAAGATTTGCCGACATGATATCGCAGTAACTTTTACATACTTTTTTTGATATTATTGCATTGTGTGCTTATCTACCTCAGCTTGCCTCTACATTAACACGCAGCCACGTATTGTTTAGCGTAACGGATGCTTATGGGTAGCTGCTTTCTACAACTCAGGTTCTAAGCGCAGCTGGTAGGCTTGTTACATTAATAGTCGTGCTGTCTCGTCAGTTGTCACCAGCAGGCAATGATGAAGCGAACTCATTACATGCAGAGATGAGCATAACAGAGTGAAATCACATTGTGTAAAACATAAATGGATCCTATTCATTGTTGAAATATAAACGAGGATCGTATCTGTACAAAAGGCGAAGAGAAGCTGAGCTCGGAATAAATTAAAACCCTAGTGGAAGAACGGAAAGTAACTAAATGTTAAAATGTCCTTATTTGCATTCAACGGGCGCGTCTTCTAGCCTTGGAGGCGAGCGCGGCCGGCGCAGACTACGGACCGGGTTTTAGGGCTCTCGAGCGGCGATCGACGTGCTCTCGGAATAATCAGGCGCTCCCCTAGCCGCGGTCGTTCACACACAATCGGCGAGCGCCACGAGGGCCCTACCTACGCACGACGACTACATAAAGCATCCACCTGTACCTAACCGCTACCCTCGCTGCACGAGTTGCACTTATTCAGAATTCGCTTTCAAGAATAACTATTCCTATTTGCAACGCTATCTCCAGCGTGTAGAGTACACCATCCGTTGCCCGTGTGTGATAAACGTTGCATCCATTTCGATAGGCTGACAAGTTGTCTTAAAAGCGAGTTGAGACTCGAGCAATAAGGCATATAATTGTGCGGAGGTTGGCTGCGCTCGGCGGACGCATGTGCACGGGGTCGTGGAAGGTATGAATATTGAAAAGCATTCTTATGTCTTGCACAACTGAATTGAATACACGTCATCGGTATCGCATTCCTCACGTGTTTACAGAAGCCAACTGGCGCGGATTATGACCCAGACTAACTTCAGGCCGCTGTGTTCAAAACTTTTCGTAAAATGTTCAGTATTTTTTTTATTCTAGCCGGTCGACTATAGTTGGCTAAACTAGGTGTGTATAATAGAAGAGAGATCGAAATCCTCGTAATTAAAGCTATGGTAGGTAGCCGTTAAAAGCATAATAAAAGAGGTCGGCAATAGTATCAGGAACTTCGCTCAATTTAACGATGAGCTCGTACAGCCTTCTAGACAAGAGTCCATGCGAAATATTTGCGGACACCTCGAAGAAAATAACCAAGACGGAGATTTGATGAAATATGTAATCAAACGCAACTCATGCCTTTCGCGTGAAAATATACTCTCTATACAAGCGTTCATATTAAATGTCAAAATTATCGTAACTGCCAAGAGCCATTCTACTTACGGAGAACAGATGATAATGATTAGATAGCTAGAGTACACAGATCTTTTTTAATCCCATGAAAAAATAACCCTTTATTTGCTAGCGAATAAAGTAGCAAGTTATCGCGCATTTTGGATTAGATATACAAATTATCTATACCTATATAATGGGCTGGAAAATGGATTGTTTTGCTAGATGGCTGGTCTGTCTAGATGGATGGATGGCCTTCTGCAGGAGACTGGATAATTGCAAGATACTATAATATAGCATTATATACATTTTATAGGTATATTTTTTTATATGTAGCTTTTGCTTTAAGCTTGAAAGATAAATATATAATATTTTTCTATTTCATAAACCTAAATTATAAAAATACTCTGAGCCTGCACATGTATTTAAAAATTACCTTGAGGTTTTCCTAAATTTTTTTTTGAAGCCTACATCTACATCACAATAGGCCTAACGGCCGCAGTGATACCAAAGCCACTAAAAGCTACATCTACATTAAATTTAAGACAAAGTAGCTAATGTTGTGTGCCCCTTTAACTTTTTTTAACCTTTTGTCATTTTAGTATGTAAAAAAGTTTAGCAAGTCATTCTCAAAAATATAATAATTCATGCTTTGGGGTGTATTGTCCCCTTCAAACCTGACCCAAACAGCCCAACTACATGAAATAGAAGCCTCTGGTTTGATAACAGGAGTGTTCCAGTTTCTCTGATCAGGGATACTGGAACACCAACAAATAATATTGATTAATGTATTTCCAAAGATAACATCAGGAGGTCTGGACCGTAACATAGCATGCCTATGGCACTTTGATAAAAAAATAATACAGATATCACAATAATTTAATATTAATAAATTATTATTACCTATAATATTATTATCTCCATTTATTCACTTAAATCTCAGGCTTACCTTGAACCTTTACCAGGCATAAGTGGAGCCAAGACGAACACTAAGAGGCCTTATATTTATTATTATTATGGCTGAGTACCTACCAACCATTTAATTGTTAGTCTTATTATTGTGTATATATATATATTAATGTACATATACAAATTCAGGGCACATCATAGGATAAATACCTTAAAACTAAAATACAAATGATTATATAAAATTAATTACCCCAAAAATGTTGACAGTTAAACTTTGATAATAAGTAGGTACACACTTACTTTAGACCACAAGACTTCATTATTTATTTTAGTTTAAATTAATTAAGACTGAAGCAAATGTAAGTATGTATGTAAATTTCCTACAGCAAATTAAACAAGATTAATTGAAATACTTTTCTTATCCTAGTACTTTATTTTATTTTTTACTTACTGGCAATGCAATAAGTTAAGTGTTCAAAGTAGCATTTTTTATTTTCATAGTCAAAAACTATGAGGCTATGATTAATCAACCTCAACTTTCATTTTGATATAGTAGAAACGGTAAAAGCAGTCAAAATTTAGTTTCACACTTAAACTAGTATGTGGCTTAGCTATCAGGGAGTGCAGCTAGGAACATACTCTGTTGCCCTGGCTCACAAGATATTTTTGTTTAATAGGATGGTTGAGCAGTAAGTAGGGTAGGATAGCAAGCAGTTATCCAAGATTCTTAGCTAATAAAACTACTTATCAAAAAGTTTAAAAAGTTAAAGTGAACAAAGTTATGCATTATTTACAAATAGTTAGAGACTCACCAGACCACTCCGAAAGCGCCGTATCCGATGGGCCGGTCGGGCTGCACATCTGTGGGGATGGCCGGCGCCTGGTAGTAGGGCGCCGCCGCCGCCAGGATAGCCCCCTGGGGCGTACTCTGCGCTCCGCCCTGCATCAGTGACATCGACACACTCATGGAGACGCGAGAGTGCCGCGCGGGGCCGCTTACAGCCGCCATCCAACCGCTCCGCAGTCGGCGGCGGGCCGTCACCGTACACTCCTCGGCATCACACGCTGACCTCAACAGACTGATCAGCACGAGTCTTCCGCTTCCGTGGGACACGCGACAATATCACCGATTACTTCTTTATTATTCATGCTCGCTCGACTCGACTTTGCGGGAATTCACTGAACACACGAAACGCCGGGATTAAACTATTGATCGCGCACCCAAACTTTGACAAAAGTTATGAATTTTCAAATGTTGTAGTATCTTGTTATTGTCTTCGGACGCGGCTTCCTCCTGGACAAAGGATGAGACCGTGAAATTTACGACAAAGAAGCAGCGCACGGACAGCCGCTCACCTCGAAAATCGAGCGATACTGGCGGCGCGCGGGAAAGGGGACAGGAAGGGAGGGGGCAGGGGCAAGCAGGCAAGAGTGCGCGGGGCGAATCACCGCTCCGTTCCGTTTGTTCAGCAAGGGACCAGACTAGGGTTAAATAGAGGGCTAGGGACGACGCCTTTACGAGAGAACGAGAAACCGCATAACGACGAAGTACGGAGAGCGGCAATGAGCATTTTTTTTAATCTGTGGGCATTGCTATGACTTTACATGCGTCTTATTAGTCTGTGGCATCCTAGTAGACTAGACTGGCAATGACGCTTGAACAGCTGGAAAAAGACCAAAAAATGTTTAATCTGTGAACTAGTAAACAGAGTTTATAGGTGTCCATAATACGTATGCATCCCTCCCTAGTAAGTCTTTGGTATTCTTCTACACAGCTGATTAAGACCATGCGTTGCCTAGGACGGGTGGGACTCTAGTTTAGTTGGTACCGGTCTATTTTTATTATGATTGTAATCAGATTACTTCAAAGTACGAAGTATAATCTCTTTGATTCGTTTCTCTAGCCCATTTGTTACGTTATAAACCAAAGAAAATATACTAAGTACCTAGTCTACAGAGAAAACTTGGCAACGTTGGAAAAAATTGCGCAAGAAAAAATCGAGAATTGAGACTCATTTTCTTCTGACCGAATGTGCCAACAGACAAACAGAATATAACTGACAAGCTCGAATCCTATGCCAAACGGATGGAGATGCAGCCAAATGAGCTGGCCAATAATCTCATGAAGAAGACCACAACATTTAAAAGGATAACGAGAGACCTAATTCAGTTCAAATAAATGGATTTGCCACTGGGCTAATTCCATCCGTCAGTCTATCAGTGAACAATACCTAAGTACCTACACCAAACTCTAGGACAAAGCCCACTTTGCGAGAAACAGAAAAAAAAGTAGAAAGTACCAATAATATAATCGAGCTTTGTCTCTTTCCAATAAATGCCAGTTGAAAGAACCTAATGCGGTGATAAAAACACGCTGAAAATTATACTGTACTTTTAACGATTTGGTTAATTATGTGATTAAGTAGGTATTTTGTTTGTGCTTTTGGTAAATTATTTTTATACAGAATTAAGAACGAAACAGAGAAGAAAATAAGGGACGCACAAGCGGGATTTCGAAAGGGTACGTCTTATTGAAATAAAAAAAATGTAGCACGCTTACCGCCAATCACAACATATTAGGTTGGCTGGTAGAAAATATTTTAGCATTAAGTCCGCCTATTGTCAACGTTATAATTAAAATGTGCATTATAGAGTTAGGTAAAGTATACAATGATTGGCACCTTAGCGATTTCTCTAGAATCTTAATTTTTTAAATGTTGCCAAGTAATAGAATTGTTTGGGAAACTTTTTAAAATGAATAAATATGTTTATTTAAAGAAATTAATGCAAAATTTTATTTAAATTGTAATACTTTTATCAAGAAAATTATTACTTTAAGTGAAATGTTCACTTTTATATAATTATTGGCAATGTTTTAATCTAAACATTGGCATATGTAGACTATTATAGTCATTGGCATGCATTACAAACATAGGCATGGAATAGTTAATAGCTTTTTGGATTTGGGATTACGTATATGTTTTGATGTAAGGTTTATTTTCCGATACTTTCGGCATCCTTGAAAGCGATCTATAGAATAATAAATTCAAAAACAATTGCAGCTGGGGTAGTTTTTAGTAAATTTAAACTCTTCTCGGGTGAGCATACCTATGTAAGACAATAATTGTCACAAGGACTGATTATAGTTATTGGCAGGGTCAATCATTCGATTACAGCATTACTGGGATACCTTTGTGTTTATTATTTTATTGAACCTTTTCCCAGTGTTACTAAGGGTGTATCTAAAGAATTTCAAAGTTCTCAGTAACAAAACAATCATTGGCATAGAGAGCCAATGACTACATGTCAGTACAAAAAAAATGTAATGATTGGCACTAGCTAAAATAACTAACAGATCAATATAAAATAGTGAAATCATGAAAAATATCCTCTTAAAACATACTTTTATCTAAATACTATAAGAATTTAGTTATTAACTTACCATTAGTGATAAAAAAACGTGTCACAACATGAGACCTGTCTTCTGATTTTCTACTTTTTTCAAACGAAAATCTTCTGACTACCGTCGTCAGTTTGAAAAGATCACTTGACATATTATGGTGGCCCTAGAAGTTTGATGAAGGTTGCCATTTTTTTAAATACAAATTCTACTATATGAATGTAATGTTCCCATAAGTAAAAAAGATTTGTGTATTTTGTTACAGGCATATTATGAAATAGGTGCCAATCATTGTAGGAGTGCCAACAATAGTGTGCTTTTCCCTAATAAATGAATAAAAATTAAAATAAAAAATAACACTTTGAAATAGAATAGAATCGATGTAGCTAGGTACCTACTATTTTAGGTAGATACCAGATTATAAAAAAAACTGGACCTATTCCCCAGCTGCAAGTGTAGTTTGTAATCGCTAAAAAATATTTTTATCAAATATGTATGCTCAAAATATTATCATTCACTTCTTGATTATGGCTTGTGTAAAATATCGTCATTATTTACTTTCGAAAAAACGGGTAGGCTATATCATGGACGCAGCCGCAGTTGAGTACCTACGTGAAACGTCGCGACATTATGCACTACCGAGAAATGGTTTCTAGCCTCTGACTAAATAATGGTGTTAAAATAATGCGAGCTTAAATAGCGATCTTGTCATAACATATTTTATAACTAAATACGCGCCAGAAATGTGGTGTGGATTCATTGCCGGCATGCCATGGTTCTACGTTTAAAAATGACCACGACTAAAATGACTAGAGTACATTATTGCAGAGGCCGCGAAATAGTCTCAGTACATTATTGTCTCGTATCATTGAAGTTTGCAATCGTCATTTCCGCCGAGGCTTATTTCAAAAAATGCTAGGAAATAAAAGAGTTTTTTCCTTTTGAAGTACAGAACCCTAAAAACGATTTCCTTTATTTCCGTCTGGAAATTAAAAAAAAACTAGAAAGGCCAATTTATTTTATAATAAAAATAGGTAGTAAAATAAAACACGAAATTAATAAATATCAATAATATTTATCACAGAGAATCACATGGTGTTATGAACATCATTTACGTGGCTAGTATAAAATATCATAATGATTCATTTCACAGAAGAAATAAATTAGGAATTAGTTTCGGACACACTAATGTGTAAGAAGGTATTTGGAAGAAAGTGTAGAAGCTTGAAAATACTTTGAAAATTGCACTAAAATAACATTTATCTATGTAACATTCATAATTAAATGCTGGTTGTCTCAGTATTAAGCTGAAGCATAAATATAATCAATAATTTGTAGGGAATTATACTTATATGAACCGGTTCATCGGTTTTCTTTTTAAACTTTATGACACACTTATTATTAAGACACATAAACCATGCAAAAGTATTTTAATTGAAAAAAGTTACGGTGAAAATATCGAAAATGAGGTGTATCCATACTATGTAAATACAGAAAAATATTTTTATATTGTTCCTACCATAACGGAATAGTGGCAACCTTAATGTGGATAGACCTTAAAGCGCCACTTCACATTTATCGCATGCAATATGAAAGGGCAAGCGACTAATTGCCTATGTAAGACAGATCGCTCACCCAGCCTTTGCGATCAATTGCATGCAGTAGATTACAATAATGCAAGAGGCTTAAGTTTAACCCTTTTAATTATTACCTATAACCCTTTTTGCACATAAGTTATTAATTTGTATGGTGAGAATGAAATGAACTCAAATTACTATTCCATTCCATGTTTCAGCTTGATACTCTTGAGACATCCAGCTATGTAAAACTAGATCAAATACAACACATAGTGACTAATGATTACGATGACGAATAAAATTAATTTGCGATAATACAAACACTAACCTACACATTTAATACATTTTTTACAAGATAAACTAAATTAATTGTTGTTGAAAGTTTTGGAATAAAATACAAAACGTTCAATCTATTAAAATTTTTCGTTGAGAGGTTTTCTTTTTTACTTATTTCCCGACCTGGTTAGTTCCCTTATTCTAACCAGAGGGCGCTGGATGCTTGGGACTGTTAAGGCCATAAAATACAACACTTTTTCAATATTCCGCTTTTCCGTGCAGGCGCCATCTCAATCCTATCAATAAGATACGATTGCCACTATTGTCAGTATACTGAAACAACGTCTGTTACCACTAGTTATCGTTTTCGCCCGTTAATTTGGTACTTACAGATTACGAAGTGCGAAAACTACACTGAGTTGTCCGAGGATACCGATGTAAGTGCGTTTGAAACATTCAGTTTCCACGAAGACAAAAATACTGTCATAAAAAAATATAGGTACTACGTAGGATAAAAATTTAGGTGCAATAAATACTACATAAAAATCATGGTGAACATGTGACAAACTTTTGACTCGAAAATATTAGAATGAAAGAAATGTACTTCGGAATAATAACTGTACTCATAAAAACGTTTACAAACACTAGATAAATTCTTCACACCCATTATAATCTGCCCCGTTCACAACACACCAGAGGCTATAGAGATACTAGTATTATAATATCTGTGGCAGAGGCTAGTCTTGTAAGTATTGGAAATTTGGAAAACATTATAGTGACCGCACGCGCTGGCGGCGCCAGTAACTTTGTTGAATATTTTCTAATAATAAAGGTTTAAATATTTCAGATGTTCTTCACGGACCAATCAGTACAACTAGTTGTGTATTCCAAAGATTTGTTCCGTTAGACACAACTAGTTTTGCTATAAGTGTTAATTACATAGAAATGCTTCATATGACATCACCCTTTCTAGTGGTCATTAAAAAAACTAACAACCGAACCAAGTCAGATTTGCACAGGAAGAATTTTTCAGTTGTGCCAAATTGTGACTAACGGAATTAATATTTGGGTAGGTGTTACAATGAGACAACTAGTTATAATGACTGTGCATAATGATTGGTCCGTGAGAAATTTAAATATTTGATAAAATATACCAATTGGTTACTAAATACTCGTGTAAACAATATTTCAATACAGGATTTGGCGCCGCCTTTTTGAGGTTAACCCTCAGGCGTCTGAGCCAGCCAGGTCAATAGACAGCTTACACTTTATCAGTGACTCCCAATCCTGAGATAATTAAATGTCCGCTGGCCAATGAAATGCCTGTCTATTGGCCTATCTCCGCTTTTGGCGTGGTGTGAACCAGGAATGCCACATTATTGTCTATTTACACGTACAATGTAATATTGGACTGGATTTATACAATCCGATTCTCCTAACACTATACTTAACCTAACATATATCGTAGGAGATCTAGCATTAACAAACTTTTTCGGACCGGGAGCTAGTGATAACTTTCTAACGTATAGTATCAGAGAACCGTTGTGCCGAAACATACATACTCCCAAACATATCAACTTATACCATTAATACGAAATTATGGATGGATATTTCAATGTTGGTTACCAATACGCTTCGTCACGGCTGAACAAAACTTAGTTGCTAACGAAATATTTAAGAACGGAAATAATTTTGTCAGCGTTTGCCGTTATACAAAGCTAACATAACAATGTTAGCTTTGTATAACGGCAGAAAATCATCATCAGCGGACCAAGCACGAATTATTCACGAAAAGTAACGTTAATGATACAATAGTAGGTATAATGATCTTATAATTTACTGGCTAATATTTGACAATTATATCGATAACGTAACAATCATAAGCAATTATAAATCATTATTTTATAATATTCACACAGTTTTCTCAATACCAAAGCTCCAGAAATATCTTACTCACACAATTCTTATTGACTCACAAAACTGTTAACTTAAATAATTCGTGCTTGGTTACCCCTGAAGCCAGTTTGAAAACATGTAATGATTCGTATATATATTACGTCATATTATTAGGTGTTTCGATTGTATAAAATTACTTCTAAAAATGAAAATGATACAATTCGATTCGTGATAGCGACACCCAACTAAATAAAATATAATTTACATACAACATACCATATTTATACAAAGACTACCTACTGCGTCCGTCGTTTCGTAAAATAGCTGAGGCGAAATAATAGTAAAAGTATGGGATTGACATAACCTATCGGAATGTGATTACGCTTTACTTTAATAGCATAGGCACACACCCGATAAAATATATGAAACAAACGCGTCGTCCTACCTCACCTCTTGGAGTCGGCGGCCGCCGATAATGTCCGTGTCAATTAAATTTGTAAACAATATTTTGTACACAGCACATATAACGTATGCTTAGAGCCAATTCAGTGACTATTGAAATTCGGGCGAGTGAGGTTTGTTGGATCGGCAGGAGGGGGTCACCCCCTCCATTCCTTCGTGACCATTCTATAGTTCTATCGTGTATTCTGTATGTCAGCCCCATTTATGTTTGGACTTTTCTAGAAGCGATCTCGTTAATCGCTTTGTCAACCCCTCTAGCTAGATTATCGACGTACGCATAATACTACGACCTCCGTTCCGCTTTGGCCGAGTAACCGGCGAAATGTTCCCAGGTTTTGATACTTCACGCCACGACACAAGGAACCCTAGTGAAGGGACAGAACTTTGTGTGAATGGTGTTATTTAAGATGTTCGCCCGACAGAAATATTCATTAATTTGAGAGTTATTTATTGATGTAGCAGTTTTGTTCTTGAACTGCTTGTCTTTTGAACAGACAAACATTTTTAATCTTTTCAGCTATGTCCGTACTTTTCATGGTACGATAATTTCAACAATGATGTTATCTATAAATTACAGTTCTGTTCATAGCCTCATAATAATTATAACTTCTTTTAAGTGTATTTATTGAGTTGTCCTGGCCAATTTACAAATTCAATGACGATGTTTTAAAAATTACTAATTAATTTAACATTCAGTACAAATACAAACATGTTGATTTAGAACTATCTTTCAGCCTCATTTTACATTTAGCTACAGTTGATATATAGGGTGTCCCAGAATGTGTATACTATTCCGAAAGGTGGTCATTTTATATATGTTAACAACATTTGTTCTATGACTTCATTATTTCTTGAAACACAGTCACAGATATTAAAATACTAGAAACACAGTCGAAACGTAGGGATACATAATAACCCCTGTAACACATAACTTTGGTAAATGATCGCGAATATTCACTAAAGAAAATAGTGGTAAAATTCAGATATTTTCGGTACAAATCAAATATCTCAGCTGTTTTAAGGTATAAAATCCGCGACGTCAATAAACCGTTGACAGTTCGTTAATATTAAAATATCAGAATTGGCATTAAGTTCAAGAACTAGCTCATGCAAATTGAATTTCTGTTATATTTTCACTGGAAATTCGATCAATATTATACAAAAAAATCAACAAACAGTCACATACATAGTACTGACCCCACACTAGGATTCCCTGTATCGAGGGTATCAGGAACTTCGAGTACCACAACACAGGATAACTTGATCAGATAGGCACTCCTTTCAATAGTACACATATTTTCTGGGACACTGCATTGGTAGCGGGAAACTTGGTATCACAGTGGAACTCATTGATTCGCTGCTAGGTACTGACATCTATTATTTGAGATGAAAGATAAAGTGGCATCGGTAACAAAAAAACGAGTACAGACCGAGTGAGTGCATTTAGCTTGTCTCTCTGGTCTCTTTTTCTCCCAACACGATTGCCCGCACAATCGTCTCTGACGACCGACTACGGAAAAGGTGCGTCTATCTCATTAACCTGTCACTTAACCACGTCCGGTTTTAACCCTTGGTATACTTAGCACAGGTCTGGTCGGGACAATCGATTCTCTATAGTATCTGGAATCCCAGCAGTCCTAAGATTAAACTGCGATCAGTCGTTCACCAGCTCATACGAACTCACGATGTCCCATGACCCTTAAGAAAGTTCGAATCCAGTGTTACTGTTGACAGCGTAGCGTAGCTTGTCGCGTAGAGTGCTGCGCTTCTGATAGTTGGGCAGTTTCAGCAGATTGAAGCAGGTTGAAGAGGTAGGCAGCCGGTGGAGGGGGTCCTTCTTGCGGATTGTGAAGAAGCCACGGATGACGCTCCCTGTAAGGCATAAAAAGTCAGCTCTGTTTATTGATGTTTATGAGGAAAGGGATTCACATGCTGAGAAACACATGCAAGATAGATTCAAACTCAGGTAAGACTGATAAATAAAATAAATAAATAAATAATGCTGGACATTTTTCACACAGCATCATCTAGCCCCAAAGTAAGCAGAGCTTGTGTTATGGAAACTAAATGACTGATATACTACTTATATACTTTTTTATTTGTAAATATATACATATTATACATAGAAAACACCCAGATCCCGAGACAAATATTTGCATATGCAAACCTTTGTCCCGAGGCGGGAATCGAACCCGCAACCTTCTGCTTCGGGCCTTCGCCCACTGCGCCACAGAGGTCGTCAAAAGTGCTATAAGATAGCACTTATGAGTTGCTATCTTATAGATTATTAATTAATAATCACACAATACCACCGTCCTTTATCGTTCACGTCGATTCCTGTCCATCCAAAGGTTGTCTGCAAGAGACAACCTTACGAACCAACGCGATTAGCTTGTAATTTGCTGTGTTATTTGTAAGCAACATATTATGTGGTGTACAATAAAGAGTTATCTATCTATCTAAGACAGACTCAGACCGAATCTAACTATTACTGTCAATTTTCAATTGAATAGATGTTTGTATTTTTTTTGTGAACTGTGTAGAGTGTGCATAGCTTTTATTATATTAGTTTATCTGTACAAGCCAAGCCACAAGCCAAACAAAATCTCAAAACCGTGTGTTAGCGCTTTTGAACTTAAATTTGGCGGCCTTAAATTTGGCGGCGATGGATGGAACTAGCTAGCTGGATGATCGAACTAGCGGAATTGGTCAATCACAGAGGCCGGACTGCGTGTTTTTTATTATTTACAAAAATAACATATGGGCTTCCTTGCGACTCGAGTAAACACGGCTACCAATTCGTTAAAAGGCGAGCGAAGCAAGCAGGTCAATTTGATGGTCCGATAGTATATCAAGAGAAGGATTAAGATAGAGGGAACATAGTTACTAACCTATGGTATCTCCCGTGTCCTCATCATCGCCGACCTCGACGCACCGTATCGAGAACGGAGGCTTCAGATGCGCGAATCCAAGCACCGGCGGCTTGGAGCACGAAGTAACGAACTGAAAATTACAATCAAAGTCAAAGTCAATAGGTTTTTGTTCATTGAAATCACAAGGATCATATAGAAACGTTAACTTAATCAATAAATAAAAAATGCTTATTTGGTTTTGTGTGGTACCTACAATCGTTCATACACAAACTTTGCATGTGGGATTACGGACGCGATTGTTTCACACATCTTATCTAGAGTGGCCGGTATGACGTCGAGTGGTCAATTCTTCAAATCAGGAACCATTGTACCAAAACCCCCAGACCAAAAACAAATAGCTGCAGGATATACAAACATTTGTCCCGCAGCGGGAACCTGACCTGACCCCAAACAAAATGTTTGCATGTTCTGCAGATATTATCTCCGGATCTGGGTGGTACCGTGGTTTTTGATAACCATGACACGGGGAAACCTAGTATGGGGTCAGGTGATAGTTGCCTGTTCGGTGTTTATTTATTTTACTAGTTGTGCCATGGCCGTCCTCGCCCCACAGCCCACCGCGTCGCATCGCCCGTCCTCACTATTACTTCTTTTTCTGTCGTAGCATGATGTTAAATAAATATAGCTATAACCTTTCTCATGAAATGTGCTATCAAATGCAATTTTTTTTTTTAAATCTGACCGATAGTTCCAGAGATTAGCGTGTTCAAACATAAAAACAAACAAACTCTTCGGCTTTATTATTAGTATAGATAGATAGATTAGCTTCTGCTACCTTGAACTTAGTCTCAAATAAATATTGTCACGGAAGAGCGAGATCACCTCCCAAAGGTATCTACATACTTAAACGGGGATCTCAAATCCACATATGTATATGAAATAAACATTTGTATTTGTACCTTGAGGAACATGGCACGCTCTTGCTCTGTGAAGTCTCGCTGCAAAACGTCCCAGAGCCAGCAAACAACGCGGTGCGAATCGTGGAATCCGCCGTAGTACTGCGTGTGGCGGCGCAAGTCGCGCATATCCAGGGGCACATTGTCACCGCTTATGAGCCTTTGAAGCTGTACGGAATAAAAAAAAACAGGCAGATAATAAAAACATTCTTCAAATAACGGGATTTTGATAAAAGTCCAATATAATATATCATCCCGAATTTTCTCAATATTAGGAGTGGGATTTTTTAATAATAATAATTATAATAATGCTGGACATTTTTCACACGGCATCATCTAGCCCCAAACTAAGCAAAGCTTGTATTATGGGAACAACATGACTGATATACTTATATACTTTTTATAATACATACTTATTATACTTAGGAAACACCCAGACCCGAGGCAAATATTTGCAGATCATACATTTGCCCCGCGGCAGCAATGGAACCCGCAACCTTTTGCCTCTCAGGCGGACCTACACCGACTGCGCCATGTCACGTCTTCATAAAATTTATATGGGTGGACTTGAGTGACGGAGTTTTCACTACGTCAATATCATTCATATCAAACATTACAGTAAATAATGTCTATTATTATTTGTTCCTCGGCAACCCTCGGCCTCAGACCCACCGCATCGCCCATCCGCGTTATAACTTCGTTTTCGCTTAGCGTTCTTTCTGACTTTTTCTTTTTACTTTTTATCGGCTCCTAAGAGCGTAATGTTAAATAGCCTAAAACTTTCCTCAAGCATTGGGCTATCAAATACACATTTTTTTCTAATCCGAACTTTGGAATGGTTGTTCCAGAGATTAGCGCGTTCAAAAAAATATATAAAAAAACTGCTTTAAAAAGTAAAAATAAGGTATAGATTATTACTGCTTACCTCAGGCGTAGAAAACAGAGAAAGCCATTCCGGATTTATTATAGTTCTGAATCCCTTGATGAACGCGTTCGTTTGGTTTTTGATTTGCGTGTGCATTCTGAAGTGCGCCATTAGATGTATGTAGTTTATCCTGAAAAGTTAAAGTGTGTTTTTTTTACACTTAATTAGTCCTTCCCCCCTATTCTCGATCTGAAAGTATCTCGGTGACGAACGTTTGAAGTCAAATGATCAACACTTGTGTTCTATTGCCATATTGCCCGTATTCTGAGTTACTATGTGCAAGTGAAAATCATTTAATTTGTCAAGCGTCACCAAGGGACTTTCGTATAGAGAATAGGGGGGGCTGACACAGGAAATCCTAGTGTGGTGACACTAGGATTTCCTGTACCGGTACCGTGGTGCCACAACTCCCACACCCAGAACAAATGTCTGCAGTGCATACCAACATTAACAGCGGAAATCGAACCCGCACCTCTTACGACACAGCCGGCTACTATCCCGCGGCGCTATGATAGCTATCGGCGCGGAGGTTGTCTCAAATCTCAATTTAGCTGTTTTTTTTAGCTGTTTTCAAATGGTGTGGGCTCGTGAGAAGTCGAGATCTGTGTGTGTTATTTACTTTCTAAATGTCGAGAAAAGAGACAATGTCAAAGTTAAATTGTTAAATTCTTACGTATTTAACCATAGAAGGTACTGGCCGAGCGAAGTTCAATCATTTTTTTTATAACCAATAAAGCCTTTCTTTAAAATTGGTATCTATTTATATTTACATAAATATAAACTTGAATCTAAAAAACAAATCGCTATGCTAATTATAGATTTCTGCGTTTGATCTTCGATAAGGAAAGAGATGTTAGGTGTGTGAATGAGTGTGCGTGTGTGTGTGTGTGTGTGTGTGTGTGTAGACCTTACTTATTTTCGTTTGTAACTGGAATAGCTTTTCCGCCCGGGACGAGCTCGTGTGTGACGATTTCTCCCAATCGCTCTTCGTCGATTGAAAAAGTAAGTTCTAGTGATGACACGTCTCCCTGGAACCAAACAAATATGCACACATAAAAACAACAAAACAAAAACATTTACGATGTTTTTGACATCCTATGATGCACATCCTCAGAATTATAATGAGATAAGATACTAGTAAATTTATTATTTAACAAACTCAATTTAACATTAAAAGGTATAACTCTTTTTTCAACGAGCGGTGATATCACGTGATAAAAATATCACGTGATATCACCGCCCGTTGAAACACTTACCTATGGCACATCATGCCTTAATTTTTTTCGTACGATTATTTTGTATGTGTCACATGTGTATTTAACAAACGGTTACATACTTGTTATAAAACAAAAAAGCCTTAAAGGTTTGTCTCAGTAGGTACCTGCATCTTTCTACCCCTGTGCTTTCGGGCTCCGGAGCCGACCCCCCTCAGAACAACGAGGCGTTTTCCTCCACAAATATTTAAGTACACACACACATAAAAAAAATAGTGATAAGATTGAAATTTTTTTTTTTAATATGTTGAAATAATATTGAAATTTTACACCGAATCATTTCCTTGTTAAAAATACAAAATTTATAACAAAAACGAACTATTTTACTATGTGTATTGAATTAATTTAAATCATTTCCTACGGAAAAGCGATTAAAATGAAAATATTTCAACTTTACAAAAAGATGCAAACTTTTTTTGATTTGTGACATTTTACACATTTTACCTGGAAATGTTTGATGTAGGTAAGACTTCGGTAGAGGTCTCGGTCTAGCGAGGGTAGTTCGTCGATCCAACTGTAAAGCGCCTGCTGGGTCTGCCCCAGCACTTGGCTCAGGAAGAACGATGCAAACGGGACATCCACCACAATACCCTGAATAACAAAAAACAAGTTTTGACGACCTGGATGACTTGTGTGAGACTAAATTTACTTAATTTAAACTAAAAACAGGATATTTGTGATTTTGGATGTTTCCCGACATTTCGGCACAGTTGACAAAGAGTGAGAAAGAGGGTAGATCGATTCGTCTGCCACTAACATCCACCCACAAAGATTTCAGTTTCTCCCATGACCATGGTACATGCAACTGCGCCGAAATATCAGGACACATTCAAACTCACAATATTGGTAAACATCACGTTTTTAGTATAATATAAGAAATTAAATGTCAAAAAAACCGACTTCCTCACGCTATTTTGCGTGTCTTTTGAATAAAAAAACAAAAGTAAAATAGCCCACATAAAATGTTTCGGCTAACATTTTTTGTGCGCTATTTGATTCCATTAGATGATGATGTTTTTGAGTTTAACAGGAAAAGTAGCAATCCCTCAGGAAAAAAACTTTTTATGGGACCTCTTTGGTAACATTCTCTATACAACCGCAAAATAATCATCGAAATCTCGGCGACAATTGGCGAAGATATCAAGACAAAAAAATTACAACCAAATTGAGAACGTCTCCTTTTTTTAAATTGTTTAAAAATAATATTCATAACCACAATTGTTTCAAAAGTAAAATAAATCATAGCCTTATTGTACATGGTATTCAGAGTTTACCTCATAGACTGCTTTGCCCAGCATTCTGCCAATGAACTCAAACAGTTGCAAATGGTTTTCTTGAAGGCAAGATGTCGGCGCCGGATACAGTCGCTCCTCACTCGTCGCACGGAACAGGTTCAGGGATGGATCGAACACGCGTTTTATCGTTTCCTCGAGAAATTCTGTAAAATATAAAACAGACGTTTTGTTTTAAAATATACCATACCCGAGAAATTTTGTCTTGTTTTAACTAGAACCAAAAATCCTATCAAATATTTTCCAATTCCTGAAAGTACATGTTCGTTTTTATTAGAAAAAGCAAGTGTACAATGAGAATCTAAAAAAAACACGTTTGTCCGCCAGCTCCTCAATTATATTTACTGTACCTTTAAAGACACCGTCCTGATCGATCCCCGCTTCGTCCAGCCCCTGTTCGTTGACAAAGCGCACTCGCACGCAGCCCTTCAACGCGCGAGGCGGCAGAGCTCCCAGCTGCCTGTATCCGTCCTCGACGAGCCTCGCTCGCCGCACTTGCACGAGCGTCGCCCGCGCCCCCCCGCCGCCGCCGCCCCCGCCGCCGCACGCACGCTCCGTGAGACCTAAAACCACCTGCACAACACAAAAAATCGTTTAATCTTACTGACTGGCTGATCTATCAACACACAAAAAAAAATCTGTACACAATCCTACCTCTCTCTGTCTTGGAAGAAAACTCTTTTTAGGGTTAAGCTCACCTTTGTACATGTCATTTAATTCTGCCTTTTCTAAGTGTTTATTTGTGTGTACAATAAAGAATAGAAAGGGGTGGGGGAAGAGCAAATGAATTATGACATGTTTTTAGGGTTTTTTTAATTTCCACATTTTAAGGGGGCGGGGGGGAATGGGGGTCACAATCTGTATAATAATAATTAAAATCTTACCTTTTCATCGGCTACAGCCCGCCTGAACAATCTGACTCGTTCTCCGTGAGCGATCATGTGCGGAGTTTTCTGTACAAGCACCTGAAATAAGAATACTTGATTACCATTGTATTTCTCGCACATAACAGCTAACAACCGTGTTGGACAAGAAGGCGATACCCCGATTTCCGATCCGGAGGTCGTGGATTCAAATCCTGATGTGCACCAAGTTGTCCAAAAAACAATTCGGGTGATCGTTATTTTGAATCCTACAGAACTATTCTCTTTTATTCTTACAGAATTAAAAATAGCAGATTCTTCATTCCTTCTAAATAACATAGTATCTTTTTATATATTTTTTTTAATTTAGCTGATCCGGGGCTTTGGGAAGTGACGTTTTCAAAATCATTGAATACAGTATTACAATGTATAGAGTGGTTTACCAGATGTGGCTTCTTTCCTTTCTCGAACTCGTGTATGAATTGTGAGTCGCGTATGTCGCGCGCGAGCCAGTGGTTGGGCGGCGTGTAGGGGCGTCGGCAGTCGCGGCGGTACAACACTAGCAGGAGCGTATGTAGGGATGCGAAAAGCTCGTTGCTTTGAATTGTTTTGAGATCTGGAAACAAAAAAATACGTTTTTGACTGTTTCATGAATGAATGAAAATACTTATTTTTACTTATACCTTTATTAAATAAACAAAATAACCAATAATATATAAAAATAAAGGTACAATGAACAGTATAATCGCTTAAAAGCGATATCTTGCAGAAAACCTTTGGATGGAGAGGATTCTATGTGATTTTGAGAATGGCCGGAATGGAGAAACAGTGAAAAAATCAAACAAAAAAAATCGCAAGACTTTTTAAATTCTCTTTGCTGATGAGTAACCTGCCTTGAATAACTCTTTAGATAGATAGATAAATCATTTTTTGCAACTTCTTATTGATTAAGTACTTATACGTAGGTCACGTATTTCTAGTTTTAAGAACCTGCTTTAAATAAGTAGGAACGTCTCTTTTGCACTTTTAGTCTTGTCAAGATAAACACACGATTTTTGATTTTGAAGTACTACTCACTACTACCTATATAATTGTAATGGAAGAATATAATACTTTACGTACCCAACAGTTGTCCCATCACAGTTTTGTACACAAACATGTTGAGGAACAGCGACATGTTTATAAAGTCTTGCAATTTGAACGGCTCTTGCTGTTCATACATTTCCATATCGTCCAATATCCTGCGAATAAATAAAAATATTGAGCGTTGTATGAAACAGGAACTTTTCTAATGCTTCATCTTTGTTATGGGCATCTGGCCGAAAACGTAAAAAACAGATTCTAGATTCGAGCCACCACTTTCGCGAAAGCGAGGAGTGGCTTGTTGATTCTGATAGAGTATATATTGTTTACTTAGTAAGCAATACATACAGAAAACATACGATTGTTTAGAACTAGCATATGCCCACGGCTTCACCCGTGTGATACCCAGATAAAAAGTAGCCTATGTGTTATTCTGACGTATAAGCTATATTACTGTAAGTTTCATCAAAATCCTTTCAGTTGTTTTTGCGTAAGAGAGTAACAAACATCCATCCTCACAAACTTTCGCGTTTATAAAAATAGTAGGATAGGATTAACACTTGCACATTACTGAATGGCATATTTAAACTTTAACAATATTAATAACAGTAATAGCATATTATTGGGCTGCGGCGAAAAAGACTGAATCCTACTAACATTATCAATGCGATCGTATATTAAGTTGTTTATTAGTATTTATTATAAGTCAATACAAAACAATACAAATGACACATGTTTGAATGATCTGCAAATATTTGTGTCGTGTCTTGTTGTTTTCTATGTGTAAAAACAAAACGTATATAAATAGTATATCTGCCATATACTTCCCATAACATAAGCTATGCTTACATTGGGGCTAGATGATGCTGTGTAAAAGTGTACAGCATTATTTATTTATTTCTTTTATTTAGTTAAATCGCATTTAATAACAGGTTTCTGAGCTTGAGCTTTGATATTGTTACAAACATGTTCGTAACAATAACTTGTGTGGCCCAACAATATATAACAGAAGAGAAGTGGCGAAGAGAGGGCTGAGATGCATGAGGTGCGGATACGATTCCCGCTACGGTAATGTATGTGACCGATGTTTATTTTTAATTATTTGTTTTATTACTTACATAAGGTTTGAATCAAGTACCGCGCGAAATAAGCCTGTGCCAGAAGCTAGTAAGAAACTACTTACGTAACATAATGCGTCATGCAATCCGCGAACAGTATCAGCATTTGAAACTCGGGCGCGGAAGTCTTCGAGTTAACAACTAGGAGATCGAGGAAAGATTTCAGTCCACAATTTGGTCCCAAAGTGCAGAGAAACTGCCATAGCGAGTATAGTATCTCGTCTTGATTGCAAAGCCCTGAAAAAAAAATATAACCTCATGATTATCGGATTTTAATGTCATACAATCGCGCCTGTTTACCGATGGGGTAGGCTGTGACCACAGATCTTTTGAATAGAATAGAGCAGACAATTGTTTATTTTACAAAACAACGAAACACAGAAAAGACATACAAAATAAATAAAATACTCACTTTATAGATAGGTAACAGTAGTTAGTAACGGTTATGGGCTTGAAACCTGTCACATGGAATGCTAACTTGCAAAACGCAGGCATGTACCAAATGTAATGTTTGTACGTGTCTCTGACTACCCGCTTCTTGGTATCCTCAAAAATCTACTCACTGAGCATGTATCTGAGGATGTCCACCATGGAGAAGACAGTCGTGAGAGTATTTCTTTTTGTTTTTATAACAGTTTATTTTTTACAAAATTACAGAGAAAAGGTGTTAGATTGTTTGTGGTAATAAGTCTCATTTGTTCCAAACAGGTTTTGTCTTACCGTAGTGCTGCTCCGCACAGTGCTGATTTTCAAACATGGCCTAGGAGGGATGACCTTACAAATGCGGAAAACACCCATAAATATTGGATACCAGGTCACCAGGCACCACTCCGCGAGAACTTACAGACCTTAGTGTTCCTGGATTGCTAATGTTGTATAAAGTATACCGTTGTTTATGCAACATAATAATCACCCGTTAAAATGTCAAGTTTCACTTGTGTCATTGTCTGCAGGGCGGTATGATACATGGAACATATCAATGCCGCTTTGGTACTGTCCGGTGAGCCCAGCTTTCTAAAGTTCTTGCTAGCATTCGACCTGGAATCAAGAAATACATTATCCCACTATTATATAATGATCTCCTTGGAAGAAACTCAAAACTGTCAGTAGATAACAAGCTACTCATGTACAAAACTGTACTGAAGCCTATCTGGACTTATGGCATCCAACTGATGGGTTCAGCTAGCACCTTAAAATCTTTCAAACAATCCGTACATCGTTTATTTAGTCTACCCCTGCTCTTATTTCTATCCAAATTCATATTTAATATTCGTTACACATCAACATTTAATATTGTCATTACGCTAATCAACCCGTTTTATTGTGGCGAATGCAACTGTTCCGAAATATTGTGAAACAAACACTCACAAAATATTTTCAAAATACATGGTAATTATCTCGTTTTTGTGAAAAATCAATACCAAAGTACATGTTAAGATATTAAATAAAAAAAAAAAATGCTGGTCATTTTTCACACAGCATCATCTCGAACCAAACTAAGCAGAGCTTGTATATTTGTTTGTAAAGACAAACATATTATACATAGAAAACACAGTAAACAGATACAGCGGACGAGCTCTTTCACAAGAAGCTCTACTACTTTTGACTACTGTTCTCCTGCTGACCTTTCGCTGACCGTTTAGAGGTTCCTCCAGCCTGCTTAATATGAAGACCTAATTATCAACGGTTTTGTCTACCGCCGAGAAGACAAAAAATATTTTGACCCTCTCTTTTGAGAAAATAAAATAAACAAATTAAATATTGCTGGTCATTTTTTCACACAACGTCATCTAGCTTCAAAACTACTATGAGAACTACATGACTGATATAAAACTTATAAACTATTTTTTTGTAATAACCCGAGACAAATATTAGCAGAGTATACGAACATTTGTCCCTCGTCGGGAATCGAACCCGCAACCTTTTGCGTCTCAGGCATGCCTTCGCCCATTGCGCCACAGAGGTCGACAGATATAGATTATGTCTTTTCTTTCGTAGACAAAACGTTGTCTTGGGTCCTCGTGCTAAGCGGGCAGATCGACGATGGATCTAGAAATTAAGAAGTCGTTTAAGAGTTCCAAAGTTACCTATTTGTTCTCGCTTCGATGGCTCGCCGGATGAAGGCAGCTGGGTTGCTGCTCTGAACTGGTGTGGAAGGCTGCGAAGGCCCAGCGCCTTCTTCAGTCACGCCACCGTCTACCATCTCTTTGATAGGTTGTGCCAGAAGTTTCTTCAGGAGCGGCGCTCCCCACAGTAGAGATAGCTGGGTGCGTATGTTACCTAAACAAGATAATTAAATAAAAAAGTGTTTGTTAAGAAAAAATTAAAACCAACCGAAATTTCATCTCTTGAAGTATAATAACCTTACCCTATAAAAAAAGTCATTAAAATCGGTTAACTATTGGTGAAGATATCGCGTAGCACACACAAAAAAATACAGTTGAATAGAAGAACTCCTTCTTTTTCGAAGTCGGTTGAAAAACTCTCGACAATTATTCATAATTGATTGCAGCGCCTCCTAGTGACTTGTGGCGATAAAACCACCTTACAGACATACAAATCGATTGCAAAAAAAAATACAATTTGTAACAGACAAGCAAACAATCACAGGAACGAACAAAAGATCTTAGGGCACACGCATATCGAGCTTCTGTCATCGGGGGTAAAAAATACATATTCGTCTGGACAAAAGTCAAATAAAGTTGAGTATTTAATACTGTAAAAGTATTTTCAATCTTTCGCGATTAGATAACATAAGTAACAAGTTACTTTTTTATAATAATAATAAATTCGTTTATTTTAATTAAAAAATATTTTACATCAGACGTATTTACAAGGTTAACGAAAACAACTTCAAAAAATGTTCAAACCTTACTAAGTAGTAGCAGGTTAGTAGGTAGGTACAGGACAGTTTTCATCACCTACTTGGCAAATAAGTAATGTTTACTAAACCCCCACACTAGGATTCCCTGTGTTGTGGGTGGCTAGTCTCTTCCAAAGGGCATTGAATGTAGGTAGTTAGGTACAAAGTTGAAATAAGTATCACTAAACTCAATTAGGTAGGTAGGTAAGTTTTGCTCCTGGTACATTGGTATTCGCGTTTAATAGAAAAGGTAAACGCGACAAAGACCCGTATAATTTATAATGACTTCTGCGAAAGCTCCGGGGAAGTGCTATCACCATGAATGTGCACATGAGATCTTGCATCTTGATATCTCAGTGTCGGCAACGCGTGAGTGATACGTCTGATATTGCAAGCGTCCATAGGCTACGGTAACCGCTTACCAACAGATATGCTTGTTTGCTTCTTTAGAAGAATAGTTTGGAATGGCTTCTGATTGGACATCGGCTATATATGCTATCTATTTATGCTGTTGTTCTAGTAATTCTCAACTAAAGCTTACATGTCCATACAAAGTAGTAATGTATAACCTATATACTATAAACAGAATTTTGTATGTTATTATAGATTTAAATTATGTGGTTTTATAAGTTTTTTATATGTTTCTGTAACTTAATTAATGTTTTTAAATATTATGATAATGCATCCTAAGTTGCACCGACAAAGGTGCAACTTAGTTACTTTATAACTTTTGTAATTAACATGGTGATGAAGATATTTTTTACTAAAACGCGGGATATTTACCATGATTTGTTAGTTTGAATTTTTCCCGATATTACTTAACTTAACTTAATAATAATAACGAATGTTTACATGGTTATGACAAATAAATGAGCCCTACAAAATTAGGAGCGATTCCTAATCAACAAGATACAATTCATGTTGATTAGGCATCGTTCCTAATTTTGTTCGTTCCTCGGTTTATCTCTGTTTCCCACACTAGGTCTGAAAGCCTTTATATATATTTCGGTAACATGATCACGGGAGGAACTCAGTTCCTCCCACAAATACCATAGAAAATATCCAGTTCTTTAGTAAAAATAAAGAGCATAGATTCTAACTTGAATTATGATTTACCCATTGCAGGCGGCAAGTAAGCGTCGAAGTTCTGTGAAAACCAGCCCAGGATCGGATGCCAGTTGCTGAGGTTTCCTTTCTTGCAGACCACGTATTGCTGGCACGAATCCAGAAAACGGGTCACGACAACCTAAAAAAGAATTAATTCGTAGAATTGTTATGATGAATGAATGAACATACTTTACTGTACACCACACAATAAAAAAATAAACCAAATCATAATATAACTAAACGTAAAAGGGGCGGTCTTAACACTTAAAAACGATATCTTCCAGGCAACAATGGGATGCAGCTGAATCATTGGTATTGTTCGACTGATTTGGCTGTTTTTTTTTAGTACTTTTCAAACTTTCGCGATTAGATAACATAATTATAAGTTTAACGAGTCTTTATCTATAGTTTAAACGTCGGGAATATAATAAAAAAGGTAAACGCGATAAAGACCCGTTAAACTTATAATTATGTTTTTTTTTTTGTTAGAGTTGTAATTGTCAGGACAAGGATTGTATGAAAATTTGGCGGGTTGCTAGTTATAATATAAATTAAATAATGGCATCAAGAAGCGGTAAGCCCTCGAACTGTGGTGTATAAAGCAAGGGAATACCGCACAAGCATTTCCATTGAATTCACTGATGTAAATGGAAGAAATGAATTAGTTGTACCGACAAGAGCATAGCTCTTAAATCTAATAAAATAAATGAAGCAAAGGCATTAGGTGAGCATAGCTCTTAAACCAAATGAAGTAAACGCACCAGGTATCCACGGAAACAGTGTCACGTGGAATGCGAACTACTTGCAAAACGCGGGCATGTGCCGAACGTAATTTTTGGCACATGCCCGCGATACGATTGAATGATTTTTAAAGCAAACCTGAAAAACAACTTTAGAACATGTAAATATTCTGAAATTGTTTGAAACATCCTTTCATCGGCTGTATTTTGGACTGTGTGCCAATTTTAAGAATACTTTTAATCGAATAAGATGTTTGACATCGGAAACCATACCTAAAACAGCGAATTTAATCGTTTATTACCGAAAACAGGTAACGAATTTACAAAAGTCATAGAACATTTGTTTTTTTTTGTTCGTAAGTGTAGAGAATCGATCCCTTATTATTAACGTGATTTTGGAAACCAGTTATCTTTGTAACGGCCAAACCGATTGGATAAAATATGGAATAAACATTTTTCTTTACTCGAGTACGCTTTCTATTTGGTCACCACACGACCTAGTAGTAAGTAACCCAAGCTGGTTGGGTTAATAAATAAATAAATAATGCTGGACAATTTCACACAGCATCATCTAGCCCCAAACTAAGCAGAGCTTGTATTATGGGAACTACATGACTGATAAACTACTTATATACATTTTTTTTGTAAATAAATACATATTATACATGTAGATCTTTGAGGATACCAAGTAAGGGATAGTCAGATGCACGACCATTACATTTGGTGATGGGAAAGGTTACACCCATATAGCAACTCACCACAAACAGAGGGTAGTATGTGTCCGGCTGAGCGTGCTCCCGTTCAGAATGTGCGAGTTGTATCAAGTTCGCAAGAAGACAGAGCGCGTAGTTTCCTTCGAGAGTGTTGAATACAATACGCATGTTCTGATCCGTGCTCAGGAAATCCACGCATTTGTCGAACATCGAGTGCGAGCGGAATACTGATATTGACTGAAAAAAAAACAACGAACATACTCTCTTTTATTATGACATTCGGAGACATCAACATACAGATACAGATAATTTATTGGTAAATAATAATGCTGGAATAATAATGCTGGACATTTTTCACACATCATCATCTAGCCCCAAAGTAAGCAGAGCTTGTGTTATGGGAACTACATGACTGATATACTACTTATTTACTTTTTTTTTTTTTTTTTTGTAAATACATACATATTATACGATTAAAACACCCAGATCCCGAGACAAATATTTGCAGATGCAAACATTTGTCCCGCGGCGGGAATCGAACCCGCAACCTTCTGCATCTTAGGCGGGCCTTCGCCCACTTCGCCACAGAGGTCGTGATAATTATAATTTTACACGTCAGATAGGTAGGTTTACACAATACAAAAATACGAAGGTAATATAAATTATAAAACAATATGGTTTACTCATATCAACATCATCTATAAAGTCGCTGACCGAATAGTAGGATTTTTACGTAGAAACTTTTTTAGTTTGTTCTTGAATATAACGTCGGATGTTAAACTTATATCTCATCTGGCAGATTAATAAATAGTTATATATTGTTTTATACAATGGAGTGGTAAACAAGCCTACGGCCCACCTGTTGGTTGTCGACCCTGAGACAACCCTTCCCATACCCTTCTAACCGAAACACAGCAATGAGAGCATTACCGTTTGGCGGCAGAAATAGGTATGGACGAGCTCTTTCGAATATAGAGTAAAACTTCCATGCAACGTATCTATCAATACCGTCTTCCGTTTGCATCAAGTCTTTAGAATGTCGAACATTTCTTTCATTTGATATCAGTTGGTGATGGGAATCATGACTCATTAGTCTAATCATTCCAGCCTTTTAAACAGCATACCTGTGCCATTGTTAATTAGCCCATTTGCACATTGCTAGCCTATTCAAACAACTGCCCTAGTTTTGTTTCCTCTACTTGCTATTGGAAGTAAAGAGAGGTTTCTAGATGAAAACATCGTGAGTCAAAAAAAATTAAAGGCATCTTTAGTGTGGTAGAGGTTTCGAGATGAAACCATCGTGAAAATTAAAGGCATCTTTAGTGTGGTAATAAGCGGTGAAGAATCTTGCAGACTGATTCCGGGTGCTAGCTACTTGCTTCAAAAATGATACAAGTCAAAATATCTAAAACTCAAAGTTTACTTATGCACAAGCTAGAACCGTCGCCTATTGACATTTGCAATACCAGGGGTCTAGACAAATACCACTTTCTGTTGGCGTTAACGCCTGCGTAAAGAATGAATTGTATGGGAATTGCGGAAATATCACGTGACAGCTGCCAAGTTTTACCTTGTCAAATTTGCGTCTGCGTGAAAGGAAAAGTAAGCGTGTGGTCTAGACAAATACCAATAAAGGGTAATAAAGTCCTAATCTACCCTGAACATCGACATAACGCAGGGTGACCAAGAAAGAAGAATGTGAAAAAAAACGTCATGATTAATTTTATTATTCAATTTAATATTATTATTAGTACTTGAAATAAGAAACACATTTGAATTAGATCGGTCAATACACATTCCATCGCTTACAAAAGGTCGCTTAGTTTGGAATGTTGTCACAAATTGGGAGAATGATAATTAATTTCTATGGGAACATTAACTAGTACTTAGACAAAGTGCAATCAGGAAGTACGTAACTCCGCGTACCTCCTTATCATTGTATCAGGGGAAAAAATGTTACGTATGTTGCATGTGAAAGTGTGTCAAACGTATTTAAATACGAAATAAACTTCGTTTAACAATAAAATTTCCGATACACCCATATTAACCAGACAAAAAAGAATAGAAGTCAACTACTTTTCTATACTAATGGGCGATTACGGAATGATAAGAAGGACCTCATTTAAAGTAAAATTGCATGATAAATGATGATTCATGTGCAATGTGAACAATTGCCAAGACTCGAAGGTACGTACTTCCTGATTACACGTTGTCTAATTACTAGTTTATGTTCCCATAGAAATTAATTGTAATTCCCACAATTAGTCATAACATTCCAAACTAAGCGAGCTTTTCTATGAATAGGTATAGTTCGATCCCAATCCAATATATTACTTACTTTATTATTTGACGTACAATTAATGGTTCTGTAAATGAGTCATGACGCTTTCTTTTCCACATTCTTCTTCGTGTCACCAGTTCTGTTATGGCCACCCTGCGTTAGGTCGATGATCTGACCAGATAGGAGGTATTGTGTTAAAAAAACCTTTAGGCTTTACAGCCGCTTATTAATATTAAGTAATTGAATTATTTTGTTATGTTGACTGACACTGATTTGACAAAGCACCTATACAGTTCCAACTTTTTTCAAATTTTCCTTGTAACGTTGTAATTTTCTATTCTATATACTCTTTTAAATAGACGTGACTAAGTGTTCTTTGTGCTCCCAAAGTAAGAATAAATATGATTAACATGAAACCAGTGCGGTGAAAGGATTCGGTGAGCCTTTCATGCACATGCCTTCGACTTTTTGGTTCTAGGACATGCCGGTTTCCTTACGATAATTTCCTTCGTAATTTAGGGTATTTGTTAGTGATTTGAGACCACTAACAATACCTTACGCACATAATGTTTTCACGTCGAGAAATCCATTGGTGCACGCCCAATGCTCGAAAGTCCGGATCTTTAGCCACTACACCACTATTGCTTCAATGTTTTCACCTGATTGAGCTACTAATCAAGATATGGAGTAAAGAAAAAATACAAATAAAACCCCAGACGAATTTTTATAACATTGTGATAAACCTATTTAAGAACCACCCTTGAAGTCATACAAATACATTGCAAAAACACGCACTGCAATTGACTTGGTCGTTTCGGATATAAATGACAACAGACAAACCTAAAAACAAACAAACAACCTGTAACGGCAAACGCATACTTGCTCCTCACGCCGCTGGTAACAGAGAGCATACCTCGGGCGATATCTGCTGCATATGGAACAGCAATGTGGGCACCGACAGTATCTGTATTATGTACATCGTCAGCAGTTTCTCCGAGAACTGCGCAGAGACCAGCGGCCGGAGCGACAGAGTCACTACAGCAGTCAGGGAGATGGTTTTCAGGAATACCTTCTCGCGGCAAAGACCTCGCAGCAGCAAAGACTGTGGAAGAAACATCATTGTCGTGTTACAAATACCTTTCTGCTAATACTAACGTGTGAACGGTTACTTCGCACTCGTCGCTAAGAAGCTTAGTACTATGCAGCTAGTAGTACTAGTACTAATGACAAGTAAATTATTAATAGCTAGTTTACATGAGCTTCGTACTTGTCGTTAGTACTAAGCTGCTAGTGAGAAGTTACCGTTTACACGTTAGTATTAGCAGAAATGTATTAGTAACGAAAGATTTAAAAAAATGGAACACCGAAATACTTTTCGTGTTCACACAAAACAACAAACACAAGTGCTTAGTAAATTGTTGTGGGCGTAGTCACTTGTCGTCTACTTGTAGCTTAGTAAATAATATCGGATTGTATTCACAATCTCTTGCCAGTGTTACTAAGACTAAGAACTGATACTTGTCTGATCAGCATGTTTACACGAAAAGTGTTAGTTAAGTGACACGTACTAAGCATTAGCTAAGTCGCTCGTGTAAACTAACTTTATGTGGACAAGGCGAGAGAAAGTAGGTCCTACTAATAGTATGAAAGTTTACATGTTTCTCGTAAGGATCTCAGCGACGGCAGTACTAATTTGGGTGAAATTCGGAACAGGTATATTTCGTGACCTAGGAATAATACATAGGTAACTTTTAACTGGATATTGCGCGGGTGAGGGTAAAGTCTAGTATGAGATTAATGAGAGCTATAAGAGCATGCAGGTTCGAATTTAGCTTCATATTATAGTATGACTTTATATATTAGGACCTTGGTGACTCGGTGGGCGAACAGTCGGCTGAGACACGATTGTCGCGGGTTCGATTCTCGCTAGTATTCCATAAATAGTTATGGGCTTGCAAATTTATCTTCATATTACGGTATGAATTTTAGGACCTTGGTGACTCGGTGGGCGAACAGTCGGCTGAGACGCGAGAGTCACGGATTCGATTCTCGCTATTATTCCATAAATGGCTATGGGCTTGCAACCTATCACGACTAATGATTATGCAAAACGTGGACTTCTGCAAAATATAATGTTTGGACTTGCCTGACTACCTCGTACTTGGTATTATGGATCTGCGTAAGCGTGGATCTGAGGATGTCTATTATGGAGAATACAGTCAAGATAATATTTTTAGGAAGGTTAAAAGTAGTCTCCATGATTTAATAGTTGTTTCTAGCCCAAATCTCATTCCAATTGGGAAACAAAATACCTTCTCTTAAAAAACTAAACAAACACGCTCACGACTTTTGTCTCAATGTTGGACACCCTTAGATACATACTTTAGTGCGTAGATATTTAAGGATATCAAGTAGGGGGTAGTCAGAGGCACGTCTAAACATTATTTTTGGCACATGTCCGCGTTTTGCAAGTAGTTAGCATTCCACGTGACAGGTTGCAAGCCCATCGCCGCTTATTAAAATACTAATGGCACATGCCTTCGAATTTTTGAGCACGTGTTAAGCGCAAATAAATTAAAAAAATTATAGGCGCACGACCTGGTTTCAATCCACGCCCTTCGGATCGGAAGTCGGGATACAGCCAACTAGGCCAAAACCTCTTATAAGTGAGCTGATGTACCTTCAGAGTCAAATAATATCCCTTGTGAAACAGCGATCCCATAATATTAGCACATAATTGAGTCATGCCTCCTCTGAGCTTTTCAAAGTTCTTTGACCGCGTCAATGCCCATGTATTCGTCGCTGTGAATTCCACTAGTGTGTGGAGGTTGACAAGAATGCTTTGCATGTCGACTGGGGACTCGGGTTTCAGGGTATCGAGGTAGAGGCAGCATTTGAAGAGGACGTCCTTTATGTGGGCTATCCATCGCAGGCTGAAACAAGTAAATTTTTGCTAAAAATTTCTCATCATCTAACAGGGACTTCAGTGCAGTTCTTGAATTAAAATAGTCTCCAATCTACGTACTACCAGTGGATTATCATCAATAGACTAGAAATACACTGATGGCATATTGAGTGCCAGTGTAGCGACATCTCTCGCCACATGATTGAGCTATGTTACATCACATCAACACAGAGTGAAGGGCAACAAACTACTTATACACGAAAAGTAGCTATATGCTAACATAAAATCCGCAGATGGCCATCAAACAGTCTGGTTCGCAAAAGGAGTTGAATCGCAACCTGTATTTATTTAATACCTTCAACAAACAACGAGGTCTTAAAAGCCTGGGCAAGTGGATCAGATGGATCAGCCCGGTGGACTTCCAATTTGCAAATGGCGGACATACCAACCAACCGTGTTCTCCATACCATTATAAATAATCTTGAGCTACCTCCACATATCCACAGATTTCTAGCAATGATTAATTTATTTTTTTTATTCAAAAAACTATAGTGAATTTGATCATTGATATTGTAAAACCTATCCTATGACCTATCCAACCATTGATATTGTAAGTCCTATCGGCGACACGACGCGATGCGAGGGAGAGAGTCGCGATCAAATCACCCTGATGAACTCGCATGAGTCGAAACTTAGTCGGTCACTTCGACTTCACTGATAGTATGGTAATTCCCATTTTACAATATGTTTAGTATGTCATTGGTACCAGTAAATAGAACAATACACAGACAGACAATGCTCATATCCTACTTACTATGCATAGTGATAAGTTTTAGCTATTGTATGATAGTGATAGAGATAACCACATGACTGCAACTTCCTGTGCATTCTTGAATAACAATAATGGAATACGCCTTCATTACATTCTGAAAGAGCCAATGATGTGAGTTCACCTTGTTTGATTGGCAACACTATAGAATTTATATGAAGCTGAATGATGGATCATGTTGTTGCCTGATTCTTCTTGATGTGGTTTTGAGGAATTGATGTAAATGTATAAGTTTTTGAGATGAAGATTCAAAATGATACTTCAATGAAAGAATACCTTTAGGCACAGATATTATAATACTAGTACAGATACCTCATCCCCTACAAAAAAATGTGGTCAGCTTAAGTTGGGCTATTTTGTTTGCTATAAATATATGCTAGATGCTGCTAGCAGCAGTGCATAGCGAGCGATAAGACCACCCATTGTAATTAAGTTTTTTTTAAATTCATTTATTGATTATTAGATAGAGAAGTAGTTTGCATGTTCTGGAGATGTGTGTTGTGGTACCATGGTACTCATAGTTTCTGGTACCAACGACACACAAATCTTAGTGTGGGGTCAGGACTGTGTGATTGTTGGGTGTTTGTTTTATTATTGTCCTATCACTTCAGCACCTTAATTTTATCTGACACACAATGCTAGTTTGTTGTATTACTGGTATTTTCTGGTTACCTCAGGTCAATGACTCACTAGAAGAACTATCATAGAATGTATGTATACAACTAGGTGCATGCCATAAAAACTGTACAATTGGCATCCTTATCACTTAGAGCAAGCAGCAACTTCAATCACAAATTGAAAAATATCATCATCATGTGGCTTTTAGCCTATATTATGTAGACTCAGCACTATATGCTTACCTTCCAGTTTCCTCTATCAGCCTTTATCTTAGTACTAGTAGTAACTCCATTCTTACCCAAACCATTTTTCACACAATACATACTAAACAATAAAAAATTCAAGATAAACTAACTGTAAATTAAACTATTCTACACACCTGTAATCCTTATTCAAGAACACCCCTACATAAGACAGTTTCACAGACTCGGAGTGCAAACTGTGTACAATGTACTTGCAGAGTTTCTCAAACCGCTTCCTGTCTCGCTGCTGCTTGAAAATCAGGAACAAACGGCATGTCACTCTGTAGATGTCCAGAGCGGGGACTAGTTCTAAAGGCTGGGTGGGCTCATCATGCCTGGCTGGATTGGCTACAGGTAGGGTCTGATCAAAGTCATCTCTGCAAATAAAAGTGAAAATAACCACTATTCATCTCTAGATTTTAAGAGCAAGCGATAAAAGTAAATATCCTACTACAAGTATCAATGCGAATGTTTTTGATGATGGATATATGTTTGTTACTCTATCACTCAAAAATTACTGAACGGATTTTGATGAAACTTTACAATAATATGGCTTATACATCAGAATAACACATAGGCCACTTTTTATCCAGGTACCATGTGGGTGAAGCCGTGGACAGAGGCTAGTAAGAAATAAACTGGCATGGCATGTCCTAAATTCCAATATTTTTGTTATTCATAGAAAAAACAAGAATATACAAATTTTTCTTTATTAAGTGGCATTAATTAGTTCTTGCACATTTTCCCTGCAAAAATTGTGGTGATATAAGAGGACTATAATCCATTTAGTATGAGAATTTAGTTGGATTCTTGTTTTTTCTTAACTTGGTACCTACCTACCTATATATGTACGGTAAAATGTTTTGCTCTAAAATAGGTTCCCGTTCCAATTTGTTTTGATCCAACAAGGAGGGTTTAGTTTACGTAGTACCTAATCGCAGTGTAACAACAGAAATGGATTAGGAGATAAGCCACTTACAAAATTCGTTTGTAGAATCTCTGCCGTGCAATCCAGCCCCTAACAACAGCTTGTATCGTTACTGCTGATTGTTCGCGTTTTTTCTCATTGGCGCGTTCCTCCCTCGCTGCTTTGGTCTGCTCCAGGAATGAGTCCTTAGTCGTAACGGACTTTGAGAACATCTTCACCGCCTTTAGTCGAGCTCAACGGAGGGAATCGTTTTGTTTTTCTTTTGGATTGTATTGTCAGGCATAAGCCTGAGTTTGATTTATAGCGTAGAAAGCCTCATCTTAAACCAAAATCATTGCAGTGTTCAGTATTCCATTTCAAATCATGATTACGAAGAAATCGCAACCGATATTGGGAAAAGTATACTTTTTTTTGTTAAATCCAAAGAAAAATCCCTTGAACGAAATTATTATTTTGACATTTGTTTCGATGTTACCATTATTAGATTTAGGTACCACCCGTTCGTTGAATCCGCGGTAGATATAGAAAAACTTTTTAAAAACAATGCAAAACATCAACTTATTTACCATTTGAGTTTCACCATGTTAGAGAATAGAATATAATGTATTAGAATAATTGTTTATTGGCTTACTATGTGTACAAATATGATTTATGATTCAGTGTTAGGAAGTGTTGTTCGTAAGTTTCCGTCCGTCCGTGTGGGCGACTGAGAAACCTATTCCTATTACACTATATTGTTTTCCCCATATTTTTTTTTGTGGTTGCTTTAATAATAATCCCTGTTTTGTTTATTAATTAGTAAATTTTGTTTAGTTTTGTTTAGGATATAATCTAGGGTGGCAATATTTTTGAGCTATTTAGATATGATTAGAGTAGAGCCATCTAGTGGATTAATGACGGTTTTTGAAAAAGTTTCTATAGAAAGAATTATGAAATAACACAGATGTCAGCATTGTTGGTGTTGAAATATATAGCCTATATACCTAGTAGGTATTACTAGTGGTTGCCAACGGCTTTTTGCGTGGAGTCGTGTTTTAAATAAAAACCGATACTCCCTTCGATCAATAAACAACAAACTTTAAACCTGTAAAACTTAAAAAAACATCATCTGATGGAATCATGACAAACCGAATCATTTATTGTGGGCGATTTTTCTCCTGTTTTTTATACGAAAGAGTAACCAAAATAACGTGGGCATGTGAGGATCTAATGATAGTAGAGTACCTACAAGACAGAAACCGTAAACTTGGAACTGCAATAGCATCGCGAATATCAACCGACTTAAAAAAAAACGAGATTCTCTATTCGTCTGTATGTTATTTTGTGTGTAATGTTATCGATATATCGCTATATTTTCGCCAATTGTGAACCGATATTAATGATTCATTTTTTAATGGGTATAGGGTATACTTTATGGGTGGTCCCATATATTTTTATGAAAAATACCCACTTCTTATAGGGTGATGAAATTTCATATTGGTTTTTTATTTATTTTCCGTTATTTGAAGTCGGTTTTGTATTTTTTCTTGAAAAAACATTAGGTATACTTGGATCTAACAAGGTAGACGTAGTTGGTAGGCAAATACTTACTTCAAATGTTATGGCTATTTAATTTACTTACTACTAATCCACAGACTTACTAAGTTGGTAGGTACCCTACTAAATAACATACCTTTAGGTGCGCGTTGCAAAAACGTCCCTTACTTAGATGTGGTAGGTACAGAGTTTTATATTTTTTCTTGTATTTGGTTTATGTATCCCTTTAGTATACTACCTATACTTTTAAAAATATTGAAGAATATAGAAGAGTTTTTTGGAGACCTTTAATTTTAAAACCTATTTAAAATTACCTACTTACCTACTGCATTCACAGAAAAGTCTCGCATGACTGAGCTGGACTCGAATCGGCTTATTTAGCTACCTACCCAATTCTTTATTTACCTACAATAAAAGCAAATGGAATGTAAGTATTATTTAAAATAATAATTAATTATAAAATCAATAATTATCGTAATTATGTAATTTAAGTTACCTACATAATTATTGCTTGCTTGCCTATTTGAACGTATGTAATCGCGTAAAAGCATGGTCATAGAGTCTCGAAAGTGATTCCCTGACTAAAAGTAAGTGGGTACCTACTACTTACCAATACGAATTAAAATAGAGATGACTAAGCGAATTCCTTTTAATGAATATTTGGATTATGAGGGTTGCAATTAGGTAATCTGGTGCGATAGTGCAACAAAAGCAACTTGCACAAAAGTCGTGATAAGTGACATTGGCTAGATAATCTAATGAACTCTGAGTATTTAGCTAAGTATACTAGCTAAGTAATATTTAGCTAAGTACTCGGGTAGAATGCGAAGCGCATCCTTTAGCGAGATTCCAAAAAGAACTACATAGCTTAATATAGGTAGATACGCCTACTATAATAGCTTTTTTAACATTAGGTACATATTTTTATCTTCCTCACCTACGGCGCATGATAAATCTGCAAAAGAATCGAAGTTTGCCAGCGAATTATGGAGCACATTATCCTGGGAGTTATATTAACAGACCGCATTAGAATAAAATGATAGATGAACTGCACTCCAGAACGCAAATCGCGCATCGAGTGGGAAAATAAAGTGGAATTGGTCACGTCTGCCACGTGTTGTGTTGTGGGCAAAATCTGCCACATAACTGGACAGAGCAAAACATTTTTAATCATTTTTCCTCCACGAGACAGGAAATGATTACGCGGAAGACGAACCACCTATTTAAACAACCTTTCGTAATGAGACTCTATAATTATGAAAGACTGGTTAAAAGCAGCACTTAATAGGGCGTAGACAGTGCAGTGGGAAGCCATAGGCATACTATTTTTATGGTGTTAGGTACCCATTAAAGAGTTTAGATACATTTATTTATCTCTATTTAATATTTTTGCCATACTCAATCTGGGCTTTCGTGATATAGGCTAGACCAAGTGCGAAGCTCATTGTCAAACTAGTAAGGTACATAGACAATATTTTTGGAAAAAAAATAGTGATGTGGATGAATGTAGCGAAAGAGGTATGCGAGGATCGTAGCAAGTGGAAATCCGTAGTCTCTGCCTATCCCTCCGGGAAACAGACGTGAATTTAAGTAAAGTTTTTTTTTGTTTGTTGTTCGACGTTTAATATGTTGACTTCTTCTCCTATGGTTATGTGGGTATTTAGTTAGTAGGTATCTTTATAAGTACCTACCTAAGTAATTTATAAAATCAAATATAATTAAATAATAAGTGTTGGCGAACCTTGTCACTTCAATTATAATGTAGGTTACCAAATGCGTAAAATGAAAACAAAATTCTTAAGTTATAAAATTATTGAAATAAATAATATGTCTTCATGGAGGCAGCCGCCTACGCACTACAAAACATGAACCATAACCGCGTCCGATTACCTACCTGTCAAACGTGTGGGCGGGCGGAAAGCTCGGGGAAAGCACTACGAGTGAACCCAAGCCTACGAAGGCTTCACTGATTCCTATTATTGGCTGACAACTGTCCAATGGGAGGCAAAGGGCGTGACTATGCGCACGCGCCGCCCGCGTATCTAAATCGATTCAGTGTAAACGCAGCTGTCGAGCGGTTGTCACGTTCATCCAGCGATTTTCTTCCTTCGTTTACTTTTAATTATGAACTTTTTCTGAACAAGATCAAGTGCTGGACAATTTTGAACTTTCTAAGGGGAAGTTATAAGTGATTTTAGAACTGGGATCGTTTAAAATGTTTCTGTGAAGTGGCTGAGAGTAGCTGGTATTTTGATTGTTTCTTAGTGTTCCGAGTAGACGCTGCAGGATGATGATGGACCAGGCACACATTGGAGAGTACTTGCTGCGGCAGCAAATGTTGCACGCTGCGTCACTTAGTGGACTGCGTAAGTTTTCATTATCTACAATAAAATATTTACCTACGTAACTACCTACTTACCATATTAACTTGACAAGTTATACAAGTTATTTTTTATCTGTGTCTTTTTATAACTGTCTATTCCAATTGTCAGTTCAAATTTTCATAAAATTACGTTATTTTGCGCTATTATATGGTTTATAACAAAAATATAAACAACAAGTTAAAGTCTTCTACAAAAAAAAACGGTTAAATATATATATTTTGTAGTGTAATCAGTGTTTATTTTGTGTTGCGGTGAATATACAAAAGGTAGGCATATGCCAAATATAATATATGTAGGTACCTACAGTCGGGAGCGTATATATATGTAAAAAAGTAAAAAGGACGGGCCTCTTAGTGCGCGAATCTTACTTGTACTTGGCCTGTTTATAATATTAATAATGCTGTTTATAAACTATAAACAGTAAGCAATGATCAAAATGAATTATATAAAAAAATGCTGGACATTTTTACAAAGCATCATCTAGCCCCAAACTAAGCAGAGCTTGTGTTACCTATGGGACTGATATACCCTACTACTTATTTTTTTTCTGTATCTACTTAATATAACGGAAAGTCAATGCGTAGCACGAATATCTACCTAATAAAGTTATTGTTGTATGACATCAAAACAAATTATATATTAATATATTAAAAAAAACTAAAATAAGTAAACTAAAAAAGTAGATTTAAGTACTAAATATTGAGCGTAATTTGAAGATCCGCCTTGCTTTATCTCTCACCTCTGTGGCGCAATGGGCGAAGGCCCACCTGAGACGCAGAATGTTGCGGGTTTATTTCCCGCCGCGGGACAAATGTTTGTATAATTAGCAAATATTTGTCTCGGGTCTGGGTATTTTCTATGTATAATATGTATGTATTTACAAAAATAAGAATATAATTATTATATCAGTTATGTTGTTCCCATAGTACAAGCTATGCTTAGTTTGGGTCTAGATGTCGTTGAAAATGTTCAGCATTTAATTTTATTTTATATTTTTTTAATGTAAGTATAGTAAAAAAAACCAGACAAGTGCGAGTCTGCTCGCACACCGAGAATTTCGTTTTTTGGTGAATATTCGAGTATGATCACCAAAAAAATTAACAACGATAATAAATATATTGTTTGTTTGTATAAAATTGAAAATTAATACTTGCACCGTTGCAGCCGTCGGTCGTCCCGGCCCGGCAACGTTGCCATGGCGACGCGTCCATAGAAAAGACTTCAACGCGCATCTACCTAGAACATTAAACATCTAATTGGAACATTAAATTCTATATTTTTTTGTCCCAAAAATTACTGATCCAGCTGTGGCTGGTTTGTCATTAATCGTCAATAAATCGAGTGACAATGAGTCCGAATTTATTGGGTTCACGTCCCGCAGAATTGCTTATTAGTTTAGTTAAGCAAATTAGTAATTACCTATATCTACCTACATCGACGCTACAATACTTAAAAACCATGAAAAGTCAGATCAGAAAAGCTAGAAAGGCTATTAGATCCTACCATATTCTCTTTCTATATCTAAGGCCATTATTAGATTTTAAACTTGCGATTCAACGTCAAAAAAAAAAGAATTAGAAAGAAAACATTTAAAAAATATACTTATTTCATTTAGCTTTATTAATTTCATAACCTGTAAAAATTCTGCATTAAACTATAAGTATTACTACTAAATCAAAATTAAATTTACTGTTATATAATAGTATTCATTTATTTATTTATTAACGGTTTTATAACCGTTAATACCTGTGCTATTAATTTAGCTATGTTGGCCTAGTGGGAGGATTTTCGATCCAGAGGACGTGGAGCAGAACCTAGTCGTGCACCAATGGAATTATTCGTTCTAAGAAATTATGTGCGCAATTGCACGTGTTCAAAACGGTGAAGGACAACATCGCGTGGATACTAGGATGTGTAATTTTCCCAAAATAAAATTGGTTCTACAGAAAGTTTAGGGAGTTATCAGGAAGAAACACCACTGACTCCAATATGCCCTAGCACTAAACATTCGAAGGCTTGTGCCATAAGTTATTGTCAAATAAGCGGCGATGAGCTTGCAACTAGTAACGTGGAATGCTAACTGAAAGCAAAAACGCGGGCATGTGCCAATTGTAATGTTTAGACATGCATCTGACTACCCCCCCCTTGGCATTCTTAAATATATACTCACTGAGTATGTATCTGTTTATTTATTTTATTAATTTACTTACCTATGACAATTTGTAAGGCGCTGCAATAGCCGAAGGTTAAAATATCATGATTTTTAACATTTTGCCAAAATTAGGGTTACGGGTTCTTCAGAAGGTTGCGGGTTCGATTCTTGCCGCGGGATAAATGTTTGTATCATCTGCAAACATTTGTCTCGGATCTGTGTATTTTCTATGTATTTAGAAAAAAAGTATATCAGTCATATAGTTCCCATAATACAAGCTCTGCTTAGTTTGTGGCTAGATGATGCGAAATGTGAAAAAATTTCAGCATTATTTATTTACTTGATGTTTACGAAACTAGCCTAACCATATTTTTACATCAGTACCTACAAAAATATGATCTATGTTGAGGCTTGTTTAATTTAATTTGTATCTCAAATTGAATTACCAAGCGATTAAACGAATGCCATGAATTCCAAAGCGCCGTTCACAAAAGAACTTCTACCTATCTCGATAATTTGTTTCCAGAAGACATAAAATGACGTTAATTATCTGGCTCAATACCTAATTAATCCTTCTTCCTAGAAACTTAAACAACTGCTGTTGAGATGTACGGTTAGTACGGTAGAGCACACGCTTACGATTTCGTAAGGTAGATTCTTGAGTATACCACGTGGTAGGATCAGTAGAAGGTAGTCTTAAGCGGGGCTTGTGTTATGGGAAAAACATGTACTTTTTTTTGTAAATACCTACATATTATAAATAGAAAACATCCAGAATCGAGACAAATATATTGCAGATCATACAAACATTTGTCACGCGGCGGGAATCGAACCCGGAATTTTCTGCGTCTCAGACAGACATGTCATTACATAAGGCATGTCCAAACATTATATAGAACCGGCACCAATACTATTAATATTATTAATGCTAAAGTATGGATGTTCAGTTGTTTCTTGCTAATAAACTTTGTAACGGCTGAAACAATTTGGAAGAAATCTATTGTAGGTATAATTCGTAACATATACTAACACATACATTCATCCGGTTACCACACGGGTGAAGCCGTGGGAAAAAGCTAGATAGTAGAAGATTTTAATAAAAAAAACTGATTTAGCTTTGCCCGCATGGTACCTAAAATAATAAGTATCCTGTGTTATTCGTCTACACATGTTCCATATTTCATACAAATATTTCCAGCCGTTACGGAGATTATTAGCAACGAACATACAAACATTCAAACTTTATTTTAAAGACTGTATTCTCCATGATGGACATCCTCCGATACATACTCAATGCTCTTTCAGGATACTAAGCAGAGTCAGAGGCACGTCGTAACATTATATTTGGCGTAAGCTCACGTATGCAGTACATTTAAACATATTAATAAAAATATAAATAATTCATAACTATTTTAGTCACAACTTCAACTTAGAGTACCTAATTCATAATGGTTTCATAGAATTGGGCACTTTAAAAATGAGTAGGTCTAAAATTCCGAAGATGTTTGAACTACGTTCCAATAATGAAAAAACTGATTGTTGACATTTGTATGTTCCAAGAGATTATTTTAATTATTTGTAGGAATAGCATGTGCAATTGCATTACATAAATGGTGCACATAGATATTACTAAATGATGTATGTCGTATATAAAAAAATACAGTCATTATGCCGCCCAAAGTATGACAAAAACGAGATATTTCTAAAGGGCAGCTCAGGCCTTTATTTACTAGCCTTTAATAAGTTTAATAGTAGTGCAAAAACTACCGAAAAAATGCATATCTATTGCAACGTTACAGCCTCCTGCGAGAATATCCTCCAATTACACGCTCGCTTAAGTATAATGCTCTACGGTTTTTGTTTGTATTAATGTGAATTATTATCCTTCAACGGAGAGTTTTTGTGTTGGTTTCTCCTAATTTCGATCACCTGTTAGTTTTTAACGCAATGTGACCCCTTGTTTTCCTTGTATCGGGCTTACAAATATTGTAGATTAAATACCTATTTACCTTATTTTTTAGAAATTTCCTTTTAGCTTTTCTAACGACTTTCTGATGAGCATGCTTGAAGAGTCAAATTAAAAGATAAATATTTTTATGAAAGGAAGTGAAAAAGAGGCTACGTTAAATTAAATTTATTTAGTCTTATTTGAGCATAAAAACAAATGCTCATAATGAATGGTAACCAATAAATATTACCGTTTTTATGACATTTCGCTTCGGTTATAAAACCTAAAAACGTGTAAATTTTAACGAAAAACCCCATAAAACTAATAATAATACATTTTCCATGTATAATATTAGGTATTTACAAAAAAAAATAGTATATCAGTCATGTAGTTCCCTTATTACAAGCTCTGCTTAGTTTGGGGCTAGATGATGCTGTGTGAAAGATGTCCAGCATTATTTATTTATTTATTTAAATTCGTTTAATTGGACTAATAATACTATTCCATAAGGTACTTATTTACTAGGTTACGAAAAAAATTAGATAGGTACAACACTTAATTAGTAGGTGGCAGAGATAACTGTATTTTAATATAAAATAGATGATTTAAAGTGACCAAATGCTGTATTTCTGAATAATATAGCTCGCCCAATGATTTTTTTTTATTTGTCGTGGCACAATGATGTTCTTATCCGAATCAAGTGGGCTTGAATCGGGGAGCGTTCAATTACAGCTGGCGGCACTATTATGCAAGCCGCCAAAACGGACGTCATAAAATGCCAATATAAAGGTGTCTTTGGATCGACCAACTGGAATATTCATAAGTTGCTCGGGCTATACGGATAATTCAACTGTTTAGTCAAGTCATTGCATTCAAGGGAGTAATATTTACACTTGTACCTAAATGTAATGGCTACCATCGAAGTTATGGAACGAGAAAATCCAAACAACACACAATATGTTAGTACAACTAATAAGAAAAAAAATATAAAAATATGAATGTACATACTACTTACGAACAACGACTTAATAACCTACCTGAAACTAAACTACTCGTAGTCATATTGCTACTTAACCGAGATTGCTCTTTAAATGAGTTGAAGTTGATGTGGATTATATTTAGCTCGGCAAAACCGGCAACCACTGGGCAATAAAGGTTCACGAATCGCGACTACAACCCGATTAACACAGTGTAGGAAGCCCTCCACGCGATGAACAGAAAGTTGGAGGCTAGAGATAACCCAAGATCGTTCGTCATGGCACTCTTTAGGGAGGCTAATGTTCAACAGTCGCAGATTGTTGTTGATGATAGAGGTTAATTTCAACTGACGCGTCCTATCTTCATTTTAACACCCAACAGACTCATAGTATTTGCCCCACACTGTCCTGTGTCATGGGTATCTGGAACTACGAGTACCATGATATCACAAAACCCAGAATAGGGACAAATATTTGTGCTGCAGCGGGAGTCGAACTAGCGCCTCTTGCGTTAATGAGGTCGTCGAGGTATGGATAGTTGGTGGAGGTGGCGGTTAATACCACTTGTACGACCACCGCCATAACGCTGATTTACGGTTGTCTTGAGAACTTGTTTTCTGTTTTTGTTGACTAAAAGATTTCTGTGTGGATTCTCATCGAATAAATATTTTGTGTCTCATTTACATTCAGCCTTTAGCAAGAATCTGCTAACGAGTTTAGAAATTAAAATATCGAGTTATTATAATTTACCCAGTGTAACTGTTAACAGATGATTTCAGTATAATTTGTGTAAACTTGTGTTCTTTGAAATAATTTGTGTGTAAACTTTTATTTTATTTTTATTTTTTTGTGACACTTGAGCTCCCCTGGTGGTAACGAATACGGTACTAATTAGACGCAAAAACTTTTTTTTGCTTACTTTAAATTGCAAGCCGATTTTCATTAGGTGTTACAATTACTAGTACCTAGTTGCCTATCTATCTAGACATAATTATATCTTCACTTTTAGTCAACGATAAACTTGACTAAAAGTAAATATATATAAGTATTTTTTTCTATTAGGTTTAAACTGTCCCAGATTATAAAAAAAGTTTTAAGTTGATAATTGCTAGTATACGTCATGTTAACTCGATATATAGATAGTGTTTTATTCAACACATACGGATACAGCACAGACAAGTACAAATGACAAGATACAATAAAACAGAGTAAATACAGTAGAATACCAAAAGAAAAACGTATAAAAAACAAAAGAGAAAGTGCAAAACGATAAAACGTAGTAAATAAGTATTAAAGACTGCTACATATTCTGTAATTTAAGTAAAGTTTTTTTTTAGAGCACCGCATGGGAGCTGATGCAGAACCACCGTCGTGCGAGGCTCGTCTACTCAACGCTGACCTTTGGCAGAGGTTCCATGATATTGGCACTGAAATGATCATCACTAAAGGAGGACGGTAAGTCTTAACGTAGTGGTTAATTCTTTTATTTTTTTACGTACCAACCAATATGTATCCTTCGTACGCATTGACTTATAAATACTGGATTATTCATTATACAACTTAACCCGGCTTAACGTATTAAAATATCTGTGACCAAACTAAGTGGATATTCACTATACGACCTAACCTAAGCGCTAAACGTATTACTATATCTGTGACCAAACTAAGAGGGAAAACGGAGTTTATAAAAAAAAATCGCCCAAGCTGTATATATAATTTGATGAACTCGGTAGCGTGGTGGGCGAGTAGCTGCGATGCAAGAGATGCTGGTTTGATTCCCGCATCTCTTCCTGCGGATGCAGACAAATGTTTGCATATTCTGGTATTTGTTAAGAGTGTCAGGAACTACGAGTATGTTGTGGTACAACGATACTCGTTGTTCCTGATACCCACGACACAGGGAATGTGTGAGGTCAGGAATATGTGTGCGTCTGTTGGCTGTTTATTTATTTTCTTTATTTAGAACATACATCGGGATCTGATCGATGAACATTGAAGATAGAGGTAGTATCCCACTTTATTTGATCTGGGTATAATATATAATTCTTACTCGGTAAGAAGACGGGGGTGGTGATCGCACAGACTTAGTAAAGGAAGGCCGGCTTACAATGTTTCCAGCTCTTTTCAATACAAAATCGTTAATAGACCCCAATACAAACCCAGCCTGCAACTTGTATCTCCATTTCTTCGTAGGTACTCACTAACTGTATATATTTTTGGTTTTATAATAATACCGGCTAACGTGATAGTCTGAAAGCAGTTTGTTTTTTTGGAGTAAGTGAATATAGTTAGAAACATCTCACCTATTTATATCGATGTTTACACACATCTGAAGATGACAAAACATAGATGACCGATCCGATGACATGATGAAATAAAACATTAGCCGAAAGCGATAATGTTGATGATGCTCATTTGTTTAAATAAGCATAATCATTATGCTTATTTAAACAAATGAGCATTCCTAAGCAAAGGAGTCTATTTGCCGAATCAGTTATAACTTTTTGCGTCACTGAACCAAGGAAATGATATGACTTTAGGTACCAAATTTATATATTTAGCTAATTAGTAGAAAGTTCATAATAATTGTGTTGGAATTAATAGGTACCTAATTACTTGTTTAGCTAAACCTTAGGTGCTTACTGAAATTAAGTTTGATATTTAGTTATGATGCAGTAGATTCTTACATATGTTTGTTTGTATGGTTTATGGGTATATATTATACGTATATCATGGTTAAGGGTGTAATGGTAATATTTTTCTAAGCCAACGCGCTATCGCCACAGTTCAATAATTTGACATTTCTAGACAAGAAAAAACCGAAAGATGCCAAGTAACATATCCCAAGCGATCTGCTCAATTAATCGATACAGCTGTCCAATCCAAGAATCGAATTTACAAAAAAACATTACTCGTAATAAATTACTTTCAAAGTAATCACAAAAACTTAACGAAAACCCATTAGGGCTGCCGAATCTGACGCGGGGCTTGTTAACGGATAATTTGGGGTTCTGGGCCGGACCTCCGTCATAGACAAAACAAACAGCTGCCTCGACAGCAATTTGTGCATTTCTCTAAATGGCCGAGCACAAATTACAGCTTATTATAAGCTTGTTTGCTTTACGACGTACCCCTTCAATTATTTTTTTTCGTGATCGATAATGTGGGACGAGCAGTGAAGAAATTACACAGTCGTCGCAAGCTCGGCGCCTCCGCGCCCTTCCCCGGGCGACCACCACGCGCGTCCGGGCCTTCCCGCGACTCCACACTCTATCATTATGTACTCCATCTCGTTATTGGTAGATGACAGCCCGCGGGCCGACTTACCTCGTTGCGTAGCACTTTGCTCACTCTCCCTCCGAGTGAGTACCTACATCCGCAAACCCGGTACCGGTAATGCGGTAACACGATGTGCATAATCTTTACGGAAATCGACCGATGCCATATTTCAACACAATTCGACGATGAATTATAAGCATACCGGATGTTTCTTTCGATTGTAATAAAAAGATCATACCCCAAAAGTAGATCAATGATGAATGTCACGTCCCGTCAGACTTTTGATAGTATTTAAATAAAAATATTCAGTAATTAATGGCGTGTAATTAGGGCTTGGACCGCATAGGGACTGCGTTCACTCTGGTTATTAAGTTGAACGACAAAAAGCGCTGAGATGGTTTTCCGAAACAAATCGCTATCGTGCGCAGAGGCTGTATCGGCGCGCCTGCGCATCGCGCGGTTTTTGCGAGGGGGGATAATTAGCCGAGTTCATCCGAGCTCCTGTCATCTCCTACACGTTTTTTTTTCGGCATGGCCTCCGGCGCAGACCACCTTGCGGTCGCTAAAATACTGATAAATTTACCGCTTTATCCGAAACGTTTGGTGAATCTCGTTAGCTTAGCCCGGGTCCGTCTAGAGGTCACTTTTGTTTGTTTTGTATTAACGAGCCCGCGTGAGAGCAGCCGGGGGCGCGCCGGCGCCGGCCCTGGCGCCATACGAATCGAAATGGGTCAAAAATATTTGATGAATTTCTCGTATTGAGCCCCATCTCATGCGTGCGGCATATAATTTAGTTATTCTATGAGAGGCTAGTGTGCGCTGCGCCCTCTCTGTACCGTCAGAGTGTAATGGTTCAAATTGGTTATTGTATTCGAATGCTTTTAGTCGTTATTGAAACAGTGTTAAAAGCTGTTCAGAGCAAGAAATTCCTTATCCCTCGCAGAACAGGGCCGGATTTCGGAGGTGATTGGTAACGCAAACAGTAGATTTGGGCGGTTCGTTTGTGCAGGCTGGGTCGTAGTCGTCGTTAACTAACACCTGCTGCTCGCGGCAGCCATCACTGGGCCATGTATTAGCCGGAGCTTCGGATTGTACCATCCGATCTCACCTGCTTCTAGGTGCTAATTATTTACCATCACCAAACATATAAGAAAATATATATAACCTTTTGTTATTTTTACTTATCATCGACGCAGTGGTAGTGCCTTGATCGAACTTGCCATATATAACTTTTGAATAGAATCCATCCCAAGGTCGCCTGGAAGCGATCGCTGAAACTAAAAAACAAATGAGGTATTTTGTTAGTGGTTGGAACATACATATACCACGCGCCTGGATACACTTGTTCAACCCTTCAAAAAACCCCTTTCCAAATGGTCCCAATCGCTGACAAGCTCCATCTGCCCAAGTTATTGTTTAGAGATAATATTTAGCCCTCAATAATCGTCGTACAAACAAACACCGGTTGGGATAGAGTGGGTTATTTATTTTTTCTCAAAATTGAAATATGACAAATGGGCGAGGCGCGCCGGCCGCTCGCGTGTCGTCGCACAGACCTCCCGCCATTTTTAAAACAAACACACAACATAAAAACTCATTATTTATTCTTGCGTTATTCGTTGAGAAGGGCGCGCCCGAATTCGCTCGTAATAATCATAAGTTATACTTAAAAAGTCTTTGGTATGCTGGTAGCATAGGCAGCGTTGTCATTTCAGTAGAACACATGAATCATAGCCATCATGGTTTCTTGACAGTGATGTTTTCTTCTTTATCCCTGATTTATTCTTGTTTACCCGAAACAAATATGTAAAATATATATTTGAAACCAGCCATCTAATTATCCAGCAGTTTCCTTTCACATTTTATAGGGCGATTAACAGTTTCCGTCAACGTAATCTCATCTCTGATCGGAGACGTGTATGAAATCATATCTAATAATCGAGAAGCTCATTCGGCGCTTGTTTTAACAGAAATACCGATTAATTGATTTGATCTGTGTCGTAATTAAAATGGGTGATTAGGGCGCGGGTACCGGCGCCGGCGCCTCAAAGCGTCGCCGGCAACATTCCTTTTGTTTTACCATGGGTCGTTTGTCGCCTGCTTGCTGGCCGGGCATATTTCTGGTCTGTTCTGTCAGGTTGTAAGGCGCGGGAGTGCGAGCGAGAAGTGCGCGGGCGCCGACCGCCCGCCGCGCCGCCGGCCGCCCGCCGCGCGCCCCGCCCTAAGCACGCAGCAATAATCAGATTATGACAGCCGATCGTCTTTCTACCAAGAATCTATCACTCCCAATCGCCTGTCAGTGTAAAATAAGCTCTGATTTGTTGATTTTAGGCTCAATATAGTAATCTCTCGGCTGGAAAATTCGGATGACTTTCGGCGCTGATTGACAGTTTTGTCAAATAATGAACGCAAAGTTTAATATCGCACACGTAAGTGTCGCAAAATATAACTGAATGTATAAAAAATTAGGACTTTATATGATTTATTCTGGGTTCCAGCGACTTCCTCATTCGTCAATTTCTTAAAAATTTACAGCATTTCTTCCTCAGCATCAGATGTCAGATCAAGAGATATGTGCAGCACGACGTAGAGCTTATCAGCTGACATAAACCTCTTTGTTTTAAGAGCCGACAACAGCGGGTGGTATTTATTCATGAAATGAATAAACCTCGTGGTACCTAGCCGTGGGTAATAAATGCTGATAATGTCAATTAATTGCCCTTTGAAGGTCCAAAGGTTCGATGGTAGAATCAGTCTTATATCCATGTCGAAGCCGTTTCAAAATCTTTGAAATTTGGTGCCTACCTAGGTTATTTTTAAAATTTTCCTAAAATGTATCTAAGTTATTGTAGTTCAAAAACTGTTTCAATTATATTACTGGTAGCCTTCGTTTATCGTAAAATACAGCACCATTGCTCTAAAAGCTATAATATCAGCAAGTGAACTTGTTTGTACAATTTATCTTGATAGAAAACGTTTACAGTAATGAAGGCTTAGAGGAAATTATTAGAAACTCTGTGTTACGTTTGAAAACGTAGTGTCATCGATCGTAATAGGTGACTCCGGCGAGAGCGGTCCGGCATCCGAAGCACGCGCCGAGAAGTCGCCACCATCAGTCGATCATATCGCAATCTCTTGGGAGGACATCCCACGATACCTCAAACTAATATAAGTTTGTACACAACGCGTTATACATTGCAGTCAACGGACGCGATTAAAGCTCACAGTATCGTACGAACCCGTCGATGTATATCGCGCTACGACGTAGACCCATCTACAGCAAAACGCCTCGTTCGAACGATCAGCAGAATCGCGGAGTCATCGCTGGCTCCCGCGGCTTTTTGTCTCGCCACAAGCTAAAACAATCGTCGAACAAGGAAAAAAAAACAAAACGATAATTTCAAATGTGGAGTATGAAAAAATATACCCGAGCATCATCGTCGAAGCTAGATTCGTTTTTTGCCAGACGACAACGGTTCTGATGATAATTTCTTATTAGGATATAACATTTTTGTAGCTCGAACGTCGTAAATTCCACGAATAATTTAGTAAAGAAAGTGGTTGTGTTGAAGATGTTTTGTTTTTATGGCGCCAACGAGCAGTTCGGGTTAGATCGGTATCTTGCGATACAAGCGTTTAACCCATGTTACTTGGAACTCGGGAATTATTCTCACGAGTCTGACTGCGAGCTACCCAACAAATTGTAATGTGAACGGATGAGACGTTCCACATTCCTTCCGATGTCAAGATGCAAAAACTGTCCGTACTGAGCGGTGTCTTTGGGTGAAAAGTTAAAGTGACGTACATGGAGTCAGTTTTAGCGACGAACTTAGCGGTTAATTTCAAGATATGTTGTAACCTGATATAAAGTACCACCTACCGGCTACTACGCATTAATTTTTGTCCCCAGATCAGATCTTAAAAAGAGGTACTTAAAAACGTGGAGACACGGCCGCGTACGTGTTTATATTCATGCGTACGTGTTCATAATGTGATAGGAGAGCGGTCATTATCCGGGGACAGTGTAGGGTGCGTCGTCAATCATAAGACTCGTAAAAAGATGCGCACACGTACAAGAATAGAAGAAATAGTACCTACAACGTACCGATGTTTCACTCAGACGAAATTAATGTGCACCTTGTAGCAATGAATCAATGGTAACTACCTACGCGAGCGATATTGTGATGAATAGAGTTTGATAAAGTGACTAATCAGCACTGGCATTTTCTTCATGCATGATGTTTTGCATCCAAATCATATCGAGTCTTAAATTAACGTTTTAAAGCTTATTTTATATTTGAAGCTGAATGAAAGTGACACAGCTTGGTATATCTGTAACCGGTTGAAGCATCTAGCCAGTCGGATTTGTTAGATTTCACGCAAGAATTGTCACTAACGAGGCGTACAAGCTGTTTGTCCTCGCCATTACAGGTGAAGAACATGTGTAGGTATTTGGGTACAGAAAGCTTTGATTTCTTTCTATCACCTCACTTCATTGGAACCATTTGGTTCAAGTATTGTTCTTATTTATCTTATAGTGATTCAGTCATTAATGCTTAGTTTTCGTTCCTTCGTCACAAGATCACTTACTGTCTGATTTATGAATCATGTCAGTAGTTATTTACGTTCAGTAGCTGTCATTCAAATTTTCATGATTCTAAATTCCCCCCCCCCCCCACACCCCTACCCTTAAAGTGGAAATTTACAAATATTCTTTCTTAGCAGATGTTTACGCTATAATATAAACTGATGTTCCAAATTTCAGCGATCTAAACTTAGTAGTTTTGGCTGTACGTTGATAGATCAGTCAACATTTTATAAGTATAAGATGATATTTGTGATTAGCATGAATCACATTAAATTAAAAACATAACAATGAAAAAACTTAATATAATTAAAAATACAATGGGTGGTCTCTTCCATACATGAGCGGAATCATGAACAAATACCTAATTGACTTTGACAAGGGACCTAGCTTAGTGGATTCAGAGATGGTCAGCGGAGGATTAGATTTCCTTTTTATAAAGTCATGATTACTACATAGAACCTATGTTATACTTACTACGAGTAAATAAAAAACCCTGTACACGTGATGTGTTACACATTATCCCATGCATGGCTCCCGTCCCTGTCGCGCCACCCGCGCTCGTGCGCCGATACCATCGCCCGCGGCTGCGCCAGCCACATCGCGACATCACGCTCCGATCCTATCGAGTCTTGCTACCGAAACCCATGACAACTAAGGATGTCACAAAGCTTGTTTAACCCGATTCAATGTCAACGTCAATAGGTATTACTACTACCTAAGTATTTATTTAAAGATTTATATATTCACACATCCAAAAAAGTAAGTGATTATTTCCCAATCATTAGACTCTGCTTTGCAACTTCAAAGATTTTATTTTCTTTGACTCTTTTATGATGAACCATAAAAAGTCAATCAACTAGATTCAATCAATTAATTAATTTAATTTTAATGGATACGACAATAAATCAGAATTAAATATATATTTACTTATAAAATCGTTTGACCTAACTTACTGACTGATCTATCAACGCACAGCCAAAACTAGAAAGCTGAAATTCGGAATAGAGGAATATTTTGAAACTGATTGCGACACATTCAAGCTAAAAACATGTCCAGAATAACGAGTTTTGTATCTATTGTAATAAAGGCAACTAGGTATTAGTGCCGGAAACTTGGCCTGCTTGTTCTTTATCAAAATGAATCTTAGACCATTATAATATTCGTCAAAATAGCGCGCGAGGAATCGGCGTAAATTCACGTTAAAGTTAACAAATTTTCCACTTTCAAAAACTCTGTCACATCCCTATGCAGCTTGGTGACCTGGGTGAGGCTGGGTGCAACATGACGCACGATTTTATAATAAAAGTGTTTCTTTGGCGTCATTGCCTACTCGTTAGAGTTTGTGGGAAACTCTGTTTTGGACATAATATAGAGCATGCCAGATGTTGTCTTTGCATATTAAATGCTTTGAGTACTTACTTGATACCTATTCTCCATTCTGTTCAGTTTCAGTTACATGTTTATGAACTAAAATTAAAATACTTATAAAGTAGGTAACACAGTCTTCTTTGAATAAATAACATAATTATTAGGTATACAAACCACTTCTGACATTATTTTAATAGACTTAGCACCATGACCTTTTATACAACCAAGATGCATGACTCGTATTGAGCTCTTCGTAAAAAGCTATACCATCAGTAGGTAATAGACATAAATAGATATCGAACAAATATTTTCCGCAACGATTTGCATTACAAACAAGAATACCATGACCAACCCAGGCAGAATGGTTCGAATGCTTTTTGCCATATATACTTCTACCGAATAATTATGATTTGAATGCACTTTGTCACACATTGCAACATGGACAATAATTATAGATGACAGAGTTGTGCAAGATTAAAGCGCGCACAAATTGGCCGAGACGTTTCCATGCATGCAACATCAAAACACACTTCTGTGAAATATGTAACAACGGTTCAATGTCAATAGGAGACGAAGGAGTGTACTCAGGATGAGAGCTTTTGTAGAACAGATCTTTAACTAAGGATAGGACGATGCCATTCCAGTTTTTATACATTTTGGTAATTCTATATACGAACTATGTAAACTAAGGTTTCCTTAACTACCTAACTTCAGGAATCCAGCTGGTACGTAACCTCAAGCTGTTGTACTTTGTTTTTTTAACTTGTTTTGCTGGACTGTTTCAAGAGAGCTGAAATGAAATATATTTCTTGTCTGTGAAAATTAGATAATATAAGGTGTTGCCATTAATTCAGCTAGTTTCTACCAGAGGGTGTACAAACAATGATGAGTATGCGTTAGAACTTTTAAGTACTAGCACCTCTATATCCACATTTCCCCCTGGGTCCAGGCCTGTTCAATGTCGCAACGCCCACTAATTGCGTTGATGACGCGTCCGCGGCGCGTTTGAACTCTACACATTACCACAGATTAATTACCAGTTAGAACAGCCTTGGCGCGATTCCTGGTAGCTGGCACCAGTGGACGTGGGCATTGACAGGTGCGGACATGGGAACTTTTATGGTGACAGTTGACAATTGACCCTCCGCGTGATGCTTTCTTTGAAAAATTCTGACGATGTCTGCGCGAACATTGGCACAGAAGGGATGTTTAAGGAGTAGATTTCAGGGACCTAACCTTCAAGTGTTATTGCGATTCAATTGAGATAGAGATGTCAATTCTCGCTTTGCGATTTACGACTATACAACACCATAGCGTCCTCAACTACGACGCAGGATTTTAAATCGTTGCCTGAAATAAAAAGCACTAAGACTTTATGATTTGGCCCTAGAACTTCATATCCAGGACTTGGTTTTCTGTTGAGATTGGTTGTTACATTTATTTCTATATTTTATAAGAAGTATATTATTAAGGAGACACTTAAGGCTCGGTCTGTTTGACCGAGCTTCTCCTTAAAAATATTTTATATCAAGTCTATCAAAAGAAGCCTAAACGGCTCTACGATTGATGCGGAAATAATTTTATTGCTTATTATATGATATCATTCTCAATCATGTAGGTCTCTAACAAAAACTATTGATTGGCTAATTGCTAACAAGCGTAGTTTTCCACCTTCATAATTATCTAGTTGAACACACAAGGATCGCCCTAGCAGGAAATTTTTAGTCTCCAGTTACAGTTGCCGCTTGTTTATGTGGCTCATTATTTTTATTTTTGCTTCCGTGAACAAATTATCCCCTTAAGATCCTAGACCAAATATATTTGAACCAGACGTAGTTTTGGTACCTACTACTGGATGGTAAAACGCTCGATAGAGCATATAGAGGATGCTCTAAATTGTTGCTGTCGGTATTCGCGAACGGTTGTTCGCTTGCGCCACGCACATAGAATTAATATCAATTAACACACACTGGCTTAATTGTGAATCGGGCGCGGATCGCGTGCGGCGGCCCCTTTGTCGGCGCTAGTGAGCTCCCTGCGCCAGCGCAGCTTTAATTCGCAACAGTAACAGTGTACTGATACTGTAACCCAAACGGACCGCATGCTATCGGAACTTCGGAGAATCAGAGATCCCGTGATTTGCTGGGCAATTGTGGAGTTTTATGCTTAGAGCGAGTGCACATAGATATCTATGACACCTGAACGTTGGCACAAATATTCTATGTATATACATAGAATATTTGTGCCAACGTTCAGGTGTCAGAAGTGATTTGTCAATATCACCGTCGTTGGCTGTTCAAATAACCACTAGTCCATTGTGATCCCATTGCCCATTGCGCTCCTCAAACACCAGAGTACGCGCAATAAAGAGCAAATTGGTCAATCTTAACCGTTTACTCATTAATGCCTCCCTGTTTGACCTTCAAGACACCACCAATCTCTTATAACTCGCTGTTATACACGCGAACTCTTAAATTTACATCAATGCGTACCACCAAACCCCTAAGTAGTAATTGAAAGATTCCCAATAATACGCGTTCTACATTTGTAATGCCTATTGCATACAGTTGGTGGTCTAATCTGTAGGACGCGGGTTTGCTGATGTGTGTATGTACCTTAACTCCTTCCGCGAAAAGCTTCCTAAAATAATCGCTATTTCCGCTGCGCAATAATGATCTGTAATACGGCGACATATGATTACAATTAGTAATTTCTAGGTACGGCACCACGGTACGACGAGCGCAGATCCTGTGCTTGATTGATCGACCAACGCTAAAATCGAGTTCAGTGGCTGTTAGATATATGATTATTGCTAATATTTTATCTGCAATTGGTGCAAAATGAGAAAAACATGAGCAAGATGAGAAATTAACAAGGTCTGAAAAATTCTTGTCAACTCCTTCACAGAGCTGTCTACCAATGGTAAATGCTCAAACACAAGATGTCATATTAAAATTCAACGGCTACTATCTTCACGATCGCTTATCAAAGATAGGAATCGCCGCTTTTCAGGCTATCATCAATTCATCCGTTATTTGAGCTTTGACAGAATTATAATTAGAAACTGTCCGTCCTTATGGCTTGTCGTTTTTAATGTCGCTAGACTGGTCCCATACTGCGCTCGCATTTCATTAACTAATGTTGAAAAAATGTGAGTTCTCATAAAACGGCGTGATTTATACGGGGTCGGGAGCCGGCGAGCGATCGCCACCGGTTCCAAGCGCCAGAGACACTGCAGCCTGATAATGAATCACCTGTATTCCCTTTTCAGAAAGCTCACAATCGTCTGCCTATTTCTAGAAATTTGATCGAACAATCAACTTCAACAAGCGATTAAATTGATCTTCATTTAAGTCTCGTGTTGTCCTCTTACTACTTATTTCAACTATTATTTTTTATGACAAAGCTTTTTGTTTTAAACATTACTTTGATTCATAATAGAATCACCAATTAGCAACTATGGCAACGGTAAATTCTAATTTAGAGCAAAAAAGTTAGGAGAATTTTACATCAATGCAAGTCCATGTTAAATGGGTAGCTTACCGAACTATTTATTGGAAAAGGAAACACAATCTTAACGACCTGTTGTCTTCTGTGTTTGGCGTCAAGCTCATAAGCCCACATAATAGTGTTTAGATTCTGCCGGTAGATAAGCTTTGTACGCGGCAGGGCAGAGCAGGCTCGCCGCGCTCGGCCCGACTGTCAACTAAATTACCTTTCCGTTTGTCGGCCCTTCCATTCGCAATTTACGAGCACCAAAGAGCATGAAGCCAGCTAAGGCGCCGGCGCCTAAAAAGGCTCCAAATTAATTCCACACTTTCACCGATACGGCATCCATATTCATTCGAATTTGTAAACTTTTTACCAAATACATACCTCGAGGTGTCCCGAGCACGACAATGAGGTGGTTTTTACCTGTTCCTCACTGCTTGAGCGATATGTTGAACACAGATTTTAATGAGCTGAATTAACAATTTCAGAAATTATGTAAGCACTCTTGTCTCTATAAAAGTTATTTCGCTCATTATCATGTATAGTCAATAACATCCTAGTTAATAATATAATAAATATAATCAGCGTTCAGGGTCTGAAATTAATCGGTTAATAAAATGTAAAGTTAAGCATTAAGAATGCAATTGCAATAAAGGGGCCGCGCGTTGATGATAAATATTTCCAATTTCCGCAAGACTAAAAAACTGACTGGCTCATGAGCCTTGAGGGTGGCGAATGGTATATAAATTTGGCGAATGGCCCGAACAGTGCATAAACATGTCGTTGGCAGGTGTTCTCCCCGCGGGCGTGCTTTGTCCCAGCACGGCCCGCCCGCCTATCGATCGACCTATCAATACTATTGGTTTTTCAACAAAATACTGCTACTATTTAAAACGCCGCATTACACCTTTCTCGACCAATTTGATTTACACTTGCTAATAAAATTGTATTTTTTTATGTGAATCCTAGAGGCTTAAAAAATCTAAAGTACCTAGTAACTGTTAAGTAGTCGGATAACTTTACGATCATGGCCTTCGTCTAAAGCTTCATAATAAACAAAAGATTTGTTTTATACTAGGTCATAGATTCACCAATTTTAGTTACACCGTGATATATTTGATTAAAAAAACCTATAAGCAATCATTTTGTTTTTGCGACTTGCGAGGCCGTTGTACAAGCCGATCCCTTAAGTTTTTTGGTACCACCTGCAGTGGCACTTTGCTGCAAAAACTAGCCAATGAAATAAACTTTTTTATGGCAAAATTTATGATTGAAGGTAGTGTCGCTGATTTTAAACAAAGGACACAGATATCGGTCCATCAATATGCTAATGCCGATGTAGGTGCATCCCGAGACGATTCCGATCGTTTTTTGTGACCAAACCCAAATTGGTTTATTTATTTTGTTACGAGCGTATTTCTTTATAACTTTTATAAGTGTAGTTTGTTTGGTTTGTTGAAGAGTCGTAGCCCGAGGGCATAAAAGGATGCTTTTTAATTCAAGGTTTATTTGTACTGCAAGATTGCAAGTTTTGTCATTGTTGTCAACGTGTTTTCCGGTGCGTATTGATTTATCGACATCCTGATCCGCCTTAAATGTGTATCAGTCTTTGTAGTGGGAGGGAAGTTCTATCAGTTCTGTTAACAACCCACTTGGGTTAAAAAAAACAATGAAATCAACTATGTTTGATTGTGCTTAAGCAATTGTGAACAAGGCTGTGAGCAAAATTACAACAAGAAACTTTGTAGTCATATACATAGGTGAGGTACCAATGTATATGATTACAATGTTCCTGTGTTTTTCAGTGTAAGTTATTTATTTTACGGACAACCTTTTTGGCCATTAAAAAATAAATAATTACTGTACCAAAAAAGTGCTTAAAAGTGATCACTTTAAAATGATTGCCTGAGAATCAGTCCGAAACAGTCTCATTTTACTTTTAACATGCACATTCTAAAAGCTGTTTATCTCTAATGAACCTAATACTTAGGTACCCTTAGTAGGTACCTAACCTAAGCACAAATATTAGCCCGCTTATTCAAATAAAGTTCCCCGCGATTCTCACGGGACGCTCTCACAGTCCGAGTGAACAATTTGACACTTCCAGGTGTATGATTTTTTATCCAACTCCACAATGGCCGTGATGTTTACCCAGGGCCACATCTGGGCGGACGAAAAAACCGGCCGGACCTCTCGGATGAACGCTAATGAGAAGAAGGATTCACTACGTATGCTTTCATGTAACCAACTTGTTTATAAAAAAACTGTAGAAACAGATGTCACAGGACAACGAAGCGACTGTCTAACAACTCTTAGCATTGAACTTGGGTGATAAAAAGGCAGTGAAATTAGCAGTAAAGATAAGGATAGGTTACGGCTTGACGACCACATTAAGGATCATTGACTACTGTTCACAGGAATGGTCTCATTGCACCCTCTATTTATTGTCCATAATGTTTTTCTGTGAACTTTTAATAATACAAGTAACACTCCAAAACTCGAAGGCATGAGAGGCAGGAAAAAAATGTTAAAAAAAATACACATTTTGCATTATATTCGGACCGTTTCAAGATTTCGAGTGCGGATGCTAGAGCGGATATGTGTCGGTTTCTTCTCGTTTAGCGCCTCCGTGTGGCAATTGGCAAGTTGTTACCGATTTACAACCCACTCTAAAGTTCATTCGACGCGATTTTGGTGGTCCCATTGTGTTTGCTAAGTCCCTTCCCACCGACATAGCCAGCGGCTTAGAGCGCCCTCGAGGCCTTTTATGGTCCTCTTTTTATGGTATCTTCATTTCATTAATTTATATATCGTAAACAGAATTCCGATCGATTGATTTTAAATTCCAAAGTAGGTTGTTTGACATGATTCTTCGCTTAATACTTTAATAGTTATCTCATGGGAACGCTTTGTTTCGGACTGCTGGAAATTTATCCTAGTCGGATAACGCGGAGAGCGGATCTGTGTAATATATTTTGCGCGTGGCTCGTCACCTCTTTGTCGGTGCGGGCGCAGCTCTCAAACGGGTCGATAAGTGGCCGGGCGAGTGATAAGAGCGTCTTGCCGGAACGGTAGCCAAGTGAAGGGATTTGTCAATGTACGGTCAACAAGCAAACGAGTACATATTTGTGTACGGATTGAACTGTACTAGGTCAGGTAGTTTGTTTGAAAAGGACTATGAGTAATAAATGAGATCAAGTTGTGTTTGTTTCATTGTCATTTATATGAAGCATTAAAAAATAGGTTTTGACAAAGAATCTTATTTTCCTTGCACTCTAAAGCTGACGTTTTGTATTCTGTCTTTTCTCGTTTATATTTTTTTACTTCGGTTAGATAGGTTTTCACGACACTATCCAAAGTAGGTATTTAGACTCTTTTTAAATACTTTAGCCTCTGGTAAAGTCTTAAGCTTCTGTCGTTACCTGGCCACGTAAGGCGGTAGCGGTCATCGTAAACTTTAAATGGAGGCTAATTTAGTTTGTTGTTAATTGAGCTTCTGTCGGCGTCTTATCGGGAGGTTGCATTAGCAGGCCGTAGCCGGCTGGACCCAACCACAGTCTGATAAGAGCTGTTATGACTGATGGACGTAGCCGGCGAATTTTTTGATTGTGGATGGAATGTGGTTGGTTTGGAATTTTAGGATAAGACAAATACTTAGAATACTTTTTCAAACAGCAATGGGGTAGCTTTATGGTTGATTATTTCAGGCACTGAGTTTCGAATATGCTATTGAACTGTTGCGTGTATACAATGCACTTAAAATGTTTATAAAATCTGTTTGAATATGTTTAATCAGAGAACGTTAAGAAATCCACAAATGTTTGCATGATCCGCATATATTTGTTCCGGGTCCGGGAATTGTATAGGTATCAGGAACTGATACCTATGATACCAGGAACTTTAGTGTGGGATCAGAACTATGTATGTGACTGTTGTTGGCTCTAAATTTTAACAGGGTTAGGAAATAAGCGTTTTGTAGGGTTGATAGAATTGTTAATTTAACGAATGTTCTTTTACTTTATGTTAAATATTCTTGTATGTCTCTATAAAAGATTAAAAAAAAACTTACCTATTAGGATAGTAGTATGCCATTCGAATGGACAACAAGCATAAAACCTTACCTACATACATAGTTCCTTCCGTAGCAAATAAGCAAGCCGTTACTTTTGCCCATAAAATTCCGGCTGATCAAAGACTTGTCACATTTTCTGATCAAGGCCCTGACCAGTCAAGAGCAACTGTTGGTCCACCTGTGGCCCGTGAAAGCCACCCCGAAGCCGGCAGATAGATAAGGCGGCGCCATACTATCGTTCGTTTACGACACCGCCGTCGAACAAACGGGTGCCAAAAGCTCGTTGGTCGACACATTACTACTATCACTGTCTTTATAATCCTGATAAATTGAAGGGTAATACAACGGGACGGCCAAGTGATAGACGCGGGACGGGCGGAATGTTCATTAGAAAATAAAAAATAAACATGCTTTCCATTTACTCGCGACGTAAGTCCGTATATGCGTTTTCCGTCAGAGGTTGTTTATACTGTGAGGTTACGCGTAACGACAATCAATACGCATAATAAAAACAGTTTTCTATTTCACTTTTAACAGCTATGTAACTAGTGACTTGTGGAAATAAACCCTATCTAAAATCATCCTTGAAGTGAATTGATTGCAAACCGAATTTCAATCGTATAAGCCGTTTCGAAGATAACAGATAAACATATAAACAGCCTCTTACGACAATCGCATACACAGACTCCTTAACATCGCGCTTAATAAGAAATATAAGATACATTACCTATCTCGATAGTTTACCTACTCCGTGTCGTTCCCGTTTCGGTGAAATATAAACAGACCTTCGAGACTCAAGTCTTGTGGCCTATCGTGTGGGAGCCGTAATTTTATTATCACCTTCTTTGTTTCTATAAGTAAACTGATATGAGAAATGGCTTTAGAGGGTTAAATGGAATTATGAGAAATTCTTTAGGACAGAAGGCTTTGTATGTGACACATGAATACTTGAGGTAGATAATTGAGTTTATTCAAAATTAAATTAAAAACTTACATATACTTACAAAAATAATAAATATTTAACTGATGACCCGACAAAAGTGTTCCCATATTTCTGGCTTCATGGCAATAACGCTGAATGGCAATACTTACCTTAGTGGTAGTTATTTTTCTGGTTGTATTGACTTTTTCTGTAAAGTAGCAGGATATGTGTTCTGAGCGTGATTGCCAGTCTTAGTTTATCAAAGACTAACTAACTACGGTTTTGGTCGCGAGGTATCCAGATAAAAATTAGCAGATGGAAAATAGCTCTTGCCGTTAAGGCAGCGTTCGTATAACGCATTCGCTCGACCGTTCTTTCGTCGACTTACGTTGCAAAACTAGTCTCCACGAAAATCCCAAATGAATCCTGAAGGTCCATTCCATAATTTTTGAAAACTGATTAGCAGATTTGGAAATTCCCTCCTACATCCAAACTTACAATCTCTACCTCTTTATAACATTATTAGTATAAAATAGAAAACCTCTATAACAAAAATTCATTGCTTTTATTACAGACGTATGTTTCCTTCCCTTCGCGTCTCCCTTACCGGCCTCGACCCTCGCGAGGAATACTGCGTACTCCTCGAGATGTCGCTGGTCGGCCGCCGACGATGGCGGTGGGCGGGCGGTGCATGGGCGGCTGCGGGCGGTGCCGAGCCGCAATCTCCCAGGCGGCTGATGTTGCATCCCGACTCGCCCGCACCAGGTCACCACTGGACGGCGAACCCAGTATCCTTCAGCAAACTGAAGCTTACAAACAACACTATGGATGCGCAGGGTCATGTAAGTACCTTCATAACACAAGAACATTATTTTCTCGATTTGTATTCGATCACGTATTCCAGCATCCCCTCGATGGTGAGGCGGGCGAATAGAGTTTGATTCCCGCTGCGGGACAAATGTTTTGAATGTTATCATATGTATTAGCTATATTCCTACTGACTTGAGACATTAAAACCAAAAATTACCTCCTAAAATTCGTACAAAATTATAGAGTTGAAAATATTGCGGTTCGGTATCATTTAATACGATGGATATCTTACGAACTAACAATCGTACGATATCCGCCTACTTAACTAACAACGAAACGTCAGCAGGAGATTAGTATTTTAGGTTCTTTTTTTTCAGAACCTGTCATACCATTTTGTGATAGGTATCGTTTTGTTTGACATCAAGGATGGTTTTTCGGTAGGTTTTGTTGCCACAAGTCACTAGGAAGCGCTGTACTATAAGCTTATAATTATATGAGGGAATGTAAAATGGCGTAACTGATTGTCATGCATTTTATGCAATCATCTGTACGATTTTAAGGATGTATTACGACTATACCACGACCATTATACGACTATAACGGGTTGTTTTGAAAAAAATGGAAACAGACAAGCAAATTGTATGCCTATATTCGGGCTCCTTGCGTCGTGGACAAACATTCGCAGTGGTTTGCCACCTCTAGTAAGCGCTTTGAAATTGATTTATCTTTTCTAAGTGTATAATTATTATTTTGGCAACTGGCATGGCACACTACACAATTTCATGTCCTTACAACCATACTCTTTGTAACAATTCACTCTAAGAACGGATAAATTGAACACACAGTTTGTAAACTGTATCAACAGTTATCTACAGTAATGATTTACTTGGTATTGCTCGATCAATTGCTTAATTGCTCGACTGAGATTGTGGGAATAGAGATATCTATTGTTCAACTTTAGTACAAATCAAAAGAGAACTAATTTATCTAGCAATTACTCACCTACTGCAAATCGAGTAGCGATTTGTAAGCCTTTTTACCCATGATGGCATGCTTGTGAATATACGGGATATGCGTTTGCCGTACGATGTAGTTTTTTTCTACAGACAAACAAACAACCTCTTTTTCTACAGTTTATACAATTTTTACCATTGGATTGTATGATGAATATATGATTTTTATGGATTGTGGATCTTCAATAGGTTTTATCGACACAAAAAAAAATTTAGTATGTTTTTACTAGTACACTAGTAGGCGCCGTAATACATGATAGAAATAAACAGCGTTTTAAATTTTTTTTTGTTAAAAAAACACTTGTAATTTATAATAATTTTTATAATAACGTAATAATTTGCGTTAGTAGTATTTTGCCGTAAATAGAATTAAAAGATTTAGCTCACTTGCCTACAAGAAAGTAACAACGTAGGATAAAAACTTTACACCCAAAAAGCATTCAAAAAGTATTTGTTTTCATAAGAAATATAAGGGCATGTGCACATTGTCAGTGACACATCGCATGCTGCGCTTCGTCCTGCCTGTCGCGAGAAAGTGATGATTTGCGGGTTTGTCACGTTTTGGAATGCAAAACTATATTGAGTTAACTCGTTATCTCGAACAAAACGCATTTTTTCAAGAATGAGTCATTTTGTAAATATTGAAAACGGTTTAGTAGTACTGCGATAATTAACTAAGCAACTAGGGTAGAAAAGTCAATTTAATTATCTATTATGGTAAAATTCAAGTTTGTAGTACCTAAACTAAGAAGACATTTTAAAAAATCAATAATAATTATAAGCAGAATCTAGCTATTTGAAATAATTAGTAAGGCTTCTACTATAAACTGAACTCGATAGGTCTATTGGCAAGGAAACTAAGTAAGAACTGCCTTATCTCGATAGAACCAAATATACCCAATCACATCATCTGAAAAAATCTATTATCTTTATCTTTTAAAAATACAGTTATATTTTTATTACATCGACATTCATTCTCGATCTGAGACAGTCGTGACTTTATCCATCTCATGTTTGCTAGGTACCTCTAGTTTCAATGGAAACGCCTACTTACCATGATTCGACTCTACTATAACAAGTACACAGGTGAAGAAACAACAATTGTAAGCTCTATTCTTGTTTAAATAAGAACGAATACAACAAAATTACTATGTAACGTAATAAAATAAGACTCTTATTTGTTCTTGGGTTCTCAAAGAATTATCGAGCTTATACTGTCGATAAAAGGCCGAGGTTACACTGAAGGTTTCGCCGCTTGATAAACGCCGCGGGAGTCGCTGCGCACAAAGACGTCTATAGGCATTTCGTCACTTGAACAAATACGCTGAAAGGCATTGTATGAAGGCTTTGTAGCTGTGCAGTCTTTAAAGCTGTACAGTAACTGTACTGTACTGCATTATTTGGGCGGCCTGTTTAGACAGAGCGGTTGACGCCTCGATTAATTATGTACACTTGGTTTTACTCAATGTTTACGTTTTACTAGTAGTATATTTTATGACTGTTGCTTTTTCATATTCTTAATTTATGATAGAACAACTAAAAGTAACACACAGCCTAAAGTTTTACCATTTGGTGGGTATAAGTAATTTTGATGTTAAGTTTATTATTTTGTTTCTCTGTAGATTAAACGGCCTACTATTTTTTATCAACGTTATGTTAGATGTTATATAAAATAACTAAAGTCGACATAGCTCTTCAAATGAGCAAAGTTGTAGTGGCAATGATCAAACCATATATCAGTACATACAACTGCTGTGGAAGATATGTTCTAAAATGAAACTAACACTTAAAGGAAGACGCAGTGTAGGCCAACCGATGTATCGGTGACATCTCAAAGATTGCTGGAAGTCGATGGATAAGTACCTACTTTAGATTATTTATGCCCAACTGGATCATCACAGTAAATATTAGTACCTTTATTGTATTATATATTCATTTATTTGTATTCTAGGACAAAGAGTCACACGACTAACTTTTCTATTTGCCGATGATTATTTTGATAGACAGTGCTGTAAATGTAGGTATAGTTAAAAAAATATTGAGGACATATAAGTCTATTCAATTAAACTTATTGATAAGCGATTTCAGTTACATTATGAAACACACAAAGTATCCTGTTCGCAGGTGTTAAGTACAGCTTATTTATAATAGGCAACTTTATTTCAAAAATATATAATTGGTACTATAATAACGGTGAATATTTATTATAGAAAAATAAATGTATGCGTTTAGTTCTACACACACGACACTACCGTCTGCTATAATTCCATACTTATTATCTTGCCTTGGTACTCACATAATTACTTCAACTTGTAAACAAACACGTCGTATACCTATCAAAACAAACATCGTTCATGGCTATCACACAGCACAACGTCATAACACACATTATTATGACAGCTAGATTGAAGAACCGTACGCACGCTCCACTGCATACGGGATAGGCCTCGGTATCAAGTCAGCGGGCGCGGCGTCTTTTTCATCTATTGTGTCCAGAGGTTAACAATACATCTCGGCTACCGGGATATCAATTCGCACGGAAAAATATCGCATCACTTGTTGTGCACTTCAAATTTTACCACTTGATAAAAAAGGATAAAATAGTATCCTCCTTTGTATCACCTTTTTGTAGCATTTTTTAACACAACTTCAAAGGATTGGAAGGGCTATGAGAAAAGCAAGGTGCCTAATTACGAAAAAGATTAGTAATAGTTAATAAAAGGCAATTAAATGGAAAAGGATTAAGAATCTTTTTAAAGATATTGTAAGTGAGAACTATGTAAGCACTTCATTTTGCTAGAGGATTAGAAAAAAGGAACGTAATCTTAATTATTAAAGCCATTGTGTTTCAAAAGTCCATTATCCAATAGTCATTTTAAAATGGCCAAACCATCATAATATATTTCAAATGATACTAATGAATATAAGCTAATAGAGCATTGTGCAATTTATGTTAAAGTCAAAAGTCAAGCCATTTAACACGGTTAAAAGACAAACTTGGCTATGGTAATCATTTTGACAATGGTAGTAATGTCCCCTAACTGCTAAAACTTAAATAGAGGAAAAGGGATATTTGTGGAATGCAAGAACTATACCCTATATGTTTAATTTTGACCTATAATCATAATCTCCTTGCACTTCCGTATACCACATTACGTGAGGTACAACATGTTTTCTTCTTACACTCATCTCTCTCATAATTAACCGAGTGCAGAGATGCTGAGAGCCGGCATCACAGAACTCAGTTCATTATTATCCATGTAATTTTTACACAATCTCATATTATGATATGTTCTTCTCTTGCTGAGCAAGCATAACCTAAATATTGCTCCTCAACTTTTATATCACAGGCGCGTCTTTCAGACTTCCCCTGATATATTACCTCTACAAAAAGAGTTTAGAGGGTAAAACACATGTATGTTGATAAAAAAAACGAACGACATATTAAGCTATCAAACATACATCAGTGTGAAGCCACGCGGAAAGTTGTAGTTTTGTGAGTTCGAAACCCGTAAAGGTGTAAAAAAGGTTGTTTGTAGCCTTTTGGTTCGCGGTCAACCGTACAACGGCAACCCTTGTTATCTAACATCTATCTTGTCACAGTTTTGTAATTGGGAATCAGAGGGACATTCGTCTCTGATCCCCATGAAGACTTTTTTAGGGCATAATATATCATTTTTCAAAATAACGTTGCCAGAATGAATCTATCAGTAGTGTACGCTGTCTTGATGACATGACGTGACTCTAAGCAATGAGGTGATCTTACTCGATGAAGAGAGTCACCCAAGGTCAAAGGCAGAGCCAACGTAATAAACAAACACCTGTGTGGAGAAAGTTTGTACCTAGTAATACACACAGTCTGCTAAACAATTTGTTATCACGAGTAAGCGCGTTGAACTCTTTTGTATTGAAAATCAGAAACACTAATAATTTACAATAAGATTGTTGTTTCCAAGAAGTTCAGACTACATTTTATTGCAATAAATTGTGTGGGCAGGTTTATTTTATGAGGTATAACAAATACTTGGAACAAGGATGTTAGATTTTTATAGGCAGATAGGCATTCTAAATAATATTATTTTTTAAATAACCTCTTCACTTTTCTTGGATTTCTGAATACGTTGATGTTATTGCCGTATTTGAGATAACTTAATACCTACCAACTTGTAATGATGGAATATGATTGTACCTACTGTTTTTTTGGTGATCGGATGAAAATTTCCCTTACTAATATTTTTTTGTACACGTACCTCTTCTAAGCAATCGCAAAAAAAACGATTCCCAGCACCTTTTATCTATTTCAATCTTATTTGATTGAAGACATTGTATTTGATGGACGAGCTTCCGAAGTGTTCCTTCACATTGTCTATCTGTCAATCTAAACATGCATGCCATGCCATCCAATCATCAAAAATAAAAAAGTGAATCAGCTATAACTCTAATTATTGGTAAGTAAGTATGTAGTTTTGAAACTAATGTATTTCAACGTTTATTTTCCTTCTAATGATACAAATCACATAAAAGCTGAACCCTTTAAACAAACAAACACCTTGCACATAAATCAGCTTTATAGTGAGGCGTGGTTGTTGCAATATTTTATAAATTCGCAAAAATATTTAAATAATTCATAAATAACCAAATAAATGGAACTTAGTTAACTGGTGTTTGTTTGTTTGAGATTGCATCTAAAACATAACTTTGCGGCGATAGTCTATTGAACGACTTGCCGATACGAATGAAAAATTGATATCTCAAAACTTATCTGTAAATTATCAATAAATGTTTATATAATAGTCTATAGCAGCAATAAATAGACCCACTATTAGCTAATGCCTACGACTTATCGCGCCACACGCAATGCTGAGTAGCTAATTGAACAAGTACGACAGTTTTATCAAGTGATGTCAACCGTGCAGTCAATATCTGAGATTGTAGGTATGCTAGTTTGTTGCCGACAAACAAACAAATGTATTGAGAAAATAGGTAAGGCTATTTTGATACGGAAACTATAATTGCACATTTTGATGTAAAGTATAGAATAATTAGGTATACTTGTATAACATTAGCTACAATGAAAAGATCATAGCCGATATTCATAAAAAAATCAAGCTTTACTCGTAAAAAGCTTAGTAGGCAAGGTATTATATTTTTTACGGCTCAAAAACAATAAAAACCCCTTTCCAGTTGAAGTGGTTGCGCTTGCGGCTGCAGGTAGCGGTTTTCGCGTCAAGTACCGATAGGCCCTTGTACACACAGACGTAGACACCGCCTGCTCGACGCGACAGCTATGTCGCCAATATGCACGGGCATTTAGATAGGCCGTGTGGATTTTGTGGGCTAGTGGTTGTTCGACATGATTCATTAGAAAAAATTAAACGCCTGCCTAACTTTTTAGTCTTTAATTTCTATTCTAATTCTTTAAGCGTTTACCTAGTCGTTCCACAATTTTTATCAAGATCCTGCTGTAGATTAGCCATGATGATTTTTTATGCATATTTTGCACCCAAGGGCTTAACTTTAATGCATAGGTTCCAAAATTAAATTAATATTTAATTAACAATATGGTGGATTAATACAATTAATATAAAAAAATACTTAATTAAAAAAAATCAGACAGCAATACTTATTATTATGTTAGTTTTCTTTACGCTCTCAAAAGATAATGTCTCTTGGAAAGGAAAAACATGTAAACTTGGCACCAATTCGATGATTTTAAAGTGTAACTACTAACGCAAATACTAACGTGTTTGTGTTTTGTTTCAGATGGTGCTAACCTCCATGCATAAGTACCGGCCGAGGGTTCTGGTGGTGCGTGCGAGAGATGCCGCGGCGCTCGCCTGGGGCGCCCCGCACGCCGCCTTCTCTTTCCCAGAGACTGAGTTCATTGCTGTAACTGCTTACCAGGTCATTATCTACCTTGTATTTTCTGCTTCTGCACCAGTAGCATGAACTCCCACAACAATAATATAATTACTTTGAAAATAAATGACAGATAAATGTGGTTGGAATTATTAAAAATTGGGGCTCAAGCGAACAAACGCATCGATTATTAGATTAGATGAAAGAAGGAGATTTTTAGAGTAGTTTCCCCAAAATTCAATTCAACGTTACTTGTCTACATGTCAATTCGTTAAATATATGTTTATCCGATAGAATCTTGGGCAATCCCGTATGATACGTTCACACCTCAGATTCTACGAAACCGTAGTACGTTTCCGAGAACATGCGGCGATTCGCACTTATAGCCACCGTATTTTTTTCTTACCACAAGGCGCCAAAGCTTTTACGAACGTATGCGGAGCCTACACCCGCAGAAAAAACGCGACAGAGATTGCGACCGCCGGCGTCACAAGTGTCCATTGTGTAAACCTCCTTATGAAACAATAGCAACTGATTTGGAGTTTTTGTTCCGATGCGACGCGTATCGTTAGTTCAATTACTGTTCTTTTGGCAGCTCTTGGAAAAGCAAGAAACTGTTAATTAGAAACCGTTACTTATGAGTCACCTGTATCGGTCTCATTTTCCATAGGGTTTTCTGAACAAAGGCAGGAGGCATAAGCTTGTGATACCTACATGCAAACTGTTGCTGGCAATTATTAACATTAGACCGTGAATCTTAATCCTGTATTAAATGTACCCGGCGTCGTCGCCAGTCCAGCTATTATGCTGGTCGCTGCAGAGCCCTCCCGCTGTTTGTTTTCCGACATTTAAAGCATCCCTTTGAGCGTCAGCGCAGCGTGACGTTTCCTTGCATAATCCATCCCTCCGTAATGAGCCCGGAGCGGCTCCTTTACGCCTGCAGCTTTGCATGTTGCCTGCACCGAGGCGCGAAAGTTTTCTCGCGTCCATCTCATCGGCGGCTTTGAAGGATTAGCCGGATATTGTCCGCGTAACGGGATCCGACCGGACAATGGCCACCGACACGTATCGTTGCGCATTATCCCGGCACGGCGACCGCTCACCGACTCAGCCTTTGTTGCGAATTACCCACGAATTAGACAGCGCTTTTAAATAAGCCGACGCCTTATTCGGGAGCGTAACTAGGTGGCACGACAGTTCAATTACAAGAGCACAAAAGCTCCTAACAAAGACGCTCCACTTTGGTAAATATTCAATTATTTGCACCGTCTCACCAACGTCTTCTGTCATTGCATTCCATCCAGCTCCGTATGATAATTTTTGTCTATCCACTCAATAGATAAATAAAACAAACTTACCTAGGCCCTAATTTACACATTCTAAAAAAACTGGCGACAGTCGCCAATATGTGAAATAGTCACGCAAAAAGTAAATTGACGGCAAGTTTGAGGGCTGACGTCACGGGCGACAGGGCGGGTCCGGGGCGGCGCCCGGGGTCTTCTAGCCAGCTAAAAAATGCACTTGGCACGACTTATGCAGGCTTTTAGCACTCCTCGCTATCCGGAGAGGTGGTTATCTGCTGCCGATGAGCACACGGCACCAGCCCGGCGCCGCCTTATCGAATGTAAACACCCATTTACAAGTGACTCTACTATTTTCTGTATTTGCGTTCTGGATTTCGTCAGATAAGCATGATACAAAACCTTTTAATTGCAAATAGTGTCGCTACAGAAATACGTGATTGCCAAAAATGTTATAGTCACTTATGCAAACTGTAACTGGGTCGGAATCCAGTTTCATGTTACAGTATGGAGGTCGCAGGCGCCACAGTAGGTGCCTACCTACTGTACTGGCGGGCGCCACCGCGACGACATACTAGTCGACTCCTCTGACTAGCTGCTAATTGCCCTGTCGCCATGTCAAACACATGTGTGACAATTATCCCTTACAAGCTATTAACGAAGGGGATGTATGCGGAAACGGATGTTTAAATTGCACTCACTAAACGAGATAAGAAAACCGTGAGGCGTCATGCATGTTTAAATAAAATGTTCACAATTATTTGTGGGCCCACACATGTTTAACAATATTTGGTGTCATTATATCATTATATCATTATATATATATTTCATCAATAAAACATTTAAATGTTGTTTTGTCGTAGGTTTGAAAGATTCTTGGAAATTTACACAAATAGGTATTTTTTAAGTACCTACCCAAAAATATTTTGGGTAATGATTCATTTGGATTTAAGAAACAAGTGGAAGGATCCACTTATACCTGTTTCATAACATAACCTTTTCATCTGGCTTAAGTATTAATGTAGGTTTTTTTTTGTCCTCAGAATGACCGCATAACAAAGCTGAAAATTGACAACAATCCATTCGCGAAAGGCTTCCGCGCGTGCGGCCAATCCAAATGCAAACGGAAGAGCATCGAAACTGACGGCTCAGAGCCATCTACCGGCGAGTCGAGTGAAGCTAAGCGACCCTGTTCTGATGCCGCTTCATCGTGCTCCGAAGAAGGGAGCCTCAGATCCTCATCGCCGAGGTCTCCTCCACTGGTAGAGTCACCAGCGCCGTTGGTATCCGCATCGGAAAACACGCAAGATCGAATGCCTCCGTTCTACCCGCAAGATCTTTCGAATCTACAATACATGCCGCTACACATGCCAATGCCCCTTGGTCTCTGGCCAAGTAATCCTATGCCTGGCTTTACATGGGGGCCAGCTCTTCCCCCACCTCCCCCAGAAATCCCACCACCACCAGCACCGCCTTGCCGTCGCGTTAAAAGCTTCACAATAAGTGCTCTGTTGGGTGAAGGTTGATGGTAGATACTATGAAGACAAATGATTTACTAAATATTATGCATACATAGAGTTGCGTAGGTGGGTGTATGCGATGGGCATATTTCGCAATATTGATCTACCAATAGGTTATGTACAGACGAAAAAAATATAGATTCCTCACCACTAATTACAAAAGTGAGGCACATAAATTATGCCGGATCGTTCGTTAACACATGCCTGACTCAAATACACACTCATGAAATATTAGGTACTTATACCGATCGGTCGCCTATTGCAAAACATGATAGCGAAATTCTCACGAACACATAATCCTGGCTGATGCTTCACTTTGCAATTAAGCGGCGTGGAATATTTTTTTTAATTAGAACTTAGTTAATTATTTATAGTCTTTTTTTGTATACGTTCGCCGTCGACTTACTGATCTACCTCGTAGGATTAGATTAGAATACATTTGTGAATAACTTGTGATATAGGATGTGCCTTTTATATAATTTTGGTGTACTTTTTGGGATAAGTTTACTAGTATGTCTACCACTCTTATCTAAAAAAGAATTTGTTAATCTACGAATATTTAAATGTTTAGGGACCTAATGCTTAATTGGTATGTAGAACGATATTTTTAATTACAAAAAATATTATATTTTTCTGCTCTTGTATATACTGTATAAGATTAAATAAAGAATATTTTATTAGCACCTATGTAATGTAAGTATTAAATAGTAGTAATGTAGATAGGTACCTACTTATAATTCATAAATACCTTGAGGTAATTTAAGGTACGAGGTAAATTATATACCTCCTGTTTTATTATTCATGATAATAAATCTATAATTATTAATTGAAACATGTTTTTTTATTAAAATTAGCTTATCCTATTTCTTTGGTACCACACGTACAAAATGTGCAACTACTTACTAGGTAATAATAGCCTGTAAGGAATAAACCGAATAGAGAAAAACTACACAAAGTTCACGTGATTTCGCTAAATAGCACGATGCAAGGGTCTACGGCGTACCTCATACACGGGGCGCCATCTTACGACATGACACGAAAGCTAAGCTGAATGCATATAAGCGCCATCTCTGATTGAATTACGACATTACTGAGCAAACAACTAACTATGTATAGATACGTAGTTACGTAGGTATAGGTTGTGATTGATTTACACCCATCTGAATAACAGCTTGCAAAGTTCGTTTGGAATAAACTTATCCTAACAGAGAAAAGCTATATCAAAACAAGGCGTTATGTTCTTAAAGCCTATCAACGAAATCGGCAATGTGATACATTTGCGACTTTAGTGCGAACAGACATCAGAGTATCTACTTACTACCTACATACCGCAAAATTGTATAAATAAAACTACAGTAACTTGTTAGGTTCATTTACGTCTTATGAGTAGGGAAGTACATTCATATATTAAAGCATTTCACAACATCAAGAAAACAATAGTAAAAGTTTCACAATGTAAAGTGCCATTGACTAAAGTAGCATCTGTCACATTCTAACCTGCCACCAGGTTTTGCAGCTCGTTGCTTAATTCATTGGTATCAATAATCTTGGTGGTGCTGTGGGTGGTTACAGGGGTACTTGCTTCACGGTTACAAGCTTTTTTGTGCACAAACCAGTGCAATCGTTGGCATTCTCGGTCACAGTATTGCACAGATCGGCACTTGGAGCATTTTTTAGCAGGTTTCTCTTCTCCGCAAGTGCTGCAGTATGGAATGGCATCAACAAAACCTCTCTGCCCATTGATTGTACAGTTGATGACAGACAGGGCTGAAGGAGGATCTTTACTAGTCAAGGAAGACACCATCTGGTGGAATGTTGTGCACTCCCTGTAAGGGAACTCTCTCACGCAATCCTTCAGGAATGAATCCATCAGATCTAAGGAAACACCGTCCTTGCCAGGTTTCAACAGCTTTTTGGAAAATACCTCCACTATATCATACTTTTTCTCATCTTTGTTTACACTAGGCCTCTGCTTGTCCCTAATGTTATTGATCTCTTTAATGATGTAAGCAAGATAGTGGTACTTGAAGGACATGACTTCATTTGTTTCAGTACCTCTAGACATCTCTTTTTTACTCAGCAGCTCTAGAACCTTGCTGGCTTTGTCTGCATTGTCAAGTAGAATCGAGGAGCTTTGTAGGTTGAGAGCTAGTCGAACTGGATGGATGTTAACACCAAGAACGAATTTATGAAGAGGATCTACTAGGATAGATGGAAGATATGGCTCTGTCTGTTGTCCTTGTGGGATGGTGTAGTATGCTATCTCAGCACGCGGGATGAAATTATTGATTGTAGCAACAGTGTGGTGGTTGCCCACAAATGCTGCCATCTGAGAGGCAGTCCGGCCGACGGAGTTGGTGGCTGTGGGCTTGGCCCCAGCATCGAGGAGCAGCTTGCAAACCTCGGAGCTGCCAGCCAGCGCCCCGAAATGTAACGCAGTGTAATTATACTCGTGTTTACCCGAATTCACGTCCGCGCCCTGAAATGGTCAACAAACACATTAGAAACAATTGAAACACGTACGAGGCCAATGTTTAAATGTACTTTACATACCCTATCAAGTAGTAGTTGCACCATATCCTTGTTCCCTTTATAGGCGGCATGTTGGAGCACGGACATACCATTATCGTCGAGGAAATCGACACTATCCTTGTGTTGGCCCAAGATGTTCTTGAACTCTTCCATGTCATTTGCAGCAATGGCTTCAAATATGGTTTTCTCAGTCACAGGATTTTCCTCGCTTTTCGCCTCCATAACGATTTTCTTTACACTCATCAATTTATCGAGAAAGGATTTCAGAAGTAGAAAACAACCTATACAACCTACAAAATCACAATTTTATTTCGATTTCGACTTGCTTCTCACACAATTCTATGAAATTGATTGATTGTCATCACAGATTGTCAAATCAAATTAGCGATCGATTCTATTTGTCAATGTCAATGCAAATTTGCTTAATATGATCGTAACTTACTTCACTTCAAGAAGCGAAGTGAAGAAGTTACGACCGTGCTCAAAGATTTTTTAATCCACGGTAGACCGTGCCGCTGTCTTGTTAAATTCCGAACGAATCCGATAAGGTATGAAACATACTACCACTTTACAGGAAGTTGGTAGAAATTAACAATATTTTTAATCTGTTTCTAAATATTCTACTACAGTTATTACCGGGAAATTTAAATTTCTGAAAAATTCTCTCTCGTACTAACTTATATTTGTTTCCATCTCGAGTTGATATCCTAAATTTCTATGAAAAATATAGTAAAATTCATGCACCCCACATGACATAATATTTTTGTCACCTTTTGCCCATCTTTGGCATCCCAAAAGTTACCCCACTTATTTAAAAGCCCCCGCGACTATCGAATTCCATTTGTGTTATTAGTTATTACTTATTAATCATAGGTACCAATATAGTTTAAACATGAAGATCAGATTTACCATTAGAACATCGCGAAGTTCGTGGCAAACTACTAGTAGATACCTAGGTACTAAAGTGGGACCAAATAATGCAGACCATCAAGAAGGTAGTTCTTACCTATTAATTTAATTAGATAATTTTGTTATTATGAAACACTAGGCAAACTTTAACGGAAATGAACACGCACATACCTCAAAGTAACAAATGCATCGAAATCATAAGATTTTAATAGGTACTCTGTTTACGAGTTTTACCCGATGTTTTTTTTACAATTGAGACGTAACATATTTTTTTAACTTTAGGAACCTATTTAGGTACCTACCTACCTACCTACAATAAGATACCGTTATCTGTTCGATCATTATCCAAAAATGCTTTCAAAAGAGAACAATTATATTCTAATAAAAAAGCGTATCTATTACACATTGGATGAGTTTGTGTGTGACTGTGCTGTAATTTGACAATTTGACATTTTATTTTCTACTGTTCTCTAAAGGTTTTTGTTTTTGTGTAGGTATAGATTGACATTTTATATTTTATGTTCTATGTATATTTAATTTTTTGTGTTTTTGAGATGCCTATTTTAATTCAATGTTTGTTAGCCTAAGGGCAGAATTTAGTGATACAAATAGTTTTTAATTTACCACCTAGATATATAAAACTTACCTAAATTTACAAACAATAAAATAAATGATTTGATATTGTTTTGTAAAAGGATCATAATAAAGAACAACAAGCCTTGTTTCTTACCGTTCTTTCCTGGCTTGGTCGCGGCAGAACATAGACAGTAAAACTGACGTTTCAAAGTGATCCTTGTGATTTTAATTAATAACTAAATCTTGACTTTTGACCTACCATAATCCTACAAGTGTGTTCCGAATATTGTAGTATAATTTACTTAAGTTTTGATCAGAGGATGGGTGAAATGAAAAACCATTAGGTACCTATACAATACATATGTATACATTTATTTTAAATCAAGAGTCACAATGGCTGACATGACTTTTGATTTACCAACTGCTACGATTATCATTGAAATACATTTTTCTAAACACAACTCTATCATCATTGAATTAACAACACCAATTCTAAAACTACTTATGTAAGTAGGTACTAAGTACTCTAAAACTACATTCAACGATTACATAGATTAAATTATGGCGTGCCTTAATGGTTCAGCACCTAAAATAGCGCGCCCGCTCTACATTCTACAACAACAATGATATCTATATAGTAGACTGCTTTGTGTGTGGAGCTTCACAACTACCATGGAAGATCGATTGATTTCCCAAAATTATAAATCAATAAAATGTAAAGCATTCAATTCATCAGTCCGCATTGCCCATGACGGAGTGATGAAATGATTTTATAAAAACAAGAAGGTCACTAAGTAGAGCACCAAAAACATTGAATCACGACATTTAGAGATTGAAAGAGAAAACATTTAATCTAAAGATTATTTAAACATCTAAATATTATTGATTATTGTTGAATATTTATGAGAGAAGATTTAAAATGTTTTATAATATAGGTACATTAAGTTCTTAGTTGTAGCGATATAGTTTTATTTACTAACGCAAGAACATCTATAACATTAAACATTTCTAAGAATAACTGGGGTATATGGGTGTATGAACATCTAAGCTACGAATACACGTTAAAGATAAATACCTACTCAGAAAGTTTTTTTTTAACTACACAAAGAACTACTTACTACGGTTTCTATTATCTACACAGCATTTTGTGTTTTCTTATTATCGACATTTATCTTTTTATGTATAATCTAACTATGCTACGGATAGGTACACGATTTTATAGTTGCAACTTATTATTTATAATAAAATTAGGTTCCTACTACAATTTCGGCTAACATTTTTAAAACGTAAGAAACTACTAAGGACATTTGTAATAGTATATGAACTAAACAACTGTTTACAATAATAAGAAAAATATCTATGAGTAAAAATAAAATAAGTTTGTTTATCCTGTCTAAGTGTAAGAAATATAACAAGGTGTTATATTTACTTGTAGTAATTTAATATAATAACAGAATATAAATTGTTCCAGCATCAACCTTATGATTTCATACATTGTTTATTATAGTATAGGTATCTACTACAAACACTACATCAAAACATCGACGGTTTACTGAATAAAGAATTTATGATTTAAGATTTATTCTTGGTTTTTCTTTCATTTTTATAGATTATTTCTCCTGGATTACCTTTGAGTTCCACTATTCGTTATTTTATAACTACATAACCTAGAAGCAAACCTTTCTACTAATGGAATACACATTTTTAATAATTATGATGACACATCTTTCTAAGCTTTTAATTATTTTCTACACACAGCCTACCTAACCTATATAACGATAAATGTATACTTACTTAAAATAATTAAATTAAAATTAAACTTATCCTAAACTTGGGAGTGGTAACTTTATCATGAACGTTGCGTTTTAGATAGATATTTTTTCAAGCATTATTTATATAACACGTTTTACTTAATTCTTAACACATCCTAGAAGTCCATGAAAGCGTTTTTAACACTCACTAATTTCATCCTGCTACTCACTCTATGTTTTCGACGTCTACCATAAATCTGGCAAAATAAAACTAACATATTCATTTTCAAGAGTTCCCACAACTAATTATGTTTAAGCGTTAGACAAAGCAGTGTTTGCTAGAAAGCTTGTTTAAAATAGGCCCTAGAATTATCCCAGAACGCATACGTAAAAACTCGGTTTTACGTAAGCGTTAGACATAGTAGACGTCAAAAGAGAGCGATGCTCAGACAAGCGCAGGGCCGGGTGGAAGTGAAGGTGCGGTGGGGGTGGTCGGAGTGTGGACAGTGGATGTGAGCCGTACCCCACCACTCTCGGATACCACCATGCCGTTGTGGACTGTGCCGGTGTGGACTGTGTCAGCGTAGGGGGTCGTCAGGATTGTGAGTCGCTGGAAATGTATGAAAATATAGAATGAGCAAGTTTTTTTTCGTTTCTAACCATGAATTGCGTAATTTATATGACACACATTTTTTCATAAGAAATAATTTAGGACTCTGGCCAAGATAACCATTATTCAAGGTGGATGAATGGTCATAGTTTTTTTATGATTTATAGGCAAGAATTTGAACACACTTTCACTTGGTGGAAAAAATTGATATAATCGAACATGTGTTTTGCCTAGAAGATACCAATTAACCTACGCCTTGAAGACTCTAGTTAGTCGATTTTGCGTAGTTCCCTTAGCACAAGCTCTGCTCTGCTTAGTTTGGGGATGATGTGTAAAATGTTCAGCTTAATTTACTTAATATTTTTTATTTATCGGGGAAGACATCAGCCATCGTCGTGTCAATTTTGAGGTTTTCATTTTTGCGTAGCTGTAGCCAGAAAGTACTTTCTTAAAAAAAAAAACATTTTCATCCATATTCTTTTTAGGTAAATGAGTATGGTCTGTTTGGTTATTTTTGATTGTTTGGTTCAAATTCGTACTCTCTTTACAAATTTGAACCAAACCAACAAATATTCGTTGAAAACTTTTAGGTTCAAATTTGTACAAAAGGGATTTTAGCACCAAAACATTTGAATTCCGCGAATAGTTAATTTTACCTACCTCAAAGAAGGTGCCCTTAGTTGTCAGCAGTTTATAAATCGCCACCGTCGGAATACACATCACACTGGACCCCGCTATGCCCCAGCCGATTACATTCGCCCACCACGGGTACACGTAGTTTTCATACTGCAGTGGCTCGTAGTCCAAAAGGCCGTATGCTGAAAATCAATAAAAAAAAATAACAGGCGGATAATCATTGATGTAACCATCTTATCTGTATATTCTCTTTTTATTACCTGTTATAAAGAGCAGGAAGATTGGGGCGATGTAACGCCAGCAGACGCGCCAGTACATCCCTGGACGGAAGCCGATCATGTCGCGGATGTCTTCGCAGAACCTTTCAGTGCCTGAAAAATCAAATCCAATAAAGACATGACACTAAGTCCAATACGCACTGGTTACGTTTAGTGTTCATAAAGCTTACCGTTTCTAAAACAAACAAACACGCTCACGACTGTCTTCTGACTGATTATTTAGAGACGAGGATACCAAGTAGGGGGTAGTCAGAGGCATTAGGTTAGGTCCAAACATTACATTCGGTACATGCCCGTATTTTACAAGTTAGCATTCCACGTGACAGGTTGCAAGCCCATCGCCGCTTATTGGAACACTAACTGTTGGCCATGCCTTCGAATTTTTGGGTTTAGGACATGCCGGTTTCCTCACGATGTTTTCCTTCACCGTTTTGAGCACGTGTTAATGCGAACTTAATTTTTTAGAGTGGAAAAATCCATTAGTGCATGACCGGTGGATCAGAAGTCGACCAACTAAGCCCTTTTTATTTTTTCAACCGTTAATAATTGATTTAGTCGCAAAGAATTTACGAGTGATTGAAATAACATCTATGCTAGATTTGATTGCAATGCCTTACCGTAAATCCAGGAAACAGCGATAGCCTCAAAGAATACAGCGATCAGTATAGAATAGCCCGCAGCATATCGGTCCAGAAGTTGGAAGAAGTAGAAGCCACCCTTAGTGCAGGACGCTAGACCGACGAAAAAGTAGAGCGTGAAGAGACAGGCTACAAAGATCTCTCGGTGGCGACCGATGGGTGGAAACTCATCGCTAAGAGCTGTGATGATGGCTTCTGAGCCTCCAAACTAGAAGAAAAATCAACTCTTTAGTAAATTTTTATTTAGTCGCCACTACCCGTTTGCTAATGGCATCATCATGAAACATTGCAGTGGGCGAAGGCCCGCCTGGTATGCAGAAGGTTGCGGGTTCGATTCAAGCCGCGGGACAATGTTTGTATGACCTGCAAATATTGGTCTCGGCTCTGGGTGTTTTCTATGTGTAATATGTATGTATTTACAAATAAATATATAATTAGAATATCAGTCATGTAGTTCTGTAGTTCATGATGCTGTGTGAAATCATCCAGCCTTATTATTTTATATTTATTTTATTCTTCTTTACCAGAAGTAGGGGAACCAGAATAGTTAAAAGGAAAAAAATATATATTTCATTACGTCTATAAGATTAAAATGACGCCCCACGCAAGGCGTCAACGAATCAGCTAGGTGTACGAACAAACGCTCATTCACTTCATCAGAAGAAGTTTTTCTGATATGCCTTCTCTCAACCTATCTGATTTTTATAATTCAAACAGGACAACAATCAAAGAGTAAGGTAAGAATCGTTGTACTCACTGAACTATCCAACCCAAGTGTAAGCAGCATCATAAAGAATATCAGCGCCCAGAACGTAGATCCCGGCATGGTCGCGATTGCCGCAGGGTACACCACAAATACGAGACCCGGTCCTTCGGTGGCCACGTCCTGAACATCTCTGCCGGTAGCGTGGGCCATATAGCCAAGCACGCTGAAGATCACGAAGCCGGCGATGAAGGATGTAGCCGAGTTGATGAAGCTGGTCAAGATGGCGTCCCTGTTAAAATAATTTAAACGTAAATAACTGATTGATTTATGACTTACTTTTCAAGAATTAGACCTAGAAGAAATAAAAGTAAGGTTAACCTGGGTAATGTCCACAAGGAACTTACTTATAGACATTGTTGTGGTATTTATTGTACGAAGCATAAGCCAGGAGAACGCCAAATCCAGGGCCCAGTGAGAAGAACACTTGAGTCGCTGCATCTACCCATACCTGGCACAAAAGATTAATAAGCACGTGACAAAAATTAAATCAATGAAAAACTCCAGAAAATGTGGAAACATACCTGGGGTTGCGTAATAGCCTCGAAGTTAGGGCTCAAATAGTAAGCAATCCCAGTAGCAGAACCCGGGAGCGTGATTCCTCGAACCAAGAGAATGAGAAGAACAGCGTATGGGAAGAGAGCCGTGAACCAAACCACCTGAAAGTTATAGAAAAAATATTTACAAACGTTCCAAAAAAATATGTCTAGGGTGAAAGAAAAACAAACATACTTTTCCAGAAGTACTGATGCCTTTCCACAAAGAGAAGTAACAGATGATGTAGACAGCAAGCAAACATAAAGCCATGTCCCATTTGATAGAACCCAGATCGTGCAGACCCTCGCTTCCTTGGAGCTCCAATATTGCACGACTGCAAAAATTATACGAATATTATTGAAATTGAACTTATTATCAAAAATCGAAGTAGTACCAAAAATTACAAAAAAAAATAGAAAACTTACTTGAAATATTCAGAAGCAGCTGACGTGAATGGAGTAGTTTGGGCCGGACCGAGGACAGATGAATTGTTTCTAAGTCGAGAGCGATTTGCAGCCGACGGCTCCCAGATTGCTTCAAACTGAAATAGATACATTCGTGAAAGTGAATGAAACCAGATACGTTACATATAAAAATAATGTCTACGATATAAACCGTAAATTACGTAGTCAAGCGTCGTTATAAGGTTACTGTCAAGGCTTACCGGTCGGCAAGCAGGAGTGTTCCATTCGTTGTCGCAGTTGGTCCAAGGAAGCATGGTGGTGAAGGAAGCGAAGAAGAAACGCAGGGCCCAGGCGATGATCACGTTGTAATAGAAGTCCACGTAGAAGGCGATAAGGACCACTGCGTAGCCGATACCTAGACATGATAATAATGTAAACATTATTATTAATTCAGAAAAACCTTTCTAATAATAATATGAGAACTAATAAGCCTCCGTTGAGAAGTCATTTCATGGTTCTTCATGGTTGTTGGTGATCTTTTCTTGGGCCTCAGTGGATATATTTTAGCAGAATATTATGAAAAATTCTGTTGTAACCCCCGTTATCAAATATAATAAAATGTATCTTTTACCAAAATTTTCAAGAACAAAACTTCCTTAGGTAAGTTACTTTCCCTTAAAGTTCCATTATTTAGCCACACTGTATTTACAGGAGTAGTTCTTCTCAAGAATCTACAATCAGCATTGTTATTTTTCGAATTGCACGTAGGGAGTTCTATCAAAAAGAAAGAAGAAACGTGCAAACATAAAATTTTATCGGTCAAGCTAAGACCACTCCAAATCCATTTCAATAAAGAATATGCTCTCTCCGCTCTCAGGATTTCCCGGCACCTTTCCACACCATTTATTTCTCCTTAAAAATCATATCGAGAGCCACTCAGGGGAGCCGCGACAATCGGGTGAAATGAAATCAGCGGGCATAAGCCTCTCAAGTCTACGAGAGAGGTCGTATGGCGGCACTTAAGGCTTTAAGGGGAGCGTGGAAATGGTGTCAATTATAGGTGTTAAGTGCGGAGGGTGTCACGACCTGTTTTGCATTGATCTTGAATTGTTCGGACGAGGGACTGACCAAGGCTTTTATTTATACCTAGACTTTAAAGTAAGTTAATTATACTAAATAGATAATTATTCTTTAATTTTTTATCTGTATTGGATACTAGCGAAGTACTAGGCTAGCTAGGCGTCATCCGCGTGGTAACCGAAAAAAAAGTTAGTCGATGAAAAGTTACCGTTCGTAAGAAACGCATTCGCTCGACCGTTTTTCGGTCGGCTTACGTTGCAAATTTATTGGTCGCCTCGAAAAGCCCTTTTCTTGTAACGGGATAACATACAACCAATGTTCACCCTTAAGGGACTAAATGTTGGTGAATGATTTTTTGAATTCGAATGAGTATTTACGGAGATTACATCCAAACTTACCTCCTTATAATATGAGTGTAGTTAAACAAAACAAACACAAACACGCTCACTATCGTATTACCCATGATGGACATCATCAGAATCGTACTCAGTGTGCAAATCTTTTAGGACATCAGAGGGGGACGTCCAAACATTACATTTGGCACATGCCCGCATTTTGCAAGTAGTTATTTAGCATTCCACCTGACAGGCCGCACACAAATTAATATGCACAAATGCACATACATATTTCGATTGGAAAAATCCATTGGTGTACGATAGGGTTCGAACCCACGATCTCCGGGGTACCGCCTACTTACTAGGCCAACACGGCTCTTGATATATATTGTGTTATTTTAAAGAAAATAGAGAGTGCTTATCCATAACTAAATTAAAATAGTTCCAAACGTCCAGTTGATTTATTTATAAATAAAACAGCTTTCATTTTCTTAAAAAGCTTAGCGTTTTTTAAACATATATTTTTGATTCTTCATTACATTCAGAGCACGCTAAAGAAAGATCGGAGCACTTACCCTACAAGAAAGTCTCAGAGCAATCATAACATCTACTTTAGTAAAGTGCTGAATGCAATAATTCAAGCTCATACACTCTAGCGATAGTTCTGCCGCTACCCGAATCACGAGTAGAATGTGACACATTTGTCAGCATTGCGCATTTGAAAGAAAAGCTGTGATTTTAAAGCACACGTAAATAAGGCAAACCCGGTCTTTGCCTATTTAACGAACGCTAGCAAACGTCGAAAAACAGTAGGTTATTAAATAAATAAGTAAACATAATAATTTATAAATAAATAAACATCCTCTCTTTAGCCACAGCATCCAGAACTAGAATTACAAACACTTGTCCCGCAACAGGAGTCGAACTCGCACCTTACGTCGCAACTAGCTACGCCCGCCGCATCTTTTTTTTCTATGTACCCCCTAACGGCCCGGTTGTCAAGTGATTGTCAAAGTTCGCGTGAATGTACTGATTGGCACCGCCGCCACCGCGTCAATTTTCATCTAGGAAAATAAATTAGTATGACTCGTTGGGATGTTTTTTCTCCCATTGGTGCACACTGTTACTCGTTGCAACTTTTTTTATACAAGAGTTCCCAACGAGTTACTCTTGTGTAACCGTGTTACTCAATGGGAAAAAATCCCAACGAGTCCTACTGTGATCGGATCAGGTATGACTCATTAGGAACGCACAATTTGATTGGGCCTAAGGCTTCAAATACGATTGTCAAAACGTCAAAAGGTTTTTTTACCTAAAGTCAAATCTAGTTATAATAATTGGGGTAGCATAATAGCTATGGGGGACTCAACTATTGCAAAAGTGTACATTATCTCTGTATGCAACCTGTGCATGTGTGCGTGCTTCCATGTTGAACAAATCAGTCTGCATCCTATGCATGCGAAAAACACCACTGCTTAAATACCACTCGCGTGAAAAGTGAGCAAATTCTCTTGACTAATTTTCAGGACTACCGTCAGACACTAAAGTTGATACCATGACGGTTAAATATGCATTTTAATCCCACCTACCTTTAAATAAAGGCACTAGTCGTCCCCAGCAGGTGATGGCGCCCTTCCGGTGGAATTGGCCCAGCGCCAGCTCCATGTAGAACAGCGGGATTCCGCCCACCACCAGCATGATGCAATATGGTACCAGGAACGCTCCTGCCAAAAACATAATGGTAATACTAAAACAATTACATAGTTGTCGTCTGTGTTTACCAGACGCCAGAAACATGTCTAATCTATATTTCAGCACATGTCAAAATTAGGTTAAGATGTGTATTGTTTTAAATCTCCGTATTGGCTGGTATTACGGCTTGGCGACAGAAATAAATACTAGTAGTTCCCTGGGCGAGCTCTTCCACAGGGATCTCTACTAGAAAAAGTAGAAAAAAATACGTGCGAAACTTTCTTTCTGATTAAATCATTGTATGAAGAATAATTTAGATCCGTTTCAAAGTTTTTACCAAACTTTACAACTTAACATGTAAAAAAGCCGAAGTCACGAACTCAATAGTTTATTATCCTCGCATAAAATAAATAGTAAAACTATATATAATTAGCCAAATAACATTAATAATAGTGTTTCCAAAGAAACCTTATGTTTTTAAAGATCTTATGGTGAAAAATCTCATGTGCCCAAAACGAAACACAGCAATGCTAATGCTGATTTAATGCTTACTTCTAAGGTACGTTCTGAAGTTATGTACAGCCATTTACATTTTTTCACTAAATTCTTTTTTTAAAGTAACCATCTTACTTATAGCATTCTCAGACGAGTCGTGATACCGGCAATAATTTCATATCAGTCCCGAGAGCCGAGCGGATGATGCAAATTGTGATGTAATTGCCCTTTTAGACGCCACTTACAATACGCTTTTATCGAAACTTGAGACATTTCGCCTTTCGAAGTTACTTTGTCAATTCAAGAAGAAATGTTTGAAAAGACGCGGAACCTGGTAACCAAAATTCTGTGAAAAATATATTTATTGATACAGTAAGTTCACAAACACAATGTAACATAAATTACAGTTTTCTATTAAACCTTATAACAATTCACTAATAAAGTAGGTGGGTAATATGCTTATTTGTTGCGAATTTTAGTTGGAGTTTATCTATATTTTTTTTTGTATAAAAATACCTCTGTCTATTTAAACTTTTTTCTTGCGTAAAACAGGATTATGTCTTAAATAGTTAGTTCAATAGAGACGTATTTTAACCATTTATATATATATATTAGTATATTTAGTTTCTTCTTCACACACATACCAAACTCACCACCTCTCTTTTTCCTCAAAGGTTGCTGGAATAAAACTCTCTTGGAAGCTAAGCTTTGCTTTTGTCCAATTCTTACATAATATATTCACTTCTGTGTCAACAAAAAAACAGGTTGAGTTTTTTGCCTGATTATTCTATTAGTAGCGCGAGAAATCGGCATAACTACTATACATTTTAAATTCACGCAGTTTATAAGTTGAAGTGTCTGATTCTTATAAGTTAGCATTCCTAGCCCATCGCCACTTATTGGAACACTAACAAAATTAAACTAAACAACCACATCTATACATTTTCGTAGCACCTTCGTAGCACTCGTTACTCCTCTACGAAAGACATGACTTTCCTCTAAATAACGAGCTTCTATAATCGCAACGAAACAATAATGAGAATCTTAACATCTAATTCATAATCACCAACTTAGCAGGTCGATTACTCTTACCCTGTCCTTTCTATCACTAAACAAAGCAACTTTTAGCACGCTGCTAAAGTTAGTGAGTGATTATAAATAAGAGGGCTATAATCAACAACACTCCATTTTTAACGCCGACAAGTTTCTTGAGAACTAATGAGTGAGAAGTGACCGGAATTGGTAAATGAGTTGTTTCCGCTAATTGTGTTGTAGACTTTACCCACGCGCTGTCGTCGCAATATTACTGGGAAGATATTTTCTCATCTAACTGTAGTATGTTCAGTTTTATACTGTACAGATATAATTGCTGTTAATATGTAAAACTAGCCTCTACCCACGGCTTCACCCGCGTGGTACCCGGTTAAAAGTAGCGTATGTGTTATTCTGATGTATAAGTTATATTACTGTAAAGTTTCATGAAAGTCCGTTCAGTAGTTTTTGCGTGAAAGAGTAACAAACATCCATGCTCACAAACTTTCGCGTTTATAATAGTAGTAGGATAGGAACCAGATGAACGAAAGTAAAACTAAAACATTGATTTGATGTAACAAATATACTACGCGCACTTTCAGCACACCGTCATTCTTTTAAATAGTTCTCTCCATCCTAAGGTTGTCTGGTTTTGTTGTTTCTGTGTTTTGTGCTGTAAAACTTAATCTCCTCAATTCTCAATACATTTATTATCGCTTATATCGCTTGAGGGTGGGCGCTAATACCTATCACACAGGATACTTACTATCCTAGCTTAGGCTTTTAACTGTATCACTTAAACTAGTTACTAAATCTTATTGTAAATTGTTGTTTTCTTTAAGGTGCAAAATAAATAATTCTAAAATTCTAAAAATTCTAAATTGATTGCTTTCATATGGTTACAAAGTTGTTAAACTAGTATGTAGTCTTTCATATGTATACAGCTACATGACCGCATACAGAGGTTTTTTTTTAATTAGGTCTATCTAGGAGGTCTACGGAGGTACTTTATGAATTAGGTCTACGTAGGTATTTTAGGAGATAGTTGATTGTAAGTGTTTCTGTTCTGTTATTGTTATAAGTAATCTGGTTCGTAGTATTTTTCATGAATGCAAGGAGACCGCAATTGCGTTTAGGGTAAGAAGTTCATTCGTTTATGATGCCGGTGTGAATCCATTATGATGAGGGTTTTTGGAATTGTTTTGTATGACTTCAACAAAGGTTCTTAACGCCGCACGTCTCTACGTGCACTGCAATACGTGATTAAATACACGTTGGAGTTTCATAAATCGTTAAAATTAATTTTTACACAATCTCGAATGTTTTAGTTTCTTATAATTTTTTTTAAAATTTCTACAACTTAATACATAAGTTATGGAGCAAAAGGGGAAATCTGCACAGCCGGATGTACCTACAATGTAGAAAGAAACATATCCTTTATATGCACTCGGGCTTCAGGACATATCTGAACCTGATATATGTACCGGAAATATGACCTGAATAAAACCTATTAAATTATTATTATGAGTAAAAGCCATACCATTGGTTTTTTTCCGGCTTTTACTGTGAGTTTGAAATTTTGACCTTGGTAATTTAACCGACTTAAAATAAGTTATGTGACAAAATATTTTCGTGATATAAAATAACAGTCGAGGGTTCCTTTCTTCTTATCATTCTCTATTCTCAAGATAAAATATGGCTGGTATTATCTTGCGGGGAGAAGAGATTTACTTTATTGCCGGATGCAACAGGTCGAGGGGAGGCATCTTAACACGTTAGCTGCGGCACCAATTTTTGCATACTTTCCGTTCCTGCGGCACGAGGTATAATCGGCCCGTACCGTGACCAGACGTTAGGGCGACACGCGGTCTATTAGACCCCACCTCCTTTTACAGACTAAAATCCATTTTCTGGCGCGAAATCAAAGATAAATGAGAATTTTGGTCCTTATTGATATAGACAGTGAATTGATGAACCCTAATCCACCGTCGCCCCGGGATCTGATGGCTAGTTTAGGAATTATTAGCAAAACAAAATATGGGATCTTATACACCTCGTAACGCACTGAAATAGGGCAAATTTTCGCTGCGATTAGTGATGGGAAAAATAATATCGACGTTTTTAAACTGTCTTAACTACGCAACGACTTCACCGATTTTGATCAATTATATCTCATTAGATCGTTTTAAGGGCAAAACCTGGCAAAACAACACAAAGCTATCAAAGGATACATTTTTTTAAAAAATTGTGCTTGAAGGCGCCATAAAGAAAAAAAAACCGGCCAAGTGCGAGTCGGACTCGCGCACGAAGCGTTCCATTCTATACCATTAAGAGGCACCTATTACAGACTTATTATTGGAAAATAATGGATTACGGTTTATGCATAAGGTTTATCTTTCTATTTGTATATGAAAATCTTAATGCGGTTCACAGAATAGAAAAAAAAGGCAACCAGAAGTAGAAAAGAAACTGTCCTATTTATTCTGCCTCGGGCTTTAAAAATACAATTATTAGAACTTGAATTAACATAAAAAAATCAGTATCAATATACTTTTTTATAAAAATCTCAATATATATGTTGTACTTATTGTTGTACGTGCTCTCCAATCGACGTGATGCACAACACTGGTCGCGGGAAGCTCGCTTTGAGTGCGGTACGAGGTCAGGGGGGATATGGGACGTTTTAGCCTCGTTCCGCACTGCATTAAAATTATATTAATTCAGTGCGGCACGAGGCCTAAGACATCCGGTACCAAGGTAGGTACACCACCGAGTCCGGAACCATTAGTGATCTCAAATATATATTTATCTCTTTCCTACACTGGACCAAACCAAAGCTATGCCATTCGCACGACAGAGAAATTCACTTTTTTGCTTGCCGCACCACAGGGAAGTTGCATCAGGGGTGATTTAGGCCTCGCTTCGCACTTAACGTGTTAAGGAACGTAAGTCGACCGAAGTGGAAACTCACTTACGGAGTTCGAGTCGCTTAAGTTGGGTATAAAAGCTTTAGGGACCTCGACAATGCATGGCATAGGGGATAGAATGATATAATTTTTCTGAATTTAGTCCCTCAAATGATTGAGTTGCTTTAATCCTATTATACCCTATTCGACTTATAATATTATAAATGTCAAAGTTTGGATGTTTAGTTGCTTAGGTAGTTATTGTTAATAATCTCCATAACGGAAAGACCAATTTAGATTATTAGCCAGCATTATGAGCAATAAACATTGCATTTATAATATTAATACTAATATTGGGATGCAATACTAGTCTAAAATGTTTACTGCCTCTGCTTCGCCAGATCACAAATTTATTTATTATTTATTTATCTATTCAGTATAACATCATTACAAGTTTTTTTAACCCTAAAGCGATGATATATGTAAGTAAGTATATAATATCAGATAGAAGAAGTTCCCCTATGTACTGGTTTTATCTTGTGCAATAAAGCATTTATCTATCTATCTAGAACTAATCTAAACAATTTAAACAAATTGTAACTACCTGTGCTATTTGGAGTTTTCTCGGCAGGCTATTGTAATATCCAACTTTTAGATCGTTTAGAATACCAACAACATTAATGGTATGTTATATCTTAAAACGATTCATCTTAAAACATTAAAATATAAATATAGATACGGGACCGATAATTGAATCGTCTCCTCTATTTCATCCTCTCCCAATGGACGCAGCGGATGATTGGGTATTACGAGATTACAGATAGGTAGTAGGTATTAAATCATCGAGGGTCGAATCGCATTGTTTCGAGATAGGAAATGGCTGTATAGATTTGATTAGGATAGCTGTTTGCTTCAATTATTTAAATAAGCAGGTACCTAGTTATGTAGGCCAAGATACTACTGTAATGGTTCAGCGTTGGCTATGGAAATTAATTAGGTATAAATATGTATATTTATGATATTTTTTCAAGTCAAATTCAATTTCTATATTGAAATTCGAGCACAGTAGTGTCGAAAAAAATAAAAACAAACACGTTCACGACTGTCTTCCCCATGAAATTGAACAGGCACATGAGTCTTTTCATCCGTCATGTCTCAAGGTCGGCAACGCGCTATTGATACCTCTGGCACAGATAATATAATACTATACTACTCTAGTATTGCAAGCGTTCATAGCTTACTAAAACCGCTTACCAACAGGTGAGCAGTAATGCTTGTTGCCAATTAAGATTTTTGAAAAAAAAAAAAAAACTACATGCTTACAGTCATTTCTTTAACACTATTCCAATGTTTATGTTCATGTATTATATGTACTTAGATACCGAAACGTGAAAGGTTTTAAGCTACCCCGCGACAGGCATGATGAATGTCGAGGGTCGCATGATGAAGTACCGCCAATCAATTAGTACTGGGAAATTATGGTGACCGCCATGGAGTGATTTTGCCGATTCATCTCATTAATGAACTGGGACAATCTGCGCAACATTTTTATTTTATTTTTTATCCAGGTACAGTAGCTAGTGTATAAATACTAGCTACTGTACTGTACTGTGTGCTTATAGTAGCTAGTATTTTTATTTTATCCGGGTACAGTAGCTAGTTTATAAATACTAGCTACTGTACCCGGATAAAAAGTAGCGTTCGTAAGAAACGCATTCGCTCGACCGTTTTTTCGTTGACTTAAGTTGAAAAATTGGTCTCTACGATTGTAATGAGCACTTTCATTTTAACGGAATAATATATATTCTATGTCCATCATGGAAGTCCATTCTTAATATTGATGAAATATTTTTTAAAATCGCATGAGTAGTTTCGTAGATTATAATACTTATTAGTATATATTTTTATTTATTTATTTCATTTAAGGTCAGGACTATATTTTATGTTTATATTTTATAGTTAAAATTTCTTACATAAATAAATCTACCGCTATTAGAATCTTAACTAAACTTAGCATAGATACATAGCAATTTCAATTAATTATTTAATATGGAAACATTTGTTTTGTTTGTCATATTAGCTGATAACGAAAGTAAACCTACAAGCTCTAGGGATAAATGCATAATATATGGTACAATAATGATGTAAAATAATCAAACGTTTGTGTCTGCAAATTGTTTGCAATCGGATTGCAAATATCACTGACAAATACTTAGGTTTCACTTATTTCAGAAGCACCCGGCATTATAATGCCGGGTGCTGAAATAACTAACTTAATAATAAACTTTATTTTCAGGCAACTTTCTAATTATGTCATCCGTTCTTTTTTGGACACCTTTCATTGGGCATGTGACCACCTTGAGTTAAAAACGATTCTCCTTTCATGCACAAACATGAGGGAGCGAGAAAAAAAATTCTTAGATATTAAAATACGCTAAAAGGCCTCACTAAATACATTTCCAAAGCAATCACGTCGCAAGGCCGAAGACATGATCACATTTCAACGAGAATTGCCATTTAATTACATCAGTTGCCGATCGGATGACCTCCCCCCTCCCTCCATTAGCTTATTATTATTACCCTCTCCCATTATTACGTTACTAATTTTCCTGCATCGAGGAGCTAACTTAGTTTCTGTGCCAAAGGGCGTCCCTGATAGTCAATTAAGTTACATTCAAAGGCAAGTTCAAAGCAAAGATCGGATGCAATTACCGTGTGGCAGAAACTTTGCGTGGGGAAAAGTTTGTTGGACAAGCTTTGATAGCGTTGCCGCTTGTCTGTGGCCTGATGCGTTAGCATCCTAGTAGTCTGTTGTGACCTGTGTAAGCATAGATTTTAACAAACTTCAGAAAAGGAGGAGGGTTTATGTTCGTATGTATGTTTTTTTTTATGTAAGTAGTACTTGTATTTTTTCTACAAAACAGTTTTTGTGTAGGCATGTTTAAAATGTACTGGTTTTTTTTCCTTTGGGCGTATTTATAAGATCAGAAAAAACATTCCGGAGGAATAAGGGCTCGGTCAAATTGACGCGATGGCGATCAAAGTAAAAGGGTTTTCAAGTAGTTATCAAAGTCCGCGTGAATCGCCCGTAGCCATCACCACCGCGCCAGTTTAACCGGGCCTTAAGAACTATTTTTGAATTTTCTGGGCAAGGAAAATGACAGAAGAATATCAGACCACACATGAGTTCGCATCCCAGAAGTCAGTGAGACACACCTAATTTGATTTCACTTCACTTCACTTCTTGATTATGGCTTTTGCAACTAGACTAATTTGATTTCAAGAAGAATGTTTTTATTTTCATAAATGACTTTTTTATGACAGGAAAATGTCTGTATGTCAGTTGACATTTGTAAATTTTATTTTTAGTCTTGTCTAGTATATTTTATTTTTGTTACACCACATATTTTTTAGTTACCTATACAAGTTTTTCTTTAATTTTTTGCCTACCAAGATGTCAAGCAGCAGTAACGAAGAAGAAGAAGAGACCCAGATCATCTTCGAGGTGGAAGAGCAGAGCTCTGGCGAAGAACCAGCGATGAGCGAGTGGTCTTCTCTCGTAATTGAACTGGAAGAAGAGAATAAGAAGAAGCTCCTTTACTCTCAAGGCCTCTATTCTCCTGGCAGCGGAGAACTGTGCACAAAGTATATAACACAGTCGGACAGCGACATCTTCCGGCATCCGTACTACAACTACCCGGCGGTACACGACCCTGGTATCACAGAAGCCATTCTTAGCGCTGAAAAACCAGTCATACATGGAGACGATGGCCAGACTCTATACCTTGCTCTGTGTGCAGAAATGAACAGTTGTCCTGTAAAACTGTTTCACAGGAACTTGCTGACCGATGATATAAACCTAAGTTACTACGGTGTGAATCCACAAGGAGTGCGCGCAATGGCAATGGCGTTACAATACAACAAGTTCGTCAAAAGCTTTAATCTCGCTGACAACCATCTGAACGATGATGCTTGCTACCACTTAGGACAGATGCTGAACTCTAACGATACCTTGGCAGAGCTAAACTTGTCAGGCTGCCGTATAGGTGCGACAGGAATTCTTCGCATAGGTGAAACTTTACACCTGAACAAAACGCTGAATTTGTTAAATCTTGCCAAAAATAATATCGGCGAGCAAGGTGGTATATACTTTGCTAAAATGATATTCAATGGTATCACAGTAAAGCGTGTTAATCTGAGCAAGAATGAGCTAGCACGACAGTCAGCTCTTGCGATTGGTGAAGCTTTCGAATACAAGGATAAGATCACACATTTAGACCTATCATGGAATAACTTCTATCATGCTCCATCGACATATAGACTGCTGGATCAAATGGCTCAAAGTGATGTGCTGAAAGAGGTGAACCTCGCATGGAATGCTCTGGAAGGCGAACGCATTGCAGAAGCCATTAAAAGTATGATGCTTATCCCCACACTTACTATTCTAGATCTTAGCAGTAACAGATTATCAGGTGAAGCTATCGTGATAATTGTAGCGAACCTAATGAAAGCTAAGAAACTAGTCACCTTAGATTTGTCTTATAACCCGATGTCACCGACCGATGCTCTAGTTGCTCTTGAGAAGATGTTGCGACCGCGTGTCAAGTTAGAGAACCTTCTGATGACAAATGTATGGGTGAATAAAAATTTCATGGTGGTTCTTGAGATAGTGAAAAATATGAAATCCCGAAAAAACTTTGTTGTGACCTTCGGTGGAGTGTTCGAAAACTGGACCATACGAGGACCGGATGGTAGAGAAGTTGTTCTGAGACGAGCGGACTACCTCGGTAACCTGAGTAAGAAGAACAAAGTAGATGTGGCGCTTTTCTTTTTGGCTTTGGTAAAGGAGAATCCAAAGCCGATTTCTATCAAGGATTTGGTAGACAGGTGCAATGCTGACCGAATACCTTTAGATGAGGGGTTAATTGCTGAACTTGCCGTGATCTTCCCCGGTCCAAAGTCTGCGAAGACTAAATCAATAAATTTGCAGACTTTGTGCGAGTTCATCGGGCGTATCTGGCCAGAAAGGCAGCTGCCTCCGACGCCACCACCGGAACCTGAACCACAGCCTATCCCTGAACCGGAACCATCATCCAAGAAAGGCAAAAAAGAAAAGAAATAGTTTACAACACTTATTTTCGGAATCATTTATGTCGAATCTTTATTTTTATCTTAATGGTACTTGTTTTTTTAATAATATTCTTTCTGAATTTTAATTTAGATTATTATAATTTGCTTTTAGATTTTGTATTTAATGTTGTTTTACCTATTTTTCTAAGTATGAGCATTGTTTGATTAAAAATAATCATTTGAAAGTGATGCATTTTAAACTTGGTTTCTTGAAATGCCCTTTTATCAACAAGTCCAGTATAGATTTATACTATTTATTATGGAACAATGGACCCAAGTTATTTAAGTATTAAGAACTTCAAACAAGTCCAATTTGCGTGGTTTCCGGAATGCCTCGCGCCGGCCACCGACATCACAAGCGATTCATTTCCGCTATCATACTCTGGCAGTTGTCACTTGCATTGCGAGAATACTTACATATAAACAGGACATATGGAATTATAAATAATAACGTATGGTAAGTACTCAACATAACTACAATGGGTAAAGATAGAATATTACAGTTTACTGTAGAGTTTGTTAAATAGGTTTAATTCCTAAAAGACCAATCGGAAACAAGCTTTAGTGGTTAGTTCCTCTCCATACGGGAACTAAACCATAGGGTATGGACTCAGGGTCCATACGTGATGGACCATAATAACTAAGCTCACTTATTTTGCAGCTGAAAATATAAAAAGCGAACTTTGAGCAATGCCGTTTATATGCCATTTTAAAAATGTATTTCATGGATAGGCATCGCAGACAAATACCCGCAAACACAATCGTATAATGCATTCAATTACACATGCACCGTGTAGAGCTCAATTAGAGACTCGTGAATCGTGTAAGGGCGGCTCTCGAGCGCACAAGACGATTGTTAACCGTCTATTACACTCGACTCAAGAGTGAGCTGTGAGGTTGGAACGCAATCAACGCTCTCGTTGGAATTCTCAGCCCTCAGTTCGACTACAGTTTGAATCATAGACTAAAAAACATTTTTCTCGTGCAACCTTTTTGGTACTGTTTGAATATCGATGAATGGTAATGTAAATAACACGAGTAGCTGAATTCCAATTCAACAGTAAGATCACAGACTTACTAGACTTAGTTTTTTTTTTTAATCTTTGCTAGGGATGCTAGTAAGCTAAATCAATTAGGATGTTCAAAATTGATCGCAATAAAAAATAATGCTTGTTATAAAAAATATTGTGTTACTTATTATTTTTCCTCAAAAATGTTTCGTAGCTGAGAAGAGCGTAGGTTTATAAGCTGCGTAAGATTGATTGTGAATTTAATTTATTATTTTGTATCTGTAATTAATAACGAATGACATTGTATGACCCATATTAAGCTAGTTCTTTAAAATACAAATAAATATGTTTTAACATATTTGCAACGACCACCCTGAATCGGCCACTATAACGTAGTTAAGATGTATTTTGTCCTTCGAGTGGCATTGGTCACCATTAAATGGCGGCTGATATGCTGATATAAATTTCAATTTGACTGTAATTGGAATAAGTTGTCATAAGTCAGAGACTCAAAATTATAATAACTTTCGTAGCCATTTCATAGCACATTAGTAATAAAAGAATAAAAACGCGCTTAGGACTGTCTTCTCCATGACATCGTCAGATATATACTCTTTGCTTAGATTTTTGAGGATACTAAGTAGGGGTTAGTCACCGTTGTAACGGCTACTGTAAAGTAATTTATAGCAGTATAATGATACCTACTTCAAAGCTGCATAATGCACATGTTCTTAGGATAAATGTCGGAGCCAGGCAGGAGTGAAGACGTTCATAATTAGCGCGGCAAGTGGCACTTAGCGTCACTCGTAGGGAGCTATCAAGTCTCCACCGCAACGTACCCCTAGGTGCATAATTCTATGCAGGTATAGGTTGGTAGAGGGTGATACAGAGCCGAGTTTCTTTGCTGAGTATACGTTAAAAATTTGTCAAGACGTTAACACGCTCACGACTGTCTTCCCCATGGTGGACATCCTCAGATACATACTCAGTGAGTAGATCTTTGAGGATATCAAGTAAGGGGTAGTTAGAGGCACGTCCAAACGATAAATTTGGTACATGCCCGCGTTTTGCAAGTTAGCATTCCACGTGACAGGTTGCAAGCCTGTTTTCCTTCACCGTTTTGAGCACGTGTTAATGCGAACATAATTTTATCGAGTGGAAAATGCCATTGGTGCACGACCGGGTTCGAACCCACGACCTCCGGATCAGAACAATGTGGTTACAATGTGGTAACCAATTACCACAATGTGGTAACCAATTACCACAATGTGGTAACCAATTACCACAATGTGGTAATTGGTTATGCTGTTTCGGAAATAACAATACTGTTCTTTTTAATTTGTAAGCTATATAGTTAAAAATGGATAGTACTCGTTCCACATTTCATAAAAAAAATATCAAAATTGATATAGAAAGCTGGTCAAAAGCAAACTGTAAGTTAATTATAACTGTCAAAATTTCCTACACTAGCCGAAGCAGCGATCCCTCGCGTCTACGATACAAGTATCTACATAATATGTACATACTTATTAGTTACAGCGAGGAGCTCAAAGCATTGCCTGGTCACATGTCATACCTAGTTCTAAATTCTATACATTAAGTTCTGTTATATAGTTGTATCAGACCGTACTGAATACGTTTTTTATAATTATTGCATTAGTATAACTGCACACAGGGTGTAATGTGACTGCTCCAGAAAACATAAAAGGGAATAACAGACCGTGATACTCAATCGAATAAACAGTAAATTGGTCTACTCGTGTCCCAAGACCTACTTCTACATCTGGAATATATCTAGATAGAACATCGGCAATACGATTTATGTTTGGACTAATGGTGATTTGATTGATGATAATTATAGTTTCGGGTCAACGTACCTAATCTTCTTTATAATTCCTAGCATTTCATCAGGACCCTTGGATTTCTACAAATACGATATTCAGAGATGCTATCAAACTCATAAAAAAACTGGCATACCTTAGTACATACTAAGGTATGCCAGTACTATGCAAGTTAAACGAATTAAATGAATATAAAGGAATTTTGTTTACTGTACTAGTTTGCTAAATTTTTAGGAGTATTAAGTACTGTTACTAAAATTTGGTATTTATCACGTGTTCTTGTGTCTGCTAGGTTACCAAATGACTTACGGTTGACAAATCTAGAATAGCCACTCTATCGCATCTTCTTTTACTTCATACATAATAAAGTCCACCATGTACATTATTACTGGAAGTCGTTCTCTAATACCTAAAGACGTTTAATAACAGCAGATGCATGTCGAATCTCCACCACGTAGGTAAGGTCAACCCCACTGGAGGACAACGGGATAAACCCGCAAAATCGATGACACTACACGGTATCTATATACTTTACTACCTTCTGCCCAGGACTTCGTTCGCGTGGTACCCGGATAAAAAGTAGCTTATGTGTTATTCTGATTTATAAGCTATATTACTGTAATGTTTCATCAAAATCCGTTCATTAGTTTTTGCGTGAAAGAGTAACAAACTTCCATCATGTTTCACACTCTGATTTACAAAAACTCTTCTTCCACTCAGATAATCCTACGATGCTTCACAGGATGATCCATAGATGGTTTATCTCCAATTTAATCCACTTAGATCTATGGATAATTGTATTTTTTCTTCAATTTACGAACATTAAAATGGTTTTTAGATGCAGATACCTAGAATTCTTACCTCCTCCATTCTTGTAGCAGAGATAGGGAAACCTCCACACGTTCGCTAGGTCCACCGCGAACCCGATGACAGACAGCAGGAAGTCCACCTTCTTGCCCCATGTCTCGCGCTCGGCGACGGCCGGCGTCGGGGTCTTCACCGCCATTCTACACCACACGAAGCCGCCACGACCTGCTGTAAATATCGGAACTGTAAGCCAATATTATTTGAACCGCGAACTCCATACCCTTATATCTGAGAGACGTGTTCAATAATATTTTTTGATAATAAGCAGAGGCTCTCATTAAACCCAAACGATTGCAGAATTCATTATTCGATGAGTCCAAGTCTAGTAACCATTTGATCTTCGTTTTTAACTCCCCATAACAATTTAACACACGACCTTATGAAGAAACGTGAATGGATTGACCATTCTCCATATCCCGCATTTAATGAAGTGACAATACTTGGTCGGATGACCTATAGCTGCTAGGGTTGTCAGCATCCTGGATGTACGCTGATTTTGTGATGGCTATTTAACTGTTACTACGAGACGTAAATTGAACAATTGTGTGATCCGAATAAATATGAAAACGTATGAGAAGACTTTATAAATGTGAAAGTTATTTGATCCGATTTATTTAAGTTGAATGAAGCAACTTTTTACTTCGCTAACATTTTGATAGGGCTCTATTCATATTGCATTTTAATAAATATTCCAGACTATAGTGTCAAATAATTTGTGTTTTTATGATTTTAAGTCGTAGGGCAACAGAATTAAATTGTTATCCATTGGTAACGTAGCAACCCTAACAATGCGGCTCCAAATTCAGAATCTCGTATCGGTCGCCTGCTCGGTCTGACCATCGGTAGAGTAGCTCTCACATCCAATGAAAATTATCGATGTAATGCTCGATTTCGTAAAACAGATTTCTTAAAAGCACTAACTCAGGAGATTTATTGTTTTACTTTAACTATGATAAATACCATTTTACTAAATTTAATTATTAAAAAACTGATTGCTATGATTTATTGTTTGGACAGCGTTCACAAATAAATGTACCTATTTACTTTATTAGAAATTTTATTTTGTTTAAAACATCTCCATATAGTACATAATTATGTGTAAATTTATTTTAGTGTTCAATATTTATTTTAGGACATATAAACCTATCTAATAAACATACCATAATGTTAAACGTTGCAAAGACTTAGCAAATACTCTAACAGCCTATGTCTTACTTTGAAAACGTACCTAATATTAAGTATAGCTATAATGAGTAGGTTAGGTGACTTGGGTACCCAATAAACCACGCGGCAACCCTATAAACCCGGCTCCGAATTTGGGAGCGGCATCGGTTGAGTGGCTGTCACGTCCAGCGAAAAATCTCAACGTCACAGCAGCACTAGTGGACAAATTGGATTTGCCAACATAAGTGATGATAAAGTGTGGTCCACATGGTTTTAAAGCTGTATTTCGAGTATTCACTAAATCTCCGATTTTATTTTCAATTTCAATTTCATTTATTTATTCAAATCAACATTGAATCATAACAATATGTTGTTAGTTATAGATTTCTTATTCTAAATAAGTAGGTAAGCGTTTTGGTTTTAGATTTTGCGTTTATTTTTGGACCTGAGATTGTTTATCCATAGTAAATATAGTATCAGTACCTACTACAATATACTGGCAAACTTACAAAACATCCTTGGAAGTATAAGTAAAAAACTGAAATTTTGTAAGTGCAGGGGAAATGTTAATTACCTACTGAAATTTAGAGAGTCATTCATGAATACATCACCCTCAGCGTGTTTAAGATGCAGACACGTGCCAAACTTGCACATTAAAAAGTAGCCATACAAGAACATAAAAAATGTTTTACCTACCCTATGATCCAGAAATAGGATTTTGAGAAAGTTTTAGCTTTTTCTCTCTAAAAGTAAAAATATACTTTTCGAAGAGACAACAACGTTTTTTACTAAATATAATCAGTTAGTCTTCTTAATGTTATCAATATCTGTTGGGTATTGGTATTATACCTACCCCACGTATAAAATTGTTTTAAGTAAGTACTTCAGTCTATTGTTGGGTCTATTTGTTTTTATATAAATTGATGTGTGTAATTTTTTTTGGTCGCAATGTCAGTATAATTTATCAAAACCGGAATTCTCGGTAAATGTCGAGATTTGGCATAACCGGGATCCCAGGATTTTCAGTATAATAATCCTGGGATTATACGAAATCAGATCAGATTTTCAGTTCAGTATAACGATATTTACAGAATTGTATATCAGAAATAAACCCTAGCCTTAAGCCAAGCCTTAAACATCGAAGAAATAACCAATACAGAGTCAAACTCAAACACAGAATCATTGACAGTTTTTAACAACAATATGTCAAAAACTGCCAGTCAATGCAACGTTAGAGTACCTATAGTTATTTTGTTGATTTTAATTTCTTTATTGAAATCCAGTAGTACCCACTTAGTACTTAGAACCTTGGTGTTTAACATAAATCATTGAAGTGACAAAGAAAAACTATTTACGAACTTTTAAAATACTCGATTTCCAAAAACGCAAATGAATTAGGATCGAATCGACATAAGATTAGATAATCCCACCATCTGATAAAATTGAAATAATTAATGACATTTTTTTATATAAAAATATAACTTCGTGTAACGGTAACTTGGTAAAAAGTCCAAAAATACAATTTTATTTCTATTTTTTCAACCTTAGAAGTGGCTTTTTTTTCATAAGATTTATATGGCACCATCCCTACCCATTAAAAAATAATCATTAAAATCATTAAAAACGGTTCACACTTGGTGAAAATATCGTGTAACGTTAACACAAAAAAACATACAGACGAACTGAGAAACTCCTTTTTTGATGTCGTTTGATAATCATTAAATCGCGATATTCGCGATACGCTTTCAGGCCTAAGTTTACGGTTTCTATCCTGCAGGTACTCTATCATCAGATCCTCACGAGCACACGTAATTTTGCTTACTCTTTTAAATAAAAAACTAAAGAAAAATCGTCCACAACAACTGTTTCAGCTAGTTTCCATAAGATGATGATGTTTTTTTAACCTGCTGATGCCGTTCCGTTAAATTAAGCAAACTAATTAACTAATTCGTAATTATTCCCAGACTATCCTACCGTAGATTCGCGAGTCTACGGTAGACGCTTAGTAGAGGACTATTTCGTCCTCTACTAAGCACCTACCGCCAAGTAAAAAAACCCACACGCTAAAAAAAAAACAGCCGAATTGAGAACTTTCTCCTTTTTTTGAAATCGGTTAGAAACACCCTACAGACGCATATCTACCTACATATTACTGACCCCAAACTAGGATACCGTGTCGTAGGTATCAGCAACTACGAGTACCGTGGTACTACATCACCAAGACTCTAAATAAATATCTGCAGGACCGTACCGCAACGGGAATCGATACCTTCAGACGGCTACTCGATCGCCATGCCGCCGAGGTCGTTACAAACCGCGTAAATGTTAGCAGCAGAGTTTTTTTTAGGATCCAGTTGGATTTTTTTTGGTGATAATGCTGATGTGATTTTTTTACATTTGGTTTTGTTTTTTTTATCTACCGCACTCCATTTTTCAGACAACAAATTGCGACATAGGACGAACAAACACGAACTTAGCCATAATTAAATACTTGAGTGTAGCCATTAATTAAGTGTAGTGAATTCTGGTAGAAAAAGAATGGCATTTTTGAATTTTCGAAAAACATCGTGTTTGCCTCTATACAATTTATACCCTATTTCCTATCTACAAAGTACGTTATCCTATCCAACCAAATCATAAGATTCCGAATAAAAAAAATATGATTAGATTATTAAACTGTATCCAGAAGATGCCGAATTAACACATCAAAGAGTGATATGTATCATTTTAAATTTAACAGAAGAAAACTAAACGCCGTTAGATAAACAGCTGTTTCAAAATCTGTGTAAGTAAGGCCCTGAATTATATTTTCATAAATATCTGTCTCAGATATCAATATCAGAGATTTTGGTGTTATTTTTGTAAAAATAATGCCATTATTTTATCAAATAAGGAATTATGTAAAATCTGAATTCGGAAACAAGATTCTTTGTAATATGTTTTTGCTACGTTCAAAATATATACAGTAAAAAATTTTTTTCGCAAAAAAAAAAATAATCAAAGCCTATTTATGGCTTCAGTCTAAGTAAATTCTACACACACGAGCAACACGTAAAACAGCTCGATTTTTTCTTTGTCATAATGTCAAGTATATATTTGCGAATCTCGATAAAACTTAAAAATAAATAATGCAGAGAACTTACGTGCGGCTTGGCGGGCGCAGGATTCGCGCCATGTCCGCGCAGCGCGGCGCTCGTGCCTGAGTGAGAGTGCCGCGACGATTCCGTGATGACCCCGTGACGACGACGATACGCTGCGGCATGGGCGTTCCCGCGCCAGACACGCCCAGTGCACCAAACGACCATGCTGCTGAAGGTGGTAGCTGCAGGCTTTTATTTATTTAATAACAATTATTGCAAAATGTATAGTGACAATTACCAGCCAACCAAATTTGTTGATTTTGGCGGTGCTCCAAAACTTATCTAATAGGCGTACCTAACGACATTTTTTATATTTTTTTTATTCCCTTGCCGAATGCATCGGCATCTTATTACGTAAGTAGTACTTAGTATTGCAGTGCCCCTAGTGAAATAATAAAACAATTGCAAAAAAACACTTTACATTGGACATGAAATTGAACATTGTTTAACTCATACTCCGAACGTATAGTTCAGTAGGCTTCGGTGACGTCGACAAAATTTAGTTTTTTTTACCACGTGGTTATATGTAAGATCCGTGTTGGCCTAGTGGGCGATACCCCGACTCCTGATCCGGAGGTCGTGGGTTCGGTCGTGCACCTATGAACTTTTTCACTCGAAAAAATTATGTACGCATTAACACGTGCTCAAAACGGTGAAGGAAAACATCATGAGGAAACCGGCATGCCCTAAAACCAAAAATTCGAAGGCATGTGTTAGTGTTCCAATAAGCGGAGATGGGCTTGCAACCTGTCACGTGGAATTCTAACTTGCAGAAACGCGCGCATGTACCAAATCTAATGTTTGGACGTGCCTCTGACTACCCCCTACTTGGTATACTCAAAGATACCAAGTAGACTCACTGAGTATGTATCTAAGGATCTATCTCTCCACCATGGGGAAGACATTCGTGAGCGTTTTTTTTTTGTAGGTATTATTTAAAATATTTCTTATATATTTTTATTATACAAAGCATAGACCTATTTACTTTGAAAAATATATAATTTCGTGCAACCTTTTTAGTAGACACATTAATTAGTCTTGAATAAGACTTTCTGCATACCACAGCACTCAAGGCGACCTTCTTGTCGACAGAAAAGAGGACAAAATATGGAGAAACAGAAGTATTTTATTAGTATTTTTCTACCACAGGCTTAAAATAAAAAATGATAAATGAAATCTTAAAGAGAATGACGGTAAGTACAATGAAAAAAAACACCCCTACCTTTAATTGTAAGTAAGGTACAAGGGTGAGAAAGTAACTCTTACATTTTATGTTTTGATTATTCATGGAATTAAAATTTGATTTTGATTTGTGTTTTTGATCATGAAAATTACATTTTTTTTTTTATATGTAATCATAGCTCAGATTAAACTGAGCTATGATTATTTGAAACACGGATGGACAGCTGCCTGTACAAACAGACTGACTAACAAACTGGACACATATACCTCACGCTTAGTTTTCCTTACACACAAATTTGTCAAGGTAAAACTTTGCAGCAGTCACGTGATATTTCCACAGCTAATGCTTTCCGCAGGCGTTAACGCCAACAAAAAGTGGTATTTGGCTTTAAAAAGCTAAAAAAATGATTTTTTTTGTATATATTTGTTCATTGTTTTAAATCCTGATTTTATAGACTAATTTTATATCGATGCGCTTTAAACTGAGCCCTAACTACATATATAAAGGTTCCGTTTTCGCCATTTGGTTTCGGAATCCTAAAAACAGAAATAAGGTTATACTTTTAAATTTCAACAACCTGATTATATTTAAAATCGAAGGTTACTTTTTAAGCTCTTAAGAGAACAAAAGCAGACCAAGCTTCATTCTAGTAATTATTGGTCGATTAATTCCATCGCTTCCGAAGATGTCTCCACGATAAAATCAATTAGCGATGGACGGGGCCCCGAGTAACACGCCCACTGTCACAAAGGCGCGGCCCCGCCCATCTCTCAACAGAACTGATTCTAATAAAATCTCGAAAGCCTTTCAGTAAGTAGGTCAGAACATTGGTACCTACCTAGGTACAATCTAGGTAGCTATGTCGGCAAAGTGGCTTCAAAGGGATTAATCTAGTTATTATGATAAAACTAGGTAGGTAGGTGCCCGTTCCATCAAAAAGTTGTCTGGTAGATATCGCTATTTAGCGATACGTCCGCCCATCACCCCTGATACAATATTGTTAAATTTTGTAGTCCTTATCTAAGCTGAAATATTATTTGGTGTACAATAAAGTGTTTTCTATATCTATCAATATGTTACTTTAAAAAAAACTAAAATAAACACTAAGCCCATGCTGGAAACGGTGAAGGAAAACATCGTGAAAGGTTACCGACATGCCATATATTATATAACAGGTAGGTACGGAAAACGTGGGCTTGTTTTAAATGAAATTTTTGGACGTGCCTCTGACTGAATAACCTCAAATTGGTAGAGTATTCCCGTGTATCTACTGAGTAAATAAATAATACTGGACATTTTTAACACAGCATCATCTAGCTCCAAACTAAGCAGAGCCTGAATTATGGGAACTACATGTCTGACATTTTTGTAAATACATATTATTATTATACATAGAACCGAGACAAACATTGGCTAAACGTGAAAACATTTGTCAGCATTATCTACTGAGTCTGGAGTAGGTGATAGGTCTGAAAGTGTGCGATATTATTTTCGTCGAAAGATTTTTAAGGAATTTCCTACTGAACGCTTTTCGCGTTCAGTACCTACATACGTGTTATTTGCCGGCGGCGGCTAAACGTCGCGGGCCGTTTCAGTGGCCGTTGGGAATATTTCGCCAATGGTAGGTAATAGGTATACGCGTAGGTATATCTGCCATTTGGATATAATCCTGGAGACCTACGTGATATACCTACGTTTTTTCAGCCACTAAGTCGTATTTTTTGTACAAAAAATAAATGTTTTTATTTTAAGTACGTAAGTTAGTATATGAGGAACTACCTTTTTCTATGAGCTATGCGACGCTCGGCGTAGATCTTTATCGAGCATCATTGATTTGTTGATGAAGGTGTATAGGTAATAATGTAAGGTACCTACGTATATTAATTATTTATATGAACACCTACTTAGTTTACTTAATCGGAAATTCGGAACTACAAAACCGATATAAATGAGCCGATAACACCTTGTTTATAAAGGTGACTTCCGACGGTCCGCCACGGTCCGTGGTTTCACAGATTAAAGCCGCCGACCACGGTCAGTACCGCACCGAGGCTCTACCCACGATGCGTGACTTTACGGATCCAGAGATTCCGAGCTTTAATTTGTACATTACTGAATGCCAAGTCAAATAGAACGTATCGCTTGCAACGCACCGCTACGGACGCGTATATCTATTTATATATTATAATAATAATGTAAGAGGTCAAATTCTGTCCATCAAAAATCTGGAGGGTACTATAAAATCTTACTGATTTTATTTTTTTATTTTTTGTCTTTCTGTCTATCTGTATCTGGAACGCGCATCACGCCGAAACTACCAAATTAATTCAAATAAAACTTGGCATGATTTGAGTTTATACTACGGGGCAGGACATAGGATACTTTTTATCAAGAAACTCAGCACGGTTCCCTTGGGGAGGGGAAGAAAGTCAAAATGTGTACTTGGTTGTAATTCATTAACGCGTAATCCGATTTCATTCAATCTTTTTTTGACAGACTTTATAGATTGTCCCGTAAATATTTCATAGGTCATCGGGATTGTAGTTCAGAAAATACAGACATCACAACCTTCAGTATTAGGTCCAATCGTATAGGCTTAGGTAATGGATAAGGCATATTGTCAAAGTCAGTCTACTCCAAAGGATTCAGATATTGCCAAACGATCATTATGGACGTCCAAAATAACTTGAAACACATGTTATTTTGGACATATAAATGTCTTATCTTAAGCTGGCGAAAGATTTGTAGTGCACTTTGTAGTGTACGCTGAGTCCTATTGTCAAAGTTAGTAACGCCACCCAGAACGTAAAACCTGAACGTTTTATTCACGTAAAAATTTCAAAACATCAAAATTTCAATTCCATCAGTTTTGTAGTTTTTAACCGACTTAAAAAAAGGAGGTTCTCAATTTAACTGTAAGTTTTTTTATCGTGTGTGTTTGCTACGTGATATATTCGCCAATCGTAAACAGATTTTAATTATTTATTTTTGAATCCTTGGTTACTGTCTTCTTAGAAATACAACTTAAGAGTTTTCAAATCCAAAGTAAATCTCATATTAAGCAGGCTACAGCGTTGCTTAATATGAGACAAACTGTGGTCAAATGCGAATAATTAGTCGGCAGGGATGGCAATCGCGAACGAAGTCGCGGGTACAGGTAGTAGGTATAATAAATGCGATAACACTACCACAGATCAGAGGCACAGCACAGATGCATGGTGCGCGAAGCCTCCACCGCGCGCCCGCGCCTATATTATGGGCTCGTGCGGGGTAAACCTTGATTTCACGTTAGAAGCCCCCTTTTGACTATTCATTTTCAAATCCAATCTCCCCGCGCGCGTCCCATGTAGCAAGGTAGGTAGACACAAAATAATAATTCCCGATGCTAAGTAAATTTTTTAGTAACGTTTAATCTTATTACAATCGAATTAATTGATTCTTTGCGACAAAATTTGTTCATAGCCCTGGCGAAAAGTTTTCGAAAATGGGCGCCGCAAATAATCAGTTAAGCGCCCAAAAAAACCGGACAAGTGCGAGTCAAACTTGCGCACCGAGGTTTCCGGACAAGCTTGTTTGGTCAACAAAATAATAAACATTACTCAATTACACAAACTATGAAATTATTTTTATTATTTAACTACAAATTCACGATTTTCGGACTTCTTTCCTTTATTTGTGCTGTGAGACCAGGGTGTTTACAAATACCACTTTCTGTTGGCGTTAGCGCTTGCGGAAAGATTGAATTGTTTGGAAATGTCATTACCTGTGGAAATGTCACTTGACTGCTGCCAAGCTAATTTGCGTTAGCGTGAAAGGAAAACTAAGCGTGAGGTATTTGTCTAGAAAAATTGCATGATTCTAGGTTTTGATTTATTGGCGAATATCAAAATGCGAAGCATTAATAGCTGTATTTTTTTATTGCGTTGACCTAGAAGCTAGATTTTTTTAAAGCTCCAAGGTAGACGTATTACGTACGTAGTGCTACATATTTGATTTTAATTTTAGATAGTTTTTTCTTTTGAGGTACGGAACTCTAAAAAGACTAAAACCTTATCTCAAACCAAACCAAAGAAAATCTGTAAGAAAATCCCCGGTAAGGGGTGAACTCTATTTGACAAATTGATCAATTTAGTAGTTTTTATTCTACCATCTAAAAGACGTATTTTTATACAATAGCAACATTCAACATTTGGCTTCTGGCAGACCAAGATTCTGATTGGTCAATATCAACCTGATATATTTTGACGTCGACCAATAGTAAAGCACCAAGCACTCCGTCAACTTCGTGTAAAAATGTCGTCGATAGTCTAACCAGATTGTAGTTTTTTATTGTAGGCTGATTTGACCGTGCAAAGTGGGTGCATTACGTTAAAACATCAATATAGCAATACCATTTTGGTATTCACATTGACCTGCACGGCAATCAGGTATGGGTTTCGTACAAATCAACTTTTACTTTCCCTTCCTGCTCAGATGATTCTTGCCCAATGTTTTTTTTATTTGTAAATAAAAACAATGAGGTCGATATTACAAACCAATGATTAAGTTCGCAACTGAAACCCACGCATTGTGGTTTGATTTATCTCTATTTTGTTTTGTTGTAATTCGTATCGCGAATGTCGCATGGAAAGTTTATGCCTCACAGTGACGTCGAGAATCGAGATTAGAATCGAGAGCTTGCTAATTTAGCGTTTTTTGCGCAGAATGGGAGACGAAATGGATCCTTGCGAATGCTTATGGGACCATGAGTTGGCTATGCGCCGTCTTATTTCACTGGTAAGTCTTAACATCAATATTGTGACCTTGTGTTGTCTATTTAGATTAGTGGGTGGTTTCCACGTACGCAAGTAGTACTTTTATAAGAACGGATAATTCACCATTTACTACCTACCTTCGTTAAAAGTAGCTACTGCACTCCAACACAATTACTTTGTCCATACAGCATACCTATACAGCTATTATGCTGTATAGCATTAAGTCCTCATGCATTATTTACATTGTTTGTGTTCAAATAAAGCATACAATAAATTAATTAACTAAATCTTCTCTGGTGATTTTATGAGCATTTAAAATATTTAAACAATTTTTTTTTTCTTTTTTTTCATAAAGAAAACCAAACAAGTAATGCCAGATTTTGATTACAATGTTCAATGAAATAATTATGAGATAATATTTCCTTATACAATTTGATGCCCTTAGTGCCTTAATGTTTGCATGTTATGCAGATATTTGTTTCGGGTTTCACTGTTGTGCGGTATCATGGTTCCTGATACCTACATTTATTGTAGGTATCAGGCATGATGAGTCTTAGTGGGGGGTGGGGGGAGACTATGTATAAGACTGATAGATTGATTTATTAATACTTAAGTAGAAGAATGCAATGATGATGTACCCATAAAAGCATTGGCTGTAGTGCCTTCAAACATGCTATTATGAAGCAATTATTCAAAGCAGGCAACATATCAGCAATGCCCCAGGTGTTGTAAATGTCAATATGTTTTGGCCTTCCATCAGGTGGGCCATATGGATGTTTGCCATGACATAATATTGAAAAAGAACTATAATCAACAAACATTTGTTGCATTCTATCAAAATAATGAAATATATCAATTCTGTCAAAAAAAAAATATGTTAGTGCAACCTTTTGTTATCAAGTTCAACTGCACAACTATAAAGCACTCGTAGATTGGCAATCAGTTGCAATTTCAGCATTCATGAAATGCAATTACTTTTTGTTGCATGATTGTGGTGCTTGTAGAAAATTCTATAAACATGCCTTGAAAATGTGAAAATACCTATTTCATGGTACCTTTTTTTTAGTAACCTGCTGGGAAAAGGGGGCCGTCAACCATCACCTATTATCCAATCCTTAATAAAATGTATCGACATGCAGACAACAAACGATTTTACAAGTGAAAGTTTTAATTCATTTGTTGCACTTTTATGCTTGACACTAAATTTTTCTGTTCCAAATGTGTATCATCCATAGATGAGTTCAACACTGGACATACCTGCCTCGATGAGTGTCAACTTACAAGTAACAGTGATCAACTTAATTGATGCATCATAAAGTGTCAGCTGGTGGTGTTAATGGTGTTATCCATTCAAGAATGTTTATTACCCAAACTGTCTAGACAAATACCTCACACTTAGTTTTCAGTTTTCCTTTCACTCTAACGCAAATTTGTCAAGGTAAAACTAGTAAGCTGTCACATGATATTTCCCCAGCTAATGTCATTTCCATACATTTCAATATTTTCGCTTAAATCTTTATAATATATTATTGCCCTGAGTGAATTGTAAATTCTTATTAGAATGAATTCTTAAACTAGAATTCAGTAAATTAATTATCAAAGTAATTATGCGTTGTTGTAAAGTCATGTACCTGAATAATAAATCAAATGGTATTTTGTTGGTAAACTAGTGGAGAACTTAGGTAGGTACCTAATATTTTACGTTGGTTCGGGAATCGAACCTAAACCTCTTGCATATCAGCTAGCTTTATATTATGCAAAAGTTTGGTTGACATAAGATAACAGATAAACGGATTTACATGAATTTTGGAATAGGTATAGTTTGTGACCTAGAATAAAAGGTAGGTGACATTTTACCCGGGTTCCACGCGGGCGAAGCCGTGAGCAGAAGCTTGTATACTAATAAATGTAGCAATTGTGTCATTCTTATTACAGAAGAACTTTTGTGCATACTTTAAATAACTGTGGCCATTAAACTGATTGCAAATGTGAGAGAGATAATTATACTAATATTATAAATGCGAAAGTTTGGATGTTCGTTGCATGAAATTTGGAACTGGTATAGTTTGTGATCTAGAATAACATAGACTACTGTTAACCGGATACCACGAGGGCGAAGAGCTCAGCTCAGAAAAACAATTTCTTCTGCAATTTCAACCGACTTGTTGGAGTGTAAAAATAATCTAGGAACTAAAAATTTATAGAGACGAAAGTTTATCAGCCTACACTTGTTTTAATATGCCACTGGCTAGTGAGATGATACAAACAAATTTATAGAAAAAACCACTACTTATAGGACTGGTATGATGACCTCTGTGGCGTTATGGTGCAAGGGTTCAATTCCCACCGTTGGGAATGATCGGGATCATACAATGTTTGTATGATCTACAAATATTTGTCTCGGGTCTGGCTGTTTTATATGTATGTAATACATACAAAATATATACAAATACAAAAGTAGTATATCAGTCATGTAGTTCTCATAACACAAGCTCTGCTTATAGGACCTTTATTGTTATGCCCCAGCTCCGTCAAAGCCAGAGCTACTGCACGGACGGCGAGTGCCTGGACGAGCCGAACTTGCCGCGGCCCGATTCGGCCGGGAGCTCCTTCCTCACCATGTTCCTGATGATGGCGTTCGCCGTGCTGTTGTACGCCATGCGGCCGCGACGCGCGCAGATCGAGGACGCCGTCAAGCCCAGTGCGGCCAACTCACAGGTAAAACGACCCACTGACAACATCTAAGGTTCGCATATTTCATTCTTCAGCGTCGTTGTTTATGAGGCAACGCTATCAACGTGACCAAATTATGGAAAAACATCGAAAAAGAACACCCACTGATGGGTATAAAGTCAAAGTCAATAAGATTTTATACATTAAAATTACAAGGATCATTTTAGAAACGTCAGCTTAAAAGATGAAAAGTATAGGCCTCCTTTCTCTTTTACCGTTAGGAGCGTTATTTCATAATTTCATTGGCCGATGCAGATCGGCGACGGTAGAAATGTTTGGAGTGCATGAATGGTAAGAATAAAAAAACCCCTCACTATCAGTCGCGACATGATTGCTGACTTCCGCCAATTCACTTCGTAGCTATGTAGATGATGCGCCTTACGTAATAGTTTGGAATACCTAAGGCTTAGGTTCAAAGCCATAGACAAAACAAAGGGTACCTGGTTTTCGTTGTCGTTCAGTTTTTTTGCAGTTAACTGTACCTTTCTAAAAAATCTATCAATGCAGGCCACACTTGCACTACCCTTCACAGTATGATTTAAATTTTTTTCGTGCTTCGGATAGTACGTTAATCTGCTTATCTAGACCACCAAAGCTGTGCTCTAGCTCATAAGAACTTAGCAAGCTATGATGGTTCTATGAAAGTATCAACAGGGATCTATCACGTTACGGATATAAACATACGTAAGGAGGAAACATAGCAACTTGCTGCTTGTATTAGACTCTTACTTCTATTACATTTATATCATTTTCAGCCCGTGTCAATCTACTGCTGGGGATAAGTCTTGTTTCTTGAACAAAGAGTTGAACATGTGCACAAAGCCCTATAAGGAAAATTTAACTATTTATTAAAATTATTGCTATAGAATAGAGGATCAGGGGGTTTGGACAACGTAAATTTCACGCTAACGCAAATTTGTCAAGATACAACTTGGCAGCTATCTAACTTGGTTTTATAGCTATTGTGTGTAGAATAATCCTCTTCGGGATTATATTATACATATTCTGGGACACCTGTGTATTCGGCCACCAACACATAAATGTAACTGTTAATTTAACAATGATGTTTTCAGTTGTTATTTGCATAACGAACGCCTGAGTCTGTTATCAAATTTTAGTCATAGCTATTTACGGACGTCCAAACGTAATGTTATTATACCATTGTTATTGGTAGGTAGGTAATTTTTTTCATGCAACTCAATTGGCAAGCATGCATACGCCCCACCTGTTGGTAAGCGGTTACCGTAACCTATGGACTCTTGCAACACCGGAGGCGGAGGCCTGTAATTTCACCGGCACTCATACCCATCAAAACGGAACACATTGCTTACATTCCTGGAGTCTGCATCGCGAGTAGATAGAAGCGGAAGATAAAACAAGTACGCAAGCGAACTTAATGCTAGTGACAATTTCTACCAGCTAACTTTTATGTTATGTAGAGTGAGAGGTCATAAAGTTTGGTGAAAAAAATGAGTGATTTTGATTTGACTTATTTAGAAAATGTTTTGCTAATTATAGCAACGGCTCAACAGAGTTGTATTAAATTTGGAAAATGTATTGTTCGTAATTAACACGGTACTTTTTATCCGGGACCATACATGTTAAGCCGTGGACAGAAGCAATTTTAGACTAAAACATCGTAAATAACACGGTACATTTTATGGGGGGTACCTACCTTATAAGCGAAGCCGTGGACATAAGCAATTTTAGACTAAAACATCGTAAATAACACAGGTTACATTTTTTCCGGGGGTACCTACCTTACGAGCGAAGCCGTGGACATAAGCAATTTTAGACTAAAACAATTTGTTGCGGCGTCAGACTGCTAACTGCAGGGCGAGTAAGATCCAAAGGGCGTATCTACTGTAAAACATTGATGCAAGTAAGGCATCTATCATTTTAATTTATTTTTTGTTTTTCTTTAGGATCGTGACGGAGCACCGCCAACGCCGCCGAGAATTTAAGCCGTGTCGTCTCTACGTTCATCGTCAGAACATGCCAACTATTCCAGTTAATGTATTATGAATATTATAAAAAAAAGTGTTGCTAGTTGTGACTACAACCGAATAGAAACGTGAAGGGAGAGTTACACCGTCAGATTTACTAAGTTAATCTGCATTTTGATGACGGCCACCAATCTGACGCGGGCGGTTTAAGATCTTGTGTATAGAATACTGTAAGTAAAGTTTTTAACCTTGTCTGAAATGTATTGTATATAGGGATAGTAGTATTTTACCGTCGCTTTGCCGTAGAAATGACACTGTACGTCTTATGTACCTATCATGAGTTTATTTAGATTATTTTCTTGTGAATCTTAGATTCGAATACTGTGATGTTATATGGAAATACCTTGTTTCGGTTTTGTTCAAAATTATGGTAGTAGATTACGGCGCTAAAATTCAATGTATTTATAGAAATATTACTTTTGCGCTACTTACTAAAAACTAAAGTAGGGAAACGGATGTGCAATAATATGACACTCGCTCGAATATTACAAGAATTGAATGATCTGAATAAATATTGAATTGATATTCTTATGTTCTTAAATTGCGATGACATCAGTGTTACACTAAAAATAATGCAAGGTATTGTGTAGTTAGAGAATTCTAATCAGGTTCTGGTTATTTTTGTGTTTGCATTCCAGCGACATATTATTGAAGGCACTGCATAATAACTCACAATGCATGTTAGAGTACAGTATGTACTGTTTTAGCACTAGAATGATAAACGATAATCTACACGTGTATACTCCCCTCTGCAGTCGGGTAAAATGCGTGTGCTCGTAGCAATATACCGATATGATTATTGTTCTAGTAATTGATTAAGGAATCGGATTTAATATGTTAGAAAATTGTTTTTTTTTTTAGTTTAGCACGAATTCTGTTTGCTTGCACTTAGACGTAAATCTTGTTCAGATAATATGCACTTATAATTACTTATAATTAAAGGGGAAGTATCTTTGAAAGGTGATTTCTTTGGTCATTATAACCTATTTTAGTTTTCTGAGCACAATTCCATTAGTTTTAGTTGACTACATTTGACTTGGGATGGGATTTTGATTTGATCTTTTATAAAAATACTTTTCTATTTATTTTAAAAGACAACCAATCGAGATTTTTGTTTAAATATATACTTACTGCGATTAAATATTATAATCTAAAAAGCTTTGGTTTCATTTTAGATTTCTTGCTATAAGTTTGAATCTCAAAACATATTGTTACCTATATACATACTATGTTCTATGTTAAATAAAAACCTAAATTATTTTATTTTATTTTTATTAAAAACTGACTGTTTATGTCCATCTGCTCTTTATGTAACATAATAAAAAATATTGAAGCACCAAGTAATAAAAATAGTTGGGGAAAAAAAAATGTAAAAACAATTTACATACATTTTCAGCCAACGTTTTTCTAGATATATTCGAAAATCAGGACAAAGGAAACAATTAAGCACAGGATTTTATAACAATACTGTAAACTCGTATAAAATAAATGTCATAGGAAGATATAATATTCGCATGGACGCGTCGAGCGTGGTAGCGGAAGGTTCTTATGAGGAAGGACAGGAGAATAGTAAAGTGTCAGGTAGAATCATAATGTATCCTAAATTCATTATTAACTATTTTACATCAGTATATCCAAAAACGGACGATTACCACTAAACGTAACTATAAAAATACCTATGACTTAGTAAAAGTACTTTGAAATTCTTATTGTTCCAATAGCGATAGTTACGCCGCTTCATCATGAAGGGCGGCCCGATATCATGACTCTTGGATCCTATCCACTTCGTGTTTCACTTTCTTGAGTAATGTACTTATTTGCTTGTACTTGCCTGTCGAGTTCGGTAAGTTTTCAAAGTTAATGATGTCACAGATGTCTTTGGCGAATTTGTCGTCGCTCGGCAGTTTGGCATAGGGCGATACGCTGTCCATCAGTGGAGTTCCGTATTCCGTGCGAACTGTTTTTAGTTTGGGTTCTGGAGTTATGGTAACTTCCATCCTGTCTGTATCCATATCCATGTTTTTATTGATTTGTGCGTCACTAGAACTAGGCATTATTACGCGATCTTCTGTAGTTTCAATATCTTCAGTTACGCTTGATTCCATGTTCGTGATATCTGTGTCAGTTTGCGTTTCATCAGTATAATTTGTAACTTCGTCTATAATTTCAGCAGGGTCAGTTGCAGTCTCAGCACTTTGAGATGCCTCGTTTTCATCATTCCCATTAGTAGTTTCAATAGTCTCATCGACAACTTTCGGCTCAACTTTGTCATCAGAATTTTCAACTTTTCTTGTACTGACATCATCGGTTTCAACAGCTGCTATGTCCGGGTCTTCTTGCGAATTTTTTCTGAGCGCATCTAATAGAAGCTTTTTCTTTACCTCGAGGTCGTCAAGAGTTGGACTTGTGCGGCCGCTGTTTGGTTCAGATATTTCCTGCAAGAGGTAATATATATAAGAACCGGACGACGCAGTGTAGTAAAGCCCCCCACCAGACCAAACATCTTAAATGTTGTGGGAAGCTGGTAGATATAGGTAGCCCAAATTAATCCATCATTGTTTTCTTTGGGCAAGGTTTTTGTTCAGCAGTATACTTCTACAGAATGATGATGTAGACTGATTGGAACTGAATTGCTTGTATTTATATTTTAAGGTGTCAAAGGTACTCTAGTAGTAGTTTGCATGCAGTATGATGATAGACTTCGCAAAATTAAAGAATAGTAACTTACCCCTTCCTCATCTAGAACGATGAAATCCGCCATTGGTATAGCGATACTGCCGATAGAATCCTCCGTATCATCAGTCACTTTGCTTGCGGGGGTTTTAGGAGGGGATCCGGGGGGTAGTGGTGGAGGAGAGTCGGGGGGTGGGGGCGGAGGCGGCGGGGCTTCGTCCGGCAGCGGCGGCGCTGATGGGAAGTCTAGTATTTCTGTAAAACCAAAATTTAAAAATATAGCAAAGCATTTTTTCGTCTCGGTCGTTGAATCCTAGTGTGGAGTCAGGACTATGTATGTGTAAATACATAAGAATAAGAATATTTAATTTCGAAATGATTTGCATAAAAACTATTTGCTATTTAGAAAAAGTTTGTCTAAGGAATTAGTCTTTAGTTATATTTTCAAAATTAGAAAAAAATACCATCAAATAATAGAATGCAATAAACAACAGATAGAACGGGACTCTGATTTTAATTAATTTAAGTTAAGATTAAGTTAATTTAAGAATAATATTATAAAGTTTATTGAATTAATAACAAGTGTTACCTGTGCCTTTTTTTTAATTTAACTGTTTTGTGATCTTTATATTGTCATGGGACGTCGACATTAAGGCAGAGAAGAAATGATGAGAGCTTTAGGCATGTTAGAAGCTGGTGCTAAATAGCACCGGCTTTAAATATTAAATAATCCGTGGTTGCCGACACCCTAAACACAATATAAGCATAAAAGACAGCATGACTGCACTAAAATACCAGTACGAGGTCGTAGAGCCTGTGATAATCCCTAAAAGCCTGTGATAATCCAAATTGGAAAGGAATTTCAGCTCATGCATAATAATGACCCTCCCCACACCACGTGACTGGTATCAGCTGCCTTCAGGAACATGACGTCCCGGTTTTGAGCTGGCCTGCACAGTCACCCGACTTAAACCCCATTGAACACGCATGGGACACGTTGCAGCAAAGAGCTTTCAGCAATTTCCCATCAAATTTGACCAAAGAATACCAACTTTTTTGTCACTTAAAAAGAACATGGGACTACATACCCCACTACTTCAAATTAGTATGTCAAGAGACTTTGACATACTAATTTGAAGTATGAATAATCGGTGCAGATGTGTTATTACCAATTAAACCGTAAAAAAGTTATTGTATAAAGGCATGGCAAACTAAAAAATCGTTTTAACCCATTTATTAATACAGGTAAATTTTGTAATAGTTGTATTTTATTGTTATTATTAAAACTGCATAAAATAAGAATTTTGACTAGTTTTCTGAAATAATGAATTAGTTTTTCTAAAAATCAACAAAATGTTAAATATCCCTAGACAATGTTTATTTAGTTATAATTATTATTATTCGGTTATTACACTCAAAAAAATTGAAATCCCGATTTGTGTATCCCCCTAGTCACTAGGAGGACGTCGAAGATGGAGACTTCAAACCTATAACCCCTCTTTTGCTTCGGGAGCAATAGTCTATTTCGTATTAAGTATAGCATCGTCCTTACCATCTCCACTATCGATGTCCATCTCGGCCTGTCCGCCTTGCGACACGTCAGCGGCTGCTGAAGGGAAGTACGTTAGCTTCTTGCGTTTGTACGCTTTCATCGCGTTGGGCGCCAATATCTGAAGCATCGCCAGCTTACTGTCTTGCTCAGACATAAATGGCATGTTAAGACATTCCGCCTCCTGAAATTCCATTTTAAAATGATTAACCTATCAGTTGAGCTATCTATAGATCGTTTGCAACGGTCTTTAGATAGCTAGCTGTTTCATCTGTATTTTTTGTATATACCTACTTGTACATAGTTGTATGAATAAATAATTAACCTATATAAATATAGTGTGCCAGCTCTAAACGATGAAGTATGAAAGAGAACAGTCATGTCGTAGAACCGAAAATTCGGAGACATGTGATATTTATTTATACATTATAGTGTATAAAAATGAATTGTCTTAAACAGACCAATTTAGACACCTTAAATAAATTCATTAAAAATACCACACCATCGACTGTACTTTTTAGACTTGATTTAATTATTTGATTAGTACTTTTTTCTATAAACGAGTTCACCTTGTTCGATTGGCACCACACTAAAGCTGAATGAAGGATCATGAAAAAAATAACCAAGTAGAGTTTGTTGCCTGATTCTTCTAGACTTGGTCGCGCGCGAGGAATCAGCGTAAATTCACCTAGTTTTTAAGTTGACGTTTCTATATGATCCTTGTGATTTCAATGAATAAAAACCTTTTGACTTTGTATAATTCCCCACGATGGATGTCCATCCATAATCAGTGAGTAGGAGGGTAGCCAGTGATAATGCTAACTATTGGCAGTAGTTAGCATTATACATGATAGTTTGTAAGCCCATCGCCGCTTATTGGAACGGCTGGGACATGCCATATTTTTTTTGTTTCTAGGGCATGCTGGTTATCTCACGATGTTTTTCTTCACGGTTCTGAGCACGTGTTAGTGCGCACATATATTTTACTCTCGTTCGAACTTACGACGGTACCACCCACGAGACCAACACGGCTCCATCCGTAATAACTAATACTGATTCATCAGACACAAATAATTTTTATCAATTTAACCTCTGACATTTTCATCAATCCAATAAAGTTAAGTCTACAAGCCAAAGTATTTCTACCGTTTGGGAGAAGCTAGTGTGGAGATGGTAATTACCCTTGTTTTTTTTTGTTCTCGTTGGTACCGCAATCAGTTAAAGGATTCTAAGCGGATGGGTTGAAAGATACATGGCGCTTGGGATCCAGACTCATTAATTGTTCTTCCCTTAACTTATGCAGTATATCTAAGCCATTGACGACCACTAGTGGCGCAGTGGGCGAAGGCACGCCTGAGACGCAGAAGGTTGCGGGTTCGGTTCCCGTTGCGGGACAAATGTTTGCATCTGCACATATTTGTCTTGGGCTGGGTATTTTCTATCTTTAATAAGTAGGTATGTATTTACAAAAAAATATATATATAAAGTAATATATAAGTCATGTAGTTCCCATAACACAAGCTCTGCTTACTTTGGTGCTAAAGTAAGCAGAGCTTGTGTGAAAATGTCCAGCATTATTTATTTTATATTATTATTGGCTATTTTCAACTGCTTTGTGTCGCTTGGATTTTCGACTAGCACTCTTGCTAGCGGATTAGCGTGTCATTTAAGGCGAGCTAAATAACGTTTTCCTCTTTCCTTAATCCATGGTGAAAAGGATGTAGGAACTTACGTCTTTGTAACGCTTGCTGGCAGGCATGTTGAACCCAGGGAAGTCCCAGATCTTCTTGATGTCGAATTTGTCTCTGGATCCGGGTTCACACACCTCGCCTTCTTCCTCATCCGGTTCCAAAGTTGCTCTGCCCTGAAATATTGCCATAGGTTGTTTAGTCAGCTGGACACTTTATACCATAGCTCACCATAGAGCTTCCCATATAGTGACTGAATATTTCTTAGTAAACATACTTGATAGGTAATTTATTTCATATTACCTTATATAGCATACTTGAATTAATGCAATTGTACCAAATATGCTCGGACGTAAGTTTGCGAAAGGCAAGGAGAATAAACATGTTACAACAAGCCAAATCATCGTGGATACTTTACAATGTAGTATTGATTGGCAAATAATTTTGAGTGGAATCCCAATTTTGAGTTTTATGATATCGGATTATAACTTGTCGAAATTACGACGATTGGGCAACAGTTAAGGCTGCTGCACACAATAACAACTCAACGACAATTGGACACAACGGTCACATATTCATAGTCCTGACTCCACACAAGGGCTATTTCTGTCGTAGGTATCTAGGAACGATGAGTACCATGGTACCACCACACCCAGACTTGGACCAAATCAATGCAGAACATGCAAATATTTGTCCCCCAGCGTGAATCGAACCCGCACCTTTTGCGTATCAGCCACACAGGTTGTGCTGACTATACTATATTAAAACACACTAGTTGCAGGTGTAAACCAAATTCAGGATTGCAACAGGTCATCGAATCATGCCCTCCTTCATTAACAACTTCTATAGGATCTAGGATACTGGAAGATTATTGTCATTGTCCAACACTTCATTACACTAAGGTTAGCTGGAAGAAAATGCTAACTAAGATTAAGTTTGCCTATGTACTTCTTTTTTTCTTGTGCAATAAAGCATTTTCTGTCTATCTATCAATAGAAAGTCCTTGTTAAAAAATACTAACAGATGAATCAAAAAGTGAGATCCCGGAATGAGATATCCTTGCTTCCTCCAGCCAGGCGGGCGGGTACCCCAGCTCCCGCATTCTGTATGTATGCAGCGGCAGCTCGTACCTCTTCAGGCCGAGGGCGTCGCGGAGTCTCCCCGATATCCTGCCAGGCACCATTTGCCCGAATCTCTGATCATCTTCCATGTGGTACCGTCTGAAATTTAATGATTGATCATTTGTTAGCAGTTTGGAATATTGGGTGACCAAGCAAAAATAGTGATAACAACTTCCTATTGTGGGGTAAGGTCTATGAATGTCTCTGTTGGGTGTGAATAAAAAAACAAAAACAAAACAAACACGCTCACATCTGTCTTCCCCATGGTGGACATCCTCAGATACATACTCAGTGAGTAAATTTTTGAGGATACCAAGTAGGGGATAGTTCTGACTAACCCCTACTTGGTACTTGGCACGTCCAAACATTACATTTGGTACATGCCCTTATGCATTTGCAATAACAAGGAATTATTACTAACTCAGTTTTCTTATTCATCCTTTTTGCTCTCATTTCATTAATCCGGGCATAGTTTTTGGGCTGCTTGCAGTCTCTGAGGGCATGGTCTCCATCACAGTTAAAACATGTCACGCTTCTTCTTAAGGATGGTGAAGGTGCTGGCTGGTCTGGTATGTTTGATATCAGTGATTCATCCTGTAAAGAAAAGATTTGTGTCAGTATTTGAAACAAGAAGATTGTCTTAACATCTTTGATCAAACATATTAAGCTCTACATATTAGGCAAAGCAGACTACCCATAATCTCCCTACAATAAAGTAAGTAGTTTTGTACATACTACTCATATATTTTGTTGCTTCTTTTATTAGGTGACCAATTAAAAAATAAAAATATTAGAATTTTGGGAACATGTATTTTACTACTTTTTGTACTCAAAATATATATATTTAAGTAAAGAAAGTCCAAAAACTTGAAACAACGGTCATATCCGCAAACATTTTAAAACAGTATTGCAAATATTAGCACCCTCCTAACTCTTTTTATGGTACTTGTTCAACATAATTTTAATAGCACACTGTCTTCAATTCTAAGTGTGGTAGCACTTATGATTGAGTAAATCTTGTGTTAAGTAATTTTATAAGTTTGATACCAATACTAGTACATACACAACTGTTAGTGATCTTTTCTAAGTTTCAGATTCTTGTCAATTTTCATTAAAATTATTACAAGATTCTTATGGTAGTATCAGTTTTATAATCATAAACATCAAGCAATCATAGAGCCTTGTAATTCTGTACTGGTTCTCAGTTAAGTGTTATTCATATTAGAGTATGTCTTTCATGATTGCTCAAAGTTGAAATATAAACCCTGCAGCCATATGAGCCTTGTGATTTATCAGAAGATATTTAAAATGTTTATAGTCCAGACCTAGGGGTTAATCGGTCATATCTATTATTTAATAGATATGACCGATTAACCCCTAGGTCTGGATTAATTATTTAATTATTATTGTAATTTTCTCACCTTGAGGGAGTTATAGGCAGGAATAAATTCATGCTGGTCACAAGGTGCAGTATCAACAAAGAAATAACTATTGTTGTCAACTTCTGTCTCCACAGGCATATCTTCAGCTAAGTCCTCAGGCCAAATGTCCAACTCCAAGTCAGTCTCATTATCCGATACCAAGTCTTCATTCTCATGTAGCTTGATTAGACTCAACATAAATGCTTTTAGCTTCTTCTTATAACTCATAGCTAGTTTTTTATCTTTGAAACGCACTGAGATTAGAGGAGTTCTGTTCTCACAGCCGACTACACCAAGATCGCTATTACCAGGGGAATCTATGTCAATGTCTTCATGGAATATCGTAGTTTTCGTAACGTCAGCACTAGGCTTCTTACCACCGACGATCTTTCTCGTGGAACATTCAGCATTACCTGTAATAGCTTCGTCCTCGATTACTATTAGGTCATCCGAAGTTTTCCCTCCATTCTCGATTTTGCATGGTGAAGGTGCATCACAGTTGATAATATCAAGTGAACTATCAATATCTATTACTTCTGTAACACTATCTTGAGAGGTAGAGTCACTTTGAACCACATTTGAACTGTTATTTACTTCTTTACGATAATTTTTTGGCTGTTTGGCCTCATCATCGCTGCTCAATGTGATATCGTCATTATCCAATTCATAAATTATATCGTTAACGGCAGACTTTCTTTTTGCCATAGCTTTTCAAAGCACACATCAATGCTCCGTTAGGTTATCAAACTTTACCAAATAAATGTACTTAAATTAAAATATGCTAAATAACAATAATTTCTGACACAACAGACCAACCAAAAAACAAATTTGACGTTTTTTGTGAGTATTTGTCAAATCTGGACATAAACTGGTAAGAATATTGAACGAACGATTAGTGATGTCCCTAAGAAACGATACTCTCGATATCTCTCGTCATTAAAAAACACGAAAATGCCTCCGTCACTCAAATCAAAATAAGGCATGTCATTGTCAGTTGGACGGTGAAATTGTTTTCTGGTTTTGGGGTTATGTTTAATTAAGTTTTTATTTATTTTAATAGTTTCTTTCGTGACAAATCTCAAAATGTCGTTGTTATTTCGTAAATTAAGCCGTAATAACGTTAGAAATGTAATTCATAGGCATAGTGAAGCACAAGTTATTGTAGTAGCTTGCAGAAAACTAAGTGTTGTTCCATGTCTATACGGTAAGTGATTAAACAAATAGATATCCTAACTATTAAAATTAATCAATGATTGTATTAATTTTGGCTATTTACAGATGGTGAACAAGATCCGGCGCCTAAGTTTTTCTCTTCAAACGTTCAAGTACTTCTAAAACGGCTGACACGTCCTGACTTCAACAAAGTGTTTCGTAAGAGGACCAACAGCGGCTTGCCCGTTCTCAAAACTCCTATTTATAAATTCTTGACTAACGAGGAATTAGAAGCTGAGATTTCTAAAGCCAATGAAACTGCTGAAAGATTACTTCAGATGCCTCCAGTTGTCAAGGCAAGGATTTTACGAATAAAATACATTATTATTACTAAACCTTCCAGTAACCAATGTGATGTCAGCAAAAGGTCCAACACTTCAGTGTATATGGAAAACATTGTATTTTTTTATTTGCTCTTAGTATACAAAGTAAAAAAAAGAATGTTACTGCAATTGTTTTGTAAGAGACCTATTTACACTCAATTTGTAGAGAGACACCTATGAGAGAAAGCTCATGCCTGTAGATGGCACTAAAGCATGTCAGATAATTGCAGGACATTCTTCATTAGTATCTATATTGTGGGTTTCAAATATAAATAAATAATGCTGGACATTTTTCACACAATAATACTTTTCAAACTTTCGCGATTAGATAACATAATTATAAGTTTAACGGGTCTTTATCGCGTTTACCTTTTTTATTTTATTCCCGACGTTTCGACTGTATTGCAACAGCCGTGGTCACGGGATGACTGGAGTATACGGAGCTATCGTCGAGAAACCAAGGCAGTAGCCGCAACTACCCTCATTTCATCTTCAGAATCAGAAAAGTCCATGTTCACATTACGACACACTACACTAACCGTATCACCGCACTGCACAATCGGATCGCGACGCGAACACCTATTTATCACAGGATTCCAGGACGCAGAGAGTCTATAGCCGTCTTCACGATTAAAATTGGGGTACTTTTTGATTTCAATCGCTTCCCGCACTATTCTCTTATAATATTGGCGTTCACCAGATAGCACCTTAGGATCATGAAGCTCGATCCAGTGGTTTGGTCCGTATACTCCAGTCATCCCGTGACCACGGCTGTTGCAATACAGTCGAAACGTCGGGAATAAAATAAAAAAGGTAAACGCGATAAAGACCCGTTAAACTTATAATTATTTTTCACACAGCATCATCTAGCCCCAAAGTAAGTAGAGCTTGTGTTATGGGAACTACAGGACTGATAATCTACTTATTTTTTTTGTAAATACATATATACTGTACAGAATGTCAGTAACTGGCATTGCTGGCAAGCCACCTACAAGCATGTGTATCAAATACTTTAATATTTTTTTAATATGCATTTTTGCACATCAAGTACTATTTCAGCTTAGACAAGTATTACAAAATTTGACAGTGTTGGTTTGGCCTAATATTAAAAAACAACAGCAAGCTTAAACCACTTCAAGGTGCTGCTGCATTGAAAATCAACACAAAATAGAAGCACAATTATTTCATTTCATTAGGTGTGTGTCTAGTTGAAGTGAGACATGACCTGAGAGCTGGCTCATATCTGGCTTTACATGGCTTCCGGATACTTTGTTGGTGCTTCCATCTGGTTGTGACTTACTTCCATGGGTCTCTGGATGGCTAGTTTGTTTCATCTGTACATTTTGTATACACTTACCCAAGTTGTTGCATTATTTGGTATACTTATTTATATTTTCATTGTTACAGACACAGCAACCTATCATTGATGTACTGTCCAAGGACCCAGCACTAGTCGGCTATGATTCTGCTACATACTTGTTTACTGACATCACTTTTGGTGTGGATAACCAGCACAGAATAATTGTTCAAAGGTGAATATATGAATGAATTCGCCATTCATTCAGACTTTTAACTAACATTACTGTAGATAACCAGCAGTAATAATACAATTTTCAGAGAAAGTTGCTTATTTATTGGAATGAAGTGTTGAAAGCCACCTACTATAAGTAAAACTGAAACAGAAATACCCTCTACCTGATAAACTGATGAAGTCTTAAAGGTGGATACAGGTGGCGCAAGACTATATGTAAAGGCACTCTTTGGGGAGGCCTATATCTAGAAGTGGACATTTTCAGACTAATGATGTTGAATCACATTATTTAGTGAACTATCAGCCCTGGCATAAATCAGTTTTTTTTTCTTATTGCGATCTTCCATGTTGAATGCTAACTGCTATGCAAAACTTGGGTATGCACCAAATAATATGGTAAGGCTTCTCTGACTACCCCTACATGGTATCCTCAGTATGTACGACAAGGGATTACAGCGGTAGTCATTTGAACATAGTTTTTTTTTTCATATCCTTCATTTCTTTCAATCTTTGTGTGGCATATCCGTTATATTTATTATTCAGTACATTGTGTACTAAATGAGCTCTTATCCTTCGGAATCTTCTGAATGGTCTTCTTCATGAGATTATTGGCCAGTTCATTTGGACTAGTATTATAATATCTGTGATTTGGGTGCATTCGACATAGGATTTGAACTTGTGAGTTATTTATTTATTTTGTTTTATTGAAGATAAACCCTGTTTGACTGTTGGCACATTTAGAATAGTACACAAAATTGAAAATATTTACCTACATTCCAGAGAAGTCTTCTTCAACTTTTAACTGTAATTGATCTTCAATTAATCATTTATCTGAATTTAGTGAAATGCTTTTAAAAATGTGTTACTTGCAGAGATCCTGATGGCACTCTCCACAGTTGTGATCATGACATCAGGAAAAGATTAAATCAGGTTTGTAATACAAAAAACCATAAACACATAGTAGTGTTATGTGCCAAGTTTGGGAAGAAAAGAGTGGCGCACTCAACATGTTGTGTTGTGATTATAGCAAGAAGCCATTTTGGGTCCAGCACCACTTTAACTTAAAAAGTATCTGACCTACACACAAGAAACCTTTGCTTGTTAACTGTTAATTTAGTTGTTGTTTCATGCACCTATAGTGACATCATGTCTTGTTTTATTCGCCAAATGTTTCAATAAATGAATGAGTGCATGGATTTTTAAATGCCCATAGTTTCCCATTTTCGAAGATAGATGAAGATGTCCGATGTCATAACTTTTACATTGGTAAACTTATCCATTCTCATCTCGTTCCAGGTGTATTTCCCGATGAACGGTCGCAAGATCCGCGAGCCGCTGATGTTCTCCGACCAGGAGAAGCTGAACAGCTTGTTGGAGCGGGGGGAGTATGCGTTCGTGTTGGAGCGCGCGTGCGTACAATACGAGCCAGATGAGGCCTCCTACCAGAGAATCACCAGCATCACATACCAGCATGTCGACGCTGAGGGGAAATATGACTTGCTTAGGTAAGAAAAAAACCAACACGCTCATGTCTTTATTCTCATGGGCATCCTCAGCTTAATGAGTGTAATAATAAATAAATAAAACACCTAACAGACACATATATACTCCTGACCCTACACTAGGATTCGAGGACTGAGCTTGATCTTTTTTATCAGCGACCACAGGAGGTCATTTATGCGTTTGCCATATAGAAGGTTGTTTGTGTGTTTGTTTGTTACCATTTATCTCCGAAACAGTTTCTCAGCTTCTAATGCAGTATCTTGAAATCGATTTGTGAGTCTTTAAGGTTGAGGTTTAAGGTTTTTTCTTAGATAGGTTTATAGAACAAGTCACAAGGGGGAGCTGCAGGGGTTTTTTTTTTGTTTAAAAAAGGTTTTTCAGTGAGTGATTATGAACTCTGATTCATAATCACTCACTAATTATAGCAGCGTGCTTAAAGTTGTCTGCTTCTCTTTTGTTTTGTTATCTTTTGTTTAGTGTTAGGAAAGGACAGGGTTAGAGTTAGTGACCTGCTAAGGTAGTGAGTGAATAATAATAATAATGCTGGAAATATTCACTGAAAATGTCCAGTATTATTGATTTTATTTTTATGTTAACACTGATTTCAGATCAACAAGGCATTTTGGGCCGCTCGCGTTCTATCTGACCTGGCACCAGAGCATTGACAACCTGATGCTGGAACTGCTCCAGAATGGGGCCGTGAGGGAGGCTGTGCTGCTCACAGCACTGAGACAAGCAATCCACGGCGATGTGGCTAACGGGGACCTGGCACATACTATCTCCCAGCAGGTAACCCATGCTTTTATTACTATTTTTTACTCGCGACGCAAGAAGCCCGTAAATGCGTTTTCCGTTAGAGGTTGTCTATTACAATTTATCTCCGAAACGGCTGACGAACGGCTTTTTTAAAGTCTTTTAATGGTGTTCATATGATTACTAAAAAAAACAATAGTCTTTTACCCTGCAGTGGGATGACGAAGGCTGAAAATAATAATGGAAAAAAATAGGGGAGCGTTTGAACATAATCTCACCGATGGAATGTGTCGATGTGGTCGAGGATGTACTAGCTTGTCTGGTAGGTACCTCCAAGATTATCCAAAAAAGATCAATCTGCGCGACAGTTAAGATACCTTACCTTCCATTAAACATATACCAGATAAGTTTGTTGGTACATGAACCTAGGTAAAAGTCCAAGAAATCAGCCAATATCATATAATTTAATAATCTGCCAAATTAGATAATAAGTGCAAATATATTCAAGAACAAACTAAAAGTTCCTACACAAAAAAGCCTACTATTTGGTCAGTGACTTTATGGATGATGTTATCAATGAGTAAACTATATTGTTTTTGTATAATCTATATTATATTGTATTGTGTACGTAAGTACTACTACATAATAAGAATAACCAAAACCTTCCAATTTGACTTTTGACTTGAATGAACTTTTACCAATATTTCTGTATCTGTATTTTATGAATTGAAGGATAGTTTTTAGAAGGTTTATTGCCACAATTCACAAGGGGGCGAAGCTTTAGACGGCGGAAATGACGTCGAGGGTATTATTTACTTACTTGTTAATTATAATTATGTTATGTTTGTCCATAGATTCTACCCACACCAATTCAACTTACAAAGCCGGAGCTGCTGACGGAAGAAGACATTGCCCTCGACAACAAATGCGTGGAATGCATTGAGAAGTACATTGTGTCCAACTCGGCTATGAAGAGTCAGCATGAGCTCGCACTGCAAGGTTTCAGAGAGCATTACCAGCAGATGGTGGACCTCCGCAGAGGATTGCTGAAGGCACATGGAAATATGTAGATGATTATAATATAGATAAGTATTATTGTGTTTTATTTTTATCTGTATTATGCCATGATGCGTAATTGAGCTCGCTTATGGTCATCGTATAGTATCTTTGATGCGAAATATACGCAGTGGGATGATAGGTACATGTTATAAAAATACTATATTTTAACATACATACATCAAATAATAAATGTAGTTAAAAAAAACACGAGGGATTTACTAGTAGCCACTGAAGTGGTTTCCTTTTAATTTGTTGTGCGCAAACATTAACGCGCAATTATTTCGCCCTTTCTGGACAATCTTTGAACTTTAGCTAGGAAGTGAATAGAGAATCAGTTGGTATTATTAATTGTGATTTAAATACAATATCAAATCAAAAATCGTTTATTTGGCAAGTTTGCACCAAAAATTACAAAAGAGACGTTCCTACTTATTTACAAGTTCTTAAAAACTTTAAATAGGCCTATGAATAGCATTACTATTGTAGGCAAGTATACTTTATAATAGGTAGTTAATTATAAATGTTATAATTAACTACCCATTATAAAGTATAATATGGACATAAAGTATATAAGGTTTAAACAGTACTTAATAGGTACTTAAGCAAAAAGAAGGTAGTTATTTGAGAAAAAAAATGAATCAAGGGTTTGTGAATACTAGCACTCACACTTAGATTAGGACCATGTGTAGTGAGTGGCTATAGTCTCTTCTGAGAGATATCAAATCGGTTGGGAGTTTACAAATTTGATATAGATACTTAGTTAAAAATACTCTTAAGTTACAAAATATTTATAATTCTATATATATTCAGTTAAATACAAGGATCATTTGTGAGATTGTCGAACGTGAATTTATGCTCGTTTCGTCGCGCTCAATCCTGAATCAGTTAACAAACGGTTTGGATATTTATGTTATATCATCTAGATCAGGGGTCGGCAACCTTATGCTATAGCCGGGCCACATATGTTGCCAGAGTATCAGTGCGGGCCGCACTTATATTTATATGTTCGGGCATGTATTTTTAATATTTGAAATAAAACGCATATATATTCATACAATTATGTCTTTTTTAATTGAACTACTATACTAACATAAAAGTAAGAACTAGTGAGATTTTTGAGGCTGCATTTGACTTGCAAGTTTTTTAACGTCTGCTTTCATTTTAGTAGTAGACACGCGCAGTATCGCGTCTAAATGTTCATCCGTTAACCGCGAACAATTCTTATTTTTGCGGTAGTTGAGAATTGAAAAAGTCTGCTCACACAAATATGTACTACCAAACATAGTTATTATCTGCTGAGCAAACTTTTTCAATTCTTTGAAGTTTTCAGAACTCAAACCTCCGTAGAACTGTATCAAGTCAGTGCTTTCCTTAAATGCCGTTTTAAGTGTGCTATTACTTTGCAAATCTACTATGTTCATTTGCAAATTGCTTGGTATCTCACTAATATCAATTGCAAAAGGGTTTTGGAATATTTCCATGTTAAGGGAGCTCTTTTTAAAGTCGGTGAATCGATTTACAAACTCAGTTTGTAGTTGTGTTAACACGTTTCTCATTGTAATATTTTGCCACACAAAATTATCTCCAGCTTCTTCCACGGCTTTCTTGCAATTAGGAAAATGGTCAAGCTTTTTTTCATCAATATGCTTGATAAACAGTTTCAGTTTCATTTCAAATGACTTTACATCTGTATACATATCGCAAATCAATTTATTTTTTCCCTGCAAGCGTTTGTTGAGCTGATTCAGTTCCTTAGTCAAATCAGTCAAAAAACCAAGATCGATAATCCACTGTTTGTTAGTAAGCTCTTCTACTGGCTTTCCTTTCATCTCCATGAAGTTGCCAATTTCTTTCCTCAAATCAAAAAACCGTTCCAAAACGGCACCTCGACTGAGCCACCTCACTTCACAGTAGTAAACCACGTCACCATGTTCAGCTTCCAGATCTTCCAAAAACTTTTGGAACTGACGGTGTGTGAGCCCATTTCTTATAAAATTAACAGTGGATGTTACAGTATCCATTATTTCTTTCCAGGATATAACTTTGGAGCACAATGCCTCTTGATGGACAATACAGTGAAAAATCAATGGCACAGTAGATCCAGAATCTTTCACTTTGCTGATGATTCTCCCAACAACACCTTTGTTTTGACCGCTCATGTTCTTGCCTCCATCGGTAGTGACACTTGTTAACTTTTCCCAGCTTAATTGCAATGAATCCAGAGCTTGTTCCACATGGTGAAATAAATCTTCTCCCGTAGTTGTACCTTTCAAACTGCACATTTTCACAAGCTCTTCGTAAACAGTAAAGTTTTCGTCAATGCCGCGTACAAATATGAGTAACTGTGCTGTATCCGACACGTCCGTACTTTCATCCATCGCTAAAGAGAAGCAGTCGAAAGACTGCGCCTTATCCCTGAGTTGTTCACACAAATTAGCACCCAAGTCTTCAGTACGTCGGGTGCAAGTTCTTGCAGAGAGACTAAGACTTTCAAACATTTTTTTCTGCTCTGGGCATATTTCTTCTGCGATAGCTAAGACACACTCTTTTACTAATTCACTATCGGTAAACGGACGTCCACTTTTTGCAAGAATCTCTGCTACCCTGTAACTGGCCCGAACATTCGATTCGCTGTTGTCTGCCACAACCTTAAATATGTTTTGTTGATTTTGTAATGACGATTTCAAAGTGGAAATTTTCTTTTTCCGTATTTCTCCTTCAAGACAGTCAAATTTAGCTTTGTGCTCGGTGTCGTAATGTCGCTTCAGGTTATATTCCTTTACTTCAGAAATACTCTTTTGACAAATCAAGCATAACGGTTTTCCTTTAAACTCGATAAAAAAGTATAATTCTGTCCATAATTCGTTAAAAACTCTTTTTTCTTCTTCTATCTTCCTTTTTCTTGAAGCCATGTTTATATAATTATTCTGTAACAATAATGAAAAAAATTAAATTCGTTGTAAAATTATATGTTCCAGTTAGCACCTACAAATTCAACTCCACATTCAAATAATAATTAAAACATGACACACTCGTAACTAACTTCATGTCATGTAACTACTATCCCCGTCCTTATAACATTTACCCATCAATCTGAAGGTTCACATTAACAAGCAGTAAATAAAATAAAACAAAATGCTCGCGAGTGCATACAACTTACCTCATACGTCGTGCGTGAGAAGCTATCAGCGAAGGGAAGAAAGGTGAAACGAAACGCGTAGCTAGCAACCAGATAACGTGAGTTTCCGGCGAATTTCCACAACCGAATGTGGCGAGAGCTGCGCGCGGCTGTGATTTTAACTAAAACCGGTCGCTTTGAATTTTTTCGCCGCCGCACACCTGCGTCTAATCAAAGACTGCCGCCCCGCCTATTGTCTCAAAGGAGCCGCCCGCCGCCGCACGTGCGGCGGATAAACGCAAAAGAAATTGCCAAGAATTGAATAAGTACAGCAAATATTTATTTTCGGTAGAAACAATACATAACATCACAGTCTTGATAAACAGTTCTTAAGAAATGAAATAGAGGTACATTTTTATCACCCCGCGTGGGAGCGAGCTTTCAAGAATACTCTCATGGCCCAGCAGCATGGCCGTATAAATTCTAGTGAATTTATATGGCCTTTTGCTTCGGTATTTTTTTCTTACGGACCTCAGGGTTGCGGGCCGCACTGAGATAGTCTACGGGCCGCATGCGGCCCGCGGGCCGCCGGTTGCCGACCCCTGATCTAGATAACCTAAAAATAAATAAAAGTTTTAAGTGAGACACTTTTATCTAAGTACATAGGTATGAAACTTTTCTCTCATTTAATATGAGAAAAAAGCTTAGGAGTACCATCTAACGTAATGGTTCACACGTTGAGTGCTCGCTTTGTTCAAAAAGCGAGCACTCAGCGTGTGCACAGGAATTATCACATAAAAAACAAAAAGGATTACAAATAGACAAAAGCTTGCCCATAAATACTCCTTTGGTACTAAGGAAAACTATTATTTATGGATGTTATCAATCACATCAACTGTCAATTACTATTTACAATTTATTAATGTTTACCTTATAACTTTACAAAACTATGCCTCTTTATCACAAACCGAAAACCTTTACACCCTTGTTAAAAGCCGCCGAGAAAAAAGCAGTTAAAAACGGCCTACATCATTCGATTTTCACGTCCAGATTCGACAGATATAAAGGGGAGTGGAAGCAAGATCTTAAGGAAGGTGTGTACCGCTTCATACAATCCAGCAGCGGCTAGTTTCCAACTCGCTTCTCACGGCTTCATCTGGAGAAAACCAACGCATGTAGGTACATGGATAGGTCCGTTAGCACCTCGAGGGTGCTATCAGCGGATTTTAGCTGCTCCCAGGACGTGCAAGAGCAATATGCGAGGGGTACCGCACCGGTGCGTTCCTTTGGAGATCCCGGAGCATCTTGACATCGCATCAAGGTCGGCACCCGGGGTTATTTGAGACCACGAGTCCATGAAACTCATAACCCTGCCATACCCTCAATATTATAGGGTAAGTATCTGTTAGATTTCCCCCCAGTCACAAAAAGGCGCTTATAGCGAAGCGCTTTTGCGACCATGTGTACCGTAGCATAGCTACCCGATTGCCTTGCAGCCTAAACACATGCAGTGCGGGCACGGCTTGGTAAGTAATAACTGATCAGTGTCCCTTATTTTACAGGGAAAGGCTTCTTTTTAACCATCACTGGGAAGCTGTATGAAGGAGACTGGTATAAAGGTTTCAGGTAAACTTACGTTAAAGCAGACAATTTAGACCTACTTATACTCGCCAACTTCACAGTCGCTGTGGAATAAAGGTTCTCGAATGACGGTCACAAACCAGATAGATCGTCATCGAAGCAATTTCCAGCTGAGGACTTCAATAAGTTGTTAAATATCCTATTGATGAATTTACCTTCGCTATACTAATAATAGTAGATTATAAATCATAAAGACCACAGAAATCCCTAACAAACCCACCGGCTATTCTTATCAATGAGTGAAACTGAGAATTTTTTTGATCTGTAAATGGTACCTAGGTTATGATATGTTATATTTATAGGCAGCCTATTATGTAGGTATTTCTAATAAATAGAACTTACGACACAGGGAATCTTAAGATCCTTATCAGAAATGTACCTATGTGATTGTAGAGTATAGGTACCCACGAGTATCTTTTTCCTAGACACGGATTTGGCGCCCTAAGCAACCGCCTGCCGAACGGTACCTACAGTCTCGAATACCGCGGCGATTGGGTCCTCGGGAAGCCCGAAGGCGTCGGCTGGAGGTACTACGAGAATGGAGACGTATACTTTGGCTTCTGGAGACGAGGCGAGAGACATGGGTACGGGAAGATGTGGTACGTGAACGGGACGCTCTATGTCGGGTACTGGAACATGAGCAAGAAATATGGGCTTGGCATGTTCGTGCAAGGTGATTATTCTTGTTGTTGTTTAATCTAGGTACCTACATTTCGAGTTCATGTAACTTTAGCATACACAGCTAGCTGGTCTGATGATGGAGAACGGAACTCTTCGATAGATAAACGATAGAATAACGGCTCTAAAAAAAAAGTTTTTCTGTTGATGCCCATTAAGTAATTTTGTACACGGAAGAAGATAGTTATTGGGCAGAACCGACGTCTAGTTTTGTTTTATTTATATATAGGAACTAAAAATAAAACTAATTTGCTTATTAATCAAAACTAAGTAGGATTAAAACAAAACTGAAAAATGTGACGCATTTTTTATACTTTTTATTTTAATCTATACCCCACATTACCTGATTATCTCGCTTAGTATCTCATCTCTTTATTTCTTAAGGTTTTAAGTTGAAAAAAACTCCGAAATAAAAAATCTAATATGGTAACTTACTTTCCTATCAAGTTTCATCAAACTGGATAAACGGTTCGGCAGTTATCGTCGGACGAACAAACATACATAGATAGGCACCTACTACATACAAACGCAGGATTAAGTATCAAGTAGAAAACTAAGCATAGCTCGCTCGTTCAATAGAAAAATTAAAAATTAAAAAAAAAAAAAAAATTAACACCGTCTTCAAACACAGAAAACGGCAACCGCTATGAAGGTCACTGGGAGAACGATATAAAGCATGGCCTCGGTCGCTTCTACCACATGCACACAGGCCAGCTGCAGGAAGGCTGCTGGGTCCACAACATCTGTGTCAAATCCAAGATGTCTGACATTATTATACGGCAGTTCTGCGACTTGCCTACGCAGTATCCCGTGCCACCAGTAAGTGGTTTTCGTATATAGTAACCATGGACCACGAAGTTAATAAAGATGGGACTCTGCGCCACTAACTTTCAAAGTGAAGCACTGAAAGTATGGCGGCCTCCTCTTGAAATACAAGCCTAACTCACGCACACGCTCATAAAAATGTATGACGATCAATCGCCTTACAATAAATAGAGGCGAAATTCTCACACACACACAGCCTTTTTACCCAACTCCGGAGGGTTATGTGTTGCAGGCGGCGGCGCAGGGACCTTTTCTTTCCCATCCGTGCTACTCATCCTCGGATAGGCACGGTCACAATTTGGATAAGTGACCGGAAGTGATATTTTAAACTGAGCGCATCCGTTATGATGTCTTAAGGCTCGGGGACGCCATAAAAACTCTGACGTCAAAATTATTATTTCGAACGTACTAGAGTACATGTTATCTATCTGGTATCGCGAAAGGCTAGATTTCAGATGACTGAGCGACTAAGTGAAGTGAATTAATTAAGCCGACACAAACGTGTTTCTAGTGTCTGTGAGAATGCTTGTCATCTGAAGGTCAGTAGCTTGCATTTAAAACATTGTTTCTTGCTTGCAAAATTTTAGTTTAATGATGAAAATGAAGCTTCCAATTATGCTTTAATGGTGACCCATTACATTAGTCAACACAAAGTTAATGCTCCTCTTATCATTATGTACACTGGTTATATACCCTAATCTAAGTAAATACTTAACTACTTCGTTCATGTGGTATTCCGACAGATAACAGATTATTTGCAAATAACGATAAAAGTACAAAGGAGGCTTCTCGTGGTCAACGAAATCTATATTTTATATACCTTATTTTGGATACCTTAATTTGAGGTACATGGCTCACATAAAGCCTAGATTTGACAATTAACTAATTTGATATTTTTTAAATTCAATTTGACGACCTCTGTGGCGCATTGCACAAAGGCCCGCCTGAGACGCAGAAGATTGCGGGTTCAATTCCTGCCGTGAGACAATTGTTTGTATCAACTGCTAATAATGGTCTCGGGTCTTGGTGTTTTATACGTATGTATTTACAAAAAAAATGGATATAGTATTATGCCAGTCATTTAGTTCCCATAATACAAGCTCTGCTTAGTTTGGGGCTAGATGATGCGTGTGAAAATGTACAGCATTATTTATTTTTATTTAGAAGATTGTACCTATGCTAGTTGTTATCATGCGAGACGATTTTAACGCCGATTTTAATCTGATTTAGTTGAAATGTTGCACAACTGTCAAGTCCTGATGATAATTTGACATATTGACAGTAAGCTGATGTGAACATGGAGACAGACGTACTTTGATCAGGTTGCGGTTCTGATTACGAATATTAAGTATACTTTTCTTCAAAAATCGTAGGTCTTATAATAATCCGGGACAACGGAGTAGGTACTACAGTTAGATAGTTTTGACGGTACTGTCATTAACACAGATATATAACACATGTTAGTCTGTGTCATAACCTACGTTTTGAGAGTTTACAAAACTTTTACAGGATTGCTTGCAAAACTCCAGAAAAATTCTAGAAGAAAGCGAATTCTGGCTCCAACAGAAGATAGGCTATATCGACAAACAACTGCAGTACTGTATTGACCAAATGGATTAACTATCATCAACTATTTAGCCAGAGCCACTTACCGCATATAATGCCAAAAAACATTGATATGTCATAGGGAATTGTGTAAGTGTTCCCTAGTAAACCGTCCGTAGTTCAGGTGCTATATTTAAAATAAAACACTGTACTGGCCAAAACGTAATTATTTTATGAGCAATATTCGAAGTACAATACGTATCGTCAACTTTTGGCGCATACAGACATACACCGGGAGTAAACGATTATAGTCTTGATTTTGTCTTCTAGACTTACAAAAATGTACCTATATTCACTGTATTTTAGAGTTCAACAAGTAATGTCTGTAAACGCCTTACAAACAATAGGTAAATTTTTATAAAACTCGTACATGTTATATATTATGGAGAATAAATGTCTTATACTAAAACCTTCACAATGTCATTCTATTATATCACAGTACTCATAGAATTAAGTTTTAACAGTCAAATATCTTATTATTGCTTTACTTACTTTTCCTAGCCCAAAGAGGGGGTGCCAAATTTAAATTTGTTATGGGTATAAAATCAAATAAAATTGTAAGTACGAAGAATTTTGTTTAAAGTTTTTTTTAAGAAATAGGTATATGTTATAATACCACTAGTAACTTATCTAATGGTAAATAAATAATTCAATACAAAATGAATGAGTCACAATAATTTAAATATCTTTGGATTACAAAGTTTACTGTAGACTTCAGTACGGAAGTTTGTAGATTAAACAAATAGGAATCATGGAACAAACTAGTGGAACACAAATACTTAAGCTACAAATAGGACAATCATGTTCCATAAGCGGAAATTACCTAACAAGACAAAAAACCGTCAACTTGAGGATTAAAACGTTCGAGTAATACCCGACATAACAAAATTACCGGTTGTCCAGAGATTCATCGTCATGATTAGAATTCTCATGCCGTCATTCTACTTGAATTGATTTTTTTGCATTCAATTATAAATTTATAAGGCATCTCTACACTAACAAATTATGTCATACATTAACAATTTTGAAAGCAATTCATTTTTAACCGACAATGAGAGAATGAGAGAAATGAGAACAATTGAGAGGAGATAATTGGTTCGGCAATAGTGCTTTAAAAAATAAATCTTGTGGCTAGATATCAATTCATTCAGCTGTTCTCAATGAACGATACTATAACGGCATATAATAAGTACAATACAATATAAGTACATTTAAATAAAATAACAATTGATAATAACATTCCAAATAGGATACCTACAGCGCATATCACACAATACGACTCTGATCAATCAGAGTCAAATTATTCATTCTAGAGTCATGATCCCCCATCTCTATTTGTTCCTTCAGCAATTCCAACTCCTTTATACCTGTTACAGTGACCTCGTACTTATGCGTAGCTAGGGACATGTAGAAATGAATTGCGAAGGCAAGAAATATAATCATAACAGGTATTAGAACAACGCAAGCCGACCACGCGGCCGGCGGACTGAGATCATAGAATTTAACCCAGCACAGAATAGCGATTTCTATCAGAAACAGTATCAAGCCTAGCAGAGTAGAAAACGCCCAGGCAACTTCGATGTACCAGTGTAGTCTTTCGTGGGGCGATTCGTGTACCAAAGCGATGCTGTGGAGATTACCTACTGCCTCGATATTGGGAAGTATACAAGTACTTATCATCAGGGCCAGCATGTGAACAGCGACTAGCAGAGTCGTGCATACTGTGAAAGCCACGAGCATGAAGCTAGGCACCTTCGTGTTGTCCGGAGGGTTTAGCTGGACTTCTACCATGGCTACCTGTGAAATTACCAAATATCTATATTGCGAGAGGATCGGAATGCGAAAAGAAAACAAGAATGTATAGAGTACGTTACGACGGTATAAACGAGTTCTTTTGATGCGTTCATTGTGAACGGTGAAAACAAACAACTGCTCGACAAAACCATAGGACATCCAACAATCCGCATGTCGTACGGGCTATAGCCGTGTTCTATCAGTGAGAACTAAGCACTTCATAAAGCAGAAATGCTACTTACGCCGAATTAAATTAGTGCTGTTGACCTTTAAAAAGGTTTATAGCGAACTTGCACCCGCATTTTTTGTGTATTTTTTTTTACCTTGGGGTTTGTCCTTATAATTAGGTACCGCACAATTAGGTGCCCATAATACCAAGGTTAGTTTAACCCAATGGCGTCAAAAGCTGAATATAAACACGAAAAAGTTAGAACACGTTAACTAATTTTACAGGAGTAAAACTCTTGATATCTCTTTTTTGTGTGCACTATCAGTAAAAGAGAGCGACAGTTTAAATTAAGTTTCGTTGGTGTACAAGAGAATCGACACCATTGGCAATTTTAACAAATGTACGTAATATAGCTTCTTATAGTTTTTCCCATAAGTCATTTGGGAAACCAAAGCGGACCAAGTAAATATTGATACAGCTGCGCAATGTTTTTCTATAGCAAATAAGCTAGCTTATAGAGTCAAACAGCACATTTATTTTCAGCCTGCCCTCTATTAGCCACTCCCGTCGTAATATTATTTAGTATTCTTTGGAACCTACTGCTATGACATTTATGTACATCTATACTTATTACTTATCCATACTAATAAATAAAGTATGGATAAGTTATAATTTATATTAATAAAGCTGAAGAGTTTTGTTGTGTGTTTGAACGCGCTAATATCTGGAACTACCAGTCACATTTGAAAAAATATCTTTGCATTTAATAGCGACGCGGTGGGTCGTGAGAAGAGTACGGCCGTGGTACAGTTAGTTAGTATTATTATAAAGAGGTAAAGTTTGTAAGATTGGATGTACGAGCTAATATCCGAAACTACTCATCCGATTTCAAAATTCTACCAATATTTAGAATGGACTTCAGGATGGACACAGGCTGTACATTATACCGTTAAAATAAAAGGTCTATTCGTGGATACCAATTTTGTAACGTAAGTTGACGAAGAAACGGTCGAGCGAATGCATTAACGCTGCCTTAACGATAATAACTACTTTTTATTCGGGTACCACGCGGGCATAGCCGTGGGCAGTAGCTTGTTTTGTATAAAATCGTTCACTAACATGGATGCGCTTATAGATGATATTGAACTCAATAGCACATTGGGAATAAGTCCAGCGTAGGGGAATAAATAAATCTATATAGCACAGAAAAGTAGTCTGTAGCACTTACCATGGCGAACCCGGATAGTAGGGCAGACGTTTTACTGGAAGCTTTCAGTTTGGCGCGGGACAGCTGAAGCTTTCTCCAAGACAGATACGCCGGCGTATGCAGCCCGTCGGCCGACTGGATCGGCGTCTCGCCCGACATCATGCAATTGTGCTGGAATCACATGTTACATCTATATACATAAAATTTTTGAATGACTGTCAATTACGCAGCCGTAAGTAGGTCCACCTACCGATGGATGACAGTCAGGCGGCGTGGTGCGGTGGGCTGAAAGTGTATGAGAAGAACCGAACACCGGGCTCAGTGGCGCGTATTGGGAGAGGCCTACGTTCAGTAGTGGGATTAATGATGATGTAAATATACATATATTTATATAAGTAGTATATCAGTCCTGTAGTTCCCAGAACACAGGCTCTGATTACTTTGCGGTAAAGAAAAAGTAAGTAAGTCTGTGTAGAGGGAGATCCACAAAAACAGGATTTTCCGAAATTCCGGGAAAAAAATTGTGTAAAATTGTATGGAAAAAATACGACGCGGACGATATCGCGGGGCGTCACTAGTTCTAGATGGGTAATCAATACCTAACCTATTGCTGGGACTTAAGAGCATTATGTGGTTAGACTATGAAATCGAGTCATGGTTATTTTAAAAAATAATTTGATCATGAGTACTTTTAGTACTCATATGAAATAGTAACGAAAATTGTCGTTATCTAATCACCATATAAATAACTCATTCACATGGAACCAGGATAAAAAGTATGAAACAGTATTATTATGTCGCTGTCTCTTGACTTTTTTTGATCTACTAATGTTTCTGTAGTAATCATGTTTTTAATAACCATTTGGTCAGCACACGCGGATAAATCAAACAAGCAGCGCTAATTTTTATATAATGCAGACTTTGATGTTAATTGTACACATTGTTCTCTAAATTGCTTAAGTATTACCACAGTAATATTACAATGGACCTTAATTTTGTTTTGATCGCTAGTAGGTGCAACCTATAGACCTTTACCCAGCAGTGAGATAGATAGCTAGAATAGCGTTCTATGCTATGAAAGCCAATAAGCAAAGTTAGTTACAAAACTGATTCCTGCCGTCAATTGATCAATGATATCATAAAAGTTGTGGGACGTCTATGTACGGAGTTAACTCAAAATATTTAGATTGTTGTAGCACCCTTTGGGCGAAGTACATATTATAGTTGAGAATTTCTTCAAACTGATGATTAAGATGCAAAAAATTCATATGTTATATTTTTAACTTGGCGTAAATGTTCAACTAAATAACCAACTTTCATGGCATGTTAGGAAGACAGTTATCAGTAGTAGCAGTGATTGGAGTCATGAGATATTGCACCATAGCACATAGATACATGTCACAGCAAGATAAGCCCTTAGTCCCATGTGACAATAAACTCACTGTAAATAAATTGAAGAGAACTGAAACCTTCCAAATTGTTTGTAGAACTACAAATCTGCAGTCAACTGTGTTGAGAAAAATAATAACAATGTAAATATAATTTAACACACAGATTAAAACAATATTTGAATAACTGTAAGCCACAACACAGAACAAAAACATGATACAACTATTGCAAATAAAAAAAATGATAAAATTGATGCTACTAAATAAAGATGTAAAACAGGCCCGCTTTTAAATATGTGCCTAACTTGTGTGCACACACTCATAAAACAGTCTATACTAATTGGTTGCCAATAGCCAGGAGTCTTTTTTACTCGTCCATAACTTATGATATAAATCCACTAGTTTTCAATAGGTAGCAAAACATAATAAGTATCTAAAGGTATTTAAAAAAAAGTTTACTATAGATTGTTGCAGACAACAAATAATGGTTAAAGATAAACTAATTATGATTTACATAATTTACACTGATAATTTGTTGAGTAATACGGCAATTTCAATTAGTTATTGTGAGGATTAACAAAACAAGTGTGCACATCAAGATCACTGTATGTCATACCTTGCTCGGTTTCGGACACCAGCTATTGGAAGAGTCGTAACGACTGCTTGGCAATGCGCAGTGGTAATTATTTCCAGCTGTACTGGCTGACCAAACCGACATACCTAAATAAAATGCACGACAGTCCTTTGATTTGAAGCGGGGAGGTCACCAAGCACCACACAATACAATAGTACCTAGTCGTTATGCGTTTTTTTTCATGAAATTATGCTTTGGATATATAATTATTTTCCGCCACCACTTAGGCTTCTAGGGTAGTAAAATGCAAGTATTACATTACATAAATAATTGGCATTTTTGGTGTTTTTGTGCACAAGCGCAAGAGCATAAATTTTTTGACATGACAAAAGCAACACTCACGTCACGTGTTGTGTCAAACAAAACAAATTTCAAATGTCAATCGATTAGATTGAACTTGTTGAACAGTTCGAAAAGGAATGAATGAAAACAGGTGAAAAATCACCGGATTAAACATCAGATACAATACAAGTGATAGTTTAATGCGAGAGTTCCACTGAATGTGAAAATGGCTACAGAAGGACCAAAGAAAATAAAGGAGCCGTTTTGTTGTTACTCAAAGTACTTCATGCACGCACTCAACGTCAGTATGAAGTTGAGTGATAGATTGCCATTCAGTACTGCCAGCTACGTCACTCTATGGCTTGAACTGGCCAATTTGGGCCAGTTTGACCACAAAACAACAGCGGATTTTGTGCAACTATTACCAGATTTAGACTCACTTCGATCTTTGTTTCTTTGCTAGACCTTCAAAATGTTGTTTCGTTTTTGTAAAATGTTAAAAAAATAAAAATATGCTTTGCTGATTATGATTATAAAATTTTGTAGTCTATAAACCAATGTTTTTTTTGTCGTTGATCTTTTCCTTTTATGTCACTTTCACTCCAACTAGTTCCATAGTTTTTTTACAACTATGGAAATAGTTGGATAACACTGAGAACTATAATATTATCAATTACCGTATTTACTAAGAAGTTATGAGCGAATGTATTTTGCACAGATTGTACCTACTATTATATCCAGTAGTTGTCTTATAATCTATACTAGATAAACCAAAATAAATGTTATCCTTTCCAATCACTTAGATTGGCATTAAAAATCCTAAAATTAAACTTTTAGACACTTATTGACTATTGGAATGTCACAAAAAGTTTAAAAAAGTTCATGGTATAATTGAGGTTTGAACTGTGATCAACGTTAAGATAAAATACGCAAATCCTTAGTACGTAGTATATATTATTAGCACGGAAGTGCTCCCAAAAAACTGGCCGCATTGCCATGCTGAATGGCAATGCTAATACTATACCTAAATTAGATTTCGCGTTTCAATATCTGATACAGCGTAGGAACGCGTTTTACGTTTTTTCTAACGATATTGTAGTAGATGCTAATTGGTAGTGTAGGTTTTATAAAATAAGGTTTTTAAATTATATAATAATTATTGTCAATTAAAGAAATTTCCTCGATACTTTTACCAGGTTTAAGACTGGCTCCTAAAAAAATATACCAAGTTTCGCCAATCTAGCCACTTTTAGAACGAAGCTAGCAACTTTAATCAGGACCGAGTTGGCAATACTAGTGTTCATCCATCGTTTGCGACATTTACGAGTAAAAAAATCGAGAAGAGTTCATTTTGTAACGGTACCGCGTCCACACGGGAGTGTCCGTGAGAAATTGGACACAAATAACGAGATGGTATGATAGGCGAGTGACAAGTGGACGATTGTACTGTGGATAATGTAGGTCGGGTGTTCGTTTGTTTTGGTTATTGAGTGATTTGTTACTGAGTTTTTGAGAGAGTGCCGCGCTGTGCATTTTATGGACTTGCGGATCCTGACGGACGGAACATTCTTGTGACTAAAGTTGTGAAGTGGTTCGTCGCGATGGCCGAGGCAGCAGGAGTCGTGTCTACGAACCCGAATGCGGAGATTATCCGCGGCCAAGTGTTCGAAGTAGGCCCTCGTTATACGAGCCTGCAATACATCGGCGAAGGTGCCTACGGAATGGTGGTGTAAGTAAATTCAAGAAATTGTTTACATTCTCAACAAACTTAGTTTCAAGCTGGTTTCCAGTCTACTCTTGAAACATTTTGCTGTTTATTAAGCTATCTCTTTCAAAGGTTGGACTGAAAAGTTTCATAAAAATGTATTATTCCCACAAGGAAAACATTCGCTGACATTGGTTCCTATTATATATGACATCATCAATAACACCTACAAAATTTTATTAAAATGTAAACTTCTATTCCCTGTTCATGTTTATTTTATACTGAAAATCAAACCATGCCAGAATAATTTATATCTGATGTATGAAAAAGTGCAGTGTAGGCTCTTTTATGAATAAAACACAGCTCATTATAGGTGCCGTGTTGGCTTAGTGGGCTATACCCCGACTGCTGATCCGGAGGTCGTGGGTTCGAACCCGGTCTTGCACCAATGGATTTTCTCACTGGAAAAATTTATGTGCGCATTAACACATGCTCAGAATGGTGAAATAAAACATCTTGAGGAAACTGGCATGTCTAGAAAAATAAAAATGTTAAAAATTAGTAAGAAATCTTTTAATTGGACTGAAAAACTTATCTTCTTATCTTATCATTACTTGCAACATGAGGCGGGCCTGTATTATGCATTTGCCATTTGTTTGTCCGTCTGTTACCATTTATTTCGGAAACTACTGATTTGTGTAGTTCTCAGTCTGGCAGCATCATGAGCGCATTGACAAAAACATTGAGGTAAACATTCTTGAGGAAATGTTTAAATGCATAAATAAGCATGGATTTTTTTATCAACACCAGTCACACAATGTGCAATGTTAGAATATAAAAAATGTTGATGTTATGTTGCAAATTACAGTCATACAAACTGATTGCTGTAGTTACATTTTTTGTGGGTACAGCCCACAAAAGTTACATATTATACAGAATTACAGAAGTTACAGATTTTTATGCTGTAACTTCTTTCAAATCAAAACAATTAACAATTTCAATTAAATAATTTCAAATTATCTACTTAATATAAATAAGACTCATAGCAGTATCTAATCAAAGCTATTAGAGTGTCAGTTTCCTTTCCAGTGGGTAGGTGTTTAGTACAAACTTTAAAATCTTCATAAATGACTGGAATCTTACAAACTGAGGTGTAATACCTCAAGCATTTTTACTATTATTTGTAGATTATGGTATATTATACTGATTTGATAATGACGCAAATGATGAACCACTAAAATGAATGTGCATGAAAGAATGTCTATGAGGAGCACCACACTATCTCTTCATATTGGTTCTTTCACCATTGGTTACTAAGCCCTGAAAAGGGCTACCATATATCTTACTTGGTCCGATCACTGACCTTATGCAGGGTTACCAAGATAAAGCAGGTGACATGAAGAAGACCACTAGAAGCCCTTGTCGGATATTTGATGTGCCAACAAAATGCTGCTTTAGCTTGTACTCCAGATTTCTATTCTACTGTAGTTACGGAGATATTTTAGGTTATTGTACCAGTTAATGATTGCAAAATTTTAAAATCCCCAAAGTGTTTTCAGTTTTCATTTGCAGGGCTGCTTAGTACTTGTGGCGGTAAAACCTATCTAAGTATCATCCTTGAAGACATACAAACAAAGACAGGTCACAGACAAAACAAACATGCAAAGAACCTCTTACGGCCGACGCGTATATGGGGTCATTACTTCGTGGGTAATTTAAAGGCGTTAGCTTAGCTTGTACGATAAATACTTTCGTGTTGTCAAAAATACTGGACATGCTGGACAGATTAGATTGACTCTTTTTCTTCGGAACCTGTTAAAGGCTTGCAAGGTCTAGCCAGTAACAAGATATGATGAACCCTTAGATGACCTTTCCATTAACCTATTATTCCTTGGGTGAAAACCTAAGCAAGGTCAGACACAAATGTCTGACGTGTCGGCTACAATGGCTTAATATGGGACCTTTTTTTGCGTCCTATAAGGGTCTCATGCGGTTGCTAGGTGCCTTTTCCGTGTTAACATTTTTGAGGATGGCTTTCGTTAAGTTCTTGCGGTCTGTCCGCCTTCCGGACGATGTGGACGATCGACGCAGTGTAGGAAAGCAATGAACCGACGACACTGCTTGCCGGAAGTCGTCTTACGGAGAGGGCCCAAGTCAAGGGTTCGTTGGTCGTGTTACTATTTGGAGGCCTGTCCGTCCAGCAATGCCTTTCTTCATGACTATAGCGAGAGTCGTTTTGGATTAGTGGGCAATACTCCGAAAAATGTATGTGCTCATCAACACGTGCTTAAAATGGTGAAGAAAAACATCGTGAGCATGGGCAAAAAATTCGAGGGCATGTGCCATCAGTTGGTGTTCCAATAAGCGGCGATTTGCTTGCAACCTGTCAGGTGGAATGCTTACTGTTTGCAAAACGAGCTCATGTGTCAAATGTAATGTTTGGGCGTGCATCTAACTACACCCTACTTGATACCATCAGAGATTGACGCACTGAGTATGTATGTGAGGATGCCCATCATGGGGAATATAGTCGTGAGTGTGTTTGTTTTATTATGGTGATGAACGTGCGTTCTAATTACGCCCTATTGCGACTAATATGTAAATGATCTGTGTCCTGTCTTGCTAGCTAGGTTACGTTTATCGCGACGGGAATTCAACATGCATAAATCTTGTGATCATTGCTGTCAAATATCACTTTTATATATTGTGTCTGCGGATAACCGCGAGCGACTGAACGCTCTGAGACGTCTGAACTCTACCAACTCTAGATTCTGGTCACGTGCGACCCTTCCTCACCCCTTTAATAATTTTGCGATTGACGAATGCTATTCTCCAAGCTTATAGCTTTAACAATAAGTCCGCTACTTGGCTAACAATAACGCGAATATGATTCGATGATTATTTGATAATTATCTAACTTGCAAAACGCGGGCATGTGCCTCTGACTACCCTCTACTTGGTATCCTCAAAGATCTACTCACTGAGTATGTATCTGAGGATATCCACCATGGGGAAGACAGTCGTGAGCTTGTTTGTTTTGTATTATATGATCACTTTGTACTTTTTGAAATCTTCGTAACGGATGAACCGATTTTGATGTCAATTTTCGATCTAGAAACTGGCAGATTTATAACAGGTAATACGCGAGTTAAGCCATCGGCAGGAGTTAGTACATCATAAATCAGACTTCATTATCAGTTTTAAGGGAATTGGCACAAGCACAGTAAAATGGAGAATAGGTGCTTTGTGACGAAACCGCACAACACTGAAACTAATTAATGTCGTTGATATTATATTCCGAGCTCCCATTCAAAACAATAAGGTACAAACTTAACACGTTAACTGTCTGACCGAGCTATAAAGTACAGCCGACGTTTTTATAAAATAATGCTGGACATTTTCACGCAGCATCATCCAGCACCAGAGTAAGCAGAATTTGTGTTATGGAAACCACATGATATACTTATACAATTTTATTTGTTTATATACATAGAAAACACCCAGACCCGCGAAAAATATTTGCATATCATACAAACAATAGTTTCGCAGCGCGAATCGAACCCGCAACCTTCTGCGTCTCAAGCGGGCCTTCGCCCACTGCGCCATAGAGGTCGTCAAAGGCGTATGGCTAGAATCAATAAGCTAGGCATGCTAATTGCAGTATTGTCTTTCATCACCCGTTAAATAAAAACGGGCAAACATAGCAAAGAATTGCTAAATAGCTGAGACGCAGAAGGTTGCGGGTTCGGTTCCTGCCGCGGGACAAATGTTTGTATCATCTGTAAATATTTGTCTCGGGTCAGGGTGTTTCTATGTATAATATGTATGTATTTACAAAAAAAAAATACAAAAGTAGTATATCAATCATGTGGTTCTCGTAATACAAGCTCGCTTAGTTTGGGGCTCGATGATGCTGTGTGAAAAATGTCCAGCATTATTTATTTATCGAATATTTCAATATTTCACTACTGAAATAACGCCGATATGCAAACTTTAACAAGAACCCTGGTTTGCCTTTCGATGTTATGAAGCGTGTTGACATCAAAGCCCGGTCAGCTATTTTGCAATTCCAAACGAGAAATAATTTACAGTGGTTTGTCAATCCTACCGCACTGAATCGCATTTCGAATACGAAATGTGAACATCCCAGAGCAAAGTAGAGCCGAGTGAGAGGCAAAAATAATCAAATCATTATATTAATATGTATAATAAATGGGTCTTTCAAAAAATACTAACGAAAAAAATAGGTAATACAAAACGTCACAGTGTATCCAGATCACACATTTTTGTGCCCATTTTTTGATGATAATAATAAAAAATTGGGCAATCAGGGGTCAGGACAATTCGTCATGGTACACTTTGGGGGAGGCCGACAGAAAAAAAGTATTCCGTGAGAGGCTTATCTCCAGTGGACTTCTACAGGTTTTTTCATGATTATCATCAATTATGGTCAATTCAATAAAGTCACAAGCAATGAGGAACATAATCTAGCAGTGCGTGGAAGAACATCGATTGCGGCGTTCCGTAGTGACTCGTGGTGATAAAACTTATCTAAGTACCATCTTGGAAGACAAAAAAATCGACTGCAAAAAACCGCATTACAATCCGTAGGCCGTATCGGAGATGATAACAGACAAACACAAAAAAAAAACACACAAAAATACAAACTGAGGGCAAACGCATGTACGGGCTGTCTTCGCAGATAAAACAAGTCTACAAAAGATAGGTACTTGTTAGTTTTCAATACCAATGTCCCAAATTATCTGTGAAGACTATTTGACTCGGGCCTCACCTCGGTTGCCCGCCTGAATACAACACTGAACGTTGTCCCCGTGGTTCCTCTTCACCTAATCTGTGCACTAGAATTTCTTATTACTGTGACCGAAAATTGTTTCCAATTGGCATGAATATGTTTGCAGAATCGATGGCCGAAGTAGAACATATGGATTTCTGTGAATGCCATTGAATTCGGTTGGATGGCAAAATTCAGAGAATGAATGAGGCATTCTGGTGCTCATCGATGGTTCACAATGCTTTAAATAACTGATTATCGTTTTTATTTGGACATTTTTCTTGAAAATAACTAAAATGTAGAACCTTCCAATATTATATTGCATATAACGTCAATAGGAAACATTATTGTCCTACTTTCTACTTTTTTATTTTTTTGGAATATTGGCAGTACCAGCTAAAATGCAGGAGCTTCATAATGCTTAAGAGTAGCTTTACCAACACACGTCGCTATTAAAAGAAAATACATTCTCAGGTTACCATACAATCTTTTGTTAAATTGAAAATGTGTTAGACTCCTAACACATTTTAAATTTGCGACGAACAGTTTTGCTCAGGGAAGCGTCAATTATCAAACCTGCTTTAAGACGTTGCATGCTGAACATAGTGATCGTAGATCGTCTAGTGTGACATAACAGGATAATAATAATAATAATGTAGCCCCAAAAATAGTAATGGATAATATATTATAATAATAATTGTAACTGAATTAAACAGAATTTTCGAATGTAGCTTAGTATTCTCAAAATGGTATATATCGGCCTTGTTCTTTTCTGAATAATATTAAATATTTATATAATATATTTTTACGAGATAGCGATCACATCAATGTTCTGTTTTTTAAATATTGCCTCAATTAACATTTCAATGTCTTGAATAATTTGAAAGTTTTCTTAGGAGAGATTATCACGCGCAGCGAAGCCATGACATGAGTATGAACGGCTAATCTTATTTGTCATGATTGTCTGTGTAACAAAAAGCATCTCAAATACCTACAGCCAGCCCGTCTTAATAATAGGATCGACTTTTAATTCTAATATAAATATCCTTTCAAATGAATTATTTTCTAGCTAGCATATATTTACTTAATTACAAAATAAAGCCCTGTAAGCATACAACCACTTCAAGTTTCCATGTTTCTTTCTGTCGGCCGTCTCTCCGCCTAGGCCCCAACTCGTCACTACGTGAATGCCTTTAATCTACACATGATCCTTAAAGTTTAATTACTTTTCTTTCTAACTCTGCCTTGTTTACGAAGTGGTATTGGTAGTGGAATTGGCCTACCTGCACGTTTGAGAGTCAGGCTGATTTATTCAGAGAGATTATGACGACTTTGAAGAATCCCTTTTATTTCAGATAAATAAGAGATGAATGTACAGCTCACGGAGAAAACTAATTCCTTGAATGGAAAATAATCCTATCAAGGCGTCCCTGAACGAGAAATGCTTTTGATATAGTCAAATAGTAAATATAAGATCTATATTTAGTATTTGACCATGTCAAAAGCATTTCTCTGTTTTTTTAAACAGATAGTTACTATTTATTCAGAGAGATTATGGCGACTTTGAAGAATCCTTTTTATTTCGGATAAATAAGAGAGGAATGTACAGCTCACGGAGAAAACTAATTCCTTGAATGGAAAATAATCCTATCAAGGCGTCCCTGAACGAGAAATGCTTTTGACATAGACAAATACAAAATATAAGATCTACAAACTCCTATAAAATTATGTCTTAGTAACTATCTGTTTCTGAAAATTAAATAGCGATTGCAATCAGCTAACGAATAGCTGTTAATTGATAGAAATGTTATTGTTATTTACCTATATACAAATACGCGTGATCATGAACCTTTAAAACCGACATGCTAAAGTTATGATCGTAGATACTAAGTTCTTCTGGCTGGAAAGTTGCATAAGTTTACAAGTTGTGGGTACTTATCCAGGTAAAGCAAGTTCGTTCGACGAGGCGTCTGCTCGTATTTTCTTCTGCTAGAATGGGCACTGCTAACCTTCAAGAATCTAGCCATGCATACTGTACAGACGAGCCCAACCGACCATGAACTTGCTAATTTGCACATCCCTGGCTAGATAATCTACAGATATCTTACTACTAAATGTTAATATTGTAAACATTAGCATTCACTTTCCACTTCATTTGATATGTGTATAAACCCCAGTTGCGTGACTTTACGCATATGCGGCCAGTAATTTATCATGAGCTGATTTTTGCATTTAGTTCTATAATATTAGAAAGTGTTCGTTTATTCGAATTAAAACGAAAGTTCGATCGATGAACGGTAAAGTTATAAGTTGAAATAGTTACAGTCAGTGAATCACTCATTTTAATTTTTCGTTAATTTTGGCAAAATGTTGTACCCCCGCCCCGGTGTGTTTTTGATCGGTTATTGCAACGTCCCCTACTGAATTTAAGTGACAAAACCTATCTAATAAACACCCTTGAAGTCCTACAAATTGATTGCAAAAACCGCATGTCAATCGGATAAGAAGTTTTGAAGAAGAAGAGGTAACAAACAAACAAACTAGCGCTTATGGCATACGTATATATGGGTTCCTGACGTGGCTAAAACTCATGCACGACGCGAGTGCAATTTGTGCTAAGTAGAGCAAAAAATGTCGATGCTGTTAGTCACAGGTGTTAGAATTTTAGATTGCGGTTAATGTATATTTCCACGTTTAAAATAGCAATTTTCATACATAAATATAATTATAGTCAGGCCTGTTTCCCGGATGAGTAGGCATAGACCAGGGATTTCCACTTGCTACGATTCTGGCATACCTCTATCGCTTCATTCATCCTCGTCCAATCGTTAATTAGATAAATTCTTAGTTTAGTGTAATTATGACCTGGTCTTTTATTAGAATGTCTTCTATTTGGTCAGAATACGTTCGCCGAGGCCTTCCTCTTCTAACTATCCCATTCACGCTCGCCTTTTATACTGGTTTTGTTAATCTTTTATCCATCCTTTCTATAGGCTCAAATCATCTCATCATAGCTATTTAACCCTTTTAAATAGCTATGTAGCATTTTTTTAATGAAAACGTCTTAAAAAATCTCAATTCGTCTGTGTGTATGTTACGCGATATCTTCGCCAATTCTAAACCAATTATTTTTTTTAATTAGGTTATACATTAAGAGACCACCATACAATTTATGACCGGGTGGGTCAAAAATGAAGGGTGAAAAAATAAGGGATGACATTTAATATTGGACTTTTTATGCATTTCTAGTTATTAAAAGTAGTTTTTAATTTTTTTCTAAAAAAAAAAAACATATTAGGTTCCGAACCCTAATCGGGAAAACGGAATCCTTATAGTTTCGTCATGCCCGCCTGTCTGTCTGTCCCTCTGTCAATTGTACCACACCCCAATTCCTCCCTCAGTTTATAGCGTATAAAGATGAAATAAGCTACTACACTAAGTACAGCGTGTTTTCTTGACGTACAGACAGACGGACATTAGCATTAGATAATAGCCATTTAGCTTCAAAAAACTAAAAAATGCATGCAAAAGCATAGCAAATAATTTTGCAAGTCAATTGTATTTAATCCGTTCTCGATATAGAAGATAATTTTCGCTAAACCGATGTTTATTTTTGTTCCTTTTCTGGATATTGTGGTACCACTGTACTCGTAGTTTCAGATAACCACGCTATGGGGAACCAGGGCTATGTCTGTTGGATGTTATTTATTTATTTAAATCAATAAAATATAAATACAGTGCAACAATAATAACAATTATATTCTAAACCTATTATAATATTATTAATATTGCGTCATTCAACACAATATTATCAGACATGTCATACAAAATTTATCGAACCCAGACAGCAATTTGACCGCTCGCCTAAATCAATGTCGAGTATATTACGTTCTTGCACGTCATAGCATATTAAGGCTTATCTACTCGTAGTCAAGCTCGCCGCACGCCGCAGGCTAAACTACGTTCAGCTCATGAATACAAAATAGTTACTCGTAAAGGTACCACTCAGCTACGAAGGTAAACTGTCATTTCCTAGAGAACAGTATTTTGTATTGAAGCGCCCCTAGTGTTGTGTGGTGATAAAACCTTGGAGCCTTACCTCTAAGGGTCCGGTCAGACCGACGCGGTGCCTGTGGCGGTGGCGGTTTTGGTGGCGATCAATATATTCACTGGAACTTTGACAACCACTTGACAACCTTGATCGCCACCTCAACCGCGACAGTATGACCGGGCTCTTAAAGACTTATTACCCCTCTTATAGGGAAGTATATCATTATACTTCCTCTCTGTCCTTCACATAACAACTCCTTACGTCGCTGAAAAACTCTTAACATAATTCTGGATTTCTATTCGAAAAATGTTCATATAATACAAACACGATACTGAGACATATAAGTGAAAAAAAATGTGTAGTAGCGCTTTTTTGAAATGTGTAGATGCGTCTTATTTAACTAATCACCGTAATATATTTTACTTAATTTTGGCAAAAAAATTTAGATGAGCCCTTTTTGAATAGGATGTCAGTATTGTGACTATATTTAAATGTCTCTCGCTGCTAGAAAATGTCTTCGTGGGGAAGATTTATCTGTTAATGTTGAATATGACTAAAACATTGTCACGCTGAACATTTCTTGCCTCGAGTTGCGTGAGACAACACGGGATGTAGGTAATCCAATCGCTGGATTCATCGGAAATAGGAATATCGTGGTACTGGCTCACCGCAAGCTTGGTAACCCTGTGTAACGTCTGTGGTCATCAATTTCGCAGAGGTCGGTGCCTCGTGGCTGTAGGTTCTATCACTTGAAAGTCTTGGTTTTTTAGGATTCCGTTTTGTTTTTCCAAAATGGTGTAGTCCATTTTCTACTTTTAAGCCAAAAGCAGTACCTAATATTTATTAAAAATTGTACCCAAAGGGCCATAAAACCGTTGAAAAAATTCAATTATCTTGTTACTAGCTTCTGCTCACGGCTTCGCCCGCGTGGTGTCCGGATAAAAAGTAGCCTATGCGTTATTCTGATGTAAAAGCTGTATTACTGTAAAGTTTCATCAAAGTCCGTTCAGTTGTTTTTGCGTGAAAGAGTAACAAACATCCATCCTCACAAACTTTCGCGTTTATAATAGTAGTAGGAAGTAGGAGTTCTGTTATGGTTATGATGGAACCTATTGGGCGGAAATGAAGATCTCGATGGCGCGGCGGGTGAGTAGCCAGCTGATGCGGGTTCGATTCCCGCTGCGAACAAATGCTTGCATGGTCTGCAGATATTTATTTCGGATCTGAGTGTTGTGGTACCACCGTACTCGTAGTCCCTGATACCTGATACACAGGGGTCAGGACTATGTATGTGTCTATTGGGGGTTAATTTATTATTTCATAGGTTTTTTCGTATAACATAGAATTGTTGTACCTAGTCTATACAATATAGTCGCTCGATAACGTTAGCTGACGTGAAAAATATTTTTGTTATTAGCCTTGAGCTCGATGATTGTGTAAACATTTTGAATATCTGACGTATCAAGTAGGTATCTCAGTTAAGGCGTTTGTTCATAGGCTTGTAATCTGTAACGTCATATTTTATCTGATCCATTTTTTGTAAACGAGTGAGATTACATGATAGGCATATAGTCGCGTCGAAAACGTTACGCCGAAGTTAAGACCAAACTTTACTTATCTGAACTCAGGAATTCACTCTTCTATCAAGGGCACTTTAACAGAACGTTTTCACAAATCGTTTATTCTAAATACGGATTAGTTACTCTTGGTCCACGAACAGCCTCGCCTTTCTATAAAAGCTATTACTAAGCATCTTCTCAATAGCTTATCGCCTCCGATTCAACTTTGAGATTCAAACTCTCGCACAATCTGTACTCAGGCGAGGTTTAATATTAATATTATTTAATCTGGGCGTATAAATCTTCCAGCTTGCTTACCCTATTTAAATATTAATTGTATCTTGAAACTCGACAACTTTAAACAAAATTCTCTAAACCTGTTATACTGTTATATAACAGGTGTCTATATTGTTGGGGTACACCTTAATACTTACAAGGATATTTCGTTATACTTTCTGAAAAAAAAAAAACATTATAAGGTAATTCTTATAATACATATCTTTACCGCAAAGAGCCCGAATAAGATTTTATTTGTTTGTTATCGACAAAGATTAACATATTGTTGAGCTGTTTTTTTGCAATTGTTTTCTATGAGTTCTAGGATGATTCGATATGTTTTATCGCCACGTGTCATTAGGGGGCACTGCAAATTATTTACAATAGTTTGTTCGTTCAGCCTTTGCTGAGTTAAGGTCTCATCTCTATCCTGGCCATCTTGTACGAGCCGAATCTGTACTGCTCATCTACTGTCCTCACTATCTCGTCTGACCATCGAGTAGGTGTGATCTGCCTCGAGGCTGCTTTTACCGATTATTAGGCAGTTTTTGGCTATCGAACTTTTATCTTAGTGCTATCTACTCAACTATTTAAGAGCAATTGCCCGTTCAGACAGGCGCTATTCACGCAGCCATAACGAATTGTACTTTACCATTCACCGGTATAAATCAAGCGGCAAATTCTAAGACGTGACTGACTGCATTATTTTAACGGAATGACCTTAGTATTAAATTAAGGACCTACGTTGTGATTGTCATAATCAGCATAAATTCTACTAATCATGACACGACCGACGCGGCGGTCCCTCGCCCGGGCTTGACGTTCCAAATGGTAACCATTTAAGGCGCTGATGGCTTGTTATTAAAGCCCATGAAAAGCTGGCGTTGACGTTAATGAGCCCTGCCTATTGTTGCGTTAGAATGAAATAGTACCATTTTATTCCAGATTGAACCTTTGTGATGACTGATATTTATTGCTCAGTCGTTGATTATGAAGTTGTTACGATGAGCGCTGATCATAGGTTCGGCAGTTTCCTGTTTTCGATCCGATGTAGAACTGAAACCAGTGAAATACGGTGCACTCATGATCTGTAATTAATTTGATTTATTGTGAAAGATAATTAAATGTATTGAAGAAATCATTGTGAGGAAATCACAGAAAAGTAAAGGAGTTTATAATTCGTGTGAGAAATAGAATGGTCCAAGATAAAAATCTAGCCTCATCGTGACTGAAATGTAACAAAGTTTTATCTACATCTAGACTGATAATAATGATAACGTGGATCACCGCAACGCGCTTATTGAAGATTGAGGTCATTTTTTTTGCCGTGTCTAATATACTAAACGTGAGTGAGTGGATAGTAGGTAGGTTGGTTTCATTCGCTTGATTGTTCCGAGGATGAGTCAACTGTTTGCGTCACACACAATGTTGCGGACTTGCAGATTCCCAATTGACAGTCCACGCGTGTTTTTTGCTTGTAGCGCGCGGATATTAACTACGTGCTTGGAACGAAAGACTAGACTGTCCATAGTGTACTTCCTAACATGCCTTATATTAGATAAAAGTCTACTTTCTATAAACATTACAACGTGTCGGCAGAAACAAACACGCTTTTTCATCTTTCGACTCTTAATTGAAAGGTAAAAGGTTCTCACACTTACTTAACCTGATACCTTTTTTCTGTAATACAGTTATACAAATGTACATTACCTTGAGTAGATACCTACTCTGGTTTTTCAATTAGGGATCTGACCGAACTCGGGTTTGTAGTCACGCGGGAATCTACAACCTCGTTTCGAATGGACTTTCGGTGTACGGTACATAATATAAGGGCCTTTTGGATTGCCAGTGAAATAATTAATTTCTCCCAAAAGACATCGCGTCCTGCCTAGTTTGACCAGCTGAGTCACGACAAGGGTATAATGCGGGTTCCCTGAGGCTTGACGACTACGAATCTATAAATATACATATTTAGCACCATTTGGTTAAATTTATAACCGAAGTCATAAATCATCGATCACGAAACGGGTACTCTTCGGTTCATTTAGTTCGCCGACTCGTATTCTTATTTATAAAGGTTTATATATTTACTTTTTAGGTAAACAGCGGATGTACATAATTAAAAGATAAACTTATAAAAACAAATAAATGCCAATAAAAGGTTTTCACGTCGTTAAACAACTTAGAAACAAACAAAGTTTGAACAGCCTGCATTAGCTAACATGTTCTATGGAAGGTAGTTAAAAATAATAATAATGTAACAACCTACTTATCAATACTTAACAAAAACAAAACAAACAAACACGCTCACGACTGTATTCCCCATTGTGGACATCCTCAGATACACACTCAGTGAGTAAATCTTTGAGGATACCAAGTAGGGGGTAGTCAGAGGCACGTCCAAACATAACATTTGGTACATGCCCGCGTTTTGCAATTAGTAAGCATTCCACGTGACAGATTGCAAGCCCATAATACTTACTTATATGATATTAATTAACACGAAAAGAATTTTCTGCTCAATTGCTGCTTCTAGATAGATCTAAGTCTTAGTTTACAGAACCTTAGTTTATTTGCTCGTTTGTGATCAATAGCCCGGCACGGCAACCTAGTAGGTAAGATTCCATTTGGAGCGTATTCCTACATTTGTCTTCATCGCGCGTGAATGGTTCGGATCCATGTATCGTAATGTAAGCTGGGGGTAACAGCTTATTTTATGTGGTTTGTTCTATTTCGAGCTTAGCGATCTTATATTATGTGAGTTTGTAAGTTTAATCTACCTATTAAGAGGCACTGCTTGAACAAATTCAAACCAACCAACTTGCGTACTTTTCGATAATAAAGAGCAATAACACTTAATTTTACAGGGAAATATAGGGCTTTCATCACTAACTAACTGAAATATAATATATACAGTCGTATATATTACTATTATATAATATAATAGTAATATATACGATCAATTTCTTTTCATCCTATCAGATCTACAAAAAGAGTTGAACAAAATTTTTTACAAAAGAACAAAGAGTTTTTTGCAACTTTTCAATCAAAAGGCTTCGGCTACAAAGTAACTTATTATTTCGGGCATTCAACGGACATAATGACCATTATTTCGTAACAAACAAGCCGAGTAAATGAATCGGTGAAGCAGATTATGTTTTCCTTGTTAGGTTTTATTGGTAGCTCGACAAGCAGCTTTAGAGTATAATAGCCGATGTCCTTGCATATATTTTTGTATCATCCTTATTGTTCCCGGGCCGTTATAAGAACCTGATTCCGCTCAAATAGGTGTAGGAGCTACACCTTCTTAAATTTTTTTTTTTACTTCATTTAATTAAATTTTAAAAATATAGAGTGTTCCCAATTTGTTGAGATGTTTTTCTGTGACTTCGTTGCACATTTACGGAGCCAGTCGCTTCGATTTCGATGCTGTTTTTGTTTGTATGAAAGCTGTTGTCTGCGAGATGGTTCTTAGCTATGTTTGGTGGAAATAAGCGCAGCCGTTATCAATGTCGGAAATACATGTCAAGGGTTTTTAAATTTAGCAAAACAATATGTGTTTTATACCAACCTATCAGTACCTTAACCACGCTGCCAGAAAACTTATGATCTATTTATGCTTAATCTATATTTATACTATTATTAGAATTAGGCTCTGTCTCGAACAGAGTAAAGCTCGCGAAACTGGGACTATTCTTCTTAAGGTTAAGGTTCCATCTCTAATATCGGACCGCTGGCTTCAATCTACTTCGGATATATAGTTATAGAGGTCAGTGTTGACTCTGTGTTTTTCCTTCTACATAAAATGTGCTTAACGCGGCCACAAAATGAATAAACGGTTTCACTATTAAGGCACCAAAAATGTTTTTACGTTTCCGCTTATCGCTATCATTACTGCGCCCTGTCCCTGATGGCGTATTGACGATATCAATTTATTTCATGAGCAAATTTAGGTATCGCGTGGCGAACGGGCAATCAGAGGTGTGTTTGTCGAAAATAACAGCCCGTTGTCAAGTGTCTAATGCGTAAGTTAGCGTTTCATAAAAACGCAAAAAGGCCGTCAAACTACTAAATTCCGCCGGTCGTCGCAGCGGGCAAGTGGCTACCTTTTGTTTCTCATGTTTAGTATGCCATATCGAGATTCGGTTTACCGTTCAAGAAGAACTAAATACGAATGATCGGCATCGTTCGCTAGTAGCCGTTGAGATGCCTCATTATGTCTTCGAGACTAACGTAGCGTGGTTTGACACGCCTTAAGGCTCGTAGTTCGCTCTAGTCAACCAACTCGGGTGAACGTTTGTCTAAGAGCCAGGCTTTGGGTATTTTAATGACGTCGTTAAGTGCCGCGAAATTAATATTTTATATTCCAAAGCTTACATTACTTAGGGCCATTTTAAAACTAATAAATGTTACTTTAACGGAAATTTGACTTTAACGGAAAGTCTTCACAATGAAGTGACTGTTAAAGTTTCTGTAATGGTTTAAAGCTCCCATACCTGCAGGTTTTTTTTTAAAACAACATAATTGGCAAACAAGCATACGGCCCACCTTTAGGTAAGCATTTACTACCAGCTTTTACAATAGGTGTTCCCGTTATTACTAAGCTTTGAGTGGTATGCCACTGGCCAAATGTTTTATTACCAAGATTTAATTAAACTTCTTTGACGATTATCTTGTGTAACTAATTTTATGATCGAATCGATCACAAAGAAGACCGGTATTCATCAAAATTTTAGTAGTAGTCAAATCAACTGATAGCATTGTGTAAAATACAATTATTTAATTATATTCTAATATTAAGTTATTTCTTACTCCTTAGTTATAAAATAAACAGTTAAGCTAAACAGTGTTTTATTTTATTCTATTGAACTTGAAATTACATATAGTATCAGAAAACGACATAGCAGTGTTCAGTTAATCAACTGTTCTGAACTGAACTGTTCAAATCTTTTTAGTTAAGGCCTTTAAAATTTGTTTACCTCTTATAATCGGTGCCGGTAAAATAACAGGGATATGTGTACAAGCGGACAATGCATCAGTTATTTGCTTCAATTTTTTGAAGATTTCAATTTACCTTGTAGGCTGCCTGCCCGTTTTCTGCATAGATACAGCTAGATAACTCATTATTGTACACCACATAATGTGTTGCTTACAAATTCAAACAGAGCACATTACAAGCTAATCGTGGGAGTACAATGGGTATTATCGCTTATAGCGATCTCTTCCATTCAACACACACCTTACACCACAAATAACCAACAAAAACAAGTTTATGTTTACTCTTGAAACACCAGATAAAACAAATTGAAAACTAAAATGGCACCGTCGTCGAAGCAGAAAATTTCTTGTACCAATACGTAGACATTCGTTTGTGTAACTTTTTGCTGTTTTCGAAGATTGTTGTCGAAGGAACGTGTTTATTGGACCAAAGTTAGATTGAAATAAAATGTTCTAATAACGCTTCGAGTACCTATGTGTACATACATAGGTAAGCGTCACCAACTGGTTACCCCTATGGGGTTTAAAGACTGAACTTAAAATTATAATAAATTTATTATAATTTAAAATTATAATAAATTTATTATAATTTTTATTTAATTTAAGACTAAATACAGTAGTTGTGTATTTAGTCTTAAGTTACATTTCTGACACAGAATAAACGAAAATAAACAAAATAAACAGAATAACGATAGATCAAAGTTTAGACCCCCAGAAGAGTATTTTTTTTCATGTTATCAAATCTGACATCATGTTTCGCTTAACTTTGCTTTCATATTATTTCATTACTTTTCTAGCTGGCTAAGCATGAGCGCCGTTGTCTACTAAAGAGAAGACAAAAGTTAATTTTGTACCTTTTTTCCGTCAAACAAAAGAGAGGGACAGAAGTATATTTTGTTTTCTATTCCAAAATTCAAATCGTTGTCTTGGGTGATCGTGCTACTAGTCCAGATTGCATCTAAAGATGTTCTAAGAAGCCTTTTTGATGAACCATCGAATATTTCGTCTATTCCGCTTTTTTAATCAACCAGCAATATACAAATGATGATGAATTGTAAATAATGTTTTATTAGAAAGGCCAATTTAGTATAGAAGATATACAAAAGATACTTTTTTGAGTTTTTTTTCTTGTGAAATTTAATTTACCTATTTAGATAAGTATGGGACTTTATCTTTATCTAGTTATTACTCGTGTGTTACAATTTAGTCTCGTTCGTTTACTTTTAGCCCATTTTCGGTGAGTTTTAATTTTTTTGACGTTTTAGTTAGCTTTTACGGCCATTGGGAATAAATAAAAACGTTGTCAATTGTTTCTGAACTGTATACGTATTTTCTGTTTATGGGATTAAAAAAAGATCGGAACTATCATTTGACTACCTTTATACAAGAATTTGGCCCCTGATATCATCATAAATCACAAGTAAACCTCGATTGCCAAGGCTAGGCCACGGTTAATATAATTATTACATTCAATATATATCGACTCTACATTATCGATTTTATAATAAAACGTTCTGCTCTAGTGATCCCATTAAATATTAAATGTAAACCTAATACGCAAGAACAAAGAACCGGAACCACGTCGAGGCATCAAACAATTTTTTTTTCTTTTGTTATATTATAATCAACCCTCTCAACATCCGAACGTTGTAAAGAGTTGGTCTGTATCGTCCCCCTGTTTGGTATTTTCTAAATAACCCTCGTTTTTTATTTTGTTAAGAAAGTATGTGTGATTTAACCATATTTGCTTTAAACGAGAAACGTAACCGTCTTTGTGATATTGGTAGTTGTTATTCCATGTAAACAAAGATTTGTGAGACAAAGAGCATTTCTGTTGGATGACCCGCTTTAGCAGCGGCTAAATCGATACGCATGTATATAGTTCTATTTTTTTGTAACGATAATGGATAACGTTTTTGAAACTATCATGACTATGGTGATATTTTTTACTAAAAACGGGTTATTTACCATGATTTGTGATTTTTTATGTTTCCCGATATTTCGAGCACAGTTGCATGTAGCTCAGAAAGTCACAAATCATGGTATATAAATTTAAATTTATTAAATTTAATTTAAAATTTTTAGTTAACATCATGGTAATGAATACCCTACGTTTCACTCTAATCAGCCGGTAACACCCACTGCTGAGCCTCTTCTCTATAACGCCACTCCTGGTGGTCTTGTGCCAGCCGGATCCACTGCTCACCTACTGCCCTCACAATAAAATCTGACCAGCGGGCAGGTGGTCTGCCTCGTCGCCGCATATCTCTCGGCCATAATTCTGTGACTGTTTTGGTCTATCAGTGGTCCTCCCGCTTTGCCGCCTTCGTTTCACTACATTAGATAAAATAAGGCATAGGTAATGTATGGACTCAATACATTCATTGAGTCCATACATACTACTAATTCAAACATTTGTTTACGAGATTTTATTTGCACTTGTGATGGACTCTATTTTCATAAGATGATTGCTCGCGAATCATATAACGTTTGTGATATCGCAAATATAACATCTATGTTATTGGATTAATAGAAAAGGCAGAACGGAGTCGTCACAGGGATAATTAATTAAATTATTGTTATCCCTACAGATTCTAATTGTAAGGGATAATCGCGTACTGTGTATCTAAAGTTATGTTAAGTCCTTTCATGAACACGAGCTTATATACAATGTGTCTCGTAGAGGACTAAGCACGCCGAATCCTTTCACCATACTGGTCCTTTCACAATTAGTAAACAGGTCACCACCATACTTCAACGTGGTCAGATCGCTGACCTAACGCAGGGTGAATATAATAAACGCATGATTTTGCATAAATAAATTTATGCAAAATTATGACGCAGCCTGTATTATCCTAGCACTCACTAGAATGTGACAAGGCTTGACTTTTCGCTTGTCTAATGTCAAAAACATGTTATCTCGTGCAAACATATTCGATTTCACTTTTTCCCGCTAAAGCGCTCTCAAAAATTTCATGCAAGGTCCGTATTCTACCTACAGTGGAGATATGAGTTTCCTGTGCTTTTATCCTTATAACTCGATCTTTAGATACGAATGCCCAAAATCATAAACGATGCTGTAAAATATATTTTTATTGACGTTGTTGAAACATGTTGTTGGAACATCTTCAATGTTTATCGTTTATAAATGTAAATTTTTGACTACTTTTGTCAATAATCGTAGTAGCGTATCTAAGACTTAGACATATCAGATTATTCGCCTATGCAGCATAAAATATTTCCTTAAAATAACATTAGAATTAAAATCCGCCGCAAATGACGTATTTTACTTTAGGTTCAGGCTGGTAGAAATAATACCCTACACACTGGCATAATGTTGCTAGATTTTCAAATTTTTTCAAATCGTGCTTCCCTGAAACTTCCTCAAGGGCCGACTAATTGAAGGCACTTTTTGAACTGTAAATGTGTAAGCTGAAATCAAAAGTAAATTTCTAATTCCAATCGGACATTCTTTTCGCTCCATTATTTTATTATCTTGACCTTCAGGAATATACTTTGTTATTTATAGACCATAGTTACTATTTATAACTCGGTCAGCATTGAAATTGTTTTTCTTGAAAAAATATCTTGCCTACGTTCCCATACAGACATTATTTATTGTCGTTATCTGTTCTGCGCCATGCCGTAAAAGTAAGCCTTTGAAAGTGGTAGCTGCTAGGCATAATGTACGTCATATCGAATGATTTACGATTTTGTTGTCTTCGCAGGTCCGCCATCGACAACGTGAAGAAAGCGAAAGTCGCCATTAAGAAAATATCACCCTTCGAACATCAGACATATTGTCAGAGGACACTAAGGGAAATAAAAATCCTAACGCGATTTAAGCATGAAAACGTAAGACACTTTTTATCCCCCACAATGAAGTTTTTGAGACGGCACAATTTTTATACGCTCTTTGTTTACAGATAATCGATATCCGAGATATATTAAGGGCCGAAACTATTGATCAAATGAGGGACGTCTACATCGTACAGTGCCTAATGGAAACGGATCTATACAAATTGTTAAAAACACAGGTAATTAGCAAACTCCATTCTTCGTTTGATACTCAAACGAGTACCATATCCGGTAGCTCCTCCGAAAAGACATGTAGCTACCGGATATGGTACCAACACAAAACTGGGAACCCAATCACCTCAAAGACAGTGTAAAAAGTCTATAACACATAGACGGTAAAACGGTAATTGGTATTATAATATAAATAAATAATGCTGGACATTTTTCACACAGCATCATCTAGCCCCAAAGTAAGCAGAGCTTGTGTTATGGGAACTACATGACTGATATACTACTTATATACTTTTTTTTTGTAAATACATACATATTATACATAGAAAACATCCAGATCCCGAGACAAATATTTGCATATGCAAAAATTTTTCCCGCGGCGGGAATCGAACCCGCAACCTTCTGCGTCTCAGGCGGGCCTTCGCCCACTTCGCCACAGAGATCGTCACAGAGGGATTATGTACTCGCTCCACAGTGACCTGCAAACTTTTTCGGTAGCGAAGCAAACTCTCATGCACTTATCCGAACACACTTTTCTCTGGTAATCAATACGAATACTATTCAACCGCAAAGTCTAAATAATTGAAATACAAGTTTTTACGAATTCACGATGTATGTTTGTTTCAGAAATTAAGTAACGACCACATCTGTTACTTTCTGTACCAAATCCTCCGAGGACTCAAGTACATTCACTCGGCTAATGTGCTTCACCGGGATCTGAAACCTTCCAACTTACTTCTCAATACCACATGTGATTTGAAGGTACGTTTCTTTCTCTCCAAAAGTTGACAAAACTACAATCTAGATCTTTTTTTGGCAAAAGTTACTGTGTGTAGGTGTCTTTATGATCTTCGTGCTCCGTCCTCGGCGTCTTTACGCTGAATAAGAACTTTTTATTTTGGCATGATTTTTCTTTGCTTTGACTTTCGGGTTTAATCTATTTTATTTTCATCTCATAAATTTGTTTTACAACGCGCAGCATAGTTCAATGTAAAATGGCGCTCTGCTATAAAATAGTGTGCTTATTTACTAGATCTCAAGCAAACATATTCTATGAATCATTGTTTAGTTAAGTGTTACTAACTTACATAATGCAAATAAATGACAAACATCTTTCTTTCAGCTGAAACGATTAAGAATTGCTATAAAGTGCGGCCAGTGTAAAACAGTATTAAATACCCGCGAAAAAAATAAATCTCTTATGGCAGTCGAACTTGTTATAATGAGCACAAATTGGAAAGCGCGTTTCGATACTCATGAATGGAGTTATCAATTTTGTATCTATACAAAATATTAAAAGCTAGGAGTTAAGGCCTAAAATATGAAATACTATTTCCAAACTGAGCTTTGATAGCATGAGCGTTGTAATCTAGACCTAGGTGGCCACTCAGGTGAACTATGGGGAAAATAGTCACTTTTGTTCATCTACATAGGCAAAAAAATATTCCTTCTGGTACATCTATCTGGACGTGTCATCCAGATAGCTAGACCACGTGGATATATTATTCTGTAGTTGTATCGGACTAACTTCCATAGAATACTGTAGTATGGTATCATGTAGAACTCCATAGGATACAAAGTAGTAATTCCTTCCCTGGGTTTAATTAGATTTCTGGCACTCGGACAAAAACGGACATTTCCGGGTCCAAGACAATATTTGGAGCTTCGGTCGAACCACTCTTTATGAGATGTGATTTTCCTGTGTGGGATAAGTCAATTCAGTGACTGGCTGGACTTTATTTCCGGGCAGAAAATAAAGTCCAGCCAGTTATATACAGAATATAAATTACTTGCACGTCATAATATAGACCACATCATAGAAAATGGTTTTCGCAAGTTTTGGACTTAAACGAATGTCCCTTTTATCTGGTCCACGTGCCATAGGAAAATTAGTGAAGTCGAGGTTTGCTTAAATTATTTTATAGCAATATATATTGCTTAAAATAATTTAATAGGTTTAATAGGTATAAAATAATTTAATAGCAATATAATAGGTATCCGTTACTTTAAATGAATTCTGTTATGGTAATACGAAATCATTCTTTAATATTTTCTAAGTATTGCTCGTTAGTAAAGTTTGGAGTTTCGTAGTAAATTAGCTGGCGTGTCCCAATTAAATACTTTTGATTAAGAAACACGGCATCCCTCAGTCAGTGCTTAACTTTATTACATAAAGAAGAATATTATTTCTTGCCCTCACCGGCGAAATTTCGTTTAAATGTTGATTGGCCGAAATACATACTTAAATATAGCTTTACCTTTCGAATTACGAACTTTTTTTACGTCGAAAATTGATATTAACCGGGATGAAAGGTATATAAGTTTGAGGTGATAGATTGTTTGATGGTTACCATTTATCTCGAAATAGATTATTCGATTACGATGCGGTTTTTTTTAATCGATTTGTATGACTTAAAGGATTGTTCTTAAATACGATCATAAACTCATTATGCTTAATAGCGACGAGATACGTGATGAAAAACATGCCGGTGTTTACAATTTTGTAAACATTAATTAACTTGTTCCGGGATACTAATTAGAAAATACTCCTAATGTCCTGCAGTTTAACTAAATAGTTAAACTGCTTTTTAAAAAATAGCCGAGTGAGTATTTTCTAATTAGTTTCCCGGAACAAGTTAATTAATTTTTACAAAATTGTAAATTGTTAATATATATAAGTGGGTAATATATATTAATAATATATATTAGGTAATATATATTAATTTGTAATGTGCAATTGTAATGTACACTATACTATTTTAAAATACAGTGGAATTTTGTATAACAAAACTTTTGTAGCTGCGGAAAAGCTGCGATACAAAGCTTTTCCTAGCTTAAATAATTCAAACATGTGTTCTACATTCTTGATGCATAATTTATTCTACTGAGGACAAATATGAATTCACAATCACCATTCTGCTCTACCAAATGAACTGATTATGAATATTTGATACGTTATTGTCTAAATTCTCTTATAATGTTAAAAGCGTCTGTAGTGCTTGTCCACTAACATAATATTTAGCTTATAAATTAAATGAACTAATAATATAAACCGAAAATTATTCACGAGTTGGATTATGTGTCCCCTAAGGTTAATAAATATTTATGAGGCCTTGTGTTTCTCTCAGCCTTAGATTAAAGCAAGTTTATTTTGTGTCTTGCTTTAATCTAACGCTGAGAGAAACACAAGACACAGCCGCTTTTAATGTTACCATAGATATTAAGCAACACACGTATATGATAAAGACAGATCTAATGATTTTATAGAATCTTGTGATTTGCCTTAAGTGTTAACGCTTGTTTTTACACATTAAAATCCAAATAACCCACGTTTTACATATAATAACCCAAATACAAAAATCTAATTTGTGTAAAGACATGCCCAGTCCATCTTCATGTCAGAAACCACTGATTTTACATGCTGGTATTACAAAACCAGTCTTTAACAAGCCTACCGATTTCGCTCGTGGTGGTGCCACACAATAGAAAGCCTATGTGTCGGTCCAGGATTTGGACAATATATTTCCCAAACTTCATTCAAATCAGCATAGCCGCTACAAGGATTGTATTGTATGGTTATACCATACTTAGTTTCGCCCCCGGCGTACCAAGCGGGAGGTCGCGGATTCTAGACCCGCCGTATATTCGTTTCTGATATATAAGATGTAATAAAACAACTCCCGGAAACTTAAACAGAACGTTCCTATTTTCCATCACCGATAACAGTTACTTATGGGAGTTTTCGAGGTAACTCACACTCGCAACACACATCTACAACTAAGCTTATTGGTGGTACTTACCCTATTTAGTTTTACCTTTTATATTTAGTGTTACCTAATTTTATTTTTTTGTATAAAATTATATTTGTTTACTGTAGACCGCAACTTCCTAAGCTACTATTACTGTTTGTAAAAGTCCTAGTGTGGAGAAAAGAGCATAACCTATGGTGCTGTTATATTAAAATTAGACTATTTATTACTTACCTACGTAGAGATAACAAAATATGTACCTACGATATCTGTTTGAGATAGCAATACACATTTCATTTCATTTCAAAGTTTAACAACAATTAAAAAGTGTTTTAACTTTATCCTGTTTTAAATTCCTATTTCTGTTGAAAGCTCGTATATTTGTGTTGTATTCAGAGGGCAATGACTTTTCGTTAAGTTAAAATTTATTTTTCCAGACAACTTTATTTCTGTTTTTCGTTCTCGTGCTTAAATCCTTCCCTTTTACAGTACGCTTACAGTCGCATGGAGAGAAAGTGCGATCTTTCTAAAATTCACGTTTTGTCCTTTTGGTGCTGATTCTCTAGTACACCGACTAAACATAATTAAAACTGTTGCTGTCTTTTAATGATGGCGCACGCAAGAAAGAGATGGCAAGAATTTTGCTCATGTCAAATTATTTAACGTGCCGCTCTTCTTCGTGTTTATAGTTAGCATGTTTTGAAATCACGACTGGTTTTTATGCAAAACTTAAATCTTACTAATTTGACATCACTAAAACTGTTGCTATTTCTTTCTTTTGTTACTATTAATAAAAGAGAGCAATAGATAAAATTAAGTTTAGTTTGTGTACAAAAGAATTGACGCCATTGTCAGTTTTCAGTGATTCGTCGTTTTTAAAAATAATTTGATATTTAGCTTGCTTTATGAATGCAACGGTATTTTTTTTTCAAGCTAGCAAAAGGAACGATCTTAATTTTCTGTTCCGTGAATCCGGAATTCCGGAATTAGAATTAAGTGTGGTAGCTGTTATAATAAATCCTAGTTTATAACTAAAGAACACGTACGTTTTTAAACCTGCAAGCAATTTTCTTTTTACTGCAGCTCTTATTTTTTTCCATAACATTATTTTCGCAGAAAATGTCTTCTTTAGACATTATATTGTAGCTTTGTTGCATTTTGTAAATTTTGACAGAGAATTTAAGATCAAACAATATTTTATTATAATTTTGTTGCTGTGACATAGAATAAAATAAGACGTTTGTTCTGTTCAACTCTCTCGTAAATTAATTTGTAGTTACGTTTAAATTCTGAGGATCGACGTTACAAAAGGTATAAAAGCAACTGATTAAATTATTGAGATGAATTCCTTTAAACACGACTTAGTAGATTGTCAATTAATATTCGAGCAAGCTTTATTAAAGCAGTCATTAAGTCAGGCTAGGTAGATTGATTTACTTTTGAGGTAATTAATACCAACAAATGAAAACAATAGTTAACATAATTATAAGTTTAACGGGTCTTTATCGCGTTTACCTTTTTTATTATATTCCCGACGTTTCGACTGAATTGCAACAGCCGATAAAGACCCGTTAAACTTATAATTATGTTATCTAATCGCGAAAGTTTGAAAAGTAACAATAGTTAACTTAAACGAATTAATTAAAACTAAAAGTTATGGATTACATTACAAGATCTAAACTGGAAATTATACAATTCCTTTGTAATTTTATTTAGTCGTTAAGGACAGTGTCCTGTTATTAGCTTCAATATCTTCTGTTAAGAGTATGTTATCTATAAATGTACTGATCTAAAAAAACGCTCACGACTGTATTCTCCTTGGTGGACATCCTCAGATACATACTCAGTGAATAGGTCTTCAATGTTTTTTTTTTATTCGTAGATATGTGACTTTGGGCTGGCGCGTGTGGCCGACCCCGATCACGACCACACCGGCTTCCTGACGGAATACGTCGCTACACGCTGGTACCGCGCACCGGAGATCATGCTCAACTCAAAGGTTAGTCCTATACACTTCTCTAACTCATATGTACTCGTTACTATGTCCTATGTACTGTCTCAGGAGTGGGCTGGGTTAATAATTATATCGTTTCACCCTTGAGATTGAAAAGAGATCATTATCACACGAAATCCATGGTCGAAAACGCCGCGACTCTATGCTAAGGCAACGCATGCTCCACAAATTGCAATCAAGCCTACTTTGAGGTTTATTTATCAAACATTCGCGTCATACAGGTCACTCCTCCTCCTCCTCCTCCACCTCTTCCTCTCACTAAAGTTTCAAAAGCGAAACGCATTTCATGGTTTCTTTTCAGGAACTCGTAGCTTTTTAAATTGAAACGCTAGACATCCTTTGACGAGCGGGGGTAGGCGCGATTCTACACAGTAAGTAAGAATTTAGTCGTACGTTTATAAAGCAAGCCTTTCGCTTATAAGAGTTGCAGTATAAAATACTAAATGAAAGAAATTTACATTTAATTTACAAATTTGTCATTACTCCTGAAAGTTATAATGTTGATGCCAACATTTTTAACATAACGCGCCCAAAATGAAATAAGATCATCTTTGTCACAAAATTTAATTTATTTGAGTGAATTTTCGTAATAACGATATTTGGAGTTACTGGAATTCGGCGAGGGCTGGATGTTTGCGGCACTTTGATAATATTCGCGTCTTGCGACAAAGGCCGGGCTTACTGCCATATCTTGCTATCTCCGTGATAATATCGAGCTTTAAGGCACTTGACAGCTAAACAAACCATTAATAACCTACATTATACCTATAGTTAATCTTGGGATCTTCATTTCTAAATTCAGTAAAAACCTAAACATAACACTACGCTTATTCTCATCGGGATTTAAAAAAAAACAGATTATTTGCAATAAAAATGGAAAACGCATTTCACTCGTGCCAGCATTTAATCTAGAAAAACAGGCGGTGCGCACTAAGCTTTTAATAAGTCTGATGCATCGGAATGAAGAGAACTTTTTAATTTCCATTATGAAGCTAGAAAAACAAAACCGGCCGTGCAAAGTGTATTGCTCTAGTACTAAAAAGGACTTACAACGTCATTTGTACAAAGAGCTAAAAATAGTGGATTCCAGCTTGGTTCCGCATAAAAGGCTTCGTGTGTCGGGTGTTCCCAGATAATTCCCATATTTTCTATGTATATTATGTATGTATTTTCGAAAATAAAAGTATGTACAAGCTATGCTTAGTTTGGGGAAAAATGACCAATGAAAAATGAAATTACATACGCGCAACGGGATGTTTCCACAATAGGGTTTTTACTTTTTTTTAAATATACAGACCAATATTGTTCCTCCATTTTTCTCATGCGTCCTAACTTATTCCTATGATAAAATAAAATATCCTCTCTGACATATTTTCATTATCATTAATAACTACTATGCTACGCATAATCTCCATTTATAATTCTGACCGCATAAAGGAACACGCGATTGCTCAATCTCTTCAGTCCACTTAGCAAATGGTCTGCAAAATCTCCGTTTGCCCTCCCGACAACCATTTTGTGTAAATACGAGTGCCGAACACTGTACTACAATAACTTGTGTCATGAGTCCACGGGGACTGAACCCTATTACGGCGGAATGTTTTAAAGGCAACCAATAGGCCTTTTTCGTCCGACGGACGACCTTTGCGCGAGCTATGTTGTTCATTCTCATAAAAACTGTGGGGCTTCAAATAAGATCTAATCTGCAATACTTCTTGATTATTCTCACTGTTACGATTGTAAAAACTATAAAACTCGTCTCGTGAGTGTTCATAGTAGGCTAACTATGAACACTCACGAGACTAGTTTTCTTTTACTGTTTTTGGATAGTCTTTGATGTGCATAACACGAACAATGATTTACTTTTACATATTAAGTCCCTTGAAGTTATACAAATCATCAAGTTTCACCAAGATTGAATAAGCGCTTCAGCAGTAATTAAATAATGCTGGACATTTTTAACACAGCATCATCTAGCCCCAAAATAAGCAGTGCTTGTGTAATGAGAACTACTTGATTGATATACTACTTAAATACATTTTTTTTCATAAAAACCCGTGACAAATATTTGCAGATCATACAAACTTTTGTCCCGCGGCGGGAATCGAACCCGCAATTGTCTGTGACTCAGCTGGGCCTTCGCCCCCTGCGCCACAGAGTTCGTCGTCTCAGTCATTGTCTTGCATACAATCGTCGGTTTGCCCAAGTAGATTCAGACATCTTCGTTCGCTTCGAGCACTCAAATATGTTATGATTTTGTTTAACACAGGGCTACACCAAATCAATTGACATCTGGTCAGTGGGCTGCATCCTGGCGGAGATGCTGTCCAACCGGCCCATATTCCCCGGCAAGCACTACCTGGACCAGCTGAACCATATCCTGGGCGTGCTGGGCTCGCCCAGCCAGGATGACCTCGAGTGCATCATCAATGAGAAGGTACATACACTCAAATTCCTGAGATTAGTGTTTGGTTCTGGCGTCTGTGACGTCACTGCTTATGGTCAGCAGAATACCAGCGCTAAGTAGGTAACCTAGATAGGTTAGCCATTCAGCGCTGGTATTTTGCCAAAAAGGTGTCAGCTCAGCATAAATATGCTAGGTTGGATCCTATCAAATGTTGAGCTGACGCCTTTTTGGCGCGACATTGAACTGTCTAGATGAATCAGTAAAGGTGCGTGGTGCATTTCTGTTCTACTTATAAGTAGGCTAAGTAACTTTTTCTTTTTGTTTAGTTCTAACTATACCAACATCCTATTCCTATATATAGGGTATTTTGTTACCAGATTATTTGCTAAAGTTAGTTAGTTACGACCCTGTAGTGACCCTTATGACCGACGGTGAATCAAATTAATGCGCTTCGCTCCTGTCATGACTCCTAAATTAGACGAAAAAAAAAGCCAAAACTTATGAAATTTTTATTTTATATTAAATATAAAGTATGTTGATTAATTCCATCAAGTTCTCGTAAACTAGATATATTATTTCAGTCTGAATACATAAAATGTCTAACTTAAAAATACTCCGCTTAAATGGAACTTCGGCAAAAGATCAACATTCAATAATTAATTTACAATAGAAACTTGCCCCGTCTCGAAACGCGGACTTACTCAGTCAACGTGAATACGACTTCTAAAATGTGTCATCTATATCTATCTATATATATTATAATAAGAATGTAACAGGTCAAGTTCTGTACATTAAAGATATTTTAATTTTTTTTGGAGTGTCCTCTATAATCGATACTGAATCCAAAAATGTTTTTGTCTTTCTGTCTGTCTGTCGGTCTATCTGTATCTGGAACGCGCATCACGCCGAAACTACTGAATAAATTCAAATGAAACTTGGCATGATTTGAGTTTATACTACGGAGCAGGACATAGGATAGTTTTTATCCCGAATTCTATTGTCAAAGTTAGTAAAGCTACCCCGAACGTAAAACCTGAACGTTTTTTTCACGTAAAAATTTCAAAATTTCAATTTCAGCATTTTTGTAGTTGTCACCAACCGACTACAAAAAAAAAGGAGGTTCTCAATTCGACTGTATGTTTTTTTATCGTGTGTGTTTGATACGCGATATCTTAAATAATTGTAAACCAACTTTAATTATTATTTCGTCCTATAGAATCCTGAGTAACTATCTTCTGAGAACTACAACCTGGAAGTTTTCAAATCCAAAGTAAAAAGCTCCTTTGTTGATAAGAGTGCTTCACCGGAGTCTACAGCGTTGCTTAATATGAGACAAACGGTGGTCAAATGCGAATAATTAGCCGGAAGGGATGGCAATCGCGAACGAAGTCGCGGGTACAGCTAGTATTAAATAAATAATGCTGGACATTTTCACACAGCATCTAGCCACAAACTAAGCAGAGCTTGTATTATGGGAACCACATGACTGATTAACTACTTATATACTTTTTTTTTGTAAATACATACAATCATACAAATATTTGTAACACGGCGGAAATAGAACCCGCAAACTTCTGCGTCTCATGCAGGCCTGCGACAACCACGCCACAGAGGTCGTCAAAATTAAAGCTCATTGAATAAAACCTTTACAGACTTATAGCATTGAAATTATAATAGTTTCGTATCATTTTAGGATACGTATATTACGTATCCTAAATGTATTCACGTGCTGCCTTAGACTCTTCTATAAAAATGTTTTTGCTGAATGTTTTTCCGCTAGAATGAAGGTTTTGATGAAAAATATTGATGCGTGTTTAGGTTTTATAAGTTTTCGACCTTTCCCTAAACAAATATTATCATCATTCATCGTACGTTATTGAATGTGTGAGTGCTCAGAATAAAATATAATAAATAGTAAAATAGCTATTAAAAAAGCAGCAGAAGACCGTAGAAAGTCGTTGTAAATTGCTGTCGTTAAATAAATGAGTTGGTATAATTCTGCGAATTTCCATCATCAGTCATTGTGAACGTGTTTTGTAAGTGTCTGCACGCAAATTAAAAGAGAGAAACTTCTTCATTCAATTATAACAAAAAAAACTGACAACCAACATTTAGTAGGTATGAAACTCCCTCAATATCCCTGATGGCATAAATTGGTTCTGTTTATTTAGGACTGTATATTTCTTCTTATAAAAGATCCTGGAAAATTTTTCAATGTTCAATATTTTATCATGCAAAGCAATTCTATAGAAAAAAATACGGTATTTTTTTGAGTTTTTTATTTTTTAGCAAAAATTGGATAAATTTTCTGAATACAGTTCTATATTATCCATTCCAAAACAGTTCATTGTCAGTTCAGTGAGTACCAAACATAAATTTTAATCAACCTCCTGCTAGCAGGATCATAGTTAAATTATAGATCGTGCTTATATTCGTACAGTCAGCGAAAAAAGTAGATTAACAATTTGATTTTATAAATGCTCTTATTCTTAGGGTTCACCCTAAAGGAAATTGTAACTTTAGATAGCAAATAGTTAAGTGAGGCAAATCTTCAATATTTTGAACTTAAGGTCCAGAAATGTTAAAGTTATAAAATGGAAGCTGTTAAACTTCGTAGTTTTTCACTTTTGTCGTTGACTGTACTGTACTATATATTGTACTATATATTGGTATTAGTTCGTGTATCCAACACAGACTCTTGATCAAATAGTATTCACTGGGGATTTAGTCTGACGAACAACAAAGCTCTCTTGTGCCCAGGCAGCTTGTTTTACAACAATCTAACAGATTAATACCTCGGATAGGGGTAATCCTACATTTATTAAACAACGACTGTTGTTCTAAGATTAATGCATTGTGATGGACTCAATCGAGTGAGAGAGAGAGAGAGAGAGAGATAGATTAAGCGGAAATAGTTACTAAATATTGCTTACTTTAGAATGGATTTCCGTAAAGTTCCGTGTTCATTCTTTTGATTCGTTGTTAATAGGCTCGCGGATACCTGGAGTCGTTGCCTTATAAGCCGCGCGTTCCGTGGGTGGACCTGTTCCCGGGAGCGGACGCCCGTGCCCTGGACCTGCTGCATCGCATGCTCACCTTCAATCCGCACAAGCGCATCACGGTCGAGGAGGCGCTGGCGCATCCCTACCTCGAGCAATACTACGACCCCAACGATGAGGTAATGTAACATTGCGGCTATACTGCTACTTGTATTCTTAATGTGCCATATTAATATAGACTAAGAGTTTCCATCAATATCTAATACGACCCGAACGATGAAGTAATGTAACATTGCGGCTATACTGCTACTTGTATTCTTAATGTGCCATATTAATGTAGACTAGGAGTTTCCATCAATATCTACTACGACCCGAACGATGAGGTAATGTAACATTGCGGCTATACTGCTACTTGTATTCTTAATGTGCTGTGCCATATTAATGTAGACTAGGAGTTTCCATCCTTATAAAATACCCAATAATCTCCAGCAATATCTACTACGACCCGAACGATGAGGTAATGTTACATTGCGGCTATACTGCTACTTGTATTCTTAATGTGCCATATTAATGTAGACTAGGAGTTTCCATCAATATCTACTACGACCCGAACGATGAAGTAATGTAACATTGCGGCTATACTGCTACTTGTATTCTTAATGTGCCATATTAATGTAGACTAGGAGTTTCCATCAATATCTACTACGACCCGAACGATGAGGTAATGTAACATTGCGGCTATACTGCTACTTGTATTCTTAATGTGCCATATTAATGTAGACTAGGAGTTTCCATCCTTATAAAATACCCAATAATCTCCAGCAATATCTACTACGACCCGAACGATGAGGTAATGTTACATTGCTACTTCACCTCTCGATGAACTCAATCTGGATACCTAACTGAAACGGTTTTTTTGGTTTGCCCTAAAACCAAACAGGCATGTCGATTTGTGTTCCAATAAGCGGCGATGGGTGGCAACACGAATACCTACTGCTATGCAAAACGTGGGCATGTGACTACCCCTTTCTTGGTAACCTCTTGGATCTACTTGCTGAGGATGTCTATCATGTGACATGTAAACAGGACCAAAAGTCCTGTTTGTCCCTTTGGGCAAAGGTGAAATACAAAGAGTTTTTTTGTCCTGGTTGTCTCTCTAATTAAAGAGACTCAGCCAAGAGACAAACGGTTTTTTTTGTTTCCATTCCACATTGTGATAGAAACAACTCTCTTCGTATCTGTATGTTGTTGAATAGCTCAATTTGGTGAAGTCTGTGAAGATGGCAATGTGTTTTTCGTTCAAATTAAAAAACTTAGAAAAGTTAGACTCTATATATATATATATATATATATTACTAAAAACGGGATATTTACTGAGGTATGTGATGAGGATGAACGAAGCGAAAGATGTATGCCAAGATCGGAAATCCGTGGTCTCTGCCTACCGCTCCCGGAAACAGGCTTGACAGGTATGTATGTTTGTACCATGATTTGTGAGTTTGAATGTTTCCCCGTAACTTGGCAGTTCCTCCCGTGATCATGATACATGCAATTGTGACGAAATATCGGGAAATATTTAAACTCACAAATCATAATAAATCCCCAATTTTAGTAAACATTGTGTAAACCAATGTTATGCGTAGAATGCAATCTGGACTTTTCGACGACTATTCATTCCCAAAATACGAATTTACCAAGACAAAATACGACAAACCGGTCACGCTCATGTAAAATATTCCAGTTGATTGATCGATATCGAACGTGCCTAAACTGAAATTACGCTACGAACAGTGAATACACGAGCCCTTTTAGCCTGAAAATTGTAAAGCATTCTTCGTGTACTTTTATGGTATTGTCAATATCACGGTGCTTTTAGTAAGGCCTGCTCACGACACGGCAATATTTTATACTAGTTAAACTGAAACATTATATGAGTACAGCAATCTTTTTTTAATTGTATCACGTAATCCTTTCATAAATATAATGATCAACTCCAGGGACTGGACAGGTGCGAAAGCGAGTAATGGACGAAAAAAAAACTCGCTTCATTAAGACTAACTTTGGTGCCGTAAAAAGTCACGACGCTCATTTCTCAAGTCCTAATTAATTTTCCGGACATTTTACTGCCAGCTTGCTTAAACATTCTTGATAGCTCACAAGAAATTCCACCTGAATATAAAACAGAATTACAACAGTAAACGTTCCTCAGTGCGGGAGCGTGCAGGATTGGTGATTTTCTCATCTAATTACTACCTTGCAGCTAGGGAGTTGACCGCGCTCCCTTGCAAAAGCTTTGGAGTAAACGCTCTCAGTTAAATTATAAAGTTCGCTCCTTAACGATGTACCCACTACAATTCACCCGTGAACTAACTTATTTATATAAGTGTGAACCCGCAGCTTTATAATGACACAGCTAGTCTGAAACTATCGTAGTTTAGATGGAAAATACGATTTTCCATCTAAACTCTTCGTATGACTTGTTAGATACACAGAATAATTTATAGCTCTTTCTATAAAGAGAATCTTGTTTACCGCATTCATGTGAAGCTACTTCAGGCATGCCTTTGAAGGCAAAAGTAGCAAAGCCGGCAAGATGGATAATATAGCATTTTCAAAATATCCTGTATTATCTATATAATATATAAATATCCATGGATCAGATCGGCGCGGGATACATACAAATAGCACGCACGTAGATAGAAACTATCCCCTACAGTAAGCGATGTTTTGGCTTGGCTGTTTATTTTCATAGCTGTCAAGCTGTGTGTGAATTGCTGCTCGCACGCTACTGTAAAATCAACCATGCGAGCGGTAAATAACGCACGGCCATTTGCCATATTGCAACGTGAAATATTGCTAACATTTACATTCAGGCTTACGAAATTTCATTGCGTTCGTGGGTTCAGATATATCCAGCCATACGGACAATGATATTTTGTGAAACATATCTGCTCAGGTAAAATGAAAAAGTAAGGAATCCGGATTGTCCGATGTTAAAAACTACGGGTGTGATGTGTACATGTGATGTGTGTTAATAATTATCACGGAATGATTTGTATAGGTTTAGCGATCTGGATTACGGTATCTGAATATATTATAGAGCTTTATATTTGAACACACGAAACTAGTGTGTTCAACTGTAACAACTGTCCAATACTTTTAAATTTTCTTGTTTCTGCTTGGTAATAACTTGGTACAACATTTCGCGATAAAAAATAACGAGAAAGCCTTCTTTTTCACATTATTTTTCGTTGTAACTTCAACACCCTACGGTATTGCAAACTGATTTTTACTCCAACATGTAAGGTTAATAGAATATCAAATCTGTCGAAAACAAATCGATACATTAAACGTTTGTAATTTAGAACTAGAATTTTCATGATATTTGATGTTTCACTTGTGTACGCGGAATCCGTCTCTCACACTGCGCGTATTTTTACATAGAGTAATAATAAAATGAAATTGAAAAATGTGAGCTCTTGATGATACAATAATAATAATACTGCTGGTCATTTTGCACACAGCATCATCTAGCCCCAAACTAAGCAGAGCTTGTATTATGGGAACTACATGACTGGTATACTACTAATATACTCTTTTTTTGTAAATACATACATATTATACATAGAAAACACTCAGACCCGAGACAAACATTACAAACATTTGTCCCGCAGCGGGAATCGAACCCGCAACTTTCTGCGTCTCAGGCGGGTCTTCGCCCACTGCGTCACAGAGGTCGTCAACAAACGTACAATAAACGTGTGTTTGGCACACACTATGAAAAGATAATGTGTATACTCAGGCTGACAACTAAAAGTAGGTAGGTACTTAAATCAAAATTCAACCCCAGACAAAGAAAATTAAATGAAATTGTACGTACTAACACAATTACACGAACGTGCTTTCGCTCGGGCGGCTTCGCCCCTGTCCACCGAATGTTTACTGGGCTGTGATGATGTGATGACCTTCAACCGTTCTACTATTCTATTTGTATTCATTTTATAGTGTCACTAGATGTTGCTAGCGGCTATACACGCGTGAAGTCGTATTTAAAAAAAACCATACACACTTTCACCCCCTTAAAATGTGAAAATCGAAAAACTCTGAAACACGTCGTTATTTATTTATGATGAGTATCTACAATTCCAATTTTCAAGTTCCTTTCCTACCTTAAAAAAAAAACCGATTCTCCTATACAAACATTCACCCCCATTTACATTTATTTATGCTTAGTAGCTGTTATTCAAATTTTCTTGTTTCTAAATTCAAAGAACAAAGACTTACAAAGTACCCCTCCCCCCCCCTTAAAGTGGAAATTTCCAAAAGTCCTTTCTTATCAAATGTTTACGTTACATAATAAACCTTGGTTAACCTAGGTTCCAAATTTCATTTTTCTAGACTTTATGGTTTTGGCTGTGCGTTGATAGATCAGTCAGTCAGGACAAACGATTTGATAAGTATAGATTAGATTACACGAGAATCTACCCCTTGTTATTTAACAACTAATATTTTAGATAAATATACTTTGTCCGGCCAAATTGGTTTCATGAATAAAATGGTTACAATTTGCATTAAATTACATGTATAATATGTAACTAGCAACGAAGTAACTTACACATTTTAATTTAATATTTATATATGTTAAAGTAGAACTCTGGCCAAATACATAAAAATTAGAAAGAAAACTGTTACCACAGTTATTGCCGTGGAAAAGTAAAAGAAGAAAAACAATTCCAGCCAACTCAAGTTAAACAAGTTAAAGTTAAACTCAAGGTTTGGCCTGAGTCCAAATTGCCAAATTATGTGATAGAAATCTGTCTAGGCAGTTTCAGACAGGCTTAGTAATTACTTCTAGGATAATTAGAAACCTATTGTAGCTGAACATTGAAGGTCTACTCTTACTACGAGTACAATTTGAATATAATAATCACTATAAATACATTTCAAATTCACGGCACACACGTCGTCTGGTTTTTGTATGAAAGTTGTATAATATTAGCTTTTTCTGTAATCCACAAAATCGTATTGTTCGTTATTTTGCGTTCACAGAGTAACTTGTACTCGCGAACGAACTATCAATAGGTGTAATGTTTAAAAACAAAATCAACGCGCTATCGACTTTAATCCCCATGTTAGACATCCTCAGATCGAAATTCAGTAGTATGTATTACTTAGTTAGTATCCTAATTAGATCTCTCTGCGATCTCCTGCAAATATTGAGGCCAAAACGTTCTAGCATAGTCGGCTAACATCTCGAACCAAAACACTCGGAAACCTGAATAATCTAGACTAATTTGGTATGAGTAGAATACATTTCTTACGATCCCATCTAGCAATCTTGCAAGTTTCGGAGATACAAAATAATAGTAACCGACCTTGAAGTACCAGCAAAAGTGCGGTAAGTTGATAATGTTCCAGCTGGATACTGGCAGTAAGTTATCTTCAATAAATACACATTTTCGTGAAAATTTGAAGCAGACACCGTTGATCCCTAATGACTTTTATGTACATGCTTACAATGAAACTCGCATAGAAGTACCCGGTTATATTGTTATTGATACACACACGGCAAGGGATTTAAAACTTTTGGACCGCTTCTATTGGGTAGGTTTTAAATGAGTCAGTTAATTATTGTTATAATAAAAATAGCCGATTTTGAAGTTGCAAAGACTGCCTTTGGAACTAGTGGTTCATACGTACATTCCTGTTTGTTACACGGCTAAAACAAACTACAGTCTACTGGACAAGGAGGCGCTACCTATCATTACTGGTTTCAAATAATCACAATACATCGACGACACTGAATCTTAGTTAGGTCGGTAAATTAGGGCAGCTAATTGTTGCAGTCTCCAAAGATTACACCACCAGGTTGGCGTTGTTTTTATGAAATCGATTACTATAATGTCGATGCCATATCGCGCTATATTCGATATCTTACGTGAATTATGTAGAAGCTATGAGCTAAACTGCACGAAGGTCATTTAGGCGTAGTAAAAATGAAAAATATCGCTCGTAGTTACGTTTATTGGCCCATCAGCAATGCGGCGCGCCCCCGCGCTTTATGCTTTATGCCTGGGAGTTCCCTACGCGCCCCTCATTATTTTTTGTTAAAAGGTAAACACTATTTCGTGTCTGATGCCCTTAGTAACGCCGCGGCGACAGTAGGCAAGCTTAGGGAGCTATTCGCTCGTATCGGCCCCCTTTTTATTTCAGTTTCGAAACTGCAAGCACGCCACACGTGTTGCTCCAGCCGAGCCGAGGCTCGGACTGCTCGGCCGACAGGACGACAGGAGAAGCGCTAGGCGTGCTAGCGAGGCGGCTGCATCGCGTAGCGTTGCGCCCGGCGACCAAGTGCTGGCAGGGGACTATCGCACGCGCGCCAACAAGATGCCGCCAGCGGTGGTCACAGCGTGGGACGCTCCGCTTACATATCGGGTGCGTTGTTCCAACGGACGCTAGTCAAAAAGGCAAGCGTCTTTTCGTTGGGAAATAACTCCGCTGTCGCGCCCGTTGATTCGGATCGGAAAAGTTTGATGATGAGTTCGATGACTCTATTTCAGAAGTCCCCTGAAGACACCTCTAGCGCGTATCAGTTCTTATCTTGCGAAACCGAACTGAACGTGCATGTACTCACAAGAAATAATTTTAATTTAAAAACAATAAGTATGGTATACTTGGTTATTATTCATAGTGAATCGGTACATATTTATGTGTAGATAGGTAATAACCACTTATGGAAAGTTTCGTATCTACAATCTGCACAAGTACCTTTATACTATATATTAATATCTTGTTTTGGTAGATTAGGTAGGTATTTCATTAAAGTGATTATCGTTTTTTTAAATTGATTTCAAAAGGTTTTATAATCGTGTATCTCCACACATAACAGCGTAGATACGTAAATTATTAACATGGTGGGTAAATAGATTTACCCCAAACACACTTTTCATTTATTCATAAGATTTCGGTTTACAGGGAATCGGGGTGGTCTTTGAGCTTAAGCAAGTAGATTTTTTATTTGTAATGTACAAGCAACCTACTTATAGCGTGAGTGCTACGCATATATACTTATGCGTAGCGTCTAATTGATTAGTTTAGGTTTTTCTTAATTTTAATTATGTATTTTTTTAGATACAAGTGTACTTCCCTTTGTTACTACACAGTTGTTTTTGTAAATTGTACATTGTATGGATAATATATCCAATTAAGATAGGTTCTTTTTAAGATTGGATTTTTTAAAGGATATGTTTAATATCCTTAGGTAATAATTATGTGCGGGAAGGCCGCTAATAAATCAGTTGGTTCGTTGAGTTGGTCTTTCTTTTGGATTTTCCCTAATTTTATAATGCCAGTGGGTTAACACATAGTAGTGTTTAAAGAAAAACGATACTCCCATACAAACTTTCACCCCCCGTTCCTTCTTCCCCCTATTAAAATATGCAAAACCAAAATTTTCCTCAGTAGCTGTAATTTAAATTCTCATGTTTCTAACTTCAAAGACTTAGTAAAGCTAAAATAAACCTATGTTCCAAATTTTGAGCTTTATAGACATAGTAGTTTTGGCTGTGCGTTGATAGACCAGTCAGTCAGGACAAACGATTTTATAAGTATAAGATTCCCACTCTAAGATCCACAAGGATACCAAGGATTACAAGCTGACTACCTCCGACCGTACGCCATATATATTTTTTTTATTATTTCTATTTTACGTTCAAGGGCTTGCCTTGTCCTTACGATGTCTTATTCCACCGTTGTCACGTATTTAATTCACACCTAACTTGTCCGAATGAAAATATTTTTTTGGTGTAGATCCGGGTTCGGACTCATGACGATGTCGAGATATAGGTCAGTGGCTTAAATGATTTTTGTTCGCAGCCGGTGGCTGAGGAGCCATTCCGATTTGCAATGGAGCTGGACGATCTTCCGAAGGAGACCCTCAAGCAGTACATCTTCGATGAGACATACCTGTTCAAGCAGATGAACGAAGACGCGTAGATTATCCGGTAAAGTCGAAATACCATTGCGCTGGCTTTGCATACGCACATGTGAATACTTAAAACAACACTTCTTTTTTTCAAAATCATCTGCCAGGAAATACTAAAAACAAAAATACCGCACGATTTTATGATCTTTTAAATTGTCGTGCTCTATCATCAGTCATATCATCTCACCATCAGGTGAGATTATGCACAATTGAACGATAAAAAAATTGGTTCGAAAGCCCTAGATTTTTTCATTTGTAAAAAAATCTAACAATGTGTAGAAACATTAAGTAATAAGTTGTATTCTTTACGAGGATTCTAAATCCTTGTAAGGAAAACTGCTTGTTAAAACTGTAAATTTAAAATTGGGCTTTGTCTAGCTTTCACAGAGTTATGTCTTTGTACTGAATCAAACATCTGTGCAACGTTCAAAAACATGTATTGATAATTATGCTTCAAAGTTGTCGGGGGTCTAAATCCAATGAGTGCCGATATCTGATTTATTGAAGTGAAATTTTATGATAAAACACGTAAAATAAAAACTACTCAGATCAAATCAAACGTTGGCCGGGTCACGTTGAAGTGAAGATAATGTTTTTATATAGTGCCGCATTGTCTGGCCACGTGTGCGTATTCTAAAACCAGTATACATTCTACTCGCGAGCTCCAGTTTACAGCGACCACTGACGTAATCTTTAAACCGAACTCGTATCTCATCGGTCCATTATCTAATCGCGAAGATAACTTGAGCAATTTACAAGAATATCGAACGATGGTCACGTCGTACACTAACAGGAAACAGGAGCTCGCGTGCAGTGACTCAGTGGTAAAACTGGTCTATGTAAGGCGTATGTCAGTCGATACTCTTCGGTTAACCAAAGTTACTTGTTAACCAGCATGTTGTATTAATTAAGTATTCGGCGTTATGAACTCGCCGTGTTTTCAGTTCGGCGCTTGTTTTGTTATCGCCCTCCAATATTGGGCTAAAGAGCGGTATTTAGAGTCGTCCGTTCGTGACGCGCCGTCGGAGCACAATCGACTTTTAATTTCTTGAATGTCGAAGCAGCTTCGAGGGTTGATGGGCGGCATTAGAATATTCCTTTGTATCGTCGAACAATGCATAATAATGGACTCAAAATACTGGCTAAAACGAGTACCTTGGTAATATATTTTTTTTATTCGACGTATTATTGTGTCGTATTATCAATTAGTTTATTAAAAAATAATGGTAACGAATGACTGGATCGGATCGTAGAAAAGCAGATTATTAATGCGTAGTTACTCGTAGCGTCATAGATAGGACTTTTCGGAAATTTATAAACGTTAAAAATACCTAGTCTTATTGAGTTGTTTGAAGTGTTCGTCGTATGGAGATCTTAATAGTGGGTATTTTACAGTATTAAAAATCTAAATTCAAATTCGTAGTGTTGCCATCTTGAAGGATAAAATGCAAGACTTACGTGAGAGAGGATGGAATCGAGATTTAAACAGTAGTTGACGTTTGTATTCATATTTTTGGATGTAAAATGTGGAGGCACTGAAATGCGTTAAGATAGTACGTTTGTCTATCTGTTGGTGTTGATATTATAGATAGAATCTGCTAAGCAGCACTCCATTCCTTCAGATTATCTTTCATTTACGTCGCTGAATAGTTGAGGGCCAAGGAAATATCCTCCAAAAAATAACGGTTCTGTAGACATCGAGTGTGTAAATCCAAATTTAATACGATATGGGAGGCAAGCCGACCTTTCTATTTCCTCTGTATATGTCAAAGCTTATGCTGCCCGAAAAACGAAACGTAAAGTAGATAAGAGAAAAAGATGTAAATATTTTAACATTTCGAATTATGTATTTGGAATGTCACCGTGTAATAATATCGAGCACTGCTAACTTTTATTCCTTAATTCTGATGTGATCTAATTACGAATTAATGTATTTTACGTACGGCAAGAACTGTTCGTTGAAAAACTTGCGGTTTTTTTTTTCAAATTGTTTTTTCAATAATTCTCGTCTTCCTTGTATCTTCATGTTGACGCACAAGGTGACATTAGAATAGTTATTCTTCATATCAGATATTTAACGAGTTGATGTTGATACGAGTAGATTTAAAATGAAGTTGTATGTGGGATTAGACGTCGTATCAAGTTTTTCAGCGAACTAGGCGAGGCGAGGGTACCGTTGTCGTGATACGAGAGAGGACAAGACAGAGTCGTGGGTCTAAATCTGTTGTTACATTTTGCCTTTAAGATGTTATTAGAATGATCGATGCCCACGTTTCCGTTAAATATTGTGGTAATCACATGATACAGAGTGTTAAAAACCTACGAGAAAACATTATCTAAACGCAAGGTTTCACGCCGCTTATTTCCATGGTACTTTGTATTATCTAGTTCTTTGATGTTTAGCTATCATATAAGGTTTTTTAAGCGTTCGCGTCGTGTAGCTGAGCTTACGAAATTATTGCCTCCCAGCATTGTTGAACATTTCTTTTATTCATTACTCCATTGAAACGACTTACTTTCTTCAACATTAAACTATTGAAGTAGGTATATAGTTTATTTATGGCTTAAGTTTTCAAAAGATTTTTTGCACTCTGTATTTGGGCGATCGTTATCTATTCTATTTCTATACTAAGAATAACGTTGTTTGTTGAAAGTATTTAGGGAGCATTTTAGAATATAAATATTCGTCATTCTATTTTAACATTTGTCGTATTAGCAGAATTAAAAAATGCTTTGTTTTTAAATAGGAGTTCAATGTTGTTTTCTAAAACTGGGTTTATGAGAATAGTATAAAGAAATTTAAGTTTTTCAAAATTCTCTCATTGAATTTATAAATTTTTAAATAAGGACGATTACGTTGACGTCATTGTAAACAGGCCTCAACTCAATGTGCTTAAAAATGTCGCTGATAATATGCGATAATACACTTAAAATCGCTTGCAGACAGATGTTATGTCCGCATGTTTAAATCCAACATATTCGTTTGTCTATATTAGTTAAACATTGTCTGCTACATAATTCTATAAGTATTTACGGTTTGATGTTAATGAAATCGATTACATTTATAAGTGTTAAACATCGTTCGTTATTTAATCGAAGCATTTTGACATTTGATCATCAGTCATCAGAACGGACGGTAGCATAGCATACCATTTGTACTTTTCAGTAATTATAATCAATAATAATTAATATTACAGTCTCTTAACGTGTTTGAACGTAAAGCTGATTTTGAATTCGTTATTCTAAATATTCGGTGTGGTAAAACAGAAATATTTAAGATTAGATCAGTGACTACTTATTATTTATATTAAATAGTATACGTATTTGGAATAGTATTTTACGTCAAATGTGGAAATCATGTTTTATCTCGATAATGATATCGACTTGTTCAATGTTTTTGACGTTACTGTTACTTGAAGCAAAAGGTTTTTTTTTTTCGGGTAAATTCATGTCAAAGCTCAGATACTAGGCCATTTTCACAAATTAATAGCAAGCTTAAAGTGAATACTATGAATATGATGGTACTACGTATACTTAATTTCCGAAATCCAAAGACCTTTATCTAATTAGCATTAAAAAGTAGCATCAGACCCTGGTCCTAAATCTGATATCACTACATGTTCTTGTAATTTACGATCTTCTGCTGAGCACCAATAATGAGCTGGATTCGTTAATTAAACTTTCCGAGATTTCTGGCGCTTTTAACTAAAGACTTCTGGATCCCGCCGGTTACTTAAACGCTACTCAACGTTTAATCTTAAGGACTATTAGAAAATGATAGCTTTATATATTGCATAAAGCGCCACCTTTTTACAACTCGACTTAAATTTTGAGTAGCGTTTCAATATTCCGTTGGGCGGGTATTCTAAGGTGGGCTTACACGATACGAGCAAGTAGCACGCTTGCACATGTCAAAACCAGCTCAAAATAAGGACAGCACGTCCGTTTGAATTAAACGAAGCTTACGGTGTCATGTAAACGCATCTTAGAACACCGCCATCATGTATTTATTGTTTTAATATGATTGTTGCCATATTCTGTTTAAGTCATTATGTACAAATTGGATATTGTAAGATCATTAAAATTTGTTATCTGTCAACAGTTGAATATTACAAAAATAAATCAAGTCGAAAGATTTTATTGTTTTATTCTGTTTTTTTTTTCCAAAGAGAAAAAAACGTCTCGTTTTGTCTATGTTAAACATTTTCAATAAGTCCAAGGAACACAGAAGATTTAAGAGGGAATGAACTGGGAAATAAAACAAAACCTCGTCTGATGTTGTTGTTTATATAATTTCAAGCGATCAGTAGGAAATTTATTAGTTTAAAACAAGATGCTTTTAAATAAATTGACCGCACCCGGGAAAGCTAGCGACTAACGAGTTGATTGAATTACGCGCTGTCGGACCAATTACATTTGTTTAAAGAAAATGGAACAATAAAACATCAATAGAACGACAGATTTATCGGCATTAATGGACTGAGATAAGAAAAACCATAGAATAGGTTCTGCGATTTTCTTTATCTCAATATGAGAGCCGCCACGAGTGTAGCAGAACTCCTCTATCGATCTCCACGTTTCAGCTCCGTAGAGAAAATTTGGAAGAAGGATTAGGATAGGTCCTCCTGTCATATTGACAGGATTTATGTCAATAATATCAGTTATGTGGACGACATGGCGCTGCTGAGCGCCTCTGCCTGGGAGTTAACGAAAATGTTTTGTGAATGACATTTGTGAAAAATATGCCTGCCGTCATTGCCTTACATGCAACTAGCTTCTGCCCATGGCTTCGCCCGCATGGTACCTGGATGAAAGGTAACCTTTAATTAGAACGGTACAAACAATAACACTAATTATTTAAGCAAAATCATGAAAAAAGAAAAATAAAATACAAAAAAAAACAAAACAAACACGCTTACGACTGTCTTCCCCATGGTGGACATCCTCAGGTATATACTCAGTGAGTAGATCTTTGAGGATACCAAGTAGGGGGTAGTTAGAGGCACGTCCAAACATTACATTTGGTACATGCCCGCGTTTTGCAAGTAGTAAGCATTCCACGTGACAGGTTGCAAGCCCATCGCCGCTTATTGGAACACTTACTGTTAGCACATGCCTCCGAATTTTTGGTTCTACGGCATGCCGGTTTCCTCACGATGTTTTCCTTCACCGTTTTTAGCACGTGTATTAACACGCACATAAATTTTTCGAGTTGAAAAATCTATTGGTGCACGACCGGGTTCGAACCCACGACCTCCGGATCAGAAGTCGGGGTATCGCCCACTAGGCCAACACGGCCAATACAATTGGAATTAAAGCTATATTACTGTAAAGTTTCATCAAAATACGTTCAGTAGTTTTTGCGTTTTTGAGTTTTTGAGTAACAAACATCCTCACAAACTATTATAAACGCGATATAATAGTAGTAGGATGTCCAGAAAAGTTTATGCATGGTCTTTCGGGCCAGGGGTTGTCAAGGTCTTCGTTCCCTACGATCAGTAAAGCATTAGAGAGAGTGAAATAAGTTAATCATCTCGGACATTTCATAAGTATTGTGTGTCCGACCCATTTTGATAGCCCGCCGGTTTTCCAAACTAGCATCCTGTGGGTTACCTACACGCATAGTCAGTACAACGCTCTGCTCGTTCAATACAATAACACATACAAAGTGGTGGTGAGGCTGCCCCTGTAGTGTGTCGGGGATATTCGCCTCGGCGCGAATGGACTTCTACGTTACCACGCGCTAGCGATGCACATCCCTGGTGCGCAGACCACGGGCCAGCTCCAACAGTTTTGACCTACAGTACCTCCACCACTGCTGTATGGTTCATGTGCACCAGGTATCAGAATTAGTTTAAATTCAATTTAATTTATGTATAAACCCAAATACGGTCATGTAGGTAGGTAGAATGCATTATTTTAAGCTAATGGACATGCCAATTAAATACTAACGCTATATTAATAAAATTGTTACTACCAAAATCCATAGATGATTGAATAAAAAAAGACCGTAGGAAGATCAATGCACTAGAAATGTGGTGCTGGTGACGTGTTCTGAGGATTCCTTAGCGTGCGCACCTTACCAATGTGATACGAGGTCGTGATTACTTACCTGGTCCCTTTCGCGTAAGGGAGCCCTTACGCGATAGACCTTATCAAGTCCGTTACACAATCCACCATAACCGAATGCTCTAGCAACGCAATTATTAAACGGATGCATCGCAGAATACCGCAACTCGTTCAAGATCTGCAAAACGTAGAATTGACCCTCCACAACACAGGTTTAAAACATGTTAAGTGGGTGACCGAATTGTCCAGATTTCCATAGAAAAATTGTAGATTCGGTGATCGAATTGACATGTAAAACTGAGCATAGAGGCTCAGTTAAGATTTTTAGTAGCCAGACCATTTACTGAATAAATTTGTGATTATATTTTTTTTGTTAAAATAAAGTTTGAATTTGTTAAAATAAAAAGCAACTGAAGGGAATCGTCTATAAAATAATAAAGTTTTCTCGTAACGCAAATCTGTTCAGGCAAATATGGCTGAAGCCCAGTTTACGGGCGCTTTAATTGGTAGGGAAAAACCTATTTTTTCAACCATTTTTAGATGGTTACAAAAGGGGCAATAAGAGTTATTAAATAGAAGTTTTCATCCGAGGCCAGTTACGATGTTTTATTATAAAATATAAAGCGAAAATTCTCGAGGTTTATTTACATAATTTCATTTTAAAAGTCTTTTAAAAAAAACAGAGGACGCTTTGTTATTGTTCGTTCACATAAAAAAAAAAAGTGAATATGTTCTTTTAAACAGATGAGGTAATAGCGTTTTTTATTTTATTGTTATTTGTGACGTAATGGATTTATAATTATGTCTACCTCGAGCACGCAGAAGTCGTCTGGAAAACGTTCAATATTATATTGCATTTCGTAAATACTTTAACAATACAGCGAACTGTACTAAATATCGATTAAATTGTATGTAATTTAAGTCAGTAACCCTCATGTTCTACAGTAGCTAGCAAAATGAAGTCTTATTAAAACTAACCTTACTGAGTATACAATGTAATCCTTTATTACTACCAACATTTTATTCTGCTAAACTAGGTATAATAGAACTTTACAATGCAGTTCTGTTATACGGAGTACCTGCGTATACTTACATAACAAGGTACAATGTTCAAATAACATAGAAAACGAAGCTTCAACTAACCAGACAAAGCGCACGGCTAAATCCAATAGAAAATATGATATAACTTTTCCATTTAAGACTTGTATCGTAGAACTTTACAATACAATGTTGCTACTCGATGTTTTGAAACCGAACTGAGCTGAATATATTTATTTCATTCCCCTATTTGGACGATATTTGTTATCCTATTTGGGTTACCACCACCGACTTCTCGCAACCTCTCAAATAACACCGGTCCATCGGGCTATGTCCAGGACTTCTACAGGCTGTTGATAATGGTGAATTCATAAAACCTCATTCGCGGTGGAATGGACATCGTAATTCTGCGGTCGTCTCGTGGTTTATGTGTACGACCCAATGCTGACTGCGATCGTTTGCATGAAATATCATTATAGGGTTCACGATGTTCAATCGTAGACGAATGCAGCATCCTTGAGCATAGCTGTTTAACATAAAATGCAGGTATGGTATCATCTTTGTGTTTATGGTACTTATATATAATTCGTCATAAGTGCTTCTTTGGAAGCTGAATGAAACTTATGATACTTGCCTATGATAATTGACGGACAATTAGATGTTGGGTTGATTTTTTCGAGTAAATTCATAAAAAAATGCTTAATTAGGTTACAATACATAAACATTTTAATAAGCCAAATATGAAACGAAACTTCACAAACCGTTTGTCTGTACATTTAGGTACATATCTTCAAAGGAATTTTTACGGCAAAACTTCCAAAAGATGCGGAAAGATACTTCTTGAATAACTGAGTGCTCGGTGCTATTTGATTCGGGCTCTTGGGACTTCAAGTAAATTTCATTTGGGCCAACTTGACGAGTGAGCCTCTTTTACGAGCAAGGCTTGTGAATGACCATTACTTCGGTAAACAGAAATATGAACATCTTGGTCGCTTTCAATGGGAAAATTGAAATTGATGTATAATATTTTATATTATTCATATTTTGTATTAACAAATAAAATATGTTATACTACATATTTTTTTTGTTAATACAAAATATCAGTCATTTAGTTTCCATAACACAAGCTCTGCTTACTTTAATTCTTTCTGCGCACTACCGACACATCTTTTTCCACAATACACAAAGGTTATCTGGAAGATAATGCTTTTCAGCATTAAGTTCGCCTACGTACTCATATTATTTTTTTGTGCATTCAATAATTTTCTATCTAACTACCTATTAAGTGAGAAAATATTCAGAAAAAATAAAAAAAGACAGCTTGTAGAACCGACATGCGACAAAAAAGTTCTCGAGTGGTGAGAACCAGAAGACGCTGTGGGCAACACGTCAATCGATGGGTCGATGGACTGATTTCAAAGTCAAAGTCAAAGTCAAAAGGTTTTTATTCATTGAAATCATAAGGATCATATAGAAACGTCAACTTAAAAACTAGGTGAATTTAAAATTTTAAAGTGAATTTACGCCGATCCTCGCGCGCGATCAAGCCTAAAAGAATCAGGCAACAAACTCTGCTTGGTTATTTTTTTGATGATCCTTCATTCAGCTTTAGTGTGGTGCCAATCGAACAAGGTGAACTCGTCTATAGAAAAACGTACTAATCAAAGAATTAAATCAATTTTAAAAAGTATCAACCAAAAAAAATGACTTTGTAACGGTCTTAGAAGATTGTTCGAGACCGTTCTTCATTGCTTGGCGAAGGCTTCTTGCCAACAGTTGACAGTCATGCGGCTGATGATGATAAAAACATAACATTACAAACTAAAAAATACTCAAAACATTACGAGCGATTACGAGTATATGACAATTTTAAATAGTTTTTAATTTTTTTATAGTTAGAGCTCGATTCTTCTGGTACGTGAGGTTTCAATAATCCTCGTAAATTGATATAATATGTGTCTGAGTGATTCTTATAACCCAAATAAAAGCATTATAAAGCATATGAAATAAAAGCATTTCCATGACGTTCTATTGGTTGATCTTTATTACCCTGAGGCAAAATACTGGAGCGAGATTAATAGGGCGACACTTTGTCTAAAGCGGTTTTCCCTAATATTTTTCCAAATTCTTACGGCTTCGGGACTTTATCCTAAGAGATTATTTTATGTTACTCCGCTCTACTATTTTATTAAATAAAACAAGCTCTTTGTGATTTGTATTTCAAAGTAACAAGGAGAAGCGTTTTCGGTTGTTGATTTTGCATTATACAATGTTCTCTCGAAAAATACAAACATTTTTCCGGTTCATAATAGCACTACTTATTTTTCGATCAGCCACTCACGACGACATTTATTTATTCTTATTGAAACCATTTATACTTTTCCATTCCATTTAAATCCATATCGAACATGTCCGGAATAGGTTTTTTTTCTATTTCTGTTGACCCGGTCTACTTTATACTCGGATTGCATTTCCAATATTCATGTAGCGTAGCAGTAATCCCCATAGCGGCTACATGTCTACCGAGTGCTACGCGCTACGGCGCCGTAGCCCGGCGTAGCTGTGTAGCATGCTGGCGGCCGCCGTTTAAAAGTTATTAGAAAAAGTTAAAAGTTGTTTTCAAATTATTTTATGTCACAATCTTTTTACATGAACCGTCGTTATAGCAAACATATAATTTGAATACGATACTGAAATTAAAATAGTTTAACAAGTTTTTATCAGGCCACCAGTATGTTGATACTTATTTTATGTTTTACTGTGCTTATGAAAAAAGGGCACGTCAGTAGACAATAGTAAGTACTTACTTGATACTGTCATTAATAAACATTAAAATTATATGACAAAACTAGGTAGTTAAAGTTGGAACGCATTATGTAATTAAATTGAAACATTTCAGATGTATAACAAAATTTATTATACCTAATCATGTATTATAAAATAAAATACCTTTGATTTGATAGCTCGCTGCAGTCAGGACACTGCGGAACTCATATTACGGTTACGTAATTTTAGCGTACATTGTAGGGCGTTCAACCTCTGACTAAAACTACAGAGTGATGTCATAGTGAAATCTCATCTGTCTTGACTTTATCCCCACATCAGAAGAACCTTGACTCCGTTCAACTGTAGGATAGAGGCGTGGTGGTGTGTAATGTTTACATATTACCTTACAAAGGCTGAATTCGTATACTATATTCTACTACTATTACTATGTAAGCGCCTGCTTACCGGTACAAAACTGCCGCCACTTTTACCAGTAATCGTAGATAAATTTAATTGCGCGCCCGTAAACAAGCACCGATTTGGTCGTCAAGCCGAGTATTCAGATGACAAAATTCTCGGGGCATATGTTGCCAAGACATGTCAAGCGACATCGCGTGTTATCGCCCGAAGTTGCCCGACGTTGCCCGGCATCGGACCACATGTCCGGCGGCATTTCATGTGACTTGTCGCTTATCTCTGCGTCACCACCCTCAGGGACACATGTCGCGAAGTGTAGACTGTTGTTTCCGAGTCTGTGTAACAATGTCAAGGAACGACATATGTAGTATCTCTCATTATTTTTTTTGGTATGTATATTAAAAAGGATATGTATATTATTTATGTTGGTATTTATTATTAATATTATATTTTATTATAGATTTACTTGTACAACGCCGTCTTTTGATTCCATTTTATCCTGTCCATCCAAAGGAAATTCATTGTCTGGAAGAGATTGTCGCTTTTTACAATGGGCATTTTTTTTTTAATTTAATTCCTGTGTTTTGGAATTTTGCTTTGGTGTGCAATAAAGAGTATATATATCTATCTATATATGTGGACGCAAAATGTCACGAGACTTGATGCCTAGCTTAGTCGCACGACGAAACATTCAGAATCAGATTTGTTTATTTGCGAAACATGAGTGACTAATTAATAAATGTCAGTTTATTTCTTAATTAATTAAAAAAGAAAAATATTTAACATGTTATTCATATAAATTAAATTAAATGTACAGCATAGAATATTACAAGTACAATAAAAACAAATATAAATATTTTAGGTACACGAAATGTCCTTTTGTCCTGTAGTAATACTCGTATTCACATCTTCATTTCTGTGTACATGCGACTAAAGACTTGTGGTTGCATAAACCGCGCGAGTATCTCCATAAATTTACTCCGCTTTCACACTGGGTTTACCTACTTTAGCTTAGAAACCATAATCTGAAGGCATATTCTGGAAAGCAAAGTAATACTTCACACTAATATGCTGCGGAAGATAAGGCACGCGTATTTTGTATGAGAAACCTACTCCTCGGCTACGCTGTGTATGTTAAGCGACAAAAATAATTATATTTTTAAGTATATAGTCTGTACCTACCTTCTAGGATTGTAAATAAAACCATGTTTGAGGCTACAAGTGGAAAGCCCCGCGAGTTCTTTGGCATTGACATTTTGCTAATACAAACTTCATCTTCCAGCTCCACCCTCCAGAGGTGGAATTTCGGAAATTCCTTTCTTATTGCTCTCCTAAACACCAAAGTATTTTGCCTTCCGAATTTCAGGTCTCAGGATTGTCAGTGAGTATGTCTGATAAATGATTATAGACTTGTAATAAATTGATTCCATATTTAAAAACTTATTATTTTTGAAATGTTGCTCTCACGGATCACTACAGACGCTCATTTTGTTATATTCTCTATTCCCACCATCAACAATACAATACAATATATTTATTGATAACACCAAGTCGAGTACTAAAGTATAATGGTAGAGGTAGGATTTTTTTTTGTAGAATAATTACAATAAATCATTGATTTCAATCTACATTTAAACACTTTTATTAACAACTGTTAACAACAGAAAGTACTCCTACTGTTGATGGTGGAAATTGATGACTTCATCAACCTAGGCCTCTCCAAAGACATGGTTTATTCCACTTTGTGCACCTAGGTGTTATCACCCAGGTTAGCCTTGAACCACCATCCACGAGGTGTGGGTGGCATTCCTACACTGCGTCGTCCGGTTCTTGGTCCTTTATGCCCCAGCGATTGTCGTATAGTCGTTGTCGCTCCATCTTGTGAGCAATATACATTTATTAAATGAATACTTATGCAGAAATGACGCACCTTTAGCGTGGTTTATAGTAGAACAATAAAGTGCCTGATAGCTGATATTGCGTTCCGTTTAAATCCACGGGATTTCGTAACCCAGAGAGCCTTTTTTATGGTTTATTAAGCAATCTTGAGGTTATTGACACCGAAACACACGGAACATATACGTCAGTATTGCTTTATTTTGATTTTTTTTGTACGCTAATAACATCCAATAATAAAATTACAACATGTCTGTCTAAATTGTTATCTCCGTAAGATATTACTGTATGTAATATACTAGTCTCTGCCCACGGCTTCGCCCGCGTTGTACCCGGGTAAAAAGTAGCCTATGTGTTATTCTGATGTATAAGCTATATTACTGTAAAGTTTCATATTTTGATGAAACTTACAGTAATATTATATAGCTGTACCGTAGCTGTAACAAACATCCATTCTCACAAACTTTCGCGTTTATAATAGTAGTAGGATAAACTAAAGTATGGTGTGTTTTTTTCCTACAACATTTTATCACAGACATGATGTGAACGCCAAATATTAAAACATATAAAAGTAGTTTTAATTAATTGTCTCTTATCTCGCTTTGAATAACCACAACAATGTTGACTTTTAAATTAATTTGCAATCAAAGTTAATCTGAATGTACTAAGAACAGAAGATAAAAATTACCTTAGAAAAAAAAAGATCTCTCTCTCTCTCTCTTAATATCTTGCCTCAAAGAACAATTAATATGGTATTGTACTTAGAACGATCGTACAAGGAGTTAAGTACCTAGAATGCATCTAGTTATAGTTATTTTGTTCAAAACTCATGGTTGGTTTTTACACATCAAAGTCAAAGTCAAAATTCATTTATTCATTAAAATCACAAGGACTTTTTTTTTTTAAACATGCAATACATAAGTACTGTCTGTTCTTCCGCGACCAAGCCAGGAAAGAAAGGCAAGAAAATAAGGCTCATTATTCTTTTTCATGATCCTTTTACATAACAACGACTTAGAGCATTTGAATCCCAAGAGTTTTATCATCTAAATATACAGATATTTTATAGTATGCCTTTTTTGTTTTTTAATTACGTTTTTAAACATACTTAATCAATTATTTATTAATTGTTTCAGATGATATTTTCTTTATAAAATTTTGCGAATTTAATAGGTAGGCACTATTATGATGGATCGATCGTCCTTAAACTATCCTACGACACTCGGTACATTCAAAGATACATACCACACAATTTTTTTTTATTAATCCAAAAAAAAAAGAACAAAAGAATTGTTCACCACTTTTTTGGTTAATTTGCAATACAACACACATTTTAAAAGTCACACATCACTGAATTGGTGCCCATTATTCCCCATTTTAGTGAATCAAATTGTTAAAACCATACATTCAAAGATTTATTTATATTCGGAGCTAACGATAATTTATGGGTGGACAGTCTAGTAACAGGGACCAGGATTCTATTCTATTCTATTCTAGCTGTTAAAGGTTTCGAGTTGTTCAAAGGTAAAACTTGTAATTTCAGAAAGTCCTCTTATTATTTCTTGAAAGCAGAAATTCGAGATAAGGAAAATTTTTATGATGAAAACCTATATAACATTATTCAGTATTTTTCCGTAGAAAATAAATGAATATTTAATTTATAATATTCACTTAAAGAAACCGAGATTACCAATGTCATCCACAGAAATCTCTCTCTTAAGAGAAGGTCTTGTAACGTAGTAAATCTTAGACTTTTTCAAGACTTTAAATAAAATGTTAAACTTATTTTTTTTGGTCTTTGTCAGTCTCTACCATCTCATTAGATAATGTCAAAGTCAATGATTATTAAATTACTACTTAAAATATATCGAGGTCCCCCACCCAGCTCTTTCACGCCCTTTAATTTCCGCATTCACTGTGGTCTATCCAGATGGTATGTTTGCGCTAAAAACAACGCGTGACGCTATCCATCGCGAAATACGAATTGCCGATAGGAAAACACACATCGACAACTATTTGTCAACATCTCTTATCCGTTAAACCTTTGACTGTATAGTACCTATATAGCCTAACGCAGTATCTCGCATTGAGTTGTAATCAGGATACGTACAGCCAACATGACAAAAATGCTGCTTCGTGCGGTTGTCACATTTTTTGTCATCCTGTGCTCTGAAACCAGCCTTATATAAGGTAATAAAATGATAAAAGATGCCTTAATTAAGGTACTATAAGGAGAGAAGAGTCGTATTCTAAAAAAATATCCCTCTTAATTAAGGTTTGTTATCAAATTGCAAATGAGGGTGAGTTATGAGATGGTGAAGAGATAGTTGGTATTTTTAATGTTGTTCTTTTTTTTATTTGATGCCTCCACCATTTCTTTTAGGTAGGTAGTTCATGTCATGATCATTATGAATAATTTTGTTTTGAAAACCAGTTTTAAAATGGTGATAAAGGTTAGGTTATCTATGGCAATTCACTTCTAGTACCATAAAAAAAAGCCTCACAAAATTTGTCTGGAAGATATCGCTTTTAAGCTATAAAACCGCCCATCGTACCTTTAATCTTAACGTTACTGTTTTTTTTGTTTAATTCATAATGTATACAATAAAGTATCTTCATTCATTCATTCATTCATTCATTCATTCATTACGTAAATTGCCGCCTAACTAGCACATAAACTCATAATTTTGCCATATTGCTTGCCTCAATTTACTCACAAGCTGAAAATGTTTGCGCAAAAACAAACGAAAGTTAACCTTTTTTACTTGAACTAAAGTAGTCATTTGCTTGGTGATCGGAATAAGACTTCTCGTTGGGAACAGAGTGGAGTCAACGCACTAGATATTTATGAGTTTTACGTCGGTAAATGTACCTATACCTACGAATAAGGTAAATATATCATATTAATCGTGTACCAACGTCTTGTTCAAATAGACAAGAATGGTTGATTTTATATTAGTCTGCTTACTTGGTGACACGACACGAACATAGAAAACATGTCAAGCAAACTTTTGTCTTTCACAATAGGCTGTCTCTCTATCTTTAACTTGAGTTATACAAGAGTTACATATTTATTTCTATTGGCTCGTGTTTCCTTTAAACTGAAGCTTTCAAGCCCCAGTGGAGATTATATATGTATATTGTGGTAACTAAACACTATGCCATAAAATAACATCACATAAAATATTCCACACTGTTTGTGAGAGTTTGTGCTCTGCTTGAGAATATAATATACTAAGAAAATAACAAAACAAAATAACTAACAATCATAAGTTATGTTATTGGGTAGATTGATACAAGTAAAAGTATGCGGATTGTATGTTTAGGTGTAGACAGGCTGGTACGTACTGATACGATCCATCATGATGCAGGCCCTGTCAGAAAATCAGCGCTACACCTTTCCCAGGTTTGGTGCAGCATTATGCTGAGACTTTTGACCCTACACAACACATCTTTTATAATGTAACTTTTGTGTGTGTGTGTGTTCTGTATTTTGTCAGCTGTTGTGTTGTGGTTTGGTTAATAATATTTTCTTTCTTCTTTCTTTGATATTTCACCATTGCAGTAGAAAAGGTCTTCAAGGATTCCTCTTGCTATCCTTAACTCTGAAATCCTTGATAGAAGGTAGGTATCACCCGCGAATTGTTTCAGCACACATTAAAACAGCTTATTAACGGGATTGTCCCGGTAAATTTGTCAAGTTCAATTAGTAAGCTAAGCTTGTGACGTCGCGCAGTGATTAGCTGAAGCGGGTCCCGAGTTCACCAAACACAAGGGGTAGCTAGATCCTAAGCAAAGCTTTTTGACACATGTTTTTATAGGACCAAAAAAAGGGATGGGGGGTCCCCATCCCCCTGGCTGACCCATATCATCTGTAGCTGCAGCTTACCTACTTAACCTTTATTCACTACCACCGTTTGACGCCATAAGAAACATAGAAACAGAATAGCAGCGCCCTGAAAAGGACGATTCAATCGTGTGATGGTACACGCCACCAAGCACCCACACTTCACTTCGAGAAAGTTCCAGAGTCGCGCACACCACACGGAGCGCAGAGACACGTCGTCACTTCACGCCGGCCGCCGAGCAAATGGGCGAGCGCATCGCTTGGCCCAATATTTATACTTCCGCCGCGCGGTGCACACCGACACGACGCGCGAACTAGGACCCCCCCGCGCAGTTTATGACGTCACACATCACGCCACTGCCGCGGGCGATTCTGATTGGCTGATTAGGTGTAAATCGCTTGTTACTTTTGTACTTACCTAACTATAAGATTTTGTGTATTAATATAGGCTAAGTTGTAAATAAATTATTCATTCCTTCATTCATATCTTTCATTGTACTCAAACATACGCAGGCAAGATCCCCTAAACATCCATATGACATGTGTTTTCTTAAAAATGTATAGTTCCGCAATAGGGCTATTTTGTGTGCTGATTTCTATAATTTCCTGAAGAAAAAGGTTTTATGTAGAAAGAGTTATTCAAGCACAGTGGCCCAAAAATTACTCTTATTTTCAAAAACTTTGACAATCTGAATCTGAAATGTTTACCATGTTAATCCAACGGCTTTATCAGAAAATTCTGACCTGTAGATAGCATCCATCAGCGCTATAAGCTGAATAGATAGTGCCCAATATATTCGTACTCAGCGTCACTCGATTCATAACGTGATTGGCCAACGCATTGCCGATCGGTGAAGGGTTGAAGTCACGATGAATAGGAATTTTCGGCTCACATTTAAATTTAGGTTGGAACTCTGGCTGCCGTTATATGTAAAACCTTCAATTATTTAGGTATTACTAGAATTTCGCCTCTTCTGGTTTGATTGTTTTTGGTTTGTTCGATATTATAATCTACGGAAGCCGATTCCAATAAGTTACCAATTTTCCAAATTTTATCAGAGTATTTCCACGGCTTTGTTTGATGAAAATGAATAGGTTGGAAATCCCGAGGATTTTTGTCCTGCAAATGATTCCCTTCTTTCGGCTAAACATGCCCCCCACCCCCGCACCCAACCCCTATTTCATTTAATAACAAACCCACTTATCGGTTTCGGTGGAACTTTGTCATTTTCCTATCTCAAAAAGAGGCTTTAGGTGCACCAAGTTTATCACAGTTCATGTGTTAACTACAGTTAAGTTTCTTAATAATTCGATTTAAGTTGGTATTTGAAAAGGTAGTAATAATTATAAATAATGCTGGATATTTTTCACACAGCATCATCAAGCCCCAAACTAAGCACAGCTTGTGTTATGAGAACTACATGACTGATATACTACTTATACATTTTTTTTTTAAATGCATAAAATATAAATAAAATGGCATTTATTTACTTAGTTATAGTTATAACTTTAATTTTTAGTATTAACTAATAAACAATTGTAATTGTATATTTGTAAATACTTTTGGAACCATTAGGAATCCTTTTGTGGATTGTATTTTTTATTGTAGGAACTATCATTCTACCAACACGTTAAAACAATATTTTTTCTCATAAATATTTTGTGTAGAAAACATTACCCATTGGAATTAACGATCACGATTATCAGTCCGTAAATGAATTGAATGTTCACTTCGAAATCCCAGGGGTTCATTAATCACTGAATCGTTTAGTAATTCAGAGATGAGCTCAGTATTTTTATATCATTTGAAGTTGTATAAACACTACTCTCAATACGAAGGTCCACTCTCTTGTGTGCCTTTTAAGATAAACCATTTTCGTATTCGATTGTAAGTATTTTAGATACCAGGCTCTTACCTAAAGTCCCCTAGGATATTTATCTTCGATATATTTCGAACCTCTTTCATAAGGAACATTACGAACATTTCAATCATAATTATCGTGGAATCCAACAAAATCTGGCTCCCTCATGAAACTGCGCGGTTTGTCTAATTAAATTAATTATGATGGACAAGCTTGTTTGGTGTAGATTTATTCAGTTTTAAGCCAAAGTGTAATTATCCACAGTTGATAAATAATAAACAGCTCGCTCGCTTTGTAGTGTAGACACAGGGCCGAATATCAAGTCGCAAAATTACGAAAGCCGGCCCAGCACTAACTTTTTCAGCTCCTAAAATCTCGCGCGCCCAGCGAACCACTACGAGCGGCAGCGCGAAGGGAGAGCGTCGTAATCACTCACCCTGATGAAGACTCTCGGAATGAGTCGAAACTTAGTGAACGTGAAAATTCCGGTTTTTACAATATGAATAATCAATTCACGTTAGTTTTTGCGATAAAAAAGGTCCTAAAATGTTAAAATCAGAGAAAAATTACACAGTGACAAGTTTCTATAGAAAACTGTTACAAAGGTAGGGTTGATGACTGTAATTTTCCGGTCCATCTGTGATGAGTTGTCTTTTACATAGTATTGTACGGCAATTGGGCTAATTAACGAACGCCCGCTTGTTGATCACTGATCAAGCTGTTTTTTTTAATCTGTGTTTCTCATTACAGCTGAGTAATCGAATCATGCAGGGATTTCAAACACTTACCGCCTGATGAATTTAGTGCGTCTAATGTTCGTTCAGCTTTCAGCAAATAGAAATGTGAGTAATGGGCGGTCTAAGGAGTTAATCTGGTAAGTGGAACAGGTGTATTAGGTGAGGTGCTAAATTAGTTATTCCTTAAAGATAATGTAATTAGAACATTATAATATTGTGACCGTTTATATTATTTTTGTAAAGAATTTGTTGGCGATGAACTGATGGCACGTGGAATGCTAGCTTACAAAACGTGGGCCTGTGCCAAACGTAAAATTTGGGCGTGCCTCTGACCTCCTAATTTGTGTCCTTATAGATCTATGCACTTAGTATGAATCCTCAGATATCTTATCTGAGGATTTCCACCATGGGGAATACAGTCGTGAGCGTGTCTGTTTTTTTTGTATGATAAGTTAGTAAATCCTATTATATACTTATCAGCTAGCTACAAATACAGATAAATGTAGTTAATTGAGATAGCACAGTGTGGTTTTGCATGCAAAAGCGAACGCTCCAATTAACTAGACAATTAATGCCCCAGCCTTTAATACCCTCTCTAATCGTTATTCTGACCGCAATATGTCATGGTGAGGTCAGTATGTTCTGTAGTTTAAGTCTTCATCATCATCATCAAACAGTCTGTAGAAGTCAACTGCTAGACATGGGCCTCCCCCGATCCCCTAAAGAGTGCCATGGCAAACTGTTTAATAATTAAAAAGACGGCATGAATACCACTGTTTTTCATCGTTCAATTGCGTTTGCCATATCAGGTTGTTGGTTTGTTTGTATGTTTGTCTGTTACCATGTATCTCCGAAGAGGCTTATCCGATTGAAATGTATATACAATTGGTTTGTATGACTGGATTAATAGCCACAAGTGTAACGATTCAGGCCTGTAAACCGGGGTCTGTCACGTTCACAAATATACGGGAAAGATCTTTTGGGCTGGTTTTTCAGAATTCATTTAAAAGAAAGCATATTTCATTGAATAGCGAGCTTCTTGTTCTACAAGAAGGTTCTTAGTGAAATTATGACACAAGTCATTGGTACAAAACAATATTAATAAACAATCTTTGAATTTCAAATACGTTTGTTTTGACATTCAAGGATAATGGGCGGGCGAGTAGACAGCTCCAGACTTAAAATTTTATCTATTTTTGATAGCACGGTTTCATACGAAATAAAAACGAGCTTCTTATAGATTCTAACGCGGTTTTTGCTTTTCAGTGTTTTATTCAATATCTGTAATCGTTTAAGTGGTTCGGGGAAGTTAAACCAATAGCATAGTAGATTTTAATCAATAATCCATCAGTGGTTTTGTGCTAGCCAAAGTATGTAGTGGGGTTTTGTTGGGTTCCCGACGACTCCGTTTAAATCATATCACATCGTATGGATACAAGTGTTTCAAGTTCGATCCTTGAGTCCAACAAAGTGTTCATGCAAAATTAAAAATCAAGTTCCTTCTGAAATTGAAAGAACTTAACAGATTCTTTAACTGATTCGTACGCGTGTTTGTGAATTCGTAATATTTGATATTTCTTCGGTTTACGGGATTAGTGATTTAATATCTCTTGATTTGGAGGAACCTTTATGACTTTCGAATTATGATTTCGTAGAGTTCGAAGAGACTTCGAATTAGGTGTAAGATGTGTATAATTTCAATAAACTATTCGAACTGGATTGTTTAGGAAAATCGGCATATTGGTATGACATACAAATATAGTATGACATATATTGGTATGACATACAAATATAGTATGACATTCTATAATTTACTATGGGGCGTTACACAAGTCAATAGCCGACGGCAGACAGGATGGGAGCTTAAAATTTTTTAATAACGACATGTTAAAGTATAGGCTCAATAAAATAATTTCCATAATCAGCATCCATAAATCAGTATAAAAACTGAACTCTATTAACGAATTTTTGAGCTTTGATTCCAATCTAGATGGCAAAAGTGTGAATCGGGGGATCGGAAAATTATATTTCCCGATCCCCCGTTGGGAAAGAAAAAAAAACATAATTTTCTGCTATAGGTAAACAGAAGTCAGAATGAAAGAAATATACTCGGTACTTCCAAACATAGATACTCGTAAGTATTAAAAATAAACATTATCAATTTACCAAATGACGATATTTTTTATTTGTATCCCTTCGGAAACTGTGGTAGATTACGGAATTGAATCGAACAGCCAGAGACTATTTTGAATTGCAACGTTTCAATTAGCTTGATTGAAACGTTGCCGTTCGAAACATCGCTTATAAAAAAAAGCTGTTGAGAGGTAGATTTCGTAAGTAGGGACGGGACATACGGGACTCACTCAAATTAAATAGCTATTACGATTCCAATTCCTCTGCTTGGAGTTATGCAAAGTTGAGCTTTGGTTGCTACTTTTTAGATTTAATTATCTTTGACGTATGTGCTTGCTCAATTAATGAGTGCACCTTGCTCGATTGGCACCACAATAAAGATGAACAAAGGATTATCAAAAAAAACTAAGCCGAGTTTTTTGCCAGATTTTTCCAACGGACCTAAACCCATTAAAAAATAATCATTGAAATCGGAAGACAAACACAAAAAAACATACAGACAAATTGGGAACCTCCTCCTATTTTGAAGTCGGTTGATAATAATTAAATCGCGTTACGTTTCAGGCCCAAGTTTACGGTTTCTATCCTGTTTCATCAAATCTTTACGTGCTTTCATTTTTTTTGCTCACTCGGAATTACACTCTTTCAAATATAAAACAAAAGAATTTTACTGGAAAATAGCAATCCCTCAGGAAATAAAACTATAAGACCATCCCGGGATCCTTCTCTATACAAAAACAAAAGGATCATCAAAATCGGTTAACAGATGGCGAAGATCCTAATATTATAAACGCGAAAGTTTGTGAGGATGGATGTTTGTTACTCTTCCACGCAAAAACTTTTTTAGTGAAACTTTACATTAATATAACTTACACATCAGAATAACAACTAGGCTACTTTTTGTCCGGTTACCACGCCGGCGAAGCCGTGGGCAGATGCTATAAATAAAAACAAACGACAAAATAAAAACTGCCGAAATGAGAACCTCTTCCATTTTATGAAGTCAGTTAAAAACCAATTATCTTATGACTATAACCACAATTGTATTTCTGCTAATGTTATGAGCCGATGAGAAATTGGAACCGTTATTTAAATTACGCAGGGGTGCCATTGGTTGGAATCGAATAACTGACGAGCAAATAGGGGAAAAGAATTTCCAGAAGCAAGCAAAATGGTGTAGTCGTTTGCAAACTCCGAGACAAATGTTAAAAGAAACCCGAAAATACGCTTTCTACTTATGTGATCTTATAAGATCTATGTACACACATCAACTTATAATGTCTACTTCGAACCAACCTAATATAGGTACACAGGTTGAAAAAAATCATAATATATTTAAAACTATGTTTCTGTCTAACACATCCTGCTTTTATAAGATAAATAAGTGTAATTATAATTGGTATCTGCGGTATGACTTGGAATTCTAAATTTAAATAAACTTTGTATAAAGACATATTTATACAAAGTACTTTGTATATCATTTCAGAAACAGTTATACATTTTTTTTTCTCTAATTTCATTACAATTGTAACCATAAACTGCGTTATTTTCGAAAATAGTTTCTACATGGAAACAATACACGCAATATTAAAGATATGTATGGACCTAACACTACCAACGAACACACAGTGTGTTATTGATTCACCCGATTTCGTTCTGGAAATATCTATCTCACAAATGAACCTGTCCGGAGAACAAGATTGACAATGACACATAGAAAACGGATCCGTCTCAAACGACCCTTGAACATGCATCAGCTTTAGATGTAAAAACAATATTGAAACATTTGCGGAAAATCGGCAACATAAGAAACTAAATCAGATTATATTTTCTATAACGTACCTTATTTGTGTGAAAGTCTTAAGTTACTCATGGTTATGACATAATATCATATGTGTAAGAATTCTAGTCTCCGATGAGCTTTGAAGCTTGTTATTTTTGCAAAAGTCATTCTCTCTGTGATAAAAAAAAAATATCCTTTGATTGTATCAAGCAACTAATATATACTTAACAAAAAATATACTTATCAACTTTATCAGATGTAGTAGCTAGGTGGTGTAAAGGGCCAAAGATTTCTATCCCTTTAAAAAATAAAGAAAAATAAAATATATTTGTATCTCGTTATTCTCTAGCGGTGCTCATAATAAAAGGTTAGTTAGGTAGGTAATTACTTTTAGTTCCACAAAATTCCCATCAACCATCTGTTAGATAAATCCAGGTTTTTCCAATACCTAGTAAAGGAGATTCATGTGGAGTACATTCTATTACAATGGGAAACCATTTATATCGATGCCTACCTTACTTATTACCTTTTCCAGAGCTCACTTATCTGAAAACACGATTGTAATCTTTCTTTGCTATGATATACTTAAAGTAGGTGACCTTTGTTTGAAAAATGGACTAGTATGGAATGGTGTTAGGAGTTGGTTTAATTTTTAGAACATACCATGAAATATTGACTTAAATATCATTTAATTATTTTTAGATTTTTATTTCATACCTATTTCTAACCGGTCTGTCTCAAATAAAAAATATAAATATATTAAACGTTATAATACTTATCTACTTACCTACAAACTTATTCATGCTGTATCCTGAATTAAATTGGTACTTAGGCTTAGGTGGGTACTTATTTTCCTTTTTATATAATCCTTCAGCAATAAATCTAGCATTAATCCTACATAGATAACCCGAGACGACAATCCAAAGAATTTAGTTTCCGAGATATGGCAAGAGATGAATAGCGTATTGGCGGCAACCAAGAGCAAAAGTAGTGTTGTAAAACCACAGAGTTGCACTTATACTAATGAAAAATAAGATTGGATGAAGACAAGATTCAGATTGAATCGCATCTAGCGACCCAGTCTGAATTTAAAAAATTCGTAATTCGTCTTAATTAGTACAGACAGTGGCCTGCACTAATTAAGATTAGTGAAGCTTAAGCAATGACTGAGGCATGTCTTAGTGACAGATATCTATGAAAAAATGGCAGTAAGAGATGCCCAAATCTTTGCCTTATATTAGTGCAGATGACAGGAATAAGACGATTTATTTTTACCTACATAATATGTACAGACAGTGACAAAAGTAGATTAAAAGTTTTGATAAATCAAATATTTCTGGATCCCGTAAACTTTAGTTTAAATTATTGGGTTGCATTTGCCAATCGCCTTCATCGTATCCCTTAACTATTTGTTATCCAGTTTTCTTCTTAAATCCATAGGTATCTATAATGCCTATTTATTTTAGTATAAATAAAATAAATAATGCTGGACATTTATCACACAGCATCATCTAGCCCCAAAGTAAGCAGAGCTTGTGTTATGGGAACTACATGACTGATATACTACTTATATACGTTTTTTTTGTAAATACATATATATTATACATAAAACACCCAGATCCCGAGACAAATATTTGCATATGCAAACATTCGTCCCGCGGCGGGAATCGAACCCGCAACCTTTTGCGTCTCAGGCGGGCCTTCGCCCACTGCGCCACAGAGGTCGTAGGAGAAACGTAATAATGCCTTAAGCAAGTCAAGTTCTTTAGGCCCAGTGTTCTCTTTGTGAACTAATTTTATCCCGTGAAAAGAAATCCAACATTCTATTTTAGAAGATGAATCTCTGTGGTTAAGCTATACACTGTGCAGGGTAGGTGTCAAAGCGCCACATTACAGATAAGGACCATTTATCTGTGTCGCTTTGCGTCTTGGGTTTTGGGTCAGTTGCAACACCCTTGCTTATCCATCGGGATCAAACAATAAAACTTCACCTGATGCTATTGTCATATTTTTTCACATTTTAGGGCTACGTATCCATAGCGTCGGAAAAGAGCCTAATGTCCATTCTACCGCCCATTGTACTTCCGCGATTAGATAGTAATTTCCTGTATTATTTGTAAGCAACTTATAATGTGGTGTACAATAAAGTGTTATCTATCTATCTACCTCTATTCATCTTCCAGGGTTTCTTACTTTTGAACGAGATGGTGTAAATCGTTAAGGCTGAAACAATTGGGTCAATCTTTAAAATTAGCGTATTTGGTTGAACTCTCTGGTGCTTTTTAAATATTGATATTATTGCTGTTCTGTATTTTTATTTCGAAATGGAGGATTCTATTTTCATATTGGCCCCTTATTTTCTTAACCATTTTTCCAATATAAATCATGTAAATTATTTATTTTAATTTTAATTTTTTTTTTTTGAGGCTATATTGCATGTCCAATCATTAGAAACTCGACGTTTATATTTTGATTTAATTTATTTGTATAAAATTATTCATTCCATTATGGATTCCCCTATGCTACTGTCGGTGATATCGTTCAAGATTAAATTTTAAAGCACGAAATTCAAATAAAGCAAACCTCTTTGCTCTGCTAACCTACATATATAATGTTTCCCATTATAATCCTTTGACTAGAATGGCTCGTCAATATAATGAATTAGCAAAGGACAATATTGAACTTGATATATTTCCTCCTTAGTTGAGCCTATTTATTAAAACCGTTAAAGATATCCTCCATTTTAACAACTTCAATAGTTCAGGCGCTCTTTAAGCGCCTTGACATCGTGATTGAAGCGAAACTATTCATTTAAAGTTATAATCTAATGAAATGTCGTTCATATTTATAAACCTTTTGTTATGTGAGATTAATAAAGAAAATGTTGTAATGTTTCAACACAAAAAAGTTACAAACTATTTTCTGAATAAAACTGTAGTCAGAGCAATCAAGTTATCGAGGTTTCAGATTTTTTTAAATATATTTCCAATAATATTAGATAAATAACTCTGAGTGCCCAAGGTAGCTAACAGGCCAAATTATCCAACAAAAAAAGATCCTATTCAAAATAACTTTAAGTTGGACTTCTTCACTCAGACACAGAAAATGTTTGTTTTGACCCATTTACAATACAGAGTATGGTAATTTAACTACATGCTTAATATATATGAAATCGTTACGTGGCACACATAACATGAACAGTCTCTTCATTAAATCCCTTTATCATAAGTAGTTTTTGGAGTTGGCGGGATATTTGGATGACTACATTTCACCCCCTTTGTGATGGTGATCACTAGAAAAGTCTTTATTTATATTATGTATTCATATCACAGACGAATAAAAGTAGTTATACCGATCGTAATTTGCTTTGAATTGGTTTAGTTGCTAGACTAATCTTCTTACTAGACTCTAGCAAGACGTGAAGATAGATTAAAAAAGTTTAAATAGATTGGACAATTTTCTTGGAAAGTTTAATAAGTCTGTCATGTTTTCTTTTCAAAAGCTTAGTACTAACTTTTAACTTTTAAATTGTTCGTCTGAAAAAAACATTGGCATTACAAAATTACAAGAATTTAATATTCACCAAAGTAGCATAATCAGCATTTTATATATCTGTGACCAAAGATTGAGAATTGTAAAGGAAATATAAACTGGTTTAAGGTAAAATTCATAAAATGAAAAAGTTGACATCAATGGACTCGGATTTTCATTCAAATTAATCACAGTCTACTTTTACCGACGCTTAGATTACGCTTTTTATTAAACTTTCTTTTTTAACTCACTGGTATCGTGTAGTGCATTGCTTCATTTGCTTATGTTGATCTCTTTTCTTTAATGGGACTGCCAATGTCAAGCTCTCCGTGTGGAGTACGTCTCTGGATGGCATCGGGATCTGCCATCATGCATCGGAGTTAAATCATAGATCAGTTACAGTTTATCAGTAGTTCATACCAGTTTGCGTCGTACAGCTAATTATCAATATTTCTTTGAGCTAGTATTGTACGTTCGTCTCTTTTTTACTCAACTATGAATAAAACAATGCTTTCAGTAAAAATACATTGCCGTGTTGTGTTCTATCAAAGACATTATTCTGCACGTTTTCCATAATTTCGAACGTCTGCAAATCGAACACTCTGAGATCATCTTCAGCATTATGGCGTGTATGGAGCCGTTTGAAAGACTTGAATGTCTTTTTTTGTGCTTGAGAAGGGTTTTAAGTAGATTCTTGAGTGTCACATTCGTTATCATGGGAATTATTCGTGCTTGCGCTAATAAATTGTGACAACTGAAACAAAAAAAAAATTATTTGCAGGTACCACTTTGAAAAATCGGTTATCGTTAAACGAGCAACTTCAAATAGAGAGAAGATACTCAACTCGTCAACAACTGTACTTACGTAGTGTACGTAGTGGACAAGCAGCACTGATTCACAATTTCATTACGGCGGCGAGCAATACACCGGAAACACTCATATTTCTATGTGTGAGATTCCTATGTATCCTTAATCTCTTTACACGTGCATTATTCGTTGGAGGACATAGTTTAACAATAGGCGGGGCTGTAGCCCCATCGATCGGTCGACATTCTGTATTCAAAATATGGTTGTCGGGCATAAATTTTGCGTGCGTGGTATGAAACAACTACATAGTTAAGCTTAAAAATAAAAATAAAATGATTTAAATTTGGAACATAGGTTTATTTTATGATATAAGCATGTGCTAAGAAAATTGCTAAGATATTTGGATTTTTTTACTTTAATGGTGGGAGTAACTATTTATGAAAGTCTTTGTTCCTTAAAGTTAGAAATATTAAAATTTGAATTACAGTTACCAAGCATAATATTTACTTATGCTTGGTAACTGTAATTAAAATTTTAATGTATTTCAGGGTTTTTGAATTATAAAATTTGAAGGGAGTTTAGAGTTTACTTGAGAGTATCGGTTTTTTAAAGGCGAAAGTATTTTCCTTTTCAAATTCACTTGAAAAGTGAAATTGTAGCTTCTCATCATAAATAATGTGTTTTAGAGTTTTTGGATTTTCACATTGAAGGAAAAGGATTTTCACATTGGATTTTCACATTGAGGAAATGGGGAGCGAAAGTTTGTATCGGAGTATCGGTTTATTTTTTAAACATAACTCCACGCGTGCAATTCCGCTGGAAACAGCTTGTTTCCTGTATAAACTGTACAATTTTCTACATTAGTCCATTCCATATCGAGGGAATGTTTGCGCATAAAGGTTTTCGCTCGGCAGCAGAATCGATACTGATGAGCACTGAGTGCGCGGTACTCTGCAAAACATGTTCTGTACCATATGCATTAGAGCACGCATGAGAAACCTGTTTACACTCACACCTAGGGAAAAAAAAACTTTTTTAAGAAATAACTTTAAGCAACGGGTTATGAAAAATTATGATCTCACTCAAATCCTATAATAATTGGATGTTTAGATAAAGGCTAGTAAGCACTAGGCTATATGTTAATATAGCAGAATAACACAACCGAAACCGTGAATCTATAAAACTACTTACCCTTTAAAAAGGAACATTTTGCTGTAATATCGTTCATGTTTTAGCTGACAGGCACTGTTTTATTTTTTTATTTAATTGTACAATAAAATTAGCCCTTATTTATATTAGTTCTAACCTTAAAAATCTAACTTACGGTCAATGAGAGATTTACATTTTATATTTAAAAAAATCTTACAAAATAGCGACAGTCTAACATAAACAAATTCAAACAAACAAAACACAACTTACAGAAATTATAAGAAAGGTACATAAAACAATACAAGATTACTGTTCTTTTTTCTTTTCATTAATCTCATTTTAATTAATTCACATTACGTGGTAAGCATTTTATATAAAAGGTCACGACCGGGCGCTTAAACAAAAATGCAAACAATTCCTTTTAAAATTGAGGAACACTTTTAAAGACCACAAAATTATCATAATTAAAATATTTTATGAAGGGCATGTTTGAACGTAACGGATCCCACCAAAAATATTTCAAGTAGATTGCCAAGATTCACAATCTCTTAACCCTTGATATCAGATCTCATGAAGAGCCAAGCTCTTAAAGCTAACCTAACTATACAAACCCTACATCTTGGTTTCATAGAACTATTGCATGACACAACAACCTGTGACAACTGTTTTGGACAGATTGAAAGATTTTAATTGTATCGTTGTTTGTGTGTAAATCTCAGGCTCCATACCAAATTTCAGCTTTCTAGGACTTTGGGAAGTAACTAACCTAGAGATTATGATGAGTGAGTCAGTTACTTTAGATTTTATTATTACCTAAAATACGTCGATATTTTAGGTATTAATAAAATCTAAAGTATAAAAACTAGACAAATGAAACTTAGTGTGTATCACAAGTCTGCTAACAACATCTTATTCTGAGAATTTGGGCTCTCTAGTATTATCCAGGCCGCAGCTGTGAGGGTTTGAAACCACGACGAAACGCTTCGAGAAAATAAGGTAGCACCCTGATCTTTTTTGGCTCGTCTTGGTGGAGGCCGTGCCCCCATATAAGGCAAATAAAATAATTTCGGCCATGTGCAAGTCAGACCCACATTTTTTTAAAGATTATAAAATACCAAATGTAATTAGAATATCAATGTAAATCCTTATGTAAGATATGCTAATCTGTTTCAGGTATAACACACATACATAACGAGGTACATTTTTATTCAAGTACCTTAGATTTACTTTTCACTTCGAATTTCTTTCTGAGCATTAATCGACGATATATTTGCAACCTGATTCCTGGAATTCTAGTTACTGTTCAAAACTTAAAATAATATCAAATATAATGTTTGCCTTGCTTCTGACTATCCCGTCTATCAGCAGCTACATTAGGCTAAGTATTGTTAAGTTTTTGTATTTTTCAGATGATTATGTGCGGAACAGTTTTTCTATTTTATTCTTTATTCCCTCAAATTAAGTGCACTAATATAACCTTAAAAAATACTTAGCTATTACTTATAACATGTTAATTTATGTGCGATCAATATATTTTAATTATTTCATTACTTTGCTTCCTGTATCGAAAAGCTGCCAAAGCCTGACGGAAATTAATACATTGAATGCCATTCCAACCGTGTCGTCCAGTGACTTCACCGGGACTCAATATCGGGACCGGGACAAAATAATCGTATTTTCTATACTATGCTAATAATTAACCTGAAGAATTTTTGTTCAGCCAAATTTTTGAGGAATGTTATTGGCTATTTAGCATAACGCTACGACCCTTAGGACTCGAGCAAAAGAAGTAATAGTGAAGCGATGCGACGCGACGCGGTGCGTTGGGGGCCGAGGGCGACCGTGGCACAGTTAGTTTATTATATATTCCGCTACGTGCGTAAAGGTGCTACGCTGCTGACTAAACCACTTCGTGGGAATAACCTTTACTTAAAAGGTTGACGACTTCGGTGGCGCGATCCATGGAGGAAATAATGGAATACCTTTGTATGTAAACATGAATCTGGGGTCGAATTTTCTCTTTAAAAAAAGGCGACCCCATCCGACCAGATTATTCCACAAATCCCCTGCGACAATCCCGGTACTCTAAGAGGATTTGTGGACAAGAATTCCAGAAATCCCCTGATCCATTTATTTACACTGTAAAAAAAAACAAATACTAAATAGGTAATCACAGTCTTTATATTTTTTTACATAGGTATATAATCATTAACGATGCCACTTATAAACTCACATAAATACTTTTTTTAATCAATTTACACAAGTGTAGAAATAAAGTCCCTCATATATTTACATTAAAATATCTCAGAAAATCAATTCACAATAATCCTTCCATAAATAAGTTATATAATCACAGATGATTTGTCAAACTGACTATATTATTATGACCCTTTATGATACCTAACCGAAAAATAGGACACTTTACTACATAACTTTTTAAGTTAATATAACCCCATACCAAACCCTTATGATGCCATACGCCAAAGGATGCGCATAATGCTAGGTGGGCATGTGCCAAATGTAATGTCAAGACATGCCTCAAACTATCCGCTACTTGGAATCTTCATAGATCAACGCACTAAGTATGTATCTGAGGATGCCCATCCTGGCGAATATAGTCGTGAGCGTGTTTGTTTTGTTTTATAACAAACCAACTTATAGGTAAGTATAACTAATGCTTTGTATGGGGTTTACCCATATTTTCAGTTTTTTTTATACAACTAAAGTGTCAAAGCAGCATACGACACACATGTTGGCAAGCGGCTATGGACGTTTGCAAAAGCAAAAGTATCAACCGCATACTGTTTCCCCTGAGACATATCGGATCAATAGTCTCACGTGCCTTTAATGTTACCGGCACCCATAGCCTTCAAATCGGACACAGCAATGCGAGTATTTCTGCTTGGCTGCAGAAATAAACCGTGTTATCGTAATAATTCCCTGGATGAGCTATTTCACAAGGAGCTCTACTACTAATACAAATTGCAATAAAGCAAATAAGTATTTCTACGTTGCAATAAAGTATTTTTTATCTTCAAAGCATCTTTCGATGTAGGCACACCAAATTTTATCCCAATCCGCTTCGAACTAAAGGAGAAACTAGGGTATGCCACATAGATGGTCAGACAAACAGACAGCCGCCATGACGAAAACAAAAAGGGTTTCGCCATTCGCGTTAGGAACACTTAAATAGGGTTATCAAATTCTTCGAAGAATTTAATGTATTTTAATGAGCTTTTTCAGATAAGGGCATATTTTTAGGAGGGTATATTTTTAGGAAATGAATCGTACTTCATTTAAACCGTTTCGTTACCTACCTTCCTGATATCAATTTCAATGATTTCGGCAATTCAATTACTGGAACCAATACTTATACGAGTGGTTCAAGAAACATGGTCAATAATACAGATATACAACCTCATATTCTACGGCTTTGGCTAATAATAATCAAGTAAATATTTATTAAGCATCTCATTTATATGTTATCCTAATGACATGTATTTTGGCAGATAAGATAAATCTATAATATAGTCAGTATGACAAATCATCTGTGATTATATAATTATGGGAGAATTATTGTGAATTGATTTTCTGAGATATTTTAATGTATACAAGAATTCTTTTAGTATTGTAAATATACTATATTTCTACACTGGTGTAAATTGAAAAAAAAAATATTTATGTGAGTTAAAAAGTGGCATTGTTAATGATTATATACCTATGTATAAAAAATTAAGACTGTGATTACCTATTTCGTATTTGTTTTTTTTATTACAGTGTAAATAAATGGATCAGGGGATTTCTGGAACTCTTGTCCACAAATCCCCTTAGCTTCCCCTTTGAGTACCGGAAGGGGATATCTGGAAAAAAGTCCATAAATCCCCTTCGCAGGGGATTTGTGGATTAAGCCCATCCGAGTTGCTGATGTCGTTGATCAACCTTGTTTTGTTGTTCTTACAATACTATTTCTTTATATTATTTTTAATTGTTAATAAATGCTTATTTAACTATCACACAGGGAATCCTAGTATGGATACCAATGCTATCAAGGAATATGATGTATTCGAATCGAAATGATTATAATATAATTATTATATGACGACCTCTGTGGCGCAGTGGGCGAAAGCCCGCCTGAGACGCAGTAGGTTGCGGGTTCGATTCCCGCTGCTGGACAAATGATTGTCTCGTGTCTGGGTATTTTCTTTTATATGTATATATGTATGTTTTTACAAAAAAAAGTATGTAAGTAGTATAATCAGTCATGTAGTTCCCATAATACAAGCTCTGCTTAGTTTGGGGCTAGATGATGCTGTGTGAAAAATGACCAGCAATATACATATATATTTAGCAATAATTATTAATTATGCTTGTTTAACTGTAATATTTGTGAACTACATTAAATTTCATTTCATTTCATATCGCCCCGAAGCAATTTTTGCGTGCTGTAAAGGGATGGGCTAATTTTGATTTCTGTCAAAGCCAAATGTTCCGTCGTCCCACCACCGCAACTAGAAGAACTGCGGGGGGATGAGGTCGCCGGCCGGTTACAATCGGCGTGGACAGCCACTTCACCACAATCACGAAACCAATAGGCGCGCATTCTTTTCGTCAATATATACCAGAATATAATCCAATCTAATCTAATCTTCTTTCATTTATCTGTGAGCTGAGAAACCCCAACAATTTCCTTGTTGTCAAGAATTGAAGCCAGACCCAACCTTCGTTCAAGGGTCAAATTGTTTAGAGACTTTGAAGTTTGCAATAATTGTTTTTGAAGGCGTGGCCTGTTAAAGGTTAGAGTTCGCTTTTCCGTATTCAACAACTTACTCAACTCTAGGGGTGGGGAAAAGCGTTTTTTTCGTATCACCGTGACTGTCGTTCTAGTTTCAAAAAAGTCACAGTGAAAAATCACCGTGACTTTGTAACGTCGATCACTTACGTCACGAGAAACAAGATGTGATGATTAAATGATCCGAAATACCAAGTTCAAGGACGTAACATAGATCTATGTTTTAAGAATGAGACTAAAAGGACTAAAAGGCGAACAATAATATATATTTTTTTTTCATTTTTTTTTTATTTACTCAAAAAACAATTTTTTAAAAACCTACATGTAAGTAGTTTTTTTTATAAATTATGTTAAAAAAAATTAAGTACTTAAATATTAATTTAGATTTATGCTTTCCACATTATTGCACAATTTTTTACACACAGTTCAAGGATCATAAAGTAATTAAATAGGTACTTACAAACAAATTATAGGTATTAAGCATATTAACTATGATCTTCATTTACAGTACATACCTAATTATTAATATAAAATACACATACCTTCAAGGCCCTTATCCCAACTAATATCAAATACGATAATGAGTGCATAACGTAAAAGTATGGTTTAGATTGTTCTCATCTGCCATTTCCCCTCAAAGCCAACATAACCCATGCCATCGGTCAAATTCAGTCTGATTTATGTGTCATGGAAAATTGGATATTACGGATGCGCGCCACCCAGCGAAGGCGCGGCGGACATTTGAACGATTCCATACATAATGTCATCGATAGGCCTTTCAATCGAATAAATAAATTCAATAATATCTCACACACACTTTATTTTATTTAAATTTAAAGAAAGGAAACGCTTAATGAAAGCACTATATTTTATACTTAGAAAGTCTGGGACACCCTATGTATGATAACCCGAAAGAGGGTTTTCATACACATAATAGGTACTTTATTTTGTTCTACGACATTTCGAAATTGGGCTATTTTAATTAAAGAACGCTTTCATTAAAGAGGCTTTTTCGGTAGAAATCTAACATCTCGTTTGTTTAATAGTTGTTTTAGGGTTAGCACACACTAATTCAAATATAGCTCCTAAAAAATGAAACTAACAAGCTATTTCAAACCATTTTCCTGAAAATATAATTTTATAAATTCAACCCCAATAGGTGTGACAAAATTATAAGACTCTTTCAAAAATCCACAAATTCGTCAAGTTATTTATGTATATAATAATAGTGTATCGTTATTTTAAATCTGAACGAGGGGTGCACAACGGAATAACCAAAATACTCGTAGCTTCTCTACATCGCGTAGTACAAGCTACGCAGTGTAGAAGGGAGCTACGAGGCGTAGCGCTGCTTTCCGAAGAAAAGACTAGAAATACGCCGCTCTTGGATTCCGATATATTTTTTATAAATTACCCTATTAATATGACAATGGGGAACCAAACTATGACACTAACTTTGACATGCTTGTTAATGTCTATAACTTGATACATCTAAAACAGGAACGTTCTCCATATTTTCTAGATTTTTCTAGATTTTTAGATATATTTTTTTCACATTTTCCACGGCTTATTCCTATAAATCCTAAGTACATACGCGATCTTATCGTTATAAGTAATCTTTACTGAGTAACCAAACCAAATCTAAACGTACAATGTCAGCAAATATAGTAGTTATATGATGTTTCACCCGGCTAGATGGAGAGAAAGAAAGGCGACGGGTAGAAAGTGGATGGTAAGAGCCGAACACCGGACTCAGTGGCGCGTATTGAGAGGCCAATTTTCAGCAGTGGACTGATGTGGTCTGATGATGATATGATGTTTGTAATGCGGTTTTGTACATACAGTGATTCCAATTTCACTACCCTGCAAATTGAGGCCAGCAGTAGGTATCACTAACCCTAATTATTTACCCCTAAACGGTTCTCTGAATAGTTTGCAAGATTTAATTATAAGGCGTGCGTAGTTTCTGTTTTACAACTTAAAAATCGTTCTATGTACCTTACATACAAATATTTCGTACGAAACACAAAATGCAACTTTTTATATTAATAGTAGTGTTGACATTGCACATTCATAGACTATTTTAAATGACTAAGAAGATACAAATTTTCTGAAACTCTAAAAGTTCATCTAGCAAGAAAAAAATAAAATCCTTCTTCAAATAAATGAAATTTCATCCCCCATTTTTTAAATATCTTTTTTAGAAGTTGTATTTTTTCATAAAATTTATATGCTGGTCCCATATAAATTAGTTTCCTTGAAGTATACAGTAAACATTAAAAAAAACATTTATATAGGTTAACAACTGGCGAAGATATCGCGTAACATACACACAGACTAGTTGAGAACCTCCTCCTTTTTTGAAGTCGGGTTAAATACCAAACACTAGGAAGTTTTCGAGGGAACCTCAAGACGCTCTCAGTCGAGTTGGAGTGGAGTCATTCTTTAAAGCGACAAAAGAACCCGTTCATAATCTTTACAAAATATAAGGTTTCCTGGATCAACAACAAACACACTCAAAACTGACAAAAATTATATTATAAGGCTCATACCATTGTTTTTCATAGAAGTTAGCAATCCACGTGTTAGCATTTGGTAGGAATATTGTATGATGAAAGCCTATGCTACAATTTCTATAAATTGTATGCGTTTTCTGGATTAATAAACAATTCTAAAATGATGAGGTTAAAAATAAATTTACCTTACATCAGTATATAAGTAGGTAAGGCCTAGATTAGTATGAAATTCAGGTGAAAATCAGCATTTCAATTTAGTTCTCTAATAGACTGGTTAAACATAATAGCATCTGTTTGCTAACCGCAGACTACTCCTAGGGATGTTACTAGAGAGAACTTTACTATCTATCGGATCATTTTAAAGATTCTGAAATTCATCAGACAGATAAAAATATAAAACATTTTTCAATCACTATATAATATTTATGAAACACACCTATATTTATGAAACTTTTACAAATCACGGCGTAAAAGATAAAACAACCTAGTAAATTGGTTTAAAAGAAAACAAGAATCATTAAAATCGGTTAACAATTGGCGAAGATATCGCGCAATATAATTGGGAATCTCCTGCTTTTTGAAGTCGGTTGAAAAACAACAACTATAATTTGTAAGTAATGAAATCTCGAAGCGACTGATGGACGAAACAGGTCAGAAAATTAGCATTTCTATTTAACTAGGTAATGTCCGCCAGCCTTTAGGGTCCTGCGGTCTGTTTACCTTTAGTCCTATTACTACAGGTAGAAAAATCATTTTTCCTAGTTTAAATATTATGTAGATAGTTTTATTTTCAATTATTTTATTTTTCTGTTTAAGCACCCAGTTGTTTATAATGATCATATAATATATAATTATATTCTAACGTAATGATTCATCACCTTAGCATCTGTAAGTCAAGGAAGTATATTTGGCAGAGGAATGCTTCACGAACTAGGCACCAACTGATCCCAACAAGTTATGTATCCCATGCTCCCATCCCTAATTACTTAACTTTATGAGGCAAGCGAATGCGAAATCACCCTCCAGGTAAGGTAAACGCCATTACATTCTGATTATGTTGACGTTTAGTTTTATTATTGTGGCTTTCTATTTTCAGGTTAACTCTACCTACAATGGCAAGACTACTGCTGTAATAGAGATTATTCCGGTTTATACAGGCCTACTATGTGAAATATTTTATTAATGTTTTGGGTCACACACGAACAACACAACTAGAATCTAACCGCATCCGTTCCTGGAGTCCAGAGGGTCCATGATTAGTTTCAAATATGTCGACACAGTGAATTATCCAGATTCGACAAGTTTTGTATGGAAATCTGGATGATTTGGTCACCGTTTCGACTGGTTTTAAACTCCGCATAAGTTTCACCACTAGTCATATTAAACTAGAGCAGTAGGTAGGTACAATGTTAGTTTTGACGGACACCAAGGAGACAGAAGGGAAAACAGCCGGAAAATTGGACGCTCGGGGTTGTTGCCAGTAAATAGAAATGTAAAATTGAAACTCAGACTACTGAATTCAATTATACACAGAATTTCTGTATTCTGTGTATATAAATTGTGTACGAGAAACACAATTTTACATAGTTGAGCTTATATTATCGACATTAACTGTTTCACTTCGCCATGTTTGACTTCCTGTTCTCGTCAGACAGATAGTCTAGCTGTCCAACTGTTGGAGGCAGTAAGTCCGTATCAGCAAGTGGCCATAAATCTTAGTTTATAATTTTAAGACCGGCCGTCTGATGACTGCAATATAGATTAAGTGCAATCCGCAGCGTGAAATCGCTCAGCTCTAAAGCCAGGATCAATACGTAAGGTAATCTGTTTGACGACCTTTGTGGCGCAATGGACGAAGGCCCGTCACAGACGCAAAAGGTTGTGGGTTAGATTCCTGCCTCGAGACAAATATTTGTCTCGGATCTGGGTGTTTATATGTATAATGGGTGTTATGTATATTTACAGAAATACAAAGATATAATAAAAAAAAACATAAGTAGTATATCAGTCATGTAGTTCCCATACCACAAGGTACTTATTATTTAAGGTAATTTACACAATTTATTAAGTACACCCCCGGCCACTTCAAAATAACATATAATTCTCTACATCGGTTAGGTTGTCTGGAAGAGATCGCATTTAAGCGATACGATACGTAATGTGTTATTGTTTATTTCGTTTATATCATAAAGTGTACAGAAAAATATTTTCATTCATTCATTCACAAGCTCTGCTTACAGTTTGGGGCTAGATGATGCTGTGTGAAAATGTCCCGCATTATTTATACCGATGATGGGCATTGCCATTGACCGTTGATGGCGCCCCTTTTTTTACGATGGGAAAATGCTTTTACGCATGTCCCCCGGCCCGAGGAGAGCTGAGGGGGTCTGTCGGGCTCACCAACTAGGCCACTAACAAAGCGCTAGTGGGTGGCGCCCCAGCTTAACTAGCAATACGTCCTTCTAACAAAACGTTTAATGAACATTGCCAATAACAATCGTCATCCAAAAGTGGACGTGGACCGGGCAGAACAGGAAACGTTGGTGAGACAATGAAGTCTTTCCTATACTGATAAGACGAACACGTTTACAGTAGGTACGACAAAATTGTGCTTCGATTACTGTCTAGACAATTAACAAATTTTAAAACGTATTTAAACAAAAACTTTCTAAAAATGCATACCTACTATGAAATATCTCATTATTGAGATGATAGAAACTAAAACTCTTGGGATTGAAAATGCTTCAACTCGATTAAAAATTTAGGCACCTATTGTTTTGTAAAAGGATCATTAAAAGAATAACCAGCCTCGTTTTCTTGCCTTTCTTTTTGGCTGGCTTAGTCGCGAGGGCACAGGCAGTAGATAAAACCGACGACGTTTCAAAGTGATCCTTGTGATTTTAATCAATAAATGAATTTTGACTTGACTTGACTTGACTAGGATATATAGGTACTTATATACTAAACCGAGGGGGTTACGCTACACATTATAGGTATGCAAGACAACTTAGTTCAACGCCTTTTTGAAATTCGGCTATTTTCGTTAAATTTTATACGCTCTTGTTCGTTTCAATGAAGTAAAATGATTTTGTAATTCACAGACATTACAGTGATATGAATAATTAACCATTATTATTATTAGAGGTAGGTACATGATATTCCTTGATGGAAATAATTAACCATTATTATCATTAAGATCGTAAAATAATGATATTCCGGAGGGCGTTGGTACGCCACAGGGAATCCTAGTTTTGGTTTACCCAAGCTAGAATTTCCTGTGGCGTACCAACGCCCTCCGCGGGATATTAGCCTTAATGTTATTAAAGGGTGTTTCAAATAATTACAAATTAAATTCCTCAAAATAAAATTAAGGAAAATCGTCTTATTTTTCAGGAAAACTTGTATAGTTACTTACTAACTATACAAGTTTATTATAATCTCTCTAAAATTCAACTTCGACGGGACTTTAACCTGCGACCTCGCAGGTTGAATTTTTGGATAAGTACTAAATATGTTTAATCTTGTGATTTTCCTCCCTAACGTGTCGGTAACATTTTGAAATCGAAAACTTTTATAGGCGGAATCATCGTCTTTTGGGTTAGTATACATTAACCTACACCTGTATTTCTCGAACAGGTACATTATCTCCCTACTGAACTATAAACATTGATGTATTTAGATAGGTACCTACATGATATTCAGTCATTCCTCTCGCAGGGGTTCAGAGTTCAGACAATGTAAAGTAGGTTATAGAAAGAGTGTTATACCTACATACTTACTTGTGAACGAATAAAATTCTATGTACTTTTCCATCTATTTCACACAAAACCGCTACGTTTTATATTAGGTATATTGTAGAGGATAATGTATGTCTGAGCAAATAAAAAGTTGATCCTAGCTTGTACCAAATCCAGGGCTATATTTTGCTACATTACCTTTACTGCCAGCTAGGCATATCAATAATAAACAGCTACGAAGTTTATGAGCAAGTGAGGCTTTTATTACGAAGTTAATATTGAAATAAATGGAAGGTGCCTTGCGGCGTCAAACCGCTGTAAGTAGATGGCAGGGGTAATAGGCTTTTGCTGTTTCTACTTATGCAATACCTACTCGTGAGTGAAATGGATGTTGAGTGTGTTAATATACAGCGTATATAGTCTTAAATAAGCATTATTGTATGTAAACGGAATCGTGGTAAAAAACTAAAGACAATGAAAATAAAAATGTAGGTAGGTACCTAAACTCGATAGAGGTTTAGATAGATGTATGTAGGGAACCATTTTGTTTTTTCTGTTTTTTGTATTTTAGCTTTTCAGTTGATTGGGTCTTTGTGGTTCAGCGAAGCTCATATCAATGAGCCCGGAGCTAATTGAGTATTTTTATATTATTTGTTGTTTTAACGAGTTGGGGCATTTTCAATCCCAAGAGTTTTTATCATCTAAACAATGAAATATTTTATGCCTTATTAAAAAGTTTTTGTTTAATTGCGTTTTTAAATTTGTTAATTAATTGACTATTTTTGTATATCTCTTGGGAGTTTGTTATAAAAGCGAATACCTTTAAACGATTTACTAACTTTATGGAGTCTACAAAAGACAACAGCGAGTTTATCTTTATTTCTAGTAATAACATTGTGATTATCGCTATTTTTCTTAAACAAATTAATATATTTGTGAACATACATCAGATTTTCGACAAGGGATTAAGATTTAATATATATACTGTATATTTATTTATTTAGAGTCCTGAGACCTGTTAAGTTGACTGCTCAGCCAGTCAACTTTCACATAAGGGTTTTAAGAGCTGTACATAATCTATAAAGATATTGTCTATATCTATATCTATAAAGTCTACCCCGATATTGTCATAAAAACGATACGAAACCACATTTCATAGATTTTTGCAGTCTCCAAAACTAACACCGATCGAATGAAAATTCGTACTTCGTTCAAAATCAACTAACAAACCTAACGAATTGTATGAATCCTCGAAATCGATGTAGGCTGGGTGTTGGGTATGGGGTATGGAGTAGGTAGGTGCGATGCAGCGTCAAAGTGACGTCACAGTCCGTGATCTAGCACGTCATCCCTGAAAATCCCAATAGCCTTCCGAATATGAAAATGTATACATACCAACCTAGGTAGATAAGGTACCTACCTAGTTTTTTCTGTAGGCACTGTTTGGTCGGTCGTATCCGAGGTCGATCTAATTTTAATCGATAGTCTTGATCGTACTATTTTTTAAGTGACGGTGACCGTTAAACAATATTATTCTAAGATACCTTAGTGCTTAAATGTAAAAGGTATACAGCCTTATATCATAATGTAAAAGGTATATTTTTCTCTGAGTAGGTAGATATGTATGGCACTCAAGAAAAACGTTTCGATTATGTAAAGGCACCGACCATAAATGAGGAACATCGAGCAGAGGGGGTTATGTGCTCGATGATGAGGAATCACTTGACTCCTCATAATAGCAAAATGAAACATCGGCTGGGCTGTGTGCGTGAGAATTTCGGCAGGACCTTATAAATTGTACGTAATGCCGGCCGATCGGCATACCATTTTATGATTGTGTGCGCGTCAGTTACCAAGGCACGTACATATTTACTAGCTGGTCGAGCATTCAATTACGGAAGCCTACCACATTCTTCCCAATTATCTTGCTCAGTGGTCTCCTAGACATAAGTACGAGTAGGTAAGCAATTAAAAAGTTCTACAAAAGAAGCGAGTTCCATTTTAAGATTTCAAAGTTAGTTAATTATGAAAATTTACCTAATAAGCCTTAAACCTAAGGGAATTGAATTACCTATAGCCACTGGACAGCTTTTTACATTACATTTTTCATGAGACACACTTCTATAATTAGGTATACAAATTCAACCACCAAGATGCTTGAATCACCTAATTATAGCTTACAAATGAGGGTGATGGGGGACCCCGTGGCCTACCCGAATACCTAGTTATATGTTCTACGAGTTTTGATGGTTCAGGAGCTAGGGCTACCTATTGTTGTCTGTTTACGAAAATTTTCTAAGGAAAAAGGTTTACGAAGAATTAATTTGTGTTTTGTGGTAAAGAGTTAGAATCATCGGCGTAAATTCACATTAAAATTTTAAACTCGTGTAGTTTTTAAGTTGACGTTTCTATATGCTCATTGTGAATTCAATGAATAAAAACCTATTGACTTTGATTAAACTGTCAAGTTTTTGAAAATAAGAACAAAAAATTTCATGGCTTTTTTGGGAAAATGAAATCAATATTTTTTAATCATTCCCAACGGCTTTATCACACAATTGCGTAGGTATCTTTTCCCTCTAGTAATTGTCGAAATCAGGTCACAAAAATAGCCCTAGCTCCTGAACTATAAAAAATACCATGGCATCACCCATTCCTCTGTTTCTTTTGGACCACGATGCGACTATTAGTCGCCTAAAACTGATTAAGTTTAGTGAATACCTACGAGTTTTAAATCCTTTAAAATCAATAAATTAAATCTTCTTACATTTGTGTACAACTCTTCTTACAACTCCGGACCTTGGTTCGCATCACGCATCGGGAAAACGGGTAACCTACGAACAAAGAGCCCCGAATGTAGGTCAAGGATGGCGCAATGTCGGGCGTTTGCAATTATTGTAATTCCCTAGTCCCACAACGTCATCGTGGCTGTTTTAATTAGCACTAATAAAGTAGGACTATTTTCACACATCATAGATACTAGGTACATAGAACTAGTATTAGATACTACTACGAGCTGTGCCACGGCCGCCCTCGGCCCCCGACCCACCGCGTTGCATCGCCCGCTTTTACTTTATTTTCGCTAACCATAGCGTAATGTGAAACGTATAGTATAGTGAGTTTGCTTGTTTTTTGTTAGACCTTTTTTTATGATAATACAACTGGCACAAATAGGCACAAACTAACGTAAATGTGTCCACAAAACTTAATTATTGGGCGCTCAATAGTTTCGGAGATATCGAAGTTTTGAAAATGTTCCACCAGCAAAACCTCAAATAACTCCGTAGTCCTAGGGGAAAATTCAAGATATAGGGCACAATTAGCACAAATTAAGAGTTATCTCTCTGTATACGTTTTATTCATCAATTATTCATCACCACAAGAGTGCGAGAAGTTAGCCCCGCACTTTTGCGTTTCTGAATTCTGATACTTGAGCTGAATTGTTCTAGGTTTGTTCTATGTTGTGCCATTATATTTTTTTATCTATAGTGAAAATTACAGCTTTAAAACGAAAATAACGGTTTTGGAACCTAGCCCCGCACTTTTGGATTTTCAAAGTTTTGACAACTTCTGCATTGTTCTATATTGTTCCAGAATATTACTATGTCTAAAGTGAGAATTAACGTCAAAAATCTAAAAAAAACTGTTTGGAATCTAGTTGAAAATAACTGGTTTCCATTTCTACTTAATTATAATAGATTTTTTTTAATTGTTCTGGTGTTGTGTTGCGACCAAAATAGCGGCTTTACAAACTTTGCCCCGCACTTTTCGTTTTTTTTCAATTATTGGTGTTTTTTTCATTGTTCTAGTATGAGAATGCCGACATCTTCCAGGTACTGTCTAGTCTTTGCAGCGGTGTGGCAGCGGGCATTATCGTGCATTAGCAGGAAATCTTCGCCACTAAACCCGGCGTATGGGAGCACATTGCCTAGAAGAATGTCGTTGATGTATCTTTCTGCGGTTAGTCCGCCCCCCGACCGCCACCAGATATGAAAATTAGCTCCGTTTTTGCTTCTATAGAAATCCCCGCCCACATCATACAAAACCCACTTCCGTATGCCACTTTTCCCGCAAAACAGCATTGTGCGAATCGCTCTGCCAGTCTCCTATAGAGTCTATGTCGACGGTCGCTACCATGTAGGCACATTCTGGAACAGGAGGACTCGACTCCATTTCTCCATATCCCAATCTAAGTGATCGTGAGCAAACTGAAGCCGGGCTTGTCGGTAGGCTGAAGACAATTTGGGTCTTGTGGCTGGCCTTTTTGGGGTCAAGTTCGCTTCTTTGAGTCTTCGTCTGACTGTCCACTCGCTCACAGCCCTCCGTCGAACTTCTCTGAGCAACTGCTGGACGTCTACGCCGGCCAAGTGTCTATTTCGGAAATAAGTGGTGACAGTAAATTGATCATCTCATGACGTAGTGCATCGCCGTCGTCCAGATCCTGGTCTCCGGACTAATTTCCCAGTCTCCCTGAATCTCTTGTATACCTTGGAGACACAGGACTGGCTTAGGTGAAGCTGTCGAGCGATACTACGCTGAGACAACCCTTGCTGAATTAGGCTGACGATTAGAGCGGCTTCTGTGGTTTCCATTTTTCTTAAGTTCAACTGTTCCCAGTAAAGTAAACATTGGACTGATGACCAATTTTCATAAACGGCCACTTTAAGGAGACTTCCAAACAATTGTTTGAAAAATTGTTTTTTTTTTCTTTTTTCGTTCCATGACTCAAGGTTAATACTTATTGGTTATTATAAAAAGTTTGATAGCTAACAAAATTAGCTAGATGATATACCACAATAGTTCATTGAACAGAAATTTAAAAGCATTGTCTTGATCAACTCGCGATGAAGCGATTCCAGTTTAAAGCTCGCGAGTGTAGTTGCATCCAATTCCATGCTCGGAATTAAATTTGCTGTTGGTAGTTGATTTATTGCGGTTCAGTTGGGGGAATTCCTATCAACAGCAAAAATTGGAAACGTTGATTGAAAATCCGTTGAGGCGGAAGGCAAATAAGTTACGGTTGGACGTAGATTTTAGATTTTGATTGGTTATTGAAGTTGTACATAAATGAATATACCTACGTATCTATATTAATTTACTAGCTGACTTTATAATATTAGAAGGATAAGTATGTTCTTACACATCCTACTAATATTAACAAGTATTATAGATGCAGAAGTTTGATGTTTGTAGCTAAATATTTCCGTAACGGATGAATTGATTTTGATGAAATTTAGTACAGGTACAGTTCGTAACCCAGAATAAAACATGGGTTACTTTTTACCCGAGTAACACGTGGGTAAAGCCGTGGATAGATGCTAATATTTCGTAAAGGCACATAATTTCATTATATACTAGGTAAAAGTAAAAGGTAGGAAATAACATTAATTTACGCCCGTCCTAACCCCTACAGTAAATTTATTAGAAAGGCGTAAAGTAGAATGAAAGGTGCTTGTAGAAAGATTGACTATGCATATAGTGTAAGACAATTTTATAAACAAAGAAAGTACAAATTTAAAATCTATACAAACTATAATATTGTTAATTTTTTAGCTAATTATTTCTTCCTATACACTAAACAGTAACAAAAATTATGCTAAGCCTTCTCTCTTTTTCCAATCACTCTTCAACTGCGCCATTTTCTTCTTTTTGTATTCTGATTTCTTATATTTTGTCTCTTGAATTCTCTTTTTCTGAGCTGCCACACTGTCTGCACCATTCTCTATTTCATCTAACTTTGCTATGAGCTGGACACGAGCCATTTTTCGATTTTCGTCTTGACTTCTACTTGTATGGCACTTTATAACTGTTCCTGGAATTAAATTAAGATAATACTTTTAAAGGTCTAATAGTAGAATTAATCTTGAAAACTGTTTATTTGGTTTTTAAAATATTAACCCACACCTAAGAGAAATCACAATAATTTATAATATAAAATTCAACTTCAAGGAGTTCACGGGTTCTAGTTATTGCAATGAATACTTCAGGGTGTCCCCATACAATTTAAGCAAACTAAAGCGAAAAAATAAACTTGTATTGAATCTTTTCTCAATCTTTCTGACGTGATTGTAAATAGGCTTAAGAAATTAATAATACTTATGTTTTAATAATACTTAAAACATAAGTTAACAATTAGTCTTAAATTATAATGTATCTACCTTCTAAATGTGACAGGACAGTGGTCCTCAACAACTGATGACAGTTGGTGGATACCCACAGACTTACAGAATTTAAATATAAGCTTGAAATGTAAATAGATGAAACACATACATATGTATAAGATTTGTGAAAAAACAGAAACAAAATAAATATTTTAAAGTTTACCATTGTAAAAAGTAGTCAAAGCTTTGTATCATATCAATTCGCAAGTTTTGAAAACCTTTTTAAACTGCATTTTAACCTTTTACTGCATTGTAATAGATAGATAAAAAAAAATACTGGACTACTTCATCCCAATCAAAAAGCTAACAATAACATATTGCTAAGTTACTCTAGACAACATCTGTTGCGCAGTGGGCGAAGGCCTGAAACGTAATGACGTGAATGTTTTAGGGTTCGATTCCCACCACAGGACAAATGTTTGAATGATCTGCAAATATTTGACTATGGTCCAGGTGTTTTCTATGCATAATTTGTATGTATTTACAAAAAAAATGTGCTAGATGCAGCAAATAAAAGCATTATTTATAATATTTGTTAGGTATATTAAGGTAGTTTCTAACATATTAGCTACCAACTAATTTTCATTGGGGTACCATGTGAGTTGAAGTTAGTATTCCAGAATTAGACACTTACCAGTGGGTATATGAGTTAGTACAACACAATTCGAATTTTTATTAACAGCTGATCCACCTGGGCCGCTTCCTCTTATAAACTGTTCCGTCAGATCCAGCTCATTAATTTTAGGAACCTTTGAGTAGTTTATAGTATGTTTGAAACTAACAGAGACATGTTGCAAAGTGAGGTAGTTGGATCTCTTTATTATATTCAATAGAAACATTGTTGAATCTACACAACAGATCCACGGCGTAGTAATGCTTCACCTTTCTGAAAGTCAATAGGGCAATTATTTAAAAACATGATTATAAGCTTCTTCATTTTGGTCACCCTGCATTAGTCCCAGTGATCAGACCTGGGTGTCTAGACAAATATCTCAAGCTTAGTTTTCCTTTTATGCTAACACAAATTTGTCAAAGCAAAACTTGGCAGTAGTCACATGACATCTCAAAAGCTAATTTAATTTCCATCCAATTCAACTTTTCCGCAGGCATTAACAGCAACAGAAAGTGTTTTTTGTCCAAGGGCCTGTTTGAGTTACGGTGGCCCTGATCATGGCCTAGTGACTGATGGTAAAAAGATTTAGTGCATATTGTAGAGGCTTTTTTCATGTACATCATGTCACATGTCAGCACTATTAAGCAATGAGTTTTGTAACCATATTGAAAGCAATAAATACATTCGGGTTCTGGATTAAAATGAGTTTATGTAGATGTTTCCTTGCATTTACTTACATCCAAGTAAAGATACGTACATTACATTATGGAGACTAGTTTACCTGATATGCAAAAGTGATGTCGTCTTCTTTACTAAGGGTCTTGTTGTTTTTAAATTCAGTAAACACTCTTCGTCTGAAGTAAACAGGATCGGTAAAAGTTAACCTTTGTGAGAAACGCATCAAGTCTTTAAATAAACGGAGAATCTCAAGACGCGGAATCGGCATGGCAAAGAAAGAATATTACATAAACCGTATATATTTTTGCATTAAGAAGTACAAATTTTTGTAGCGAGAGAAAATAATTCAAAATATCACGCGCACTCAAGCGTTTCGCCTTACTTTTGTATGGATTTGCATGAAAAATTACTGATAAAGTTTTTTTTTTTTTTATTAATGGCAACTGATTCCTCTGAGTTGTGAGGAATATTACTGCCAACTTCACGTAGCTCGTTCACGGTACGGATAAAATGGATATTTAAAAGAATGACTATACAATTATTGTGGATGAAATCTAGTGTTATATATAACTAAGACAGATAATAGTTAGCGAATAAAAATAATAATAATAATTAACAAAGTTCTATGTAACTAAGTACATACATAACTACATACGCTAAAAATGGATTCGGAAAACAACACTTTTTTTTTCTCTTCTTGGCCTTGTCGTTTTCGGCATTAACACTTTAGATTCTTTTTATATTAGCGTAGTTTTTTTTTTATAATAAATATTGGGGAACCAGCCTTTGTAGGTATGTATATTTATTTGTCTGAAGATAACCGCTACCTACTCCAGATTCAAATGAAACTCGAGCTTAATATGTAGAGCGGTTTTTGAATAATGGTAAAACAGAAAATTATATAAATTGTAGCATCTTATAAAAAGTTTATCTTTTTTTGCGGGCGATTAAAATGTAAGTAGGCCGTGCTACAGCACTATTTGGTCTGATAGATTGGTGCTCTTGTTTTGTGCCGTCAAGTATGTTATGACTTTTTTGTTTTCATGTAATTGGTGTTGGAATGCGATGACACCAATTAATATTGATCCAATTGGCTAGTTATATGTTCTGTCTCATAAACGTAGTGTTCCTATATGTACAAACATAGAGGAAATAACTACTACCTATCTCTCGTAACTACGTTACTTTTACAATATCCACGGAAAAGAATAGTTTAAAATACTTAATAACCTTTTTTCGGCAAAAAGTTTGTTTGCACATCGCAAGTAGGTTAGGTACTTCTTTATGTCTATGACTGTGAGTTAGGGTTATGTTATGATTTAAAATAATTGGATTCCATACCACTCACCCACAGACCTATTAGGGATACTTTGTCAACATCCATCAACCATAGAGATATTTTAATACTTCTTGTTTTTGGACGATCCTGTTAGTCTAAGTTAACGTAATTTTCGAAAGGAATCTCCTACTGCTAGATAAAAGCCTCCTTTCGATTTTGCCAGCCTAAAATAAACGTAAAACGGTTAAATACCTAAACGGTCTATCTAAATGAACTTAATGACTAAGTAGCATTATCAGTACTTAGAATATCGTTAGCATTCTTAGTAAGTATGTCGTACGTTTCTACTAATAGGTGTACATACCTACCACAAACTCAATTACGTGGAGGTATTTACTACTTAATAAAAATCATCTTACAGACTGCACAAGCCTTTGCTATTGCATTGATATTAAGTAGATCATAATTATAAAACACAGCGGAGTTCAAATCGATTACCGCAGATTAACATCATGTGATCAAATCATAGATCTTTGGTGGTAATTCCCCAACGAAGTTTCTCACTGCAGTGTTTCCAGCTGCCTGCCGATTACCTTAAATAATTTCATAAACTGCGAGGCGAAATGGAATCATATCGATTAACTTTAAACAACCTAACATAAAAAAAATATTTAAGTGTTTGACAATCTCTGTGGCGCAGTGAGCGAAGGCCTGCCTGAGACGCAGAATGTTGCGGGTTAGTCAATTTCAAAAATCATTTGATTTTGATTCCCGCTGCGGGACAAAACCAAATGTTTGTCTCGGGTCTGGGTGTTTTCCATGTATAATATGCATATAGTTACAAAAAAAGTATATATGTAGTATATCAATCATGTAGTTCACATAACGCAAATAAAATCAAAATCAAATTTATTAATAAATAATTTCTTTTGAGAATAAATTTCTAAAAACGACTCTGCATAGTTAGGGGCTAGATGATGCTTTAAAAAAAAGCTTAAACTTATCTAAACAAAGAGAACAAGATGATATACCTACTTAAAGCCAAAAATAAACTTAATAATAAAAATGTTGTTCATGTGGCAAGGTACCAAAAGCATTGAGAAAAAGTTCTTTGGCCATTTGGCAGAATGGCCAAAGAACTCCTTTGAGTGAGAAAATAGCCCCAGCTCTACTTACTACGTTACTAGCGGGGCGTCGACCAAAAGGGGTGTAATTAAAAAGTCGGTACGGGAACACATTCTTAGGACACGTCTTGGTCTTTACTGGACACGCCACACCATCTGTTTGCACGCCCAGGATGACTGGTATAGAATGCTTTAGCAATAAGTCATTCTAGAACTACATTGTTAATGCGGAAGTATTAAAAAAATAAATAATAAAATAATAAGCCTCTTTGCAAAAATGTAGTCACTGGCAAGGACTTCATATTATTTTGTGCCACCAGACATTTCCAGCTACTTCCACCGCGGCTCCAGCCCTTATTATAGTTCCATTGAGATGAAAAGGGGTCAATATGTATACAAAGACCCGTCCAGGAAACCAAGGTCATGCAGTTGGCCCTTTTGCCATCATCAAGAGCTAAGCCGGTTGGTTCCAGCACACTGGGCACGTTGATTGTGGCAAGGTTCACTTTACAATTTCATTCAGGGAACCGTACCGGAAGAATCTGCCAGCGCTTCTTTAGCAGGAAGCACCAATGGGTCCAGTATTGATGGAACGACGTCGTTGCCGCATAAACAGCAATGGTGCTTACAGATAGGGGCAGCTAATCGAAGGCCCAACGTTATCCAAAACTTTCCATTGCCAAGCAGAGTGCTGGGGGCTTTAAGCTCAATACCGTTCGTCATAGCACTCCTTGGGAAGGTCCATGTCCAGCCGTGGACTTCTATTGGGCTGTTAATGATGATTCGAGTTAAATGACAGAAGGTAAGTACGGTATGGATTCGATTATTCAGTAGTCGGGAACAAAACGAATATGAGACGAGATTGACGCGTGACGAGACGAGACGAGTGGTACTTTGATTGAGGGAGTTGGACACATTAAGGAAAATAAATAAAGATAATTGTTTTTTGACATTTTACTTTGGTATTGTTGATTGAGTTTTTATACCTTTCCTGACTGACTTTGTTTGTTTAGTTTTTTAACGCTGTAAATTTACTTTTACCTATGTATGATTGAAAATTAGGTAATACCTTTCTACGTATAAAATGTTTTGTTCCGACGCTCAAGAAAACCGGACTAATCCAAATAACATTGAAGGAAATGTCGGTGTCATAAATATTGATGTAATTTGTGAAATCGAAAAGGAATTGCAGGAGAGTCCGTACGATGTTACCTCTCTCGTTTTCCTCCTGTACGATGTCCCCGATACTGCTTTACAGCGGCTAATTGTTCACCAACGAGTGTCCGGAGATGTTATATCTACAAATTTAAATCTACTACAGGAATGGGTGCAGGGTGCAAAGTCAAGACCCTCTTGGAAACATGAATTTCTCGAAGCCCTACTTGTCTGCCAACTGTATGGAATCATCAAAAAACTTGGCTTACACACCCCCAGTCTAAAAAAACATTACCAACCAGACAACCTTTTTGTCAACATGTATCTAAATCCAATGAAAAAGGCTCTGTACAAAGTGTGTGAAAATATTGACTCTGATAACCTGGCCTCCTTGAAAAGAACACTTAGGAACTACAAAATTGATACAATGGAGCTTGATACATGCGAGCTGATATTTCTAAAGCTGATGTCAGAAAAATTTATCACAATGACTCAAATACAGTACAACAAAAAAAATCTCAAATGTGATTTTAAGGTAGAACAATTGGTAAAGATTCTTGAAAAATTACCTGGACTGGAGGGTATTGCTAAGGATCTAAGAGCTTTACAAAGTAGAAACAGAGATGAGCCTGTGCAAGAAATGCCTGCAGCAGCCAGCACTCCCTTCTCACCACCCTCAGACACAACAAAGAAAGAAGAGACTCCCATGACACCTCATGATTTTAGTGATATCTTTGAATTGATGAGCAATCTTAAAATTGAAGATTACATCCATCTTAAATCTGATACAACAAAGCAGATGGGCAGGGATAAATATGCAATTAAAAACTCCAAGAGCATGGGTGTTTGCCTTATAATAAACCAGGAAGACTTTAGCCTTTCTGAAAAAAGTATAGAGGATGACACACTCACAACTGTCCTAAGCAAAAGAAAGGGATCTACTGCAGACAAAGCAGCATTAAAGAAAACTATGACTTCACTGAACTTTGAAGTAGTAATTGGTGAAAACCTAAATTTCTGTAAAATGATTAATTTTATAAAAGAAACAATTAGAGATAAGGTCAAAGTTACTGATAGTATTTTCATATTATGCATACTGTCCCATGGAGTTAGGGGGCATGTGTATTCTGCAGACTGTGTCAAAGTAAATGTAGAAGACATACAGGGAATTTTAGACTCAGATGAAGCATCTACATTGCACGGTATACCAAAAGTTCTGATAATACAGGCTTGTCAAATTGATGACACACCTCAGTCGACATTAGTGGCTGACTCACCTAATAGAAATGGAATTAGGAATAATTACTACTTGAAGAAATCAGATTTTCTGGTCTACTGGGCCACTGCACCACAGTTTGAAGCATTCAGAGATGAGCAGAAGGGTTCAATATTCATCCAGCTTCTGTGCATAGCCATTCAGAAACGTGCAAAAAGGGAACATTTGTTTGACATATTCACTATAGTAAACAATGGTGTGCAATTACTTTGTCAAAAAAATGAATGTGTGCAAGTGCCAATATTTAAGTCCACTTTGAGGAAAAAGTTGTACTTACAGATTCCTGAGTAAATATAACCAAGTTAATATTTAACCTATTTGACAACAAATAGGTGACAACCTAGTGTGATATTTTATAAGCATAATATTTTTACATTATTTATCTACTGTTCACCAGTGCCAGTGACAGGTTGTGGCTGCGATATACTATAGGTGAGGGTTTGATTCCTGCTTCGCAACAAATATTTACATGTACTGTTAGCAACATACAAATATTTGTCACAGGTAATCTTAATGTGGGGTCCAGACTATGTATCTGTTGGGTGTTTATTATTAGATTATTAATCAAAAATTATTAGTAATAAAACATTTAAATTGTATTATGAAATGTTTTCTATATTTATTTTTACATCTGTTTTAGAGAAGTCCATCACAGCTGCTTCTAAATTCCTTCTTTCTTCATCTGTCTTTAGTTTAGACCACATTGTATCTAAGTAGGCTCTTTGATGTTTCTGAATGAATTGAAAACTGGTTTTTAGTGTGGCTCCAACATGTAAAGTGTTGATTCGAACATCTAACTTGCCAATTTTAGTAACAAATGGCAATGAACTAGTAACAAACTTATGTGGTCCGTGACGCGATCTTATGATAGCTATCCTGGTGTTTTCATTGCAGTATTTTGTTAGAAATCCTGACTTCACAGCTGCAACACCAAAGTCCCCGTGCATCTGCTGAATTTTATTCAGCAAAGTATCGTGGAATATACTGGACTTCAAGAAGAGAGGCTTACTATCCGGCACCATCGGTGATACAATCTCAACAGTTATGTACCTGGAAAATTTACTTCTTAGAACCTATTTACAGGTATCTAGGTATTAAAAACGTTTTATAGTTTGTTATTGTTAATTACTTGCCTGTTTTTAAAACGAACCATTTTTTCTTTCTAGGGTCTAGCTCCTTTATATTAAACCTCGTATATTTGCAATACCTGTAATGAGTGAATAATGAAATAAGTTACAGACTTGAGATGATATATAAAGTACTAGAAATTAGCACATCAAGATTTGCACCTAATTGTATTCAACATTTTGATCATCTTAATAATAATAGAAGGGATTTCAAAGTTTGGATCACAGACTTACTAGAGATGCTAACGCATGTTTATTTTTTATCTACAGAGTAGGTATTCCTAACTATTCTGTGGTAGCACTCTACATTCATTGAATGAATGGATTGCAATTTCTATAGTGATGTGATGTGATGATTAATAATTAAATAATCGGTAATGTCCGATAAATTTTTTGTGACAATAAGGTACATCAAATTTATTTATTTTATACTAGTTAAATACCAATACCACAGATATTATAATACTAGTACAGACAAAATAAATGGATAGCTATAGACCATACCATAAATAACTGAGATTATTAGGTGCATAACCCTGAGTCGGGCTATTTTGTTTGTCATAAATATGTGTGCTAGATGCCGCTAGCAGCGGTGCAAAGCGAGAGCCATCTAGCTCGTACTGTAGGTGGATTTAACTTCCTAATAAAGTGTAAACCAATAGATGGACATAAAACCTAATGAGGTGCACTTCAGTCCACGTTCCGAGCTTCACAAACTAACCAATTTGCGCCCCGCCCCCACGTCGGTCCCAGCAGCACCATGTCGTCTTCGTAGCTGATGTTCTTTATGCAAACTTCATCCACAAAACAGCCCAAATTAGTGCAGCTAAGCTCGCTATTTATAATGACCAGATTAAATCCAATTTTCAATCATGAGTAGCTACAGTTCCAGTTCCGTAGTGGGGTGAGATGGGGTCGCGTTAGCATTCACCATCTCACTCCGACGGGTGGCCCGGGAACCACCCAGGCCCCGGACATGTGTGGGGCCGTGCAAGCCGGCGGAGTTCCCCGATCTCCGCCAGTGACCCCACAGCGCCCCCTCCAACTTACGCTCCCTCCAAGCCTGTCCGGTATGGGTATACCTGCCGGCACAGCCTTGAAGATCATTGGGACACGCAAGCCGACCAGAGCAGCGAATGCCGCCCCGGCCCTCCCTCTACAGTGCGCCCTGAGAAGGGCACACTCCGTCCGCCCGACGGGCCCTGAAAAGGGCCTCGCCGGGCCCTCATCCGCGCCCTGAAAAGGGCGCCCCCTCCACTTACGCTGATCCCTCCCTCCAAGCCTGCCCGGTATGGGTAGCCCTGCCGGTATAGCCTTGAAGATCATTGGGACACGCAAGCCGACTAGAGCAGCAAATGCCGCCCCGGCCCTCCCTCCACAGTGCGCCCTGAAAAGGGCACACTCCGTCCGCCCGACGGGCCCTGAAAAGGGCCTCGCCGGGCCCTCATCCGCGCCCTGAAAAGGGCGGCCCCTCCAACTTACGCTGTCCCTCCCTCCAAGCCTGCCCGGTATGGGTAACCCTGCCGGTATAGCCTTGAAGATTATTGGAACGCGCAAGCCCACCGGAGCAGCTTACACCGCCCCGGCCCTCCCATGGTGCTTCTCCACGAGCCCACCATGCTTGCCCCATCCACAGTGCCCCATGCTGCTCATAGGGACACGCGGAGGGGCCCCCCCTATCGGTCCATTAGTTGCTCGACAATAAGATCCCACGTATGAGAAGTTATTATCGGGCTTAAACGAGGCGCACAGTCCCGTAAGCTTCCGTTCACTTGGATCCGGCTGATCCTTAAGCGACAAGAGCCTACAGGCACACGAGAAGGTTCACCGACATGGCACCCCAATTTTCAAGTTCCTACCTTAAGCTTGCGTTTTCAAGCTTAAGCGTGCGTTACAACGCACGCTCCACCTGAGCGTTCCCCGTCAACGACCTGTCGATGTCGACGCCAAGATACCGGACGAAGGTTTGCCAGTCTATGGGTTGGCCTCGAAGCTGGAGAGGTGACAGCACAGTGCGCCACCTGTCCAACCACGCGGGCAAAAGGTAAGAAGTCGTTGCATTTGGCAGACGGCAGTATCAGGATAGTCGAAGATGCGAAGAAGGCACTGTCGTTTGCGAAGAGTGCTAGGGTTACATCTTTCTCCCCTGGTTTCAGATTACCCTCTAAGGTAGGGATGTCATCGGTGTATAGCGCGTAGAGTGCAGGCGAGAGACAACTGCCTTGGGGCACTACGGCGGTGATGGGTCGGAGCTGGGATTCTGCTTGTTCAACAGAGACAGAAACTTCGGCCGCGGAGGAAAGATGCCACGATCTGTATAATTGCAGGTGTTGTAGTGGAGGCTACTAGTTTGAGAATTAAGCCCGCATGCCATACGCGGTCGAATGCCTTTTCGACGTCGAGGAAAATGCTGACTGTGGATCGCCTGTTGTTGAGTTCATGGGTTAGTTGGTGTTGGTGTAGAAGTTACGCTGTTGAATGACTTTAGGTTTTACTTTCGGAGGACGGATTTTACTTCCTTGGGCATCGGCTTTGTGCCCAAAGCCGGTGATTTGCCCTCTTTTTCGGAAATAAGATACTTATTGCCTGTGGGAGTTCCCGGTGGGTGGTAGCCGGCAAATACTTTGAGTTCTCTAACATGTGTGTTCACCAGGACCCCGTTGGACCGCAAAGTTTGGAAATCCGGATGATCTAGCTCTTGGTGGATAAGATCTCTTCTGACCAAGACCGTCGTGCCTCGGTAGGCCTTATTCTGAGGAGAGATCTCGTCTCGCCTGTAGCAGAAGTAGTTAGGCACTTGGAGTTCGAAGTTAGTATGTAGCTTGGTCTCACCTAACAGAACAATGTGAGCGTTTTGTGTCTCTGCAAGTTGACGGAGGTGTGTGGCAGGGGTGGTTGGTGCGATGCCAAGGATGCTCGAGATGGTCCTTCCGTAGAGGAATGTGCTGCGGGGTCGAAGTGTACCATGTGGTACACTTCGCCTCCGGCATTCCAAACTCCTGGGGAGCGACTTGCATGGCGACCGCTGAGGACGCTAGGTGTATTTCTCCTGGAATGTTATGATGACATTTTGACATTGACATATCTTGGCATTTGTTTGTTTACATTTTTGGAATTAAAAATCAGTGTACCTAATGTGTACAAACTTGCTCAGTAGTTAGGTACCGAGGCAAAGTAGGTACCTTGTTTGTGTAGCGACTAGTGATAAGTTATCTCGGTGCTAAGGTCACAATCCCATCGTGATGATTGTGCCTTCTATGTTATCATAGGTTACATTACATCAATTTATTTTCCACATTTATGTCAACAGTTACATTTCTAGTCTAGTGTAACAGTGCCTACTGAATGGTTCAACAGTCGGACACTTTTATTTTATTATGTGTTAGTTATGTAAATACGGCTTTTAATTTGCATGTGAGCTACAAAATGAATAGCTTCTAATGTAAGTTTATTTTTTAGGACTGAGAAGCTATGACTGAAAAAGTGTATTTTATTGGTGTTGATGTTGGTTCTGGAAGCGCACGAGCTGCCCTTGTTGATGAAAAAGGTCATGTTGTGAATGTGGCAGTAAAAGAAACACAAACATGGAATCCAAAAGCTGAATATTATGAACAATCGTCTAATAATATTTGGATGTGTTGTGTTGCTGTAATAAAGGTAGGTACAAAACTATTTATATAAAATATAAATAAAAACTTTTTCTTTTATTAAGATAACTAGATATCTACTTGTTTATGCAAAACGCTAAAGCTTATTCATTAGCAAACTACTAACAATACATAAACATATTAATTTATAAAGAACTTTGAACCTTCCCCTTTCATATTTTTTAGGATATCATTCTGAATGTGGATCCAGCATTGGTGAAGGGCATTGGATTTGATGCAACCTGTTCCTTGGTGGCCTTAGATAGAAATTGTAATCCAATATCAGTGAATGATTCTAACAATGATGATCAAAACATTATCATGTGGATGGATCATAGAGCACAAGCAGAAGCAGATATCATAAATAAAACTGATCATGATATACTGAAATATGTAGGTGGAAAAGTCAGCTTAGAAATGGAAATGCCTAAACTGTTATGGTTAAAAAAACACTTGCCACACAAATGGAAAGAATTCGGATACTTTTTTGACCTTCCAGACTTCCTAACCTGGAAGGCTACAGGATTATTTAAAAGGTCACTGTGTTCTCTTGTTTGTAAATGGAACTATGAATGCACTGCAGATGGCAAGCAAGGCTGGAATGAAAATTTCTTGCGGGAAATTGGGCTAGCAGATTTAATAGAAGATAACTTCAAAAAGATTGGAAATGAAATATTGATGCCTGGAACATTATGTGGAGGATTAAGTGAAGAAGCTGCCAGCAGCCTGGGCCTTCCTCTGGGCTTGCCAGTAGCGACATCTTTAATTGACGCCCATGCTGGTGGTCTTGGAATGATAGGAACTTATGCCAAGGGCATAGAGACCAATATGTCATCTCGTCTAGGTCTTATTTGTGGCACTTCTACATGTCATATGGCTGTTAACGACAGAGCTGTGTTAGTTCAAGGAATATGGGGCCCATACTTCAGTGCTATGGTTCCTAATATGTGGTTGAATGAAGCTGGCCAAAGTGCCTCCGGGATGTTGCTGGACCATATAATATCAAGCCACCCAGCTGGAATTGAATTATTGAAGACGAAAAACACTGGAAAGTAAGGATTAATTGTTTTAGGTTATGTAGGTACTTAACTTAGGTACCTACCTCAATTTAATGTATGTCTTAATTAACAAACATATTTCAGTGTTCGAAGTTATCTAAGGGGACTACTAACAAATATGGCAAAAGCTCAAGGTCTCTCAGATATTGGATTCCTAACAAAAGATATACATGTATGGCCAGATTTCCATGGTAATAGATCACCGCTAGCTGACCCCTACATGAGGGGCATGATCACGGGGCTGTCTATAGATAACAGTGAAGAAAACCTGGCTCTTTTGTATATTGCTACTCTGCAATCCCTTTCGGTAAATACCTAATGAGAATACATTTTTAATAGAGCAATTATTTTTTCAGTGGATTGGTCTATCAATTTAATGTATCTCCTTTTTTCCAGTATGGCACAAGGCATATTATTGACGCATTGGTTCTAGCTGGCTACAAACCATTCAAATCTTTGTTAATATGTGGAGGAATCTCAAAAGACCCACTATTTGTGCAAACACAAGCAGATGCTGTTGACTTACCTATACTTAAACCGCATGAAAAAGACTCTGTGTTAGTTGGATCTGCTATACTTGGAGCATGTGCTTCTCAGTACTTCAAAACTGTGGAAGATGCTATTCAGACTATGGGGGGATCAGCTGATGTTGTACAACCCAATGCACACCCAAAGGCATTCCATGAAAGGAAGTACAGGGTATTTCAAAGAATGTTTCAGGATCAGATAAAATATAAATCGATTATGAATGAAAATATGTAAGAGGTAACAAAATAAAGTACCTATTAAAATTATGACTTACAAAAGGGTTCATCAAAATCAACAAATTATGTGATGTAAGTTCTATGCTAAGTGTTTTTTTTATTTAGTCTTATCTATTTATCAAAGTAATTTGACAGGGTAAAAAAAAAATAACAAGTGAAATAAATACCTAAATGTTACACCATTTTCTTAATTTTTGAATGGATTGAATAGGTACCTATTCAATTCATTCAAAAACTTTAATATCTCCAGAACTAGCGGATTCCCAGGCATACTCAGTATAGTAGAAAAAAAAACCAATGATGTCTAAAATGTGAGGCTTTCAGCTTGGTTATTGGTCTTCTTACACCCATTATAAGTGATGCAGTAGGATAATTATGAAGTTTTTCTATTAGGATTAGGATCATTATATGAATAGTTAAAAACTAACTATCTTGGTACATTCAAAAATTTGTTTGTCTGAGCTGTGACTCAAATCAGTTGAACTAGAAAATCTATACGTAACATTTTACTCATACTTTTAAAGAATAATAATAATGCTGGACATTTTTCACACAGGATCATCTAGCCCCAAAGTAAGCAGAGCTAGTGTTATGGGACTGATATAGGTACTAATATTTTTTTTTTTGTAAATTCTTACATACCTATTAAACATAGAAAATACCCAGACCCGAGACAAATATTCGCAGATACAAACATTTGTCCAACGGCGGGAATCGAACTCGCAACCTTCCGAGTCTCAGGAGGGCCTTCGCCCACTGCGCCACAGAGGTCATATGCAATACAGTTAATTTAAAATAAATTAGTAAAGATACCCAAGCCGTGTCGAGACACGCTATGTAAGGGTCCCAAAATTTCCTCCTATACCTCATCACTAGATATCTGTCAAACCATTTTCGTTAGCAGTTTACTACTCATCAAACTTTGCTTCATACTCATAGGACTCAAAGTTAATAATTATGGAGTGATAACCGAACTTTGGACATTAAAACCTTAAATAACCTGGACTAGGGCTAAAAATTAAAAGTGATAAAGAACAGCCAAGTGATCTTGATTATGGCTTTTTTAACTAGGTATTTGTAACAATTCTGCCAATGTCCGTTTCATGTTAGTGTCATAAACTTTTGGAGACGTGTGGATACGAAGATTATGTCTGGTTAAATTCACACTTTAATATTGTGATAATCAGCAAGATTTTTTACCTCACAAGATGATTTTACATTTTTAGCCTTATTAATATTAATTTTTATTTATGAAAATTATTTTCAAAAGTCCACTGACTAGTAAGAGATACTACGTTTTTTTATATTATGGCAATTTATTGTTCTTAGATACTACGTATCAATAGTCCATCGACCTTGCAATATCCAAATAGTATACATATGCTGCCAAGCTGACCGATGGGTCATAGAGTAAAAAATAAAAGTAATGTGACTTTGACAGAGCCCTTGGAGGGAACGTTTTGATTTTCTAATAAAGTTCTTTATCAACCGTACAACACTAGCATTATTTGCAGTCTGTGGAAGGTTTTGTATAATAATAACTATGGCTTTTTAAAGAGTCTATGGTAAGCCTCGCTAGCGTTGCTATTGTTAGGGCAATTGCAATTCTCGATAAGTGTGTGGCTGACTATATAATAATTATGAATATATAGTATAATTAAGAATTATTTGCTTGGTGAATTTGTCTTGAATTACGTACCTATCACATACACGAGCGTTTACTCGATTTTTTTTACGAGTGCCGAGGCGAACGCACAAGTATTCATGCTTTATAAAAAATTTAGTATGTGAGTGAATGTAAGCCATAACTCTGGGCCAATAAAGAAGGGTTAATTATTATCTAATGTCTAAAAATGGGTCGCTCAGCTTGCTTAAAACGTCTGATGTGTTGGGTTGGCTGTTAATCAATCTTATTAATACTGTAATATTATATTGCAGTAATATTTTTATGAAATACGGCAAATTGATGTTCTAGATACGGCAGCTCCGATTTTTAGGATAACAACACCGCCTTGCCGCTCAAAAAAAAGACTATTGCAAGAGGTGTAGGGTGAATATTTAGAGAAAAACAGGAAAATGTTATATCCTAACGAAAGAACTAACTTACAAAATATAGAGACTTTAGTTTAGAATCTAACTATAACTAGCTCTGTTATTGACAAGCAGGTGAGCCAGGTTTCATTGCCGACCCAACCGAAAAGAAAAGTGTTTTGGGATTAGTAAAATGTTCCCACCATCCTGCTTTTCGTTTTGTATGGCTAACCTAAATCAATAAACGTCGATGCTTTTTCATTTTGTATATAATGTCATTTTGTTATTAGCATTTTCTAATGTATCTCGCGTAAACATCGGTTTGTTTTAGGTCAGAATGTCTAAGCGTCCTACTGAGGACAGTGGCAATGGCTCCAACCAGCCGCCGATCAAGAAAGTTCACTTCGAACCCCA